>CAWUFW010000517.1:3424414-4167872 GCA_963921515.1 Calotriton arnoldi
CACCAAAAGATGTGTTTTTAAATTGTGAGTTCAGAGACCCCAAACTCCAAATCTCTATCTGCTCCCAATGGGAAATTACACTTAAAAGATATTTCAAGGGAATCTCCATGTTACCCTATGGTGGAGATAGGCTTTGCATTAGTGAAAAGCAAAATTAGCAGCTTTTCACTATTAGGACATGGAAAACACACCAGTACATTTCCTACCTTTTGAATACACTGCACCCTGCCCAATGGGCTATCATGGGCCTACTTTAGTGGTGACTTACATGCAGTAAAAGGGAAGGTTTGGGCTTGGCAAGTGGGTGCACTTGCCAGGTTGAAATAGCAGTTTAAAACTGCACCCACAGACATTGCAGTGGCAGGTCTGAGACATGTTTGCAGGGCTACGCATGTGGGTGGTACAATCAGTGCTGCAGGCCCACTAGTAGAATTTGATTTACAGGTCCTGTACACACCTGGCGCACTTTACTAGGGACTTATTAGTAAATCTAATATGCCAACCATGGATAAACCATTCACCAATACATTTTACACCAGGATCACTTGCACTTTAGCACTGGTCAGCAGTGGTAAAGTGCCCAGTTCCTAAACCAGCAAAAACAGGTCAGAAAAAATAGGAGGAAGAAGGCAAAAAGTTTGGGGATAACCCTGCAAAAAGGGCCAGGTCCAATATGAACCAATCCAGAATACACTGTTTTATGTAAAAGTTCCCATCTCAGCTATAAATAAAGTGTCAGTCAGTGACACTTGCAGCAGGTTAGGAGATTAGGAGTTCCAGAATGAGCTAATAGCTGCTCTCCTCAGCCTCCACTGCGCACAGGATGCAAAACAGACTGGGCTTCTCAGAATTATGGGACCCGGCTGTCACTGCCTCACTACTACTCCCCTGCTGGTACAGGTAGCAAGACAGGAGATTTGGTTCACTGTCTCAAGGCCTATGAACTCTCACTTCCCACACCCAGTAACCCTTGAGTGTGGCTTGTCAGCATGTGCAAGGCCTGTTTCATAGTGCAGACAATGATTACAGTGACTCACCCTATGAAACATGCTGCACGTTCTGGCAGCCTCTCCAAGAAGTGGGGCCTGAGGAAATTTGTCCCATTTCCCTCCCCACCCTTTTTCTGAGACCGGTGAACATGTCACATGAAGCAGGGACTATTTCACAATACTTTATGTGAGATACCTATATCCCAGGGGAAGACGCTTGACCCCATAGGGGCAATATTTAAGCACCAAAACATGTTGATGGAAATGACAAGTGGGTTCCATTGCTCTGCCTTCTTGTTTTTATTCTTTTGTTAGGGAGACACCAGTAACAATATTTTAGCTCACCCACATAGAATTTGAATATGTCTAACAAAGGGAAAACATAAATGACATAAGTGAGAAAACAGCAACAAAACTATGGAACCCATAGCTAGGAGACTGTACTAAGAGTGAACAGTAGTACTCATGGATGCTTCCCAGTGCAAGATATGGAACCCACTGATGAAGAGTACCACATTATTTAGGTGAGTGTTCATCATCCTATAAGAGTACATGAATGTATTTTAATTCCATAAGAGGTTTGGCTGTTTCTTCCAGATGTTTTGTACTTCTTGTATGTTTATGCAAATTGTACAACAGTCCTTTAACACCTCTCACTCACTCTTTAGGGGTCGATTCCGATTCGGGCCGGAAAAAGCACCGACCGACTCGGATCTGGAAATAATACCGACCGACACGTACCCGTGGCGCACGACACGCCAAGTACGATGCAAGGCGCGAAAAATCCGACCGACACGTACCGAAACCAAGTCGACCAACCGAGCCGCACGGAAACCAGCAATCCGGCCGGAAAAACACGCGAATCCAACCGACCGACACGCACCCGGAACAAATCCGACCGAAAGCGTACACGCCGAACTCCAAACCGCAAAGTACGATGCAAGGCGTGAAAACCACGAGCGAGTCGGACGGAGGACAAGCCGTACGACCGACACGCATACAAAACCGAGCCAAAGCAACACAATACACCGCGACCGACGCGTACGCAGCATAGAAAACTGCACAAACACAGCGTGAACGAAGCGGAGAACACCGTACGAGACCAATGCAGGGTCCGACTCGGTCACAAGAACGTTTCCAACATACACAAACAGCACAAAGGAAAAATCTCCCAAAAAAAGGCCAAACAAGCAATTACCAAGCCAATAAATACTGGGGGGGTGGGGACAGAGAACAAAGACACACCCACAACTCCACCAATATAAAGGACACAAATCACAACCATGAGCCTTTGCAAATGCCATTCCACTGCCAGCACCCAAGAGAAAGCAACCACACACCCACAGCTCATCCCTCACACAAGCCACACACTATCAGCACACCAACAAATACCTACCTCACATACACCCAGCAAAACACACACTCACACACCCTCACCTGCACACCAACACACACATCACCCACCATCACCAACCATCACCATGCCCCCAAGAAGAATCCCAAGTTCTTAGATAGTGAATTGGAAGTCATGGTAGACGAGATCCTCAGGGTGGAGCCACAGCTGTTTGGCACACTGGTCCAACAGACCCCCATGTCGCAGAAAACCAAGATGTGGGAGAGGATCATCAACAGGGTGAACGCCCAATCACCATGTCGGCGCACAAAGACCGACATCCAGAACAGGTGGTATGACGTGCGCAGGAGGGTACGGGACATGCTGAAGAAAGACTACATCAACAGCCAACACACCGGCAGTGGCCCTCCTGCCAAGCCAATATACCTCAGGCCCTGGGAGGAGAAGGTGCGGGCCATCCTTCCGCCAGTGAGCGTATATGGACTAGAGGACATCACAGAGCCTGGTGAGTACACAACAAATGTACAGAATATACTGCCACAAAACACACACATCACTGTCAAGGGGAGAGTCAAACCATGTACTCATAGCAATTACACAGCAACCAGAACAGAATCATCCCAAAATGTGTATGTTAGTCAGATAAACACAACACATGCCATCAAAAAAGTCACATCCAACTGTGCCAACACATGTACAAACACAACTACAACTAGGCAGTGGCACAAATAGAACTAACAAACACATCCAGACATGTAGCCACCACAACAACACCAACACACAGTGAAGACCACTCAAAGGAAGGAATTCTGTGTATGCTGGCCAAGTCAGTGTAGCCAATAGCATCATGGGAGTCGCAGTCACACATATTGCCCCCCACAACTGTCCCATCAACACCACCATGAACCATGCGCACATCACAGGGAGTGGAGAAGGACTCACAAGATGGCTGACACTGGCAACTGCTGTGGGGAGCACAAGGCCCTGCTGGCAACTGTGCACCAACAAACAGCAGGACACCACTGACTGACATCCTGAGAGACAACTTACACTCCCTGCAATGCAAGCACGTTCCATGGTGGGATAACTGGCTGGCTGGCTGGGTGGGAAGGAGGACTTGCAGCACTAACCATAGTCACAAGCACCTCCCCTCACACACACCCCAACACAAACTCCACAGTACCCACCTGGTAGAATGCAATGCCCCCCATCCTAACACAAGATCCCACAAAGAACCACCACCCTGGGTTATGTTGTGTGAAGCACAGGGACACTCTTGGGACTCTTAGCCAAACAACTGCCAGGACAACACTCCCAGCCATCCTGTCAGCACAGCCAGCCCACCCCACAGGGAAGCAGAATCAAAAGGAAGGAAGCATGGGCATGCTGGGAAGGGGGGTGGAGGCAATAGCATGATGGGAGTCGTAGTCACTGATATTGGTCACCCCCACAACTGTCCCATCAACACCACCCTGAACCATGCTCACATCACAGGAAGTGGAGAAGGACTCACAAGATGGCTGACACTGGCTACTGCTGTGGGGAGCACAAGGCCCTGCTGGCAACTGTGCACCAACAAACAGCAGGACACCACTGACTGACATCCTGAGAGACAACTTACACTCCCTGCAATGCAAGCACGTTCCATGGTGGGATATCTGGCTGGCTGGGTGGGAAGGGGGACTTGCAGCACTGACCATAGTCACAAGCACCTCCCCTCACACACCCCCAACACAAACTCCACAGAACCCACCTGGTAGAATGCAATGCCCCCATCCTAACACAAGATCCCACAAAGAACCACCACCCTTGGTTATGTTGTGTGAAGCACAGGGACACTCTTGGGACTTCTAGCCAAACAACTGCCAGAACAACACTCCCAGCCATCCTGTCAGCACAGCCAGCCCACCCCACAGGGAAGCAGAGTCAAAAGGAAGGAAGCATGGGCATGCTGGGAAGGGGGAGGAGGCAATAGCATGATGGGAGTCGTAGTCACAGCTCTACATCCCCCACCACATGGCCCAGCAAGCTCACACTCACGCATGCACATCCCACAGAGAGTGGAAAGGCCCATCAAAGATGTCTGACACTGTTGCTGTGTCGTGGGGAGCACAAGGGCATGCTGGGTACGGCACACCAACCAACAGCAGGACACCACTGTCAGCCATCTTGCCATTGCTCTCACACCCACACACACTGAACTCCACACAAAAGCAAGTAAGTATGGTAATGCTGGGAAGTGGGGTGGAGGCAATGGCATGATGGGAGTCGTAGTCACAGACATAGCTCACCCCCACAACTGTCCCATCAACACCACCCTGAACCATGCTCACATCACAGGGAGTGGAGAAGGACTCACAAGATGGCTGACACTGGCTACTGCTGTGGGGAGCACAAGGCCCTGCTGGCAACTGTGCACCAACAAACAGCAGGACACCACTGACTGACATCCTGAGAGACAACTTCCACTCCCTGCAACGCAAGCACGTTCCATGGTGGGATAACTGACTGGCTGGGTGGGTGGGAAGGAGGGCCGGCTGTCAACCAAACACAACCAATGCAGACCATGTTCACACCCCAGGAAATACATAGATATGCCCAAATAATGCAGGACAATGTGCCACATCAATATCAACCCCTGACTGTGACGACTTAGGACAATGCAATGTACAGGCCCGCACCCAGAGGCACAGTCACAACTGTCATGTGTGTCAACCATTGATGCCTGCAGAAACATAACATACATTGTTTGTGTCTCCCAAAAACAGGTGATGATGGGGACACAGCAGCAGACGCTGAGGAGTCCCAGTCCCAGGCTCAAGAGGATGCCGAGCTCACTGGCGTCGTACAGCCTCTGTCCTCCTCGGACGATGAAGAACAACCTGGCACATCCGGTGCAAGTCAACATGCAGCACCAGCAGGACCACCAGCTGCACCCCCTGCACCCACCCCTCCAACGACTGTCACCACGAATACCATCCCTGCCGACATGGACAGAACAAGGAGCAACACCAGCACAGTGACCCTGGACCAACCTGGGGCCATGGACACCACCACCACCACCAACCCCCAAGGTGGACCAGGGTTATCTGTGCGTGCCACTGCACACACTGCACATGTCAGCAGGGGTGGTGGGAGGGTGGGAGCAGAAGGTCGCTGCTTGCAGACGTTGCTGGTGTGCATGATGACCCACAACTGGTACGCATAGCTGATGCGTACCAGTCCAGCACCGGAGAGCTCAGCCAGGTAGTGGGGCTCCTCAGAGACATTAAACAGCAGCAGGCTGTCCATCATGCCCGCTTGGACTCCCACATGTCCCACGTGGAGTCACACATGTCCCGTGTGGACTCACACATGTCCCGCGTGGAGTACAAGTGGGATGCACTGCATGAGATGACGGGGGTGCACAGGGACATTTTACAATGCCTCCGCCAGATGAACAGCAACCAGTCCACACCTCCCTGTGTGCCAACAACATCTGGTGCCGAACAAACTGCAACTGCCACAGGGAGGAGGAGGACTCTGGCGGAGAGTCCCCTGCACCGCAGCAGCCTGTACTTGAGGGCCCCCCCAAGAAGAGGGGTCGTCCGAGGAGGGAAAAGTGAGAGGCCGATGGCCAAGCGCAACTCCCAGGAAGCCTGAACCTGTTCTGGATGTTCGCCTTTGTGCACAGACTGTTCACCGTGTTGACGGCAACACTACTCCCACACATTGATTGGGAAATACAAGTTGGACCAATGTGTCAGACAACTGTGGCCCCGATACTGGGGATCCTGTCTACCAGGACTTTCAATTCACCTAGGAACTTGGGATTGCAAGATTTATGTACAGCACTACCCATCCTATGCACTATTAACACAAATGTATCACAATAAACACACTAATACACCATACTTGCCTCTGTCGTGATTCCAACGTGGGTGCTGTTATGGGGATGATGAACTGCAAAATTACACTGTGTATGCGAACTGCAACAGCAAGGACAACACAGGCATGTGAGTACAGGCAACGTGACACACATGAGGGAGACACACGACCAGGGCTACACAACACATACACACCTAGGCCATCTGACTCATTGCCTACACTGATGTTGCCAGGGAAGACGGTGCAATGCACAGACACCACACCCATTCCCAGTTGTAGTCAAGTAGCCCACAGGTGCAGTAAGCAAATGGCAGTCAAATGTGTGACCACAGACAACGCACATCACAAAGTGAAGCACAGGTTTATTACACAGTTGCAACATGCTGTAACCACTACAGATGCAAGGTAATCCCACCTGGCAGCGGGCACACATTCAACAACTGTAGACGGAAGGAAGTCCATGGGTGTGGCGCACATCACCTGTAGGGACACAACAGCTACCAGCCTGGATGTGCAATCACGTCGTCGGTGGACACAGTTGACCAAACGAATCTGAAAGTACCCTGTGAAGGACAGAAATGACACACAGTCAAAAGCAATGGAGTACAGGACAGAACAGCAAACCTCATGCACAATACATGTTACAAGATACACACCCAGAACCAAGTTAGCATGTCAACACTGTTGGGGAGTACAGCCCACCTGTCACCACACATCTCAACACACATCCAGTCAAGTAGCCCATGGACACACTCCAACAGCACCAGAGCACCACCCACACATCATGCCAACTCACATCATTGACATGACACCTCAGGATACTCACATTCAGCTAAAGAAGTTGGTGATGAGCTGTGTGCGGACATCACCATCACCATCATCATCATCATCGTCATTGCATTCAATGTGTGCGGGTACGCGTTGTACCCCTGTGCGTGTTGTACCGCAATGGACCGATCGGTGCGCACCCATTGACAATGGGCTTGCCTGGCAACGGACGCGTTTTCGAATTTCGAACGAGTCGGTTGCTGTAAATTCAGTTGGTCACCCACAACAATGTTGCAAAATCATGTATGTCATGAAGTTGAAGATTTGAAGGATGCTGTGGGCGTGTTTTGGTGCTGCTATTCCATGGATTGGCCAGATTCAGAAGATGCAAACGACTTGGACCTATCACTTTGGACACAAGGGACAGTATCTGCCTCTCCAGCACATATATATTGCTGGCTGTTCCCCTGAGAGCTCACTTGCCTGCACTACATGCTCCAGGACGACATCTGCCACTGCACTGCTGCTGTCTCTGCCCCTCTGGACCCTGCAATGGCACGTACTGTGGAGGGAGCCCCAGCCTTCAGCCTTGAAGAGAACCAGGCCCTGCTGGACAGCCTACTTCCACAGTACAGCAAGCTGTATGGGACACCAGGGGAGCAGGTGAGTGTTCTGTGCACTGCCTTTCTGAATGTGCATTTTGTGTGACTAGCAAGGCTGAGAGTCTGCACGCCACTGGCTAGCAGGCTCACTGAGTAGTTGTCACCCCCCATAGTGTGTAGTGACTTGCACTGGACAGGTATGGTGCAGTGACAGTGCATTTGAACGTGGTTTTACTTCCCATGCAATGATACCATGTAGTGACGTCTGGCAAACTGTCCATGGTCAGCTTTGCACTGCCTGTGTACATCATGTGCCCCTGTGATTGAGACATGTATATACAACTGTGTCATGCACGGATATGTTGCATGTGTGGTAATGGCCTTTTCACTTTGTCATCCTGACAGGTTAATGCCCATCGGAAGCAGGAAATCTGGAAGGACATCGTCTGGGCTGTCCGGTCCGTGGGGGTCTACAAGCGCCGGATCCGCAACTGCCAGAAGAGGTGGCAGGACCTTCGGGGCTGGACCCGGAGGATTGCACGGGTCCAGCTGAAGCTGTCGCCTCCTCGCAGGAGGGGCGGAACACGGACCCTGACCCCCACATGCTCCAGATCCTGGCGGTGGTGTTTCCAGACCTGGATGGGCAGCTGAAGGCCAGACAGCAGCAAGGAGGGGGTGAGTCAAAGACTGCACTGTGAACTCTGTATTTCATGCTTTGTGCCCTCCTCTGGCCTGGTTCAACTGCCACAGTGCAGCAGTCATGTTGTCCAGGAGCCATGTCCCTCTATTGTGCACTGCCCACTGCTCATCTGATACCCAGGTGTGGCCCTTACATTCAGGGAATTGTGTCACTTGGGACTGTGTCCTTGCAGTTTGCTTCACTAAAGGTAGGGGACAGCATCTGTTTCCCTAACTCTGTTGTGGGCATCATGGGTGGGTCCATTGTTCACACAACGCCTGGGTTTGGACATGTGATTTGCGTGTTGCTTTGATATGCGGTCCACTTGCTGAGCCACCACATGTGCCTGAGGTATGTGGCACACGCCCATGCAGCGGGTGGGAACAATGTTTGGGCCCCAGGAGTGTGCAGATTACGTGTGTCACACATACATAGCCAGCTATCCACTGTCCAGGGCTCATCCCTCATTCATGTGGAGCAGGCCATGCAATGCACTCTGTACTCCCACTCCCGTGTATCAGCTGACACATTGTGCACAGTGATTTGACCCCTCAGGTGTCTGCCTCTGTGTCAGTGTGCTGTGGATTAGTTGCCAGGACTGCTGGGGTGTTTCTTGGTAGGGGCTCAGCATGCCCCTGGAGATGTGACCATAGGAGACGATACTTGTGTGTCACATAGGTGTTTGATCAGCTGCCCGTGCAGACTGGGGTATGCGAATGTGAAGTTCAGGCAGCTGTTCCCCATTCACAGCAAATTGTGAGGGGCTCAGGTTCCGAGGGTAGTGTCACAGGTCTCCCATATGTCCAATAGGTGTGACCTGGACAGATGAGGGTTAAGATGATGTGTTGTGTGGGGGATGTACATGTGCACTTGTGCAGCTCCAGGACTTGCATTCCCCATGACCTACTATTGTGACACAGTGCATAGTGTTGTTGTCTGGCTGCCAAGTCATACATCACTGAGACAGTGATGTATGACTTAGCAGTCATGCCTCTGCCATGGCATGTGTCAACTTATTGGTGGTCCTGCAGGGGAGTGACATGTGCTACATGCACACCATAGTGGCGCTGGCTATCAGGACATGGGTGCATCATGGTGTCTGTCGCTGGTATGCATCACATGCATTTCCTATTTGACTCTGGGCATCCCTTTCATCCGGAAACCTGTACTGACTCAGTGGCAAGAGCTGTGATGTGTGCATGTCCACATGCCACACCGTGTCCTCTGCACTGTCCAACTACTGTGTACTTGGTGCATGTGTCCACACTGGGGTGTTGCAATCCAACAGACACCAGACAGATGGGTGCAAGGCCATGTGGGATGTGAGTGCCATGCTTGGCATCAGACTGACAATTGGCTTCTCCTGTTCAGTTAGGGCACTTTTAGCAATGTACAACTAATGATGCCAGGCCTTGCTCTGTGATGTGCTGTGCTCACAGTGGTGTGTGCGTTTGGTGCAGGTGACTGATGTCTGTCTGTTTCCCCATTGTTTGCAGATACATCCACGGCCACGGAAGGGGACAGCTCCACGGACCAGAGAGCCAGACTGGGTCAGCAGCCGAGGAGTGGTCGGAGGGACCCAGTGGCACGGAGGGCTAGGGGAGCCACACCGAGGAGTCCTCAGCACCATCCACCTCAGCTGAGGACCAGAGCAACTCGGAGGATGACTCCCTTGTGGAGGCGGGTGTCAGCAGCCACCACACGCCAGCTAGTGTTGCTGTCCCCGCCACCACCAGCACCACCACCGCCCTTCCATCGGCTCCCATTCCCCAGGTCCGTGGAGGCTCCCATGTTCGGGAGCGTGTCTCCTTTGGGCCAGGCACCGCACCCACTGCCCCTGTGTCCCCTGCTGCCCTGAGTGAGGAGTCTGTGTACCTCCTTCGCCAGCTCCATGTAGGGCAGACAGCCATGCTGAGTGTCCTCCATGCGCACACCGCACTGTTGACTCAGCTGGTGTTGTTCATGGAGGGCATCTCATCGGGCATGTCTGACCTACAGAGGGGCAACAGGTCCATGGACTCCTCCCTGACGGCAGCAGTGTCCCTCCTCAGACAGTCCCTCACCCCTCCTGCCTCTGCTCCATCCACACTCCCCAGCACCTTACCCGTCCCAAGCACACACACACCGGCACAGGCACACACCAGCACACACACGTCCAGCACACAGACACACACGCCACAAACTAAACGCACACGCACGCACAGTCAGGGGACTGAAACCAGACTCACAGGGGATGGGGCCCTGGTACACACACACGCATCCACGGGCACTGCGCAGTCCTCAGTTGCCTCTCCCTCCAAAGCACCCTCCCTTGCCTCACCTGCAACCCCAAAGACCCAGCGCCTCTTCCTCAGTGACCTCGGCCTCTTCCCCTCCGATCCAGCTGCCCCAGCATCCAGGGGAAGAGGAAGCCCCCACATGGAGCAGAGTGCCCCTCGCCCCCGGACACCCTCCCCCAGGTGCAGACAGACTGAGGCCCCCACCCGCAAGTCCCCCGGAGTGCTAAGAGCAAGACCCCGCCGCCGCCCTGCAGCTCAAGCACCAGGTCTCCTTCCTCCATCCCTCAGGCCCCCACTCCACTGGTGCCCCCACCACACCCTGCCCCAGGTTCCCCCACCCACAGATATACCATCCCCAAGAGGCTCCAGCCTTCTCCCCCTGCCACTTGCTCTCCCGGCACCACACCCCCGCTGCGCTTGTCTGTGCCACTGATGTGGTGAGGGTGTCCTCCCCCTCTATCCAGCCCACCTTGCCTGTTCCCCATTCTCCTCCCCTGGTGGTAGGCACTGCAGTGGAGTCCACTACCACCCTGTCTGACTTGGGCACTGCAGTGGCGGACCTGTCCACTCCATCTGCAGGGTCCACTGCAGTCGTGCCGGCACCCACAACATCTGAGCCATGCCCCCAGTTGTGCCGGCACACACCATGTCAGACACCTCCACTGCAGTTGTCAGTGGCTCTTCAGCACCCACCACCCCTTCCCTGCTTCCTCCTGGTGAGCCCTGATCCTGTCCCTGCGGTGCCTGGCCTACCCCCCGGTTGCCCCTCCTAGTGATTTGTCCCTGGTTTTGTGCAGGCATGTGTAGGGTGGCATCTGCCACTGTCACCCACTTGTGACTTTGTTGATGGACTGGCCATTGGCCTTTGTTTATGTTCTACCGGACTTCTACTTTTAATGCCACATATGCTGAATAAAGCAACTTTCTGTTCTCTAGTGCTTTTGCTTCTGATGTACATGATGTTGATGATGCTAACCATGCCCTTGCTGCAGTGATGGTGATATTTGGTCTCATGATAATGAAGTGTTACTGTGCAGGAACCCATGTGGTCCAGGGGAATGTGTCCTATCCTGTGGTGTATCCATGTCATCCATAGCAGCATCTGAGGGTGTCATGTGTTCAGTATTTGGCAATGGGATTTCCTACTTAGATTGGCAATTTCACATCTGTGGCTTCCACCCCTGCACATCTGTTGTGCCTGCCATTGTTCTATTCGTCTACTTCCCTGACCGTGTGGCCATCTCCAGTGAACATGCAGGTTTGGGCATCAATGGGGAAGGACTCATCTGTGTTGTCAGTGCAACATTGCTATACAAGTGTGTTGGATCTGTGCTGATGATTCCGTTGGCACTTCCATGACCAGGCTGATGGGACGGGAGCCCTCATTTGGTGCTAATTGTTGATTGTGTGTCCCATTGCTGCCATGGTATGGTATCTGTTCACCTCACATCTGCAGTCTCCACAGGGTATCTGCATGTGTGTGCCCATTGGTGCAAATATGTGGGTCTGCATTCTGATGGTCACTTCTGTCATTGTGTCATTGATGATTGTTGACGGTGTCAGCCCCCATGGGTGTTGTTTGTCTGCACATGGCCAAAGTTATGTCTTATTTGCACTGCAGGATTTGGCTCCCCCAATTTATGTTGCAATGGGACACATACACTACTTTGCCACTGATGTGTTTGTTGTTCTGTGACCAGGAATCATCCATGCAGTTTGGCAGTTGCACCTCTTACTTTGTCAACACTTACCTTTTGGTCACTGTGATGATGGGGGTTTGGACCCCATTGCCACAATGTTCAAAATGTGCTGCAGCTATGGACCCCACACTTACCTTTTGGTCACTGTGATGATGGGGGTTTGGACCCCATTGCCACAATGTTCAAAATGTGCTTCAGCTATGGACCCCACACTTGCCTTTTGGTCACTGTGATGATGGGGGTTTGGACCCCATTGCCACAATGTTCAAAATGTGCTGCAGCTATGGACCCCACACTTACCTTTTGGTCACTGTGATGATGGGGGTTTGGACCCCATTGCCACAATGGTCATGGCCTGCTTGCGTTGTGTGTGCCACACACATATTTGTGTGGCACATGTGCTAGGGGGTCACATTGTATGTTCGAAGTCATGTTCGGTGTTGTAGGCTTTTGACACAGTCTACACACGCTTGTCATGGTGTTGGGGGGACGTCTTCTTCTTGCATTCCCTAGGTTGTGGTGTGCTGGTTGTGTCATGCATTGTCCATCCTATGGGTGGGGGTGGTAGTGGTGGTAGGCATCCTGCCCCCCCTGGGTGAGGGTGGTAGTAGTGGTAGGCATCATGCCCCCCCTGGGTGAGGGTGGTAGTAGTGGTAGGCATCCAGCCCCCCCTGGGTGAGGGTGGTAGTGGTGGTAGGCATCCTGCCCCCCCTGGCTAAGGGTGGTAGTAGTGGTAGGCATCCTGCCCCCCCTGGCTAAGGGTGGTAGTAGTGGTAGGCATCCTGCCCCCCCTGGGTGAGGGTGGTAGTAGTGGTAGGCATCCTGCCCCCCCTGGGTGAGGGTGGTAGTGGTGGTAGGCATCCTGCCCCCCCTGGGTGAGGGTGGTAGTAGTGGTAGGCATCCAGCCCCCCCTGGGTGAGGGTGGTAGTGGTGGTAGGCATCCTGCCCCCCCTGGCTAAGGGTGGTAGTAGTGGTAGGCATCCTGCCCCCCTGGGTGAGGGTGGTAGTAGTGGTAGGCATCCTGCCCCCTGGCTAAGGGTGGTGGTAGGCATCCAGCCCCCCTGGGTGAGGGTGGTAGTGGTGGTAAGCATCCTGCCCCCTGGGTGAGGGTGGTAGTAGTGGTAGGCATCCTGCCCCCCTGGGTGAGGGTGGTAGTAGTGGTAGGCATCCAGCCCCCCTGGGTGAGGGTGGTAGTGGTGGTAGGCATCCTGCCCCCTGGGTGAGGGTGGTAGTGGTGGTAGGCATCCTGCCCCCCTGGGTGAGGGTGGTAGTAGTGGTAGGCATCCTGCCCCCCTGGCTAAGGGTGGTAGTAGTGGTAGGCATCCTGCCCCCTGGGTGAGGGTGGTAGTGGTGGTAGGCATCCTGCCCCCTGGGTGAGGGTGGTAGTAGTGGTAGGCATCCTGCCCCCCTGGGTGAGGGTGGTGGTAGGCACCCTGCCCCCCTGGCTAAGGGTGGTAGTAGTGGTAGGCATCCTGCCCCCCTGGGTGGGGGTGGTGGTAGGCATCCTGCCCCCCCTTGGTGAGGGTGGTAGTAGTGGTAGGCATCCAGCCCACCCTGGGTGAGGGTGGTAGTAGTGGTAGGCATCCTGCCCCCCTGGCTAAGGGTGGTGGTAGGCATCCAGCCCCCCCTGGGTGAGGGTGGTAGTGGTGGTAGGCATCCAGCCCACCCTGGGTGAGGGTGGTAGTAGTGGTAGGCATCCTGCCCCCCTGGCTAAGGGTGGTGGTAGGCATCCAGCCCCCCTGGGTGAGGGTGGTAGTGGTGGTAGGCATCCTGCCCCCCTGGGTGAGGGTGGTAGTAGTGGTAGGCATCCTGCCCCCTGGGTGAGGGTGGTAGTAGTGGTAGGCATCCTGCCCCCTGGGTGAGGGTGGTAGTGGTGGTAGGCATCCTGCCCCCCTGGGTGAGGGTGGTAGTAGTGGTAGGCATCCTGCCCCCCCTGGGTAGGGGTGGTGGTGCGCATTCAGGCCCTTGTGTGCATATGTGGCATTGGTGATGGGCATCCCGCCCCTATGGTGCTGCTGTTGCTGGTGTAAGTATATTCGGCATCCCTCTGTGTGTGTGTGATGTGTTGTGTACGTGTTGTATGTGTTTTGTGGTTGGTGTCTGGCTTACCTTCTGCGCCGTACGCGTCCGTGCCTGTTCCGGTAGTATATGTAGAATATTGGTATGATCGGGACGAAGGGATTCATGGTTGGTTCGTGTCGTTCGTCCTTCTCGTTGCTTCGCGTCGTCCTCGTCGCTTCGCATCGTCCTCGTCGCTTCGCCTCGTCCTCGTCGCTTCGCGTCGTCCTCGTCACTGCCGTGTTCGTCTCGGAGCCGTGGATCGTGTTGTGGCGCGAATCGGAGCTTATGTGCGCCTCTCCCGGATGCTTTGACGTGCCGTGCGTAGCGACGGGTTCGGCGCATACGGAAAGCGCATCGTACTTGTCTGGCCGGACGGGGCTGCATTTTTCCTTCCGTGCGACTCGATTCGGCGTTTCAGGACGCCTCAGTCGGAGAACAGGACCTGGTTTGGGTGAGTACGGCTCGGCCGGATTCTTTGCTGTTGTGCGCATCGTACTTGCTCGTTCGGTGTGCTGTACGGATCGGTCGGGAAACAGGCTTTCGCATGGCTTTTTTCCCGACCGAATGGTGTTGGGTGCGCCTCCGACCGAGATCGGAATCGGCCCCTTAGTGTATTAGCTACCTGTGTTGCCCCAGTCCTGTATGTGTGAGAAATTGTGTTATGTTCCTTCTAATACTGCCACATGCCCTTAAGCAGAGCCACTGGAATTATATGACAGGGGAGGGCCACATTATGTGGCAGGGTTGAGTAAATTATGTGGCATGAAAAGGCAAATTATATGGCGTAATGCTCATTTTGTGACAGTATTACTTCATTATTTTGTCATTTTTACACCTGGTAACACTGTCTGGGCATTAGTTGTGCCTCATTGTAACACCCACATATAGCAATAAGCAACCAGTGAATCTTTTCAAAAGAGCCTTCCACTGCGTGGCAACGTGTGTCGCTGCATTTTTAGTAACTTTTGAACGTTTTGAGCTAGAAACCATTTTTTTGTGCTAAAATCTGCAGATTATGTGTCAGATGATGGATTATGTGGCAAATTCAGCTAATCTAAAATTATTCGAAAGTTGTTGTGGCAGCACAATCACAAAATTCCAGTGGCACTGCTTTTAGGTTATTATTTGTGTTAGAGAAGGGTGTACTGCTGCTATCCATATTGTACCTTTATTGTGTCGTGAAGCTGCGCAAAAGAAAAAAATATTAATTTTGCAAATGCTTGTTTAAATGCATGATGTCAGTTAAAGAGTAAACCCTCACAAAATATGTGAGCAGATTTTACTTTTGAATTTACATGTGAAACAAGCATCTTTTTTAAATGTAGTAGTTGAATTTGTTAAATTTTAAAACATAGCTGACAATTTTTTTTAAAACATATCTGACAAGTGGCCAAATCTGGGATTTTAGCCAACAGAACCTTGTATGCTGGGGCTCTGAGTCTACGATGAAACCGTTAAAAGCAAAACAACAAGTCCCACAATGCAACTAGCTGTTGTTTGAAAAAATTAGATGATGGTATCCTATGTCCTACTGCGCAAGTGGAGAGTTGTGAAATGCAAAAGAAAAGTTAGTTTATGGTAGTCGTGCTTTTTTCTTGTAGACAATGAAGGGTTAAACAGCCCAGTGGGAGAGATGCAGAGATAAGTTTCAGATGCAATTGAGCGTTCCAGTGTTAATCGTCTAACATTAACAGTCCTTAGACAAGCATTTGCAATGCAATAGGTCTCGCAATTGCGAGATTTTCAGCTATTGGCATTGTAAATGACAATGCTTTAATTATATGTTTAAAAACCTGCTTTAATAAAAGGCATTGTTAGTTACAATACCAATAGGTCAAAGTTTCAAAAATGCAAGACCTATTGTATTGCAAAAGAGTAAAAGAAAGCAGATCACCAAGTATCGCCACCACGAGTGTATATACAAATTAGAGAGCTTAGTAAAACAAAACCTCTAAAGTGTAAAATACAAGGACTGGAATCCACAGTTGCGCAAAAGCAAGTAGGTTAAACACATCATAAGGAGTATTAATACCTTAAGGTGTAGTAAGACCTTTTTAAAGTGGAATACAGAAACATTAGAATTCCCAATTTCCCCAATGTGAACATGTAAAATAAAATACATGAGCTAGTAAATACGTCTGTTAATCATAAAAAAATATCACAGAGCGTAGTGAAACCCTTGTAAAGCATAACCCAAACATTTGGATCCCCAGTATGAACATGTGAAACATATCACAGGGTGATACAGAGACACTGAAGGCTTTCTGTGTATCACCAACAAGTGTGATAAGCAATATCACAGAAAAAAGACCTAAAAGTGATCGCCGCACCAAAGAACTTATGCCTCAACGTGAGATTTGCTGATGAGTGAGAGATTTTATAGGGATTATTGGGCCTGTGTGAGATGTGAGAGAAGGGGAGTTTAGTTTATCAACTGTACAAAAACCGCTCTTGGCAAAGTCAATATATCTCGCCTTTGCCCCTATCGACGTTGCTAAGATTGTAAGCCCTGCCGTACAGCATCCCCATTTGCTATAATGCATACCTAGCTCAAAAGAAGAGTAATTTGCCTAGAACACTGTATCGCAGCAGGAGCACCTCAAATATGAGATGCGGTACATAGAAGAGTTTGGTGTGGCAGATGGAGGTGAGATATACAGGGCTTTGAGTGGGGCAGGTCCCTTTGGGGCTCAAACCTGGCAGTAAATAAAAACTGACATTGAAACTGGTCCCTAATAGACCCAATGTTCAGTGGCGTAGCTAAGGGGGGGTGGGCGCTTTTTTGGGGGTGGCGGCGATCGCAAGGTAAGTTTTACCCCCGTCTTACCTGCACAGGCCGCCACTGGGTGGCAAACTCAGGGATCGCCCCGGGCGGCAAACGCTCTAGCTACGCCACTGCCTATGTTCATGTCCTTAACTTTACAGGCAAAACACTGATCGATTTAAGAATAATGACTGTAAAAACAGTTAAGGTATTTAGAGTCAGACTGGGACAGAAACGAGGCCCGGGCACCAAAATAAAAGTGGCCCCCAGTAGTAAATTAGATACCTAAAAACGTGGTCCATGTTTGCAAATTTGGGCAGTTTGAACTTGTAAAGACACACGGCATGAGTGTTAATATCAGGGAAATCAACAGTAAAAACCGGTCCCCTAGACCATAAAGCAGGCCCACAAACAGCCAAAAAATGGCCCACACACTGACCTGTTAGAGCAGCCCTTTGGGCACTGACTGGTTGACCTTTAGGCCAATCCAACCCTGAAGTTATTCCTTGGCAGCAAAGTTGTCCCTATTTGCAATTTACTTGCTTTACTTAATCTCCCATCAACTAAGAGTGTTCGTTTTTTCCACAATATTGTGTTATTCAATTTTTTTTCCACGCAGCACATTACTCTTTTTTGTTCATACTGTGAACGGAGTTATCTCTAGGGGTGTGTGTGAGTTGGGGGTGTGGGTGGATGTTTTTGAGGGGCCATGAATGAGAGATCTGGAGTTCAGGCATAGGGCAGTGAATGTTTTGTAGTGTGGGTCAATAGGTCATAAAAGTGTTCAGACTACATGCTCATCCAATCCTTGGCCTCTCTAGAGAGCACAGAAAGTCTGTTGGAGCAGCGGTGTGTCTTTGCCCAAACCTGCATCATGAAGGAGGCTGAGACGCTTCTGTCGCCTTCTTGAAAGCCCTCCGGTTAGCAGCAGAATACACAGCGGGGGAAGGGGGGGGGCAGGACGAGAGAGGGAGAATGGATGGCGTGATGATTTGAACATTTTTACCAGGACTGTAGCATTCCCAGGGGCGGTAGAGGAGGTGGGGGCGGGTGCACCTATTAGATAGATGGGAAATGCCGCCTGTGCTGGGCTCGCGAGGGCACCTGCCTGGCATGAATGCGGACTCGGCTGGCAGAGCGCAGCACCGGGCGCCTGGAAAGCGCCGCACTGATTCCTCAAAGACGATGTTAATAGAAAGCAAGGTCAGGCTGCATCTCCGCAGAGAGAGGAAAGGGGGCGCCGCAAGAGTACTTTGTAGGAAACCTGTCTCACTTTAATCACCTCTCCCCCACTCCTGCGCCACAGCTCGGTGGGATAATTCACACTTTGATCGCTGTGGATTTAAACATAGGCGGAACCAACTCAGCAACGCATCTTTCCAATGTGGATAAAATAAGTACCCTGGAGAATAATATCACCTTTTATCAATGCCCTCCTTAAAGCGAGAGCATTGTGAGGTTGCTGCACGACTGAAATGCTCCCCGCCCCCATCCTGTTAATGTGCTGGGGTTAATCGCCTTCGGTGTAGAGTGAGAGACAGTAAGAGAAACAGAATAACGAAAGTAGTGTTCACAGTCACAGTCTACATAACGCCTACCTGTAAAAACCAAGCACTGGTTTGCGGTGGTGGGACACGACGCAAGCCTCTCAGAGAAGGGGGGCTCGAGCGTGAGGCAAGGACACAACGTGAAGAGACGCAGCGCGCATGCGCTGCAAGGCGAGTGGGGGGGGCCTCAGGGAGACAGGGCGGTCACCAACCCCACTTCCAAAGAAAACCGACAGAAAACCAACGACAATAGATCTCGGAAGCGAGCAGCGCATGCGCTGCAACGCAGGCAAGACCTAAAAAACTGCAATGGGCGTCATTTACCTGAACAATGCATGCGGCAACAGTTAGATGTGTGTCTACAGACACTGAGAGAGGAAGTATAATGTCCTGTTACTGCTCTTAACGAAACCACCCTCTGCCTAGAACATGGTGGGAATAAGGTGGGCATTTACAGCACTACAGTGAATCAATCGCCCTGCTTTGAAGAGGTGCAGCACGGGTTGTAGGTGCAGCCCCTTGAGGGCCGTCAGTGAGCAGGGGCATAGCACAAAACAAATTGATGGATGCAGAATGTGATGGGGGCCCATGAGGGTAAACATCCATTAGTACGCGGCTGTTACACCGCGTACCATTACTTCGCAAGTGTTAGAACGCATGCGATGTTACAACGCGTAGCCTTTACTACGCAAGTTGGTACATCGCATCGAAGTAAAGGCTGTCCACATCGTTGTGTGGAAACGGACGCGCATCCGTTTCATCACAATGACGTGCAACACTGACGACGCAGGAAGCTGGAGCAGACAGGAACCGAGGAGAGAGAGAGGTAAGAGGGGCTGTGTAGTATTTAAGGGTTTAGGGTAGGGGAGGGTCGTGCAGGGGGTAGTGTAGTTTAAGGCTAGTGTAGTTGTGTTTGTGTAGTGTAGAGTAGTGTATTTGGGTTTAGGGTAGTGTCTGGGGTCTTGAAGGGTAGTGTTTGGGAGTAGGGACAGGAATGGGGGTAGGGGCGGTGTTGTGCTTAGGGTAGTGTTTTAGGGTTTAGGGTAGTGTTGTGGTGTTAGTGTAGTGTAGTGTTTTAGGGTTTAGGGTAGTGTTGTGGTGTTAGTGTAGTGTAGGGTAGTGCTTTAGGGTTTAGGGTAGTGTCGGGAGGTCGTGCAGGGTAGTGTTTCAGTGTAGGGACCGTCTTGGGGGTAGGGGCAGGGTTGTGCTGGGGGTAGTGTTTTAGGGTTTAGGGTAGTGTTGTGGTTTTTGTGTAGTGTAGGGTAGTGTTTTAGGGTTTAGGGTAGTGTCGGGGTTGCGTGCAGGGTAGTGTTTGGGAGTAGGGACAGGAATGGGGTAGGGGCAGAGTCGTGCTGGGGGTAGTGATTTAGGGTTTAGGGTAGTGTTGTGGTGTTTTGTAGTGTAACGTAGTGTTTTAGGGTTTAGGGTAGTGTCAGGGGTGCGTGCAGGGTAGTGTTTGTGTGTAGGGAGTGGGCTGGGGGAAGGGGGAGGGTCGTACAGGGGGTAGTGATTTAGGGTTTAGGGTAGTGTAGTGGTGTTTGAGTAGTGTAGGGTAGTGTAGTGTTTGAGGGTTTGGGTAGTGTTTTAGAGTTTGTGATGTGTAGGGTAGTGTATTTGTATTTAGTGTTTAGTGTAGTGTTGGGTTTTTATTACTAGGCAAGTTTTTAGTTCGCATACATTAACACTTGCAATGTAAAGGTATGCGAACTAAAAACTTGCGTAGTAACGGTATTTGCAAAGTAAAAACATTGCAGTAAAAAGCTGCAAAGTAATGGTATGCGAAATAACGAGTCATATTCGCCCATGAGTCTCCCATATCTGACAGATATTCATTGGTCTTGGGCTCAATGGGTTGGGGTCCTCTGTGTCGCAGGGGCTGCAGGGGCCTGCGTTACACCTTGGCCACTGTGGCCATGTCTTATACGAGATTCAAACCATGATGCAACTGCCCTTACACTTCAGTGTGAGGCCTCTCACAGTTACCGCATCTTTTCTGGACATTTTCTCTGCCATACTCAAATGTAACAGTATGACTTCACTTCTACCAACTGGGAGCACTTTAAGTCTGTCCCACACTGTGGCAAAACCTCTGTGGCTGCCCCCACTAAGAAGAGTGGTTTTAATCTAGATTTTGGCATTCCTAAATATACACAATGAAGGCCCTGTCTGCCTAGGTTGGACTTCTCTGTAGAGAGTTCAACACATTGTCAAAGCAGAAGCAGGCGGATGCAAAGTAGGACCATAAAGAAATAATGTAAATGATATGTATATCCGTATTTGTAAAGCGCAAAGTACTCACCCTTACGGGTCTCAAGGCGCTGGGGGCCGTCGTGGAAATTAAGTGAGCTATTGCCCAGAGTCACATGGTGCTGAGCTGAGCTGACGCCGGAGCCGGGGATCGAACTGTGAGCCCTGTGCTTCGAAGTCAGCTGCCCTGGACGCTGCACCACACCTCTCCACAAATGTTACGCTTTACTTCGCTTTACATAGCTCAAAGTACAGTTTTCCCCATCAGAATCTACAATGATATGAAATACAGAAAACCCAAAGCTGTAAGACCAGGGTAACCACTGGCTGAATCATTTAAGGTTCAGCCACACTCTGCTAGTGGTAAGGTCTGCTGAAGAGACTGCTCTACGGGGTGACCTGCGCGGGCTCCTAATGCTGTCTCTTACTCTGAAAGAGGCAGGGGCTAGTTACAAGTCTCTCTGAAAAGGCCCTCCAAGTGTGCCCCTGCTCTCCAAGATTTGTGGAGAGTTTAAGCCCTTCTCTTAGGCAGTGAGAGCTCCTCCTTACCAGGGGAAGCAAGCAAGGTCCTGCTTGAGTCTGCACCAGAAGAGCATCTCTGGCAGGTCAGTGCCTCTTCTGTAAGGAGACACCTCTTACTTTGAGAGTTAGCCAGGGCCTCTCTCGGCCATATCTGGAGGCAGCAAAAAGATTCCTGAGAGTGCAGATGTGATTCAGTGAACTACCTTCCTTTCCTCACTAGAACTGGAGGGGCATGAGAGATGTACCCCGTAGTAAATGACATTTCAGATGAAGTGCCAGTGTTCAACAGATAGGCAGAGCATCAGTGACATATTAGTTATTTCCATGTGTGCCATACAATAGAGGGAAGGGTAGTGAAACTTAAAGACAGTGATGGGATTCATAGACCTTCCCCCCCCCAGTAGCACATGCTCTCCAATAAGTCACCACAATCACATGCTTCTGGTGTACATGGAGGCCTGTGCATTGAGAATACCAACTGGCAATAGGTAGCTTGCTTGAGATATCGCTAGATTGACTTGAGAAACGATGCCCCTGGAGCGTGGCATTTGAGGAAGACACTGGTCTTGAGATGGCGGCTCGTGCATCTAGCAAAGGGTCTCCTTCAGTCACGCCCTGGGCCGGAGTGATGGGGCCGTCATGTGTGCCCAAGGGGGTGAGGGAATCACCCTATCAGGCATCCAGTTCTCGCAGGGTGCGAGACTGGGCGCTCCACCCACAGCTCCACATAGGCATGAGGCATAACGTCATTGGGGGTGCCACAATGGGGCTTAAAAAAAACACAGGATCGGGAAGCAGCCTCTTTGTTCTTCAAGTTCCCCATGAAGGTTAGTGGGAGCCTAATATAGGGTGTAAGGTGCAGATTCTTGTACAAGCAATTAGGAACATGCTTACATTACATTTCGATTATGAGTGTGCAAAATTACTTCCATTGGACCAAAATTCAAAAAGTTTTCTAAAGGTTTGAGAATGTAGTGGCTGAAAAATCCCATCCAATTTTTATGCAAGATATTTCCAGTGTGCAAAATTACTTTCTGCTGAAAAATTCTCATGCAATAAATATCTTTGGGACGTTTTCCTGAGGTGATAAGCTTCACAAGTTGTAGTTGTTAAGTTTGTCACCTTTGAGAAAAAGTTGCCATGGGAAGCAGCATTACAGGTTTCTACTGTACTAAGAGCCAGGCCACTGGAATTATGCTGCAGGGGAGCACCAAATTATGCAGGAAGGATGACTAAATTAAGCGGCAAGAAAAGACAAATAATGTGGCATAATGCGGTAACTTTTTTGATTATATTACTTCATTATTTTGTCATTTTTACCCATGGTAATACTGTTTTGGCAAATATTTCACATCATTAGTATCAGTTTAACAACCAAATACATAAACAAGCAACTGGAAGATGACCAGTTAACCTTTGCAAAGGGTCTTCCATTGTATCACATTTTTAGTAACTTTTGATACATTTGAGCTAGAAACAATTCTTTTTGTTAAAATCTGCAGATTATGCAGCAGATGATGGCTTATGTGGCAAATGCGACAAATCCTCAATTATGTGAAAAAAGCTGCAGCAGAAGAATCACATAATTCTAGTGGCCCTGACTAAGAGGTACTGCATGGGCAGCTTCAGTGCCAACCGCAAACACAGACACAACACATAGAGCATTTCGAGTAACCATGCCAAAATACCTCAAACAGAACTAAAATAACATCATCTATTTATGGTTCATCTCTCTTTTTATTTTTCAAACATATACAGAAAGTCTCACATACACTAGCGTGCCAGTGACTAAACGCGCTCCATTCTTATACAACATTCTATCATTAAGCAGAAATATCAACAACCAACAGCCCCCTCTTCCGCCCCAGCACATCATATGCAATTAAATAAGCGATGCACAACCAATTGTTCGGTGTGTATTCAGACACCATGCCCATCAGGCCACACCCAGACCTGCCAACTCACACCTGTGACACACGATATCGGCTCCCATCACACGGCCACCTGGTAAAGAGCCAATATCACAGGGTGGCAGGGAAAACGAGCTGCAAACCACTGTAAATAGTGGATTTCCAGCTCGTTTTCTGAGGCTCTGAACTGCCGACGTGTGAAAACACCCCAGGACATCGGCACCAGCCTCAGCAAGCTTTTTTTTTTTTTTGTAGGAGGGACTTGGGGGCAGGGTGGGAGCAAAAGTACATCTTAGGTACTTCTTGGCACGAGGCCTCCGCCCTCTCCAAGGGCCCACACCTCCTCACACAGTGAGATTTTTGATTAAGTTGGCAAGTATGCACACCATGAATGCTTCTTTGATTGTGGCCCCATGTGTACATCCCGATTCTATCCTAGACATTGCCTCTGGAATGACATATAGATATTTGGGCATGAGAGTTCTTTAAAGCCTTGGGAGAGATACTTCAAGACAGGGTTCCAAGCATAGGCAAAGTCCTTATCCTGTTGTTCTATATATGATGTGATATGTTCCATCCCTAACAGATCCCATAGGTGATAGTGCCACTCTTCCACCGCAGGGGTCCTATTATTACCCCAGACTGCTATCACACCCTGAATTCTGAATTTTATCCTTGTTTCGAGAATCAGTGCTAATCAGCAGAGACTCTGGGCCATATTAGCAACAAAATGCGATAAATATCGCAGAGCGCGCTTAGCGCGAAATATTCTATCGCCAGCTATCGCTGGAATATATCGCCACGTTAACGCTGTATTAGCAACAATTAGCGCTAGGGCGATGATTATTCCAGCGACAGCGGCATAATGCGAGAATATCGCTGGAAAACCAGCGATATTCTCGCATTAACGCTAAGGTGGATTCAGCATTAGAATCCACCTCCTATACTACAAACAGGTAAGTCATAGTCAGTAGCAGGTGTTAAAATATAGCGATAAACGCGCTTAGCGCGATTTATTTTATCGCTTCGCCTGCCTTGATAATAGGGGTTAGTGGTGTTAGCGACTGTTTACAGTCGCTTTTAGTGGGGAACGCCTACCTTGCATGTCATTAGCGATAAATATCGCTGACATGCAAGGCGATGTAATTCCCGGCCTCTAACGCCTGAAAGCTGTCGCTAACGCCTGTTAGCGACAGCTTGCTAATAGGGCGTTAAAAATATCGCCGATTTAGCGGCAAAAAGTGCCGCTAAATCGGCGATAAAGCCCTTGATAATATGCCCCTCTATTTTTAACTGTTGTGGTCTATATTGACTTATGAGTTTAAAGTTTTTTGTTATGGGGCACTTTTTGTAAAATGACAAAAAGATTTTTTGTGATATCTTGATTATATTAATTTTGTGATTCGTTAATCAAAATAGTTTCTTAAAATCGTAAATTGACAGTCTCTGTGAGATGTGTATAATGCGGATAACTGAGTTTATGGAAACTGGAAAGATTCCTTCAAGTGTTTGGTTTGTCAGTTATGGGCCTTGAAGAGTTTTGTTCTGTTTAACCGTTTGAGTGGGGACTCTTTCGCCCTTAAATTGCCCACTTCCTGTTGATTTTTTTTGACAGCAGTGTCTTTGTATCAAACATCATGACTATCACTTTGACTACCTTCCCGCAACATGAATGGAGGCCCAGATTTGTCGTAGTTTCACGCAACGCTGCAGGATGCAGCACACATAGAACGAGGAGAAAATGAGTAGAAATAAACATATTTCTCCTCATTACACCTCACCTGGGAAGGCATAGCATTTTGACAATGAGTGGATGAAGTGGGAACATACACACTCCACCCATGGAACGCCTCCCTGGGGCAGAATAACGCAAGGCAGCAACTTGCGCTGCCTTGTTTTACTATAGATTTAGCAAGGCATGCAGGGCCATGCAAGGTGGCATTGCATGGCTTGGTAAATCTCATTTTAGGTTTTGCGCCACCCTGCATCCCTTTGCGTGTCGCAAGGGCGATGCAAAACCTTTGAAAAATCTGGCCCGGAGTTTTGGACAGTGCCATAACCAGTGGATCAGCGTATCTATTTGACTGCAACCTCTCCAGCACCTATCATCTTTTTGGGCGTTCCCGGTATGCAGTTTGTATGGGATGAGGTCAGGGCACAAGTCCTAAAAAAAGAAGTGGGGGGACTAACCAGGTTAGGCGGTATTCCAGTGAAATCATGCCGCGTGTCATCACAGCGCATGATGTCACGACGTGTGACATTGCACGTGACATAACAGGAAGTGACCTCACTGGATGTGACATCACAAGAAGTGCCATCAGATATTAAGACCTCATACATGTTTATCAGGTATATAACGAGTACATTTCAGCACATTATGAGATTTAACAAATGAGATTTGGTGTCGGGTTGTGTCAAAAAAGTGGCGCAACCCCGATGCAAAATCTGGGCCTCAATGAATATATATTTTTTTTTAAACACTATCACAAAGAAATTGGCAACAAGGAGAAGCTTGATATTAGATCTGTTCTGCTTAATTTGTTGCAAAGTATGCATTTTAAAATATTTTATGGGTTAAAGCATCTTCTGTAAAGGTGTCCAGTAAATCTCAGGGATAGTAATAATGGTGAAATAACTCTGGAGGTGAATGCGTTTGTTAGAGAGATCTTTGTTTAGTGAATTCCCAGATTTGAATCAAAGTAGCATAGCGGGTTAATGCGTCTCCTGCAAAGCACATCACGTATCATGCAGGTGACAGATTTTTATTTTATGTAGATAGTAAACTTGGTTACTGCTTTTAACACAGAGATCCTTATGTTAACTGCAGCTCACAAATTGTAATCCGTGTAATATAGCACAGTGAGCTATGAAGGACATGTGACTCCTACACCTTGTAACCCTGTCTTATGTAACTCATCTGTTACATTGATTTACACATGTACATGATTTATTGTCAATGTATAATGTGTATGCTAGTAAAGAGCTCTGACACCCTGCATTGGGTTGCGTAGTGCTATAAAAGAAATAAAATAGTGCTATTGAAATTGTTATTTGTGTAAATACTGGGACAGACCAACACACCTGACATTCTTACAGTACATGCATCTCTTATATACAAGGTCTGAACAAAGGCAAAAGCACGCCTCTCTACGTATCTGTAAAGACATAACAAGCTATGTGCCTTTGTTTCCACTCTGTGGCATTTACATGTAAGTGTGAGGTTCCAGGCCGCCTCCAGTCAGGACAGTCAGACAAAAGGAGGCCTGATGGCCCCTGAACTTTGGCCCAGCTGGAGGTGAAACAAAAGCTCCCTCGCTGCCTGCATGTTGCTGCTGGGAATGAAAGCAGACAAGGTAAGGCGCTGCTGAACATGTCCCCACCGGGACATGTTCAGCATATTTCTGTGGGGCCCAAGTCCTTGACAGGGGGGGGGGGCGGCGTCCACCCTGTGAAAATAGTGGGTGGACGCCGTGTACCTGCGTGTACCCCTGACTTTTGCCCTGGATGAGGTGTGTAGTAAGTAGGCTGGGTGTGAGGTACCAGTAGAGAGACATTTTGTGCATTAACGCTTTAGCTGAAGCTGACCTAGGCAATTTGTTGGCTCTAAACATAGGTCGAAGTGGGTGGGATCTGAGGGGGACAACGTGACCATACTTTTTTAATTTGCCCAAAACAGATCCCCTACTTTATGTTAAGACAACCGTCCTGTGTTAATTCCGACATTTGAGATGCTCCAGCTGAAGTGGAAGGGAGGGAGCCTCCAGTCCTGTGAAGCTGAGGGAGGGACAGATAGTTAAACAAGAAACAAGCCTTCTCACCTGGGTGGCTGGGGCTCGAAAGAAATGTAAATGTGTGCAATTAGTTAATCTGCAAAAGTGAAGGCTGCTTGGAAGCTGGCACTGGCTTTAATTGATGGAGACACAGGAAGCTTTGTGATGACAAAGATGTAGTCTTTTTGAAGGATAGTGTAAGGGTGTAATTAGCTGAGCTGTGGAGTGCATGCTTTTAATGGACTGTTCCAAAAAAATATCTGCACTAAGTACTGTCTGCATATTATTAAGATGTATATTTTGGACTCACTTTTTGTTTATCTTAAACTTAAATCTTTTTGCGCATTTTCTGTAAACCTATCTTACACTGTTTGTAATTCAAGTTTAAAATAATTACTTAGGTATTCACAGTGCTTATGTGCGTGGAGGGTGGGGATCCTGGTAGCACTAAAAATACACCACTCACTCCTCCTCACTGCACCAACCAGGATTCAATTCGATGGCTCTCTCATCACACACAGACAACTGCAATAATCGCATTACCCAATAGAAATTTCATAACATAAAATAGTGCATGACTGGCTGATTAGTTTGAATTGGATTTATTTTTCATTTAAGGTTGCATTATTTGATATGCTGTTACCCGAAAGTAAAAGACCAACAAAATAGTCACACTGTTTTGTTCTTTTTAGCCATGCCTTTGATCCCGCCTCCGCTCTCACTGACCCCGTCCCCATTGTACTCAGGGTCACAGTTCCCATACTTTTTTTTTTTATGCACTTTGACCATTGACTCTAATAGCAATATCTCTCCGTTCCTACTCAGTGATGTTTCTACCTAGTTCTTGTTCCCATATTTTCTGGCTTGGCGTTTGCTTAAAGGACCTGGGAGTTTTGTAACTTCATATATTTTGTACAGTCCAAATGTCAACTTTTATTTTCTTTTTTGCTCAACAGCTAGTGTTCATATGGGATGACATGTCTGATAGATTGTGGTTTTATGGATGGCTGTTGCACCCAGTGCATTTTTGATGGTATTGTAATCTATTTGTTTCTACCCGTTAGTATTCTTGTTTTACATTTTCAAATGATCTAAAGCCTGCATCAGTAAAAAGTTTCCCTACCCTCAATTTCCGCTGCATTTCCCATTTCCTGAAAGAGGTGTTTCGTAGAGGTGGAATACACTCTGGATTACCCTCTATGGGAGTGAGTAGTGAGGGCAATCTGGTCAGCCCTTGCCTATGCCTAAATGTGTCCCACACTAACTGGGTGGATTGGGTAATTATTGAGGACTACTAACCCAAGCAACCATGTGCTTTGTGCAGCCAGTGAACCTTCCTATGTTCTACCCCACAATCGTTTGCTCTATGAAGCAGCACTGCTTTTCCAGTAGGGTTTGGTTCCATTGCCTCAATTGAGCTGCTTTGTAATATCTGATCCGATCTGGGGACCCAAATTTACCGTATTTCTATGGGAGTTTAAAAATCGATCTAGTTACTTTTGGCCTTTTGATCAAATGTCATTTGTAGTTTTTAGATTAGGGATGTGGGTGTCGATAAGGGGATAGTTTGAAAAAGATAAATGATTTTGGGCAGGGTGGCCATTTTCATGGTGGCCAGAGCAGCTAAACATAAGAACTCTCCTGCCATGACTAAATCTTTCCATATTTCATGTATTAGGAATGCGTAATTTGCTTCCACCATTGAATTCAGTTCTTGTGTGATCCCAATACTCAGGTATTTCAGCAGATTGCCTGCAGCCTTTTAGTTATGGCCTATTGGATGTTAATATTATCGATCACATGCAGGACATTTCTAGTGTTGTCTCCACCATTTTGCCGCACTTTAAAACCGACTGGTCCGGGTCTAGCAAGCTTGAAAGTAGGGGATTTAAGCGTGCCTCTAGGATTCCTGTGAATGTTTTGGTTTACAAATTGAGCATCAATATAGGATGGTATGATTACCATTTTGTCTGGTCTTTTCCTGTCTTTAAAACCACCAATATTTGTTCTTCTGTCATTGATGGCATCAACATCCCTGTGTCCGAGAAGTAATTATATAATTTGGATAAAACAAGGGCCAATGCCTACAAATTCCTTGTAAAATTGTGGGTGGCACCTTCAGAGTCAGGTGTTTCCCCACCTTCAGTTTTGCTATGGTCAGCCGTACTTCATCTACCATGATGGGCTTATGTAGGTGTGCAACTTGGGCAGTTCTGAGGGTGTGCACTATAGCATTAGCAAGGAATGTGCGCATCTGTGATGTATGTTCCAGGGGGTATAGTTGTACATAATACCTGCCGAATGTCTGCTTGTGACCTTCGTGGTCTCTAATCGCTTGTATTTTGTCGTGTATTACTTTGGTCCGCTGCTCGCATGCCAGGAGGTGACCTGCTTTGTTCCCCTATGAGTATTTTTGGCTGGTCATCAAAAGTGCATATTCAGCTCATCAAGCTCTAGAGATTTCATGTGTGGCCTGTGGGCAACAATCTGTCGCCATATCTTCAAGAAGTTAATGCTTTTGTGGATCCCTTCTAGCTATTTAAGATGTCTATTCAAATCTGCCCATGTTTCCCTTTTTCATTATTCCTCCCTGCCACCCGGGGAAATTATATATCCCCTTAGTACTATCTTTAGTGCATCCCATATGGTGGACATTGCTACCCCCTCATTCCCACTTGTTTGTAGATATTGTAAGATATGTTATTGAATCTCCTCCTTCATTTTCTTAGTTTGTGCTGGGAAAATGGGGCATGACTCAATATTGCAATATGATCTATATCAGTGTGTGTTACCATTGTGAGCAGGGAAGTGCTATTCAAAAATTATCTAATTGGCCATATGTTTTATGAACGGCAGAATAGTCTACAGTGCTAGGATGTTTCTCTCTATATATGTCCCTCAGGCCCAGATCACCAAGCAATTTCCTCCCCTTCTGAGACATCGAAGCCACTTACGTGCTTTTGTGAGTGGATCTGATCCTCCCCTCATCCATAACTAAGTTTAGGTTCCCTCCTATAATTATGTGGCCTATGACAAACGCTGCAATTTTTGCTGTTGTGATTTTGAGGAACTATTCCTGTTTTATATTGTGGGTGGCTATCAATGAGATGGTGTAAATACCACCATTTAGAATTAGCTTAAGTATGACATACTACACCCTTCATCTGCCAAGACTTCCAGAATGCGGTGTAGAATGCCATGTGCAATCAAAACTGCCACTTCCCCCTTTTTAGAGGGCCACGCTGTGTTGTGTGGGATACTATTTAGAGTCCATTCTGGGCCAATCTTTCTTTAAACAAGTATGCATTTTTTAAGGAGGCAGTTATTTTGTTTGGACTCTTGCGATGAGCAGAAAACAGCTAATTGTTTCACTGGAGCATTTAGATCTTTTGTACTGAGGGTGACAAGATTAAGCGTTGATCCCATGTATATGAATCTTTGCCCATGACCCCTAAGTAGGAGACTGGTGTCTGTGACTTATATGTAACAAACTTGGTCATGTGTCCATGTGAATGTAATGGAGATGAGTAGCTGTACCTCAAACAACTCAAGCAAACATAATTATCAGTAATCAAATTCCCCAACCTGAAGGGAAGGTCCTGTGGAAGTGTAGCAACCCCCCATGTCATTCTGCCTTGTTCGACTTGGCTTGCCCATTACCTGCAAGTGTATAATTCACCTCAGAATGCCATCCCCTTCGCTCACTTTCCAGTAACCAAATGCATGCTCCCCCATTGCATTCCCATTACCTCTTAAAGCAAGTCAGTTGTCTTCCTCTTGGGAGTCCCGAGTGAGGTCTGGAGCCGCTGATGAAGTTCGATCCCTGACAGAAGACTCATCATTTCGTAAACATTTCAATATGTTGTCTTTGGCCTTGGCAATTGCTTCTGGGGTGGGTTTACAAACTCTGATTTTCTTAGTTACTTTCTTACAGCTGAATTACTTTGTGTGTTGTTTCGGGTTCACCGTTTCAGTTGAGTTCCGAGCATCCGTGCATTTTTCCAATCCCAGCAGAGTGACAGCTTCCCTCATGGAGCGAGTGATTTTTCTTTTGTCTTGCCACTGGAAAATCAAGCAAAATGGGTGTTTTTGCTTCTAAAAACATATGTGACCACCCTTATGGAGCAACGTTTCTCTTAGAGCAGACTCAGCCAGATTCTAAAACAGTTGGATGCCCGGGTAGGCAATATCCTTCATTTTATGAGCAATAGACTTCATATCCTTTTTGTCATCGAAGAAATGAATGCAAGTAATGACATCTGGGGGAAATTATGCCTTGAATTGCTGCCACCCACTCCGTGCGTATGTTCAGATCTCGGGCTCGGCATCAGGTTTATTCCATATATGATGAAGCAAGTCCCTGATATAACCTTGTACCTCTCGACCTTCTGTTCTTCTTGGTAGATCCTGGATGCATATGTTGTTTCTCTGAGATCTATTCTCCAGATCTTCCTGTTTAAATATGAGCTCTTTGGCCTATTTGGTTATAGCCCAAATCTCATCCCACAAGCAGTGTTGCTCCTCCAATATCTCATTGATCATTTTTTACACAGAGTCCATTCGCATCTCCAAGGTGGTGATATCTCTCTTACGCTTGTTAACCCGTTTGCTGCTGCTGTCGGCCAACGGCCGTCGCGAGCACTACCTCGGTTGTGCTGCGCACGTCCGTTGGCCGACGAAGCCCCGCCCGTTTAATAGAACGTTCCGCCCTGGCGCGGAACGTTCGAAGCAGCAAACGGGTTAAAGTATAAATTGAAGTCTGATTTCATGTTTTGTATGTCAGACTTGATTTTCTGGAGCATGTGTTGAAGATATTCCTGCGAGTCCTAGGTGCATGGCTGGTCCATCAACGTGACTTCATGCTCTGGCATTGAGGATGCCATCTTCGCTGCTTCCTTGTCTATTTCATTTGCTTCACTTGAAGAAACTCTTTGACTGATTGCTCATGCATGTTCCCCTGACTGAAGTGGAGCCTTGAGGCAAATGAACCTGCTTTGTGCACGGACATCGCCACTGCCTTATTGTTCTACTGGCCTCAAAAATTTGTGAGTGTGTCTCAGATGGGTAAAATGTCCTGAGCATTGTGCACTTGTGCCTATCCCTTCAGTATTGTTCCTTGGTCAGCCCACCCAATGATGCCTACCCGGCATGCCAGTGCTTCAGATGCTGTCTAATACAGGCTCTGGAATGTTGCTTATTGATGGTGGTGAGGTGCTCATACCGGTGCAAGCTTCAGCTCTTGGGCCGACGTCGGTTACCACTTGTTGCTGTGCTAGGGTGCACTTGTTTATCAGCCGTTAATGCCATGGGGTCATCTGCCTGCCATCTTGAGCGCAGCCCAGATCCTGCTTATCTCTGGCACTTATGAGGTTCTGATCATGGTGGGGACCAAACACTTCCCTTTTTAACAGGGCCGCGGGCAGCCGCCGCAATCACGCATGACCTAGCATCGTCCAATCAGAATCCCAAGGTGTGGATGACTACCTCCCTCCAGTTTTTCTGATGGTTTTCATATGGTCGCAAAGGCCGCGGGGGCTTTGACACACCGGGGCCCTGTTAACAGTGCTTGCTGGGATCTGCTTGCCGATAGCGAGCACGTCCACTGTCTGGGGTGGCCTTCACTATCACTCTCTGCCAGCTATGGCACAATCAGGTCTCCAAAGCAAGGTCTTCATTAAATCAAGCATTAATTAAAATCATTTCACAACGAATATACATTAAATAATGTGTTTATGTCACCCAGGTGCAACACTGCATAGTGACACACAATCGACCCCTCATTATGAGTGTCCCGGCTAGGGATGCAATAATTTTTGTACCTTTTAAAATACAATATCACGTTAATCGTGATTCAAAAGGTGGAATAATGACGCAAGGCAAAGACCGTGCACTCCTATTTCAAGTCCCTCATAGTAGGTTGTAGTATTATTAACTTCCACATAAGCACACACACTGATCGTCCGTGAGCGCTGAGGCTTTTCCGAGACATCGAGCGAGCGCCAGAATTGGGCTCTGTGATTGTAGGGACACACCGTGTGCACTTTCCTTTTGTAGAGAGTGACCTCTATTATGTCAACAGTCTGTGTAGGACTGACAGTGGTGGCAGCTAATTGATCATAGTAGTAGGAGACGCCACTTTACCTGTCTCCTGCTAGGGAGAGCAGCTTGCCGAATTCTCCCAGTTTTTAAACTTTTTCTGACAGTCTCCAGCAACTGGGTTCTTTACTCACCCATGTGGAACATGAATGTCCAGAATATGTACCTTACTTGAAGCGTGCAAGGAATGCATGTGGAGAGCAAGAAAAAAAGTGCTACTCTGACGGAGACGGCACTATGTAATAGCCTGAGAAATGACTTGAAGCCACCACTGTGGCAATGGGAAAGACAAGCAGAATTGGCTCAGAAGTGAGAACTGGACACCACTGTCACGTTCACACAGTGTGAGCAAGTACTACAACACCTGAAAGAGAAAGGCACCATGGGACATGCTCTATGTTAGTTCTGGTTATAGCCTCTAGCTCCAAGAGGCCTCTGAGAGCTGGAGACTGGCAACTGCAATCGATGAATAAAAAATTCCGAAAGAGCATCAGATCAAGAAGAGATTGACAACAGCAGAGTAGATCGTCCCAGCCACAGTACTCACCACTGTGACCTCGGGTGGACATTGAACTTGTATTGTATTTAGGCCCAAGGAAAAATCCCAGCCACAGAATACTGCAACTGCAAGCAATGTGGCCACCAACATAGTCTCCTCGCTACCACTACTCACCTGTATTATAGATGCTGGTGCTCATTTGTTCACGTGTGAACATACTGATGGGGTGAGGTCAGGACTGACATCACTCTGCTCCATGGGTCATGCAGGATGCCTATCCATGCAACTAGTACAGGCACTGTCTGTAGGTGAACATGACTGAAATTGATCCACCAAGAACATAAAAGTAGAGCGACAATGCACTGCAGGAGGAGTGACATGAGGGCATACCTATGTGGGGAGATACATGCTTAACTGTCAGTTAGCTTCTCCAGTACACCCACTGAGTTTCGCCATGCAATGTACTCTCCCATTACAGACTGTTCCCTTTTAATGCCTCTGAGAAATGTCCTGTTTACTACATGCAGCAGTGGCGGCTCCTCCATAGGGGCATGAGGGCGTCGCCCCAATGCTTTCTCGCAGTGCGAGGAGCAGAAACATAAAATGGTAAAACTACCATTTTATGTTTCTGCTTCTCGCACTGCGAGAAAGCAGAAGTGCCTGGTTGGGGGCGGGCGGGTGGGCGGTCCTGCTCGAGGACAGGGGGGGAGTGGCTTGCCCACTGTTGTGGGTACTGACTGTTTGGTCAGCCCCAGGGCCGACCAACCCAGTCATGCGCACTCTCCCTTTTTCTCTATGTAGGCTGCTGCATGCAGCCTACATAGAGAAAATGGCCCGGCTGGGGCGCTCTCTGCTGCGCCTCACCAATCACAACGCTGCCATTGCAGCGTTGTGATTGGCTTAGGGTAGGGGAGGGAGGCTGCCTGCTGGCTGCTTCGGTGCTTCCTGTTCCTGCAGGAATACGCAGAACCCGGCTGCAGCATTACACCGTCCAGGAGCGGGAGCGGCGCGGTACCCAGGGGCCCGGGGGGGGTAAGGTAGGTCAAGGTTTATTTTTATTCCCCACCCGCCACCCGCGAACACCCGCGCCCCCCCCTCTCTCCTGCGAGCATGCCGCCGAGGCTGGGTTTGATTGATCGGAAACAAAGTTTTACATCGCTCTCATCCATCAGAAAGGCAATTTCAGCCTGTTGATGTTTTACTGGGAGGTGCAGAGCCCTCATATTAAAACTCAGCAGCACATTGATCAGAACTCGTTTGTGCTGCTGGGAAATGATCAGTCAGCAGTCAGTGTGCATAAGACAGCGTGGGCGCGTTTAGAGACTTAACACTAACCCAGTCTTGGACGCTACTAAACGGTATATAACAGAAAGTAAAAGGAGATACAAGTGGCAATATTAACATAATGAAATGCTGTCATATCTGATATTCAGTCATAAAGCCCAAGCACCCTTCTGAGACCAGCACATTGACAAGGTACGTAGGTATCTACGGAAGTCCCCGCTCCTGAGTCGAGTTAATGCTACACATATTGGCCGGAGACGCCTCTCATATGCCAACACAACTGCTGAATTGATTCCCTTTGATCCCACCATTCTTCCTGATACCCTAACTCCCCCTTCACCCCTCGTACTCTCCCCCCACCCCACGTCCAATGATGTACCTTCTACCCTAGTTTACTCTGTTAATTTCTTAACCCCTTTGACCTTTTGCAGTACGAGCTCTCATTTCCACAGATCCCCATCACCCCACCTCCCACCTGTGTAACCACTTAGCTAAATCATTTTCCACCTTCTGCATTCCCTTCACCCATCTCCTTTTCCCAATCTTTCCAAATATCTTCCCGTCAGCTCCTGCCCTCTCCTCATCTCTTCACCCTATAGCGCCAAGAGGCACACCGCTCAGCACATTGCACTATAATGGGTACTGTACCCACTCACTCGCTCTCATGAATCAGGACCTTAAGGCTCCAAATACTGTGTAACGTTCTCCCCCAGACAGCTGCAATATTTTACCAGCAAGCAATGGCCAGAAACGTTCTCATCCCCTGCACGCTCTGCTCTAACTCACTTGCCGCAACAGACACACAGATACTCACACGGAATCAGGAAGCTGGCAGCGCTACGAAAATATAGCACTTTCTACGCCTGGAGCTCCTCTAAATGCGACAATCATTCTCGCGCTCAGATTTCTGTTGCACTGGCTGATAGGGCACTAGGCTGACAGACAGTGCGCCGGAGCTGCTCTGCATTCTACAGCACACCGTGACCATGAGGCGCTGTTTCATGCCCCTGTCGAAGGTAAGGAGCAGGGATGGTGGCACTGGGAACCAAGGTCGGCTATAAGCTACATGAGTGCACCTTAAGACCTGCCTTGGTAGGAGTGCTGAAAGGAGCAGAGCCTTGTATTTTATTTTTTAAATAAGTGAAAAATCTGCACAATTATAGCGAATGGTTGATTGTACTTATCCAGCAGGAACACCTGCTGTTCTGCAGCTTGTATGTAAGACCTGTCAAGGACCAAGCCCCAGTCTTGCTGCCCCATTACAAATTTCTTTGGACTGTTAGCTTTGTAGGACCCTCAAAACCTGTTTGTAATGTGTGTATGCACACTGTATACCGTTTGGATTTCTAAAAGGCTAATTTTATCTTGCTTCTGTGGGCTGAAATATTACATAGATTATTAAGCTGGTTGCTTATGAATTGGAGTGTATGTACAAAATGACTGCTGCAGGGCAGTACTGAGCTCCGAAACAACAGGAACCTACATCATGATCATATGAAATCTCTTTATTGATGTCATAACTACACTTTCACAATACTTTATGAACCTTCTTGCTCACATTTGCTTGAAAATGCATCATTTGCCCACTCTTTTTCAAAATTTTCTCGGGGGGAGAACCCCCCCAAACCCTCCGTAGGTTGTTCGGGCTAGCTTGCTACGCTCGCACACTGCAGTGCAGTACAATAATTATTTTACGCCACACCACTTTCAAATCTCACCAGCCGCCACTGACATGCAGTGATTTTGTTGTCTGTGTTTTCTTTTGCAGATTGAAGCACAGGTTTCACAGTTGATTGTTGAATGTATTGATTGCAATTTGATATCTGTTGAGTTCTGAGTCCCACACCACCTCCCTGAGTAAGCCTTGGACTACTCAACTTCTCTACCAGTCAAGTGATAAAGGGGTACACTTGGTGATCGGTGCTGGGTCCAGTAGCAGAGTTAAGCCTCAGGACACCAGTGGTAAATGGCTCTGATTCATTCGAACGGAGCCTAGTAACCCCTGACTCCTCCGGGACTCCTGAAAAAGTCCCCACATCTTTAGATCAAATTAACTCTGTAAGAATTTCTCACTTCAAATGGCCACATAGTATGTTCTGTCTTGTAGCTTTGGATGTCTGTGTTAGGCCATGGGTTAGGCCCAAACCACACATGGTGAGACTCAGTTAAATATACTGGGTTTTCTCAGTGATATTCCCAAAATTACATTTAGCAAATGTATTCTTTAAACATGGCACAATAGTACTTTCGTTTTATTCATGAAATGATCAGCTCATGGTTTGCCTTATTATGGTTGACTGGCCGCAGACTCTCTGAAAGCTGAAATTATATATATATGTTAACAATGTTTAAAATCGCATCACAATGAATATACATTAAAGAATTATTTTATGTCACCCAGGTGCAACACTGCATAGTGACACACAATCAATCACTCAATATGAGTGGCCTCGGCTAGGGATGCCATAATTATTGTAGCTTTTAAAATCCAATATCTCGTTAGTAGTAATTCAAAAGGTGGAATAATGATCGTTAAAAGTTGTGCCATTCAAAATGAGGCATGACATGCAGATTTTGTTATTTTGTGGACCAAAATCTGCGTGTACCAGTATTAACTGACATTTCCTTCCAATAAAATTCTATTGGGAAAATTGCAGGGGATGTGGTAATTACCACAAAACTTGCAATTCTGATCCCTGTGCAAAGATTAATTTGCACAGGGATTGGAAAAGAACGGGCCACTCCCAATGAGGTCCTAAGTATCTATATAAAATAGTAAGTATTGGGCACACTTCGTGTTGGTGATAGTGTAGTCACCCTATGAACTATAGCATGTGCTTCTAGTGATTATGGGTCCACAATTGTAAAGTTAAACATGCCACCTTAAAATGCTCTACCCACATAAAAATTAAAAAAACAACATTCTTAAGGATGACATCATGCTTTAAAGAAAGAAAGTTGTTTCTGATCAGAGGACAGTGTCCTTATCATAAGTCATGTCTCAAAGATGGAAAATGCAAGTTGTACACAGACTTTGGGGTTAGTATACTTTATGGGATCCTCGTAGAGCATAGTCTGTAAATAATAGCTAAACATCAGAATGGTGTCATACGTAGTAGTGTTAAGAGGTATGATTGTTGGTGTATGAGGAACGATAATATTATAATTATATTGTAATATCTTATAATATTATTATGAGCTAATGTGCACTTTTTTATATCTCTAATGCCATACCAGTTTATAGAGGAATGTGTACAAAAGAAGCTTGGATGATGTCATCAGTGATGTCATCAATGATGTAATTTGAGATGTAATTAGTGATGTCATAAATGATGTCATAGAACATGTAATGAGTGATGTAATATGTGAGGTCATAAGCAGTGCTTTGCGGAGGCGCAAGTTATAGTTAGCTCTGCTAAGTATAACTGGTGAATTTCTTTTTTTTTGTTTTGTTCAAACCATTAATGTTGTCACTGACATATTCACCTTACTATAACATTACTGCAATCATTGGTTTTATTTGTGAATACATATATTTATAAACTTCAAGAAAGATGCGCCTGTGGGCTCCTCCTCATTCCTTTAGGGAACACCAACTTCCGCCTTATCTAAACTCATATATTATGGGGCATATTATCAACAAATGGCGATAATTATCGCTAACTCCTCTTAGCGCCATTTCCCATATCGCCGCAGTTCGCTGGAATCTATCGCCGCATTAGTGGCGTATTATCGACACGCCGCTACGATAGCTACCTTTTCCCGCGGGAATGGACGGCGATAGATTTAGCGTGCCGGCGTTAAAAAAACGCACGTAACGTGAAAAAAGTGGCGAAGGGCCAATCAGCGACAGAATCCTATCGCTAATTAGCACCAGGCCTGCTTTTAACGCGTTTAGCGGGAAAATGTACCATAAAAGGCCCGCCAAGCAGAAAAAAAAAAAAGGAAAATACCAGAGGAGCAATGGAAGAAGCTGGGACCAGTGCAGAGGCCACAAACATGCCCACAACCCAGGAGGACCAGCCAGAGACCCATGTGAAGGCCAAGAGGAAGAGGAATCCTAAGTTCAGCCTGCAGGAAAACCAGGTCCTGATTGCGGAGGTGACTGAACACCAACAAGAACTGTTTGTCACCTCCACAGTGACATTGGCAAGAAAAAAAGAAATATGGGAGGACATTGTGTCCAAGGTGAATGCCGTTGGAGAGAGGAGGAGGCCAGTGGACGACTGCAAGAAGCGCTGGCATGATACCAAGCGCAAAACCAAGGAGAAACTAGCAGCCAACGTGAGAGCAGCCAGGCAGACTGGAGGTGGGAGTCCAGCGCCACAGGAGGAGCTGGATGAGTTGGAGGAGCAGGTGTCCCGAGTCATCAGTGAGGAGACGGTGGTTGGAGTTGCGGGCCAGGATAGCGCTGAATGTGAACAGACACAGCAACACCAGGGTGAGCATCAACCAGGGACGGGGGGAAGGGGGTGGATGGGCACAGTGGCACTCATGTACAATTAAATTAATTGAAGTGCATACCCACATGTACTGTGGATCATGTCCCGGATACCCCTGTCCATGGTGGCATAGGGACATATCACCCTTCTCAAACAACACATTGCACGACACACATTGGCCGGCATACAGACCTTCAAATGAGCACAGGAAAGGAACCCCAAATTAGTCCTAGGTCAACGTCAGACCACTCCATAAGTGCCCCCTCAAATGACAAAGTGGAACAACAACCTGACATGCGGCAGGGTGGCTAAATAGCCCCCTTGCCACATCACCACACACATACAAATTGCCTGCACAAGGACACATCTCACTCCAATGCCAAAATGCATGTGCACTGTGAGTGTTACTGGTCATGTGCACAATAAGGCATGCCAGCACCAATGTCAGCACACCTGCAGCATTCTGCACATGTGTATGAGTGGTGTGCAGGAATGTGCATGTGCATATAGGTAGCATACACAACCATGCACACTACTCAGACACATGTGCACAATGCTGCAGGTGCGCTGACATTGGTGGTGGCATGCCTCATCGTGCACATGACCAGTCACATGCACAGTGCATCCGCATTTTGGCCTCAGAGTGAGACGTGTCCATGTGCAGGCAATTTGTATGTGCGTGGTGATGTGGCAAGGGGGAAAATCTGACATCACCTGCATCACCATGCAATGTGCCCCCTTGCCTGTTCATGAGATGCAGTCTGCTGTACACCAAGTGGGGAAAGATCTAGTGAGTCTGCATACCACACACACATGAAACGTCACAACGAATTGACCATGTAGGCTGCTGGATAAAGCTTGCACCTACAAAAATGCACACAAACAGCACACTTCACTCAAAGGGCGAGGGAATACAATGAGCAGGGTGATGTGCCAACAACCACACAGTACGTGAACAATGCAGAACAGGAATGTACCACACCAATATGTACTGCATGCCTTGTCTGTGTGACATACTCGCTGAACCACAATGTGCCTGTAAAGCTGTCTCACTGCCAAAGTATGACAACAAGCAAAAATAACTAAATTGAAATAAATCATGTCAACCGGCCAAATGCCACCCTCGACCCCTATGTAAAATTGCACTCCACCCCCCCAAGTGTACACATCTGACACACAGAATACAGCATCCCACATCAGTCCTGATGTGAGTTGCCCATCACACCATCATGTGCAAGTCAAATTAACGGTTTAGTAAGCCAACTGTGTCAGTGAACAAATATGCAGTCAGGTAGTCATCACCCACATGCCAAGCCAGGCATTGAATGACAGAACCAGGACAGCAGGTATGATCCATGACAGCAGCTGCGTGGCACATACACAAACACACATCACCCGCACATTTGCATCTCCTGTGAGGGTGGCGTAGACCAGGCCTCAGCACCATTAATAGGCATAATGAAAAGCACATACATCAGAAAACTGACCACTTACACACCACACGTGGGGTCAACCTTGAGGGTAATGGGTGTTGACAACATGGGGCATATTACCAAGCCCCTATCGCCACCACAACATCACTTATCTTTTAACGTTGGGGTGGCGATAGGGTCAGCGCACCATAATCAAGGCAGCGTTAAGTCACTCAATGTGGCTTAAAGACACGTTAAGTTGCTTTACGCTGCTTTGAGAATAGGGCCCCTTTCACACTAAACTTTGTGTGAAAGGGGGCGTGCAGTGGGTGTTGTGGTGGGCGTCCCACAACAACTCCCATTGAAGTCGACGCTGCCATCCATCATCAAGTTAGGCGAGAAGAGGTGGCAGTGCTGATCTGAACACCAGAGAAATCATGGGCCTAAGGTTGCAAAACTAGGAGAAATGCATTAATCCCCTTGTCATTGCTCGTATCATGTGTGCTGCCTTGTGCAGCCCACATGTGAAAAGCCAAATTCCATGGTATGTTCATGTACAGGAAGGTGTCCCTTCCTGTACATGAGCAAACTGTACTTCTGAATGTCATTTCGTAACTTCCATGTGTGCTGCACGAAGCAGCACACATGAAAGCTACAAAATGCCGTCTTAGCTTTGTCCATGTGCAGTAAGCAACTACTTCCTACACATGAACAAACCTCCCTGCTCGCAGACACCCTTGCACTATGGTGCAAGGGAGCCTGCGCTGGCACTAAGCTGTGTAATGTACTCCCATTGCAGGGGGAAACGCCAGGCTGCACCATATCCTTGATAACATGTATGAGCCTGGCGTTACCAAAGTGGATGCGAGAGCCGTGAAGACAAGATGGCTAACGCCTCTCCCTGACACTTCCCCAGTAACATGCCCCAGTCTGTTCAGACCGCAACAACTATCGAAACTCACGCAGAACCATACTCACAACGGGTCAGCCAAACGGAGGGCACTCAGCAATGCATGCAACAAAAAACATGAAGGACGACATGCACACCAGACAAATCACAATAGACAAAGCAAAATGGATGTCCATGTGTACCACATAGTGCAGCACATGTTGAAGCAGCAAGTAAGCTCACATTGCTAATGTGCCTAAAGTGTGCCCTACTCACACATAACCATACTTGCACAAAACACATGCACATGTGCAGTACCCTGCAATGCTGCGTGTCCGTGAGCCACATTGACAAGGCAAGTGACAGTGCATGAAGAATAGCATGCCTGCAGGCCCAACCTATTAACATGGTTCAGGCCACCTCACTGAGGTGGCTGAGTGTGGACAACATCCTTAAACAAGCAAGTCACACTCTGACACATCCTCGTGTACATACAACCCCTGACGTAAACAAGACATTTGAAGTCAAACAATGCACAACTCATACAACTCTGACCAAGACTCATATTCCACCCAGTTTGCCTCAGCACAGCATTGGAAATGCACAGAACCCAAAGGCTCATTACCTGAAAGGTATAATGTGCAGCTAAACAAAAGCTGCAGGTGCCACCAGCACACAATGCAGTGCACACACAGACAAATCTGAGCACATGAACATTGACTACTATGAGGGCCGTATAGCATTACTCACACAAATGAACAGAGGACACAACTTGTGACGCTTGGGTGTAAATATTGTACAATAACATTTGTCATAGCTGGAAACTGTGAGATGACAATGTACAACTACAACATCACATCCGCAATTTCCTCAAAATCATCACTATCCTGCAACAAATAGGCATCTCCTCAAAAACAGTATGAATGTACACTGTCCTGCTGTCTGCTTGTAAACACATCCAATGCATGATTGTACATGGCAAACACGGTTAAACTGTATCTACCCCATCATATTGCAGAGGGAGAGACATCACTTCCTGGACAGCAGACTGGCCCAACCTTCACTGATGACGAGGAGGAATACCCCACCATCGATCAGGAAGCACTGCAACATCTGCTAGACTCCTTCAGCACCCCACCTCCAGGAGCAGGGCAACCTAGCAGCATAGCGGCAAGCCCACCCACTGCACAAACCAACCAGCAGCAAGCACCTCCCACCACAGCTGCCACCCCGGACCTCGAGAACACACACCTGGCCTTCCAACGCCGTGTGCTGGAGGTCCAGCGGGAGATGGCGGAACAGGTGCGGGTGGGGTTCGAGCGCCTGGCGGACAAACTTGAGGCCATATGTGGGTGTCTGAGTCCCATCCGGGACCACATGCACGGACACCCACAGCCCGCTCAATGCCCTCCAGCGGTCCAGGGCTGACATTGCTGGAGTCATGATTCTCAGACAACAACAACTGTCTGCTCAGAGTGGCTCCAGCAATGTCAGCCAGGATTTGGCCAACATCTGTCGGATAATGGAGAGCATGGAGCGGATGCAGACACAATATATGGCTGCCAGGGCCGCACACCAGCGCGAGGTTGCTGGGATCTATCATGCCCTGCACCTGCTCATCACTTCATTGCTACCACAAGGACTGGCGCAGATGAATGCTGCTGCTGCCTCCACATCCTCAGCTCCGCCACCTGATGTGTCAGTGCCTCACAGTGCTGCACCCACCATACCACCACCCACATGTGAGGCACATGACACATCAGAGGACGAAGAGGAGGGTGAAAGTGCATTTGTGCTAAGGAGGAAGCGGTAGCATCCATCTGCGCCAAAATACCAGTTTCCTCCTTGGTGCCGTTCTTAGTATCATGCGACAGAAAATCTTCTTGCACTGTCTTCCACTGTCCCCCGAATATCACCTTGGACCTCCACATGGACTGCCATATAACTTTTTCTCTTGCCAATGCCACTGCAATCAGCCTGCGGACTGAACTATGCCTCTTCCCTTGGACATGTTACCACCAAATGACTCTGTCTGGCCCTCCAACGGGCATCCATGCAATGTGGGCATGTATGGCCAAGCACTGGTCCAGTCTTCATCCTCTGAATGTCAATAAAATTGTTTAACTCACACAGATGTGTGTGGTTCTTGACCAATCATGTATAGAAGTATGTAAAAAGTGTTAGGACACTGATTCACCCAGAAGGTAGACCAAGGGAAATACGAGCAATGTACCAGTTTTAGCTGATACAGATAGGCGGTGAGATGGCAGTGTATGTGTGAACTAGCGTTGCCCCCATTGCTCCAAAACAACCATCTAGCAATATACCAACAAAGCCCCACGTCCTCTCATGAAAAGGCATGTGTGCAAAAATGTCCTAGTCTGTTGCAGGCCATGAGTTGTGTCCTCCTTAACACTTGTAAACAAATATCTCTTGGCATATCTACTCACACACTACGTGGTGGACAAAGCCTGTCGTGATGGTGCACATTGCATGTCACATCCCAAAATACTGGACAGCATATTCACATTGATGAAGACACGGAAGGGCACATGTCCACCATACACATACAGAACCACAATGTCAGCCTCAGTGAAGTAGATTGGCCAATAGGGGCTCACCCCAAAGTGCAAGCCCTCAGTCAGCCCCTCCCTGTTGACGAACGATGTAACCTAAAATATGCCCCCTCCCATGCTGTGACCACTGCGAGCGTATCGGGCAATGTGTGTAGGGATGTGTGTGGCACTGCACTCAGCATATAGTCAGATGCACCAACAACATTTCAAGGGCGTCATCAACATGAGCCAATGGCAGAAGTAACAGCTGGGACAAGTCTCCATGACACTGTCACTAAAGGGAGCAATGCAACATTTCCCCCTTGTGTGCAGCAGGACAGTGTGCCACCCCCCAAACATTAGCTGTGACAAAACCTAAACTTGACTAGTCCATTGAGTCACGGTAGGCATTTAGGAGATGTCAACTCTGTAAAGCAAAATGCACTACTCACAAACTACATTTGTGAGTAACGTAAAATGTGAAGTCATCACTTACTCACAGATCACTTTTCTAAATCATGAACACTGCTGTTCCATGTCCTGTACACAATGCACACAGATTCCTAACAAATCATGCATGGTCTGGAGAGTGAGCGTACATGAACCGGAACATATCTTGCAAAGGAAGCGGACACACTGGCACTACGCAGCAAGTGTGGCTAGGTCTGTGCAATGTAGATGGGCTCTACGGCAGGAGCATCTGACATGCAGGTGTGTGACGGAATCTGTGGAACCTGGCGCATACATCCATCTCCATGATGGATAACAGTAGCTAACTGTATTCACTTGCCATGCCATCTCACTAGGTCATGTTCAAAATGTGCAACAATGTGCTGTCCAAATCCGTGAGTCACACAGAAGATGTAGAGCATCACAGACGACTGTCCCTAGACCAGGGCGTCAATGTCATCAGCCAGGGCTGTCATCAATGCAAAGCCAGTGTGCTCCCATCTAAGGGATCCTGACACAATACATCCTGCAAACTTACATGTCATGAGCAGACTTAGCGATTCCAATGGCTAGTCCAGTGATGTGAAAAGTTGCCTACAATGGGAAGAGCCACACTCCACAACCTCGTCCCTGACATGAGTGCAAGCAGTAAGTATCAACATTTTATTCAAACAGTATAAATATGCAAGTGACCTAAACTAACACTTATCACTATAACTACTACTAAAATCTAAACTAACTATAAAACAATCTTACTTACCTAAACTATCTACCCTAACTAATTCTAAACATGCAACAACACATCATAGACATCAACCCCCCTCCCACCCTTAAGGCACACCACGAGACAGGGCAAAGACATCTAAGCTATACATAAACTAACTAAACATGTAACCTACACAAATATATATTTTTTTGTAAGATTTGTTTTTAATTTTTTATGAAGAAAAAACACATCAACCCCCCCACCCAAAGGAAAAGGAAACTTATCCCCAAATAGGGATGACTAATTAAAATCTTATATCTACCTAACAAGCTAACACTAACTAAAATCTACACTAAAACTACACTACCTAACAAATAAATAACTAACCTAACACTACATAATAAAACATTTCAAACATTGGGGGAAGGGAGAAGAGGGGGATGGTGTCCAACAGGTCCACCCATCATGGCAGTCCCAAGTGTTTGTGAATGTCCATCACTCGTCTGTTGACATCAGACAATTCACGCCTGAGCTCGGCCTGCGATACAACAATATCCTGTAGCAGCCTCCTGTCCCGCAATGTGAATGGAACCACTTGATCCCCAGTTGCAGGTGGGACAGTGCCTTGGGGTGGGGGTGGGGGCCGTAGGGGGATGTGCCACCTGTACCGGCTGGGACACACCACTGACGCCTGAGGTGCCTGGGGGGGCTGTGTGACATCCTGGGCATGCTCAGGCACCGCCTTCCATGTGTCCTTCCTACGTTCCTCATGGTACCTCTTGGACATGTTGCGGTACCCCTTCGCAACCTTCTTCACATGGCGGTAACGGTCCTTCCGCACCTGGAAGGCATGTATTTGGCCAGGCGTCATGTTGTCTGTAAAACATACACAAAGGCAAATTAGAGTCCCTTCGCCAATTTCAATTTCCTCCATACACATCTGTAATACAAGTTCACTTCAACATGTGAGCATACACTACAGCGTAACTATGTGAAGTCAGCCAGTGACCTGGACAGCGACATGTTGAAGCATGGATCAGTGACTACATGCTGGGGAGACTGACATGACAGTGCATGGCATGGTACATGCACTGTCACTAATAAATTAGGCTGACAGTGCCAAACGATTGTGCCATTACATACACGGGCAGAGGGTGACATGTACAAGCAATCGGAGGATGAAAGCATTACCCCCCTGTGTGTAGCACCACCCTCATCCTCTACAGTGACACAGGGCTGATTGATAGGTACTATGCCCATGTGCAGGCATGTGTGTCCCCCAGCACATGTGTGCGGTTCATCACAACAGCACCAACACAGGCACCCTTGCACCAGAGTGCAAGGTTGTGTGTGTGCAGGTGAGTGTGGTGTCTGTACATGAAGGTGCACCTTCATGCACAGATTCCATCCTAGAGGACCAAGTTGTGACTATCATGTGTGTTGCTTAGTGCAGCACACAGGAAAGATACATTGGGGAAAAATGAGGCATGTTAATGTATGTACTGGAGGGGCCACCTTGCTGTACTTATACACACCATGTCAATTCTCTAATCCCATGTGTGCTGCACAAAGCAGCTCACATGTACAAAGCAAACATGATGATCAAGAAGCATCCCTGCTCATATGGCCAGAATACAACCGGGATGTAACTGTTGGTGAGTTGTGCGCTGCCAACTATGAATGCTGCACTTGGACATCAGGGCCAGCCTCTGATGAAATGGGTGTTGCCGGGGAACGCCGAACACAACCCCCAATGCACGCCCCGTTCACACTCAACACAGCGTGACAGTGTACCTCATTGACAAGTAAGCATTAATACACGTGAAATGTATTAACGCTGCTCAGATTATGATGCTAGGCCCCTATTGACAACACAACTTTGATGACAGTTACGTTGACTTTGCGATATGGGCTTGATGATATGCACCTCACTTCAAATGTGTGTCACTGACTGGGGATGGGCCAAGTCACAACTGTGAGACCAATGCATTTGTCCAGAGTCACTTCCCGATTAGTGCACACTGCTGACTTCCACAATACATCATCACACTGTAGGCAAGGTAGACGTGATACGCACTCATACTACATACTGCAATGGTGATCATGTGACCCAGACATCCATGCCAACGCAACATGCTAGTCAATTACGTTCCAACTCACCAGTGGCGTGTGGGTCCTCGAAGCTGTCAATGTCCCCCTGTGTGATTGGCAGTCGTCCATCTGTGAGATAAGGAAAGAAATATGTGTTGGGATTAGACTTCAATTCATATGTGTCGTATTCCTCATACCAATCATCACCATGACAGCAAATGCTACTTAACTGTAGTGTTGCGTTTCATGTTGACTACATGATTGGGTCAACTTTGACTGCCATTCACACCAGACCTGTGACAGCTGATTTTGGACAGACAAGACTGTAATGCTAGCTGACATGCCCATGATCATAGTGTGAGTCATCCACAAGGCAACATTACTACATGCATCCTGATGTTCTACATGCACTTTGTACAATTGAGTAGCTGCAGATTGCACAAAGCAGTCACACAGAGGTAGGTGGTGTATGACAATCTGGGGATGTCCACTTTCCTTGGACCATTTGTACCTATACTATACTTTGTCACACAGCACCTATGTTCACAGGGCAGCGTAGCTAACGTAACACAAATCATGAGGACAGCATTTTGACTCTACCTTTTGGCCAGCACACAGCTCACATGGACAATTCCATGGCTGGTTCATGTACAGTCACCCCTGCCGTACCCAAACAATCTTCTGCCTGCACGCACATTTTGCGCAGGTGTGCCAGCTATGGCAGTACAGTGCCAAGTGTTGGTCCAGCGCAGTGGGTGACACAGACTTGCAAAATATGCTTGTCAATGTGATGCTGCGTTGTGTTTCGGATGTGCCAACAAGATGCGCAAACGCATTGTGTCTCCCACCTCAATCAGCAACCATTTCTCACTTTGACACCAGTGTCACACACGTCGTAATTTTCATTCGTTACAGTACACCAGATTAAATGGGGAGTTTGTACTTACCACCCTGTAGGCCTGTCATGACTCCCACGTAGTCAAGGAGGTCAGCTTCTCGTGCAAGCATGTCCTGCCAGCGGTGCTTCCACTGGCGCATGTTACGGTCCACTCCAAAGAACCTGCGCATATGCACCCGCACACGCTCCCACCGAATCTTCCGCACACTCACGTTGTATCCTTGCAGGATACGGCCTCCCCTCTCCAACATCAGTGGCAGGTGGAATTTAATGAGCCACAGGAAGCCCCCCAATTCCCCCTCGGACATCCTGCCCTCCCTGCCCACACCTGGCATCTCCCTGCACACCTGTGAGCCCACAGCCAGAGAAAAAAAATATCCCTCTAAAATATCCCCAAAAACAATGTTAGTGTACTACCCCAAGACAGACACCCGACAAAACTGAGGACAGGAGACAGTTAAACACAATATATCAGTACACAACACTTCACAGACACTATCAACAGGACACAGCAACACTCTCCAAATCTCCAAACTGCAGCACACACCACCAAACAGCTCCAACACTCTCCACAATCACCAGCAATGTGCTTAAAAGAGTAAGTGAAAGTGGAAAACACTCCTCCAGTAGACAGGAAGCATGCAGGCATCACTTCCTGTCTCTTTGCGGCCCGTTTTTGGGTTAGCGGCGAAATTCTGCACGCAAATGGTCACATGAGTAAACTTTCTAATGGCAAAAAGTGTTGCGCGATGTATTTTAACATTGGGCGGATGGAAAGAGAAAATATCGCTTTTCGTGTTAGCGGGCAGATCTGCACGCTAAGAGGGAATCAATGCACTGATGTACAGTCTTGGTGCAAATTTCATGTCAGAGCCATGTAACAACATGTTGAGGTTGGTTGGCACTGAAATGACACCATGTAAATTATGTTTCACAACACATGACACCCTAACTTGCAACATTCAACACAGGTCACACCATAATTGCATACCTAACAAGAGGACCATCTATCTATCATGGATTTTTTAAGTGTGCTACTCACCCGTGGCGGTCACAAGGCGTAGGGGCATGGCTTTCGGCACGCTTCAAGTTGTCTGTGTACGTGCATGTGTTGAAGGTGATGTTGATGTTGCGTAGTGGTTTGTGTGCGGAGGCAGATGGGGCTCTGTGGTAGATGTGAGGGGGCCAGGGGTCTGTGTGGGCCCCCGGGTGGATGCCTTTCCTAGCGGAGGAGGTGTCTTCATCCGTGCATGGTGTCAATTTGGAGATGGCGGTCTGGTTGTTGTCTCAGGGGTGCTGGTGGTCCGTCTGCTGTGTCAAGTTAGTGGTCCACATACTTGTTGTAGGGCTTGTTGATCTGGAGGTGGTCAATGCTTCAAAGCTAATTGCTTAGGACACACAGAAAGGCAGGTTTTACCCCATTGCACGCCCTATTTTCATATTTTACCCCATTGCACACCCTATTTTCAGTTTTTACCCCATTGCACGCCCTATTTTCAGATTTTACCCCATTGCACGCCCTATTTTCAGATTTTACCCCATTGCACGCCCTATTTTCAGATTTTACCCCATTGCAGGCCCTATTTTCAGATTTTACCCCGTTGCACGCCCTATTTTCAGATTTTACCCCATTGCACGGCCTATTTTCAGTTTTTACCCCATTGCACGCCCTATTTTCAGATTTTACCCCATTGCACGGCCTATTTTCAGTTTTTACCCCATTGCACGCCCTATTTTCAGATTTTACCCCATTGCACGCCCTATTTTCAGATTTTACCCCATTGCATGCCCTATTTTCAGATTTTACCCCATTGCACCCCCAAAGTTTCATCTCTTACCCCATTGCATGCCAACAGTCTCATTGTTTTACACAACGTACACACTCCAATTAATTTTGACCACTGTGAACAGACTACAATTGTGCATTTATTCACAGACGACAACCTATATTGACTGATTTACACAAAGGACACGCAACAATTTTGGATTGGGTAGCCCAATTTGCACCATGAAGACTCTAGTCCACAGTACCTCTCCAAGAAACTCCTCATTGCGGGCACCAGACGACCCCTGAGAAGCACCAACTCCCTCCTCCTTATACCACCACTGCATAAAAAGAAAGCCACACAATCACGCTCCTTCTCTGGGAACGCCCCTATCATCTGGAATGCCATCCCAAAAAACCTACGCTGCAACCCCTCCTATTTCAGCTTCAAAAAAGACCTCAAAATCCACCTCCTCAATTATTATTGGGGATCCTAACCTGTGACCTCCACTCGATCTCCAATCTCACCATGTTATATTAGTCCAGTAATATTTGTCCATTTCATGAACATCATCGGCCTAATTACTTGATATGTATAGCCTCTGCCCATGTTTACCTATTTGATTCATTTATCTAACTGTTTGTTTTGTTTATCTACTTGATTTGTATATTTCACTTGTTGTTGTCATTATCTTTTATCCACTTATACGCCATGTTTGGCCCAATTATCACTAGGGGTCCGAACCTGCGACCTGCAACTGATCCCCAATCACCATGTTACATTTTGTTCAGTATTATATGTCCATCCCCCGAACATCATATACCTAGTTACTTGAAGTGTATAGCTCTTGCACCTGTATATTCATTTTGTTTTTGTATATTTCACACGTTGTTTCTTTATCTCTTCATCTATTTGTATGCCATGTTTGCGTTATATTATCCTCTCATGTAAAGCGCTCTGATACCTCTGGGTCAAGCCAGCGCTATATAAAACTTTCAAAATAAAAAAATAAAAAAAATAGTCTTGCACATTTGACACACTGTAAAGCATCTCTGTACTGAGGAGACATTCCCAGCATGGATGAAGTTTTGTTATTTTCATTGCACATATTGTGCAACCTACCCTTTTTAGAGTGATGTACCCATGCTGGACAACGACATGCAGACAGGGTATGTGTGTGAATTTGTTTTTATTGGCACACACCGTGATTGCGGTCATTTTGCTATGAGATACATTGGAGGGGGACTGTCACAATGTGACGTGCTCAGTTGAAGAAATTGTTTATTATTCGGTCCCTTCGGGCAGTTCCTGCTGCATTTACTGTGGGGTGTGCACCACCTGCCTCATCTTCAGCATCATCCTGGTGGTCGTCCGGTGCAGCAGGCACTTGAATCCATGGAGCATTTGTGCGCACACATATATTGTGCAATACACAACATGCAAGGATGATTTTGTTGACCATTTCAGGGCTGTACAGCAGTCTGCCACCTGTGATGCCCAGGCAACGGAAACGTGACTTTAGCACACCAAATGTGCGCTCCACAATGGACCGGGTGCATCTGTGGGCCGCATTATACTGCCTCTGGGCCTGGGTGGTGGGGGTTTCGGAGGGGTGTCATCATCCACGGGCATAGTGCATATCCTTGGTCACCTGTAACATGTGATAGCAAGATGTTTACATTATTGGTTGTGCAGGCTGTGTTGTTGGTGTAGATGGTTTTGTGGTGTGTCATTTGTGTTATGTTGGATTTCATGTTAGCCATGTGTTGCTTCGGACTGATTACAAGCATCACTGCGAATTAAATTGCCTCACTGTTGATACTCCCTTCCCCAAGCCTCATCAATTGTGTGCGCTGCGCAGTTGCATGACTGGCTCTTCTACCATCTATCGATGGCACTCATCCACCCTCCTCACAGTCAATGCCATGTAAACGTTGAAATGGCAATGGGCCACACCAGACACGGTTCACGTACAGTTGTGCTGCTGTCGCTGCTGCCAGACCTGCCCCAATGCACAACACATGCTGTTTCCTGTCCCGTCAAGACACATATCAACAGTCATCAGCCCCCTCGCATGCAGGGCCCATTGCAGGCAGGAACGCTTCACCCACACCATCAGCATCATCATACGCAACACTGTCCACTCCGTGGACTACGTACTCATTCGGGAGTGTAGCCTCCAACTCACATGCCACGACTACTCAATGTACATTTGACTCAGGGACATGTTAGCTGACATCAGACTGTCCCAGATCTTCACCACACTGATCCACAAGGCAGGGCACACCTTTGAAGGCTTCTTTGCATGTGTAGACTACATCCAGTTCCTCGGCCCCACTAAACGCACATGTGTTGACCACTTACGCATGCACCACCTTGTTGATGTACCCCAAACCACCGTTGACCACATGCAAGCCCCCACAAAGTTGGTGTAGATCAGTCACTGATGAGATGCTACACACCACCATCGACAGCAACAACCACAACACTGCAGTCGTCAACAATGGCGCAAGTCCACATTTTCCAAACATGTATCTCCAACTGCGCATGCACCCTTGTCCCACTATGCAACTGCAACATACGGCAGGCAATGAATGCCACCTCGGTCGGCACCAACCTCAGAGTTGGCTGATGCAGCTGCTGACACATGGAGTGGAGCTGGTGCATGCTATGGGATACCAGTAAACTGCACCACCAACACATACAGAATGCTCATATTCAACATCGACAATACGCACACACACCAAACTGCTCTTCCAGGTAGGATTGCTGTGATTTGCAACATGGATGATCAACAGCTGGGGCGTGCTATACGCAGGGGAAACATGAGTCATCATCCTCGTAACAGTACAATCAGCATGTGGCATCACCTGGTGGTCCAACGCTTTCGGATGCCCCCACACCAAATCTAGGTACCTAGGCCCCATATTTGACTCCTCCATCTCCATGTACCTACAGGTGTACGCAGTGGCCTGCAGCTGCTTCGCCAGCCGCTGCATCCTCCATGCAACCTTCGCATAGTTCACCCCATTGTCGGGTGTAACAGTGACCCACACAGTCATTACCATCAGGCTGGGCTACAGAGACACACTATATGCCAACATGGGCACGTCTGCAGTCAGCTTACTCCCAACTGTCCAGCACGACACCTACACACTGGGCCTTGTGTTCCTACTTTCATTATGGATCGTGTGCCTCCATCGCACATACATGGTTCCCACCTCTCGCCACATTTACTTATGTGTGGCACAGGGGCTAAGCATTTGAGGATGGTTTGTCTACATATCTAGCCACAGTTCCCACAGTTCTTGGTGTTGTTGTGTCTGGTATGTGGGCATGTCGATTGACATGTTGTATGTGTGATTGTTACATGTGCATTTTCACAATTGTGAGTTGCATGAATGTGGAGTTGAGGCGTGTGGTGTGTTCAGTTAGTACTTACCAACAAGAACTGCATTTCCATATGTGTCATTCTGGAAGCGCTGGTTCATGATGGACTGTCGGAAGATGTATGAATCATGCACAATCCCTGGGAACTTGGCTATGACATTGGTGAACAGTCCCCGGTGGTCCACTATTGCCTGCACATTCATGGAATGTGTGTGCTTTCTGTTGCGGTATATGTGTGCACTGTCCGCAGGGGGCACAAATAGGACATGTGTGCAGTCAATTGCGCCCAACACCTGTGGGAATCCAGCTATGGTGTAGAATCCTTGCTTGGTCTCAATCTGTTCCTGCACAGTGTTGGGGAAGTGAAGGTGCTGGGGTATCAGGCTGAGTATGCCATCCAAGACAGTTGGGAGGAAGATTGAGAAGGCTGCCTGTGAGACTCCTCCAACTCTGGCCGTTGTTGGTTGAAAGGTCCCAGAGGCCAACATATGCAGCACGGCCAGCAGCTTTGTCTGCGGAGGGATGTTGGTTCTCCGCTGTGTTTGTGGCGTCAGCCTGTGGGCTATCAGGTTCAGGATGTGTTGGATGGATGTCCTTTTGAGCCTGTAGTGGGCAATGACATCCTCTGGCGTCAGGTCTGCGAGGCTGAGACGTCTGCACAGGGCCTGCTGTCATCTTTGGCGCTGCCTTGGTGGTGGTCCTGGGGGGGGTGGCAGTGGCGGTGGTAGTTGTTGCCTTCCTGGGACTCCGAGCAGAATGATTAGCACCTCCATGGCGTCTGTGGGTCTTCAGGTGTGGGTCTGGGCTGGCCTCCCTTATATACCTCCTTTTATCTCCATTTTTCAGTTTTTAGACCTGTTTGTTTCAGGTCTTGTTTTCCTGCAGCTAAGGGGCCTTAGCAGGACTTTTTTTATCGCTTTGCGGGTCCGGGACATCATTGGTAATAGTGCAATGGTGTGTTAGCGACTATTTTCGGGAAATTTTGAGAAGGAACGCCTACTTTGCATATCATTAGCGGAAACTATCGCTGCTATCGCCGGAAAGCTGTCGCTAACGCTTGTTAGCGACATCTTGGTAATAGGGCGATAAAAAAAAAACGGGTTAGCAGCAGGAAAGTGCCGCTAACGCGGCGTTAACTGGCTTGATAATATGCCCCTATGTCTCTTATTATGCTGTTGCTTCAATTCGATCTATCCATGATTTTCGGTGTATAATGCCTCTGTGGGTGTAAGTCAGTGTTACTTAATTACACTTTACATACAAATCATCATGTGATAAAAAACTATTTCAACATGCACTTAACTTCTTAAGATACAACTCTTGACTGCTATACTGTTAACCCTTCGACTACTGCCGCCCTGTTGATCATCTAAAAGACAAAACATAAAAACACATATTTTTTCTGCACGTCCTTCATAACAAAAGACATTTCTACACAGCAAACCTTCCCTCAAGCGGGCAGTTGATGTACAGCATTTTAAAGGTGCACAAATAGTTCCTCGTCCTTTGTCAACCCATGGGGTTCCTTGTACTCATCTCTAGAATGTTTTTGGATTCAAGTCGCAGAGCACCTTCCCGGTACCCCCTCCCCCAGGTACTATACAGCACTGAGTCAATGACACTATATTTGAGACCTCTCATCTCCCCATTGTGATTCTCCCAAAAGTGTCACACTGCTGGGTAGCTGCTATCTCTATTCCTTATAACCCATAGATGTTGTAAAATTATCTTATGTGTTTCCAATTTGGTACTGCCTATATACCTTTTGTTAAATAGGAATGTAGGCCAGTACTCTGAGAAGTCTGTCCTACAATTGTACACTGCCTTAAGAGATCCAATTTTTCCCATAAATGGATTGGTCAGTATGTGAATGTTCTCTACATTTACACCAGGTTTACATTACCTACACTTATTACCGACCAGGTTGAACAAGCAGCCATTGTTGTTTCTCACATCTCAGATCACTCCTTACTAACTGGTCTCTCATGGATCTTGCTCTACGGTAAGTCAGTAGTGGTCTTTTGGGAATATCATTTCCTATTTTTGGGTCCTTGCTAATCAAATGCCAATGTTTGCATGCTATATTATGTACTCCAATATTTTGTTTACTGTATGCTGATATGAGTCTAGATGTTCCAGTGGACACGTCATCTACCTCTCCTTGTTTTTTAAATAGTAGTTCCTCTCTTCTTTTGCTACTCGCTCTATTAACTGCTCTTTTTATCATGTAATCCGTGTAACCTCTTGCCTTAATCTGAGCTTTCATATCCTCACTGACTTCCCTGAATGATTTTTCACTGTTATTATTCTTTCTCGAACAAATAAGTTCTCCATAGGGGATGCTCTCTTTAAGAAGCTATGCACATGTAATAAACTGCTTCCTGAAGTGGGTTTTCTGAAAACTGTTATGTTAATCTTTCCTTGTTCTATCCATATCTTCAAATCCAGAAATTCTATCTCCTTACTGTTCACTATACTAGTGAATTCCAAATTTAATGTGTTTGATTTCAAATCAGGTACAAACACTTCTGCCTCACTCTAGAACCCCCGCCATATGACAAAAAGGTCATCAATAAACATTAGCCATAGCACTTTGTGCTTCTGCCATTGTTCCATGTCTGGACTCTGGCCACCTCCTCCTCCCACCAGCCGATATGCAAGTTAGCATTGCAGGGGGTGAAGCAGGTGCCCATAGCTGTTCCTTGTTTCTGTCTGAAGAGCTCATTGTTAAATATAAACATATTCTGTGTTAAGCATAATTCCATCATTCTTAAGACCATCTGAGTATGATGGTAAAACTTTAGAGGTCATGATCTAAAAAAACTTGGGATGCTCTAATACCATGCTCATGTATAATGCTCATATACAATGAATGTATAACCATTGTCATCAGGAGGTAATCTTCCTCCCATGATAAGTCAAAAAATATTCTCAGGAAATCCGCTGTATCCTGGATATAGGAGGGTAAACATTGTACATGGGGTCTTAGGACACTGTCTGTATATTTGGAGGTGTTTTCAAATAGGCTTTCATGCACTGACATAATGGGTCTTCCTAGGGAGGGGGCATCATTGTTCTTATGGATCTCCAGGGATCATATAGAATGTAGGTATCCTGGTATGATTCTTTCTGAGGAACAGATTTTCCTCATGAGAAAGGATCCCTTTTTTTCTCCATATACTAATTCCTCATGATATTGTTTCTGTACCTCCAAATACTGTGATTTGAAGATTCTTTCGTAACGTGAGTTAATAATCAATTGCCAAAATGCTTCATTGAAGTATTTATCCCTAGGCCAAATATCCCATTACCCCCTTGTATGAAGGTTTCATTATACATTCTGTTTTCTTAGATACTTTTTTGTACAGTATATATATATATATATATATATATATATATGTATATATATATATATATAGCTTTTGCTCCTACTCAATCTTCCAACTCTCTTACTGGATGTATATATACATGCCGAGTGTACAAATTGCTGTGTAGCATGCTCTCTAATCACCCCATTGCTATATGTTCAGAATGACCTATCAATTGAGCCGAATAGCTCTTCTCAGAGCTATCCTTTCATTAAAAACATTAGGTTATAAAAAAAAATTCTATTTTAAACATGTTACAAATTTACAATTGCAGTTATTTGTTCGCAAACTTTTCAATATTTTTTTAAAAAGGGAATGTAAGTACACATTGTTTTTTCAACTTTTAAGGCCTAAAAAAAGAAAAAAAGGTAAAGCAAAGCGCACAGTAGTGTAAAACATTGAAGGAATTACTAGCTAACTATTGTTCGAAGCAATCACCACTATGTAGGCCATTGGTGGATTGCCATTCATTTATGTTTTGACCACCACAGCACATATAACAACAGTTGTCACAACGAAGAGCAAAGGTGTACAGAAAGCTCTTGTGTGTGCTTTGGACTGGCACTGCTTCAGATGGACCTGGCTGTGAATATTGCAGTACTGGTTCTGTATTCAAACACATAACACCAAACACTATGAATTCAATACTTTGGTTGTCATGTAGCACACACACAAATCTGTTTCTCCTCCTATGATATTCATGCAGATGTTTTTGTGGAAGGCTTTCAAAATGAGGTGTTCTCAAATATTGTCATGGTTGTGGGACCCAGACTGTGACTACGATGAGATTTTCCATGTTTGAGAACATTCACACCATGTAACTGCTTCTGCAAATCTGTTCTGCACCATCTAAATTGTCAAAAAACAGTTTCCGGCTCACAGTTCGTCCTGAGCAAAGCTGCATGCTTTGCAATTCTCAATGTTGCCCATTTTTCCCGGTCATTCTCGAATGCGTTCACTAGAAGTTGCCATAGTGAAGGAGTTGTAACTGTTGGGTCATCTGTCTAACATTGACTCTAAAATGTAGAGTCATGTGGCTTTTCAATAGCCTACTACCAACAAGGTAATTCAAAGCACTTGGAACTTTCCACGGTTTGTTGATGTGGAAGGAAAGGAGTGAAATGCAGCCCAAAATAAAATGTTAAAAGTTGTTACCAATGCACTTTCATATACTGCATATAAAGTATATGAAAGTTGTCACTTTTTTCATTTCATCAACTTGGCTAATAGACTATTTTTAAATGAAAAATGCCATATTTTGACTTATAAGTTGAACACTTAAACGTGGTTATGTTTTCCATAATGATTTGTTCTAAATTTTTAGTCTCACAATTGCAAATATTGTTTCCAGAGCACCAGGTGACTTGCGTAGTCTGTAGTCTCAGTGTGAAAGTTACATTGTTTGTCTTTTTTTGCCAGTGTTCACAGAGTGTTATGATATAACCATATCACAATGTCCTTACTTGTCATAAAATCATTACTTTTCATATAAAATGTCATTTTTCTTACAGCATGAAGAGTTGGTAAATGTTCAGATCTTTCAAATAATTGCTTTCCTCCTGTTATTCTTCCTTTCTCTAGGGCAAAGGCAGCCCTAGGTGACTTACATAAACTGGAGACTTGCTGTAAGAATTACATTGTTTGCTGAGTATAGGTACAACTTCTTTAATCCTTTTTTTCTGAAAGTAGAATACCATTTTCTTATATCTTTAGTCTTGTGATACTTGGGGCAGGATTTACCAACATTTGGCACAACCAATGCAACAAGACAACTTGCTGCACTGAATCAAATGGAGAGATCAGGAATGGGCCATATTTACTCATATATGGTGCATTCCAGCTCTCTCTCTGTGCTGGCACACTAAGTGCTGTCTAGCGCCAATGCAGACACCCTTGCGCCATGGTACAAGGCTGTCTGTGTTAGAGGCAGGATTGTTTTTGTGCAGACAGGGACACCTTCCTGCACAAAAACAATCCTTGGAGACATTTTCCTCTTTCTATGTGTGTTGCAGAATGCAGCACATGTAGAAATGGGTTAAAATGAGGAGAAATAAACAAATGTCCTCTTGTTATGCCTTTGTTGGGATGGTGTAACATTTTGATGCATTCCCAGGTTTACTATTCTTAGTAAATCTGGAAATGTGCCAAAATCCATAGGTAGAGGAGTGGGAATGCCCACACTCCACCCATGGAACACCTTCCCAACGCAGAATAATAACGCAAGGCAGTGACCTGCACTGTCTCGAGTACTCTTGATTTACATGCAGAGCCATTCAACGTGACTTTTCGTGGCTTCGTAAATCTGACTTAAGGGCTTGAATTGCCTTATATCACCTTGTGTGATGCAAGTGCAACACAAGCCCTTAGTAAAACTGTGTCTTGTTTTTTAAATACATACCCCTTTAAGAATCATGTATTGCACGTTAACATTACATGAATGTGTAATAGAAAATAAGTCCCTCTTTTCCCAGGTCATTGATAGCCTGGATTTGCACTGGGGCCGATTATTGATATTGCAAAGACATTAGTGGGGGGTTTATAGTGCCTTACACAATTTCTGAGCTACCAGAACAAGTGAATGCTGGAAATGTCAGTGGCAAGGAAGGTAGATACAACACTCCTGTGGCTGTGGATTAAAAATAACACCTACACCAGCTGATGTTGGAGATGCGAGAAATAGTGAAGAAACATGTGAGTGTTTTTGAATTACCAGTGCCAGGTCTTTGAAGAGTCCCTCCTCATCCTGGGTATGGCCTTTTTTACATCATGTGCAAATGTTGAGCAGCGACTGGCAGAGTATGTGACTTGAATGTTTCTGGGCATGTGTGAAAGCGTGGTGATGTGTCTAAATACCGTTTGGGCATCAACTCTGCTACGACTTATGCAGTCACACAATTGGCAGAATGTTTCTCAGAGTGCATTAATGGGCGCATGATGGTGTAAGAAGAGTTACACATGGGGTTAGTCAGGTTGGTGTTAAACAACCACCACAGACTGAAAAGTCTTTTTCTAGGACAGCTGTCAGTGTGTCTGTGGTCTGCAGTATCTGTCTAGCTACACTTTACTCGAATAGATCAACTGATAATGAGTGGTAAAATGTAATTTTCACACAATGTCAGTTATGTCCCAAGAGTAGTGACAGTGAGTGAAGGAAACGTTTTGAAATCTGCTGTTCTGGGAACGTGTCCTTCCTGATCCGCTTCCAACCTTGGGTCCTTTTGGACTGCTAATCAAGTTTCAAGGTATGTGGAAGTTGTTTTGACATGGAATGTTTGCTGCTGTAAAAGTTTGCGAATAGTACAAATATTCTGTTTGAGAGCTTGTGTTAGACCAAAACGCATCTCAAAATTACATACAGTTTCATACTAAATTGTAAACTTAAAATACATTATTTACAAGAGTGTATCTATGATGCATGTATATAGGGTCAGGAGTGTTTTGCTTAAAATGTTTAAGGAGCCAGGAGTGTGTGTGTTTTAGGAGTTAAGTTAGGAGTGTGTCTTATTAGTCAGAGTGTATATAAAGTCATAGGGGGATATTCTCAAGAACGTGCGATAAACATCGCCAAAATAGGTTAAGGCAAGCTTACATATCGCCGTCTATCGCGGGAAAATAACCCCGTGTTAACGTGGCATTCACAACACGGCGGTAACATGCGATAGTACCCCGATAACACGGCAAATGTCAGCGATAACACTACCGGGACGACGATGAAAATCCAAACCCGAACGCGAAAAAAGTTGCGATGGGCCCAACCGCGATAAAAAATCCAGCGAGAAGCAGCGCCAGGCCTGCAAGTCCCACAAGTCAGGCTGCAAAAAGCACAATAAAAGCGGCAACACAAAACACAAACAAAACACAAACAACTGCGAAGCACCATGGAGGTAGCCGGAGCAAGCACAGAGGACAACCAGAACCCCACAAGCCCCACGGAGGACCAGCCTCGGACCTTGGGGTCAGGGAAGGGCAAGGAGAAGAAGAAGAGGAAGACGCGGCTCAGTCCGCAGGAAAACAGGATCCTTTTCATGGAGGTGATAGAACACCATCAACAACTGTACGTCACCTCCACTGTGTCATTGGCAACAAAAAATACAATATGGCAGTCCTTCCTGGACAAGGCGAATGCAGTCGGAGCGCTGAGGAGGACAATGGACGAGCTCAAGAGGCGCTGGAATGATGTGAAGCGCAAGACCAAGCAGAAACTCGCAGACAACCAGAAGGCAGCAATGCAGACTGGAGGTGGGAGACCAGCGCCACAGGAGGAGCTGGATGAGATGGAGGAAATGGTGACCACAGTCATCAGTGTGGAGAGGGTGGCAGGAGTTGGGGGACCGGACACTGCTCAACATGACCCGACTCAACAGCAACAGGGTGAGTAACCACCAGGGACTGGGGGGACGGGGGGAGATGGGCACAATGGCACACATGCACAATTAAGTAGAGCACATCTGCGGACAAACCATGGCCAAGAGTCACAACACCAACCAAGAGTCCAAGTTACCCAAGTCTGCAACATCACAGCACTGCATAAGCACAGAAGTGAAAGCCACACCGCCTGAAATGGATAAGGGCCAGCCAAATCAGAGCTGAAGGGGCAACTCACCTACAATGCAGCACACACACATAAGATCCAGAGCACCGCAACATTTACAACAATGTTGAACAAACAGCAACACCAGCACAACAGAACAGGGGACACAACTGCTGCCGCTTGTTTTGTGGAAAATGGCCATTCGCATGTGGCATAGCTGGAAACTGTGAGATGATGATGTACTAGTACAACCCCACATCCCTGATGGTGTAGTAATGCATGTATGGCCATGACCCAGATAGGCAGTGAGACACACATTGTCATACAAATCAACACTCATCACAGTTGAATACAAGTGAAGGTGCGTAGACTTTATTAGCATATGCGTGTCAGTACGGGCAAGATTAGTGCCACAACATGCAGACCAATGGAGCAGTATGTCAGAACGTGGAACGTTGCCAAGCGCCGCTGTCCACTCCGGGGGAGTGCCTCACCTTTCACAGGTGTGTGTTAACCCGCGTTGTTGTCCGCTCATGTATTTGGAGTCCAGGCGAATGCAGACATGTCCACTGTCGCCGTGGGAGATGTGACCAGAACCCCAAGTTCCAACAAGTTGTCGGGACATGTGCAATGTGTTCCAAACTGTCGTGTCTGCAGGTACGTAGTTACACGTCCATGAAAGCTAGTGCAGCCTCGTAGGCAATTATTTCCAACATGAGGTCGTCGTCGACTTCATCGAACAGGACGGCGAGGCTAACCATTAGCAGGTCCAGACAGATGTGCTGCGTCCACCCCCTTTCACCAATTAGCACTACAGCCCAATAGGGGAGCGGCTCAATTTGCTCACTGCACACGAGGAGTTCTGCAATCTCCGAGGTCCAGCTGCCACCATGTATGCCAAGGCATCACATAGACGGGTGTCACGGTGACACTCATGGTCGTGGGCCAACAGGGGGCGCACACACATGTCGAAATCCAGTTCGGCTACCGTCCTGTTAGTTAGGCAGACATCCATGGGCTACTCGAATATGCACGAGCGACAATGCAACACAGGCTGCACGCAGGTGACGTTGGCAAGGCGGAAGCTCAGCCGGTAACTGATCCGCAGCACTACCAATGGCAGTGCCCCCAGTAAATGCAGCATATGTGCACGGTACAGTTCCACCTGACAGAGGTTGTGCAAGTGTCCGTGATGGTCTGCCATTGCGTTAGTGGCTCTGGTTGAAGCGGCACTGTTCTGACCTGCGCCAGTTCTGTGGCTGAAATGCCACAGCTCGGAGCAATGTTGTTTTAGTGTGCAACAGTTGTACGCCTGGGTTAATGTGGGAGTAAGTGTGAAGGCCATTCCATGCAAGATAACTTCGAGCAAGGACTTCTGTGTGTGGAGTGTGTATACGTTGGTCTCTCGTCGGGCTGTGCGTAGTGTGGGAGTCATCATCAGCTGCTATAGTATCTGTCAGGGGGTGCTGGGCACATGTAATTCCGAGGTCGGAGGTGCAGATGTGCTTCCGCCTGATAGCACAGACAAAGGAGCATTCATCCCTAATGTTAGTTTCTCATCTGCTTGCATTCAGGTACTGTGAAGTGGCTTGTTGGGGGTGGGGTGGGATGTGTGCGACTTTGGGATTCATATTTGACATGTCTTGCATGTGGCAAATGAGCGGCATCACTGTGTGTTACGTTGCCTCACAGTTGCTCCTCCCTCCCCCGAGCCTATTTACTTGTGTGCGCTGCACGGTTGCATCACTGGCACTCCTACGTCACACCATTGTCATGCCTGTCTGCGCATGTCCACAAGCCTGACAACGACACTGTGATGTTGGGCATTGGAGGTGGGCGGCCACGTGAGTGTAGGCCTGTGGGAAGGATAGGGCGGACACAGACGTAGAGTTCATGCCTGGCTGAACTCGCGCTGCGGTTAAGGCTAGGCATTTGGCTCATGCTGCGGCAATACAGATACACACAACACTTGGCATGTATGAGCCAAGACCCCGAACGGTCTTGCGCTCCTTCATTTCCCCGTTCGTGCGAGCCCGCCCTCCGGGTGCATGCTACATTGCAACATTGTCGATTGCGGACTGGGTGGCGCCGACACTACAACAGAGACACACTCATTAGTTACTTCCTTGTCCAGGCCAGAACTGAACCTCGCCCAGAGCCCCGGGCAAATCCTTCACACCCCTACGCTGGCTTGGCGTACGCCGGCCCAGCCCACTCCGCTTACGCTTACAGGGGGGACGGCACAGCTACATGTCCAGGGTCTTCCCCACTGCCTGAAGTGGCATGGTTGTGTCCGCTGTCCACAGCACAATGTAATGTGGTAGAGCCCTGGCCCATCATGCATACATAATGACCACACGGACACACTTAGATAGATAGGTGAACTGGCTACGGGCACGTGCGCCCGGCCCCTTTTTATTACCAGGGTCACATGTCCAGTGACGCCTGTGCTGGATGGGTGTGGGGTGGGTGTAAGCCAGCCCTCAGGGAGTGGTTGGTGCTGGCAACAACTAGAACAGTGATCATCGGATCACACACACAGATTCAATCATAAAGGGTCCATGACTTGCAGTGCACTGAGGTAGGGCCACCAGAGCTGAGCGAGCTAATGTGAAGGAATTGTTAATGATTTGGTCCCTTCGGGATATTCCTGCTGCAGCTGCAGTGGGGTGTGGTACACCTGCCTCATCTTCATCATCATCGTCCCAGGTCTTCCCCACTGCCTGAGGTGACATTGTTGCGTCCGCTGTCCACAGCACAAAACTCAATCATGAAGGGTCCATGTGTTGTGGTGCACTGAGTTAGTGGCACCTGAAGAGCTGAGCAGGGGATCAAGCTGATGATGGCATCTAAGACAGGTGTGAGCAACTTAGATGGGCTGGCAGTTGTTGGTTGGAGGTGGTCCCAGCGATGATGGCGTGTCCTTGCATGTCAGGATTGGATTTGGTTTGCAAGCCCTGCTGACCGCAGTGTAGGCCGGAGGCAGCGGTCAGAAAGGGCACACAGCCACGTGACGATGACTTGTGGTGCACTGAGTTAGTGGCACCTGGAGCGCTCGGCGGGTGCGCGGCCTGCGCTGATGCGTCGTCAGGGCGGCCCGCCCTGGTAGCAATGTCTGTGGCCTACTGGACTCTGCCATAAATGAATCAAGACTCAATTTGATTAGCGAGCCCTGCTGACTGCAGTGTAGGCCGGAGGCAGCGGTCAGCAAGGGCCCACAACCACGTGTCGTCGGCTTGTGTTGCACAGGGTCAGTGGCACCTGGAGCGCTCAGCAGGTGCACAGCCAACGATGATGCGTCGTTTGACTTGGGGGACCTGCTGACCGCAGTGTAGGCCGGAGGCAGAGGTCAGAAAGGGCACACAGCCACGTGACGATGACTTGTGGTGCACTGAGTTAGTGGCACCTGGAGCGCTCAGCGGGTGTGCAGCCGACGATGATGCATCATCCAGGCGGGCCGCACTGGGGGCAATGTCTGTTGACTGGTGGTTTCCTCCATTAACAGAAATGTGGCACGATTTGAATTGTGGGGCCTGCTGACCGCAGTGTAGGACTAAGGCAGTGTCCGGCACACACATGACTCCGTGTTGCTGTGCCGCTGGATGCGCTGGGGACCTGTGTCGCTGAGTCTGGAGGTCACGGCGGCAGACTCGTGGCAGGGTGAGGTGCGCCGCCCTGGCAGACGCGTTGCCCATCACGGAAGAGAACCACGCCCAGGGCCCCGGCCTTTTTATCAGCACTCCTACACCGGAGTGGCGTACGCCGGCCCAGCCCAGCCCACTGCGCTTACGCTTACAGGGGGGGACGGCACAGCTACATGCCCATCACGGAAGAGAACCACGCCCAGGGCCCCGGCCTTTTTATCAGCACTCCTACGCTGGAGTGGCGTACGCCGGCCCAGCCCAGCCCACTGCGCTTACAGGGGGGGACGGCACAGCTACATGTCCAGGGTCTTCCCCACTGCCTGAGGTGGCATGGTTGCGTCCACTGTCCACAAAACTACACACACCAGCAGTATATGTCCACATGGACATGTCTGTGCTCTGCATTCTGTGGTCTGTCCAGCACATCACCCCCACACTTGGCATTGGGGACATTCTTCTTCATGGGTGAGTTGCCTCCTTCACGCATACTTGGTTCCCACCTCTCCCCACATTCTGCAATTTTGTGGCTGAGGGGTCATGCCGTTTTCGGACGGTCCGCTGTCTTGTCCTACGCTGCCTTGGTGGTAGTCCGGGGGGGTGTCCGGAGGGGTGGTGTCCTGGGGGTGGTGGCGGTGGGTGTTGTGGCCCTCTTGGGTCTCCGAGCTGCATGATCAGTGTCTCCATGGCATCTGTTGGTCTTCAGATGTGGCTCTGGGCTGGGCTCCCTTTCTACTGCAGTTGGTCGTTCTGCTTAACACCAGTAAAAGGCAGGTGTTAAATCCCTGCTGCTAAGGCACCTTATCGCCTGTTCTTGGTTCGCATCGCAGATCTGACTGGTCGTTGTGAATATCGCGAAGTGGTGTTTTCGTGTGTTTTTGCACGGGAACGCCTACTCTGCATATCATTAACGTTAGTTGTCGCACTCATCCGTGGCGATGTTTTTTGCGGCAGCTAACGCTGGAAAACTGGCAATATCGGCAGTTTGCACCAGCTTGAGAATAGGGCGATAAATCTATTGCCACTTTTGCGGCGCTAAAGTGCCGATAAATCGGCGATGAGTCCTTGAGAATATGCCCCATAAATGTGTGTGGTTTCTATGTATGGGGCATCATGGAGTTTGTTTATCCGTTATGAGTTTCAGCATATCTACTAGTCTGAATGTACATAGAGTCAGGATTGTGTGTTTTTGGGATGTGTGTGTCAGGAGTGTGTATTTCGAAAGCGTATAGAGTCAGCAGTACTAAGTCAGGAGAGCTGCTGTGCATCGCATGGACTGTGTGTTGGATGTGTGTATTGCATGGAGTGCCTGTATCGGGCATCATGAAGTGTGTGTCTTTGTCAGGTGTGTCAGGCATTTATATCAGTCTGAGTGAAATGAAAGTCAGCAGTGTGTGTGTTTTATGAATATGTATGTCAGAAGTGTGTGTCTTTCAAGAATGAGTAAAAACATCTATATCATGGCGGTGTGAGTGTATCTCTTGCAGTGTGTGTATCTGTATAGTGAGTTTGTTGTGGTAGGCATGAAGAGTGTGTTTCAAACAAGTACATCACAGATGTGCAATACGTGTACTGTCTGAGTGTTGAGTGTGTGTCTCATGTTGAGTATGTGTACTAGGAATGTGCCTGAAGTATAGGCTGTGTGGTGTTCGTCAACTCCATCCAAGTTCATAATTTTCTAAATTGTTTGTATTTTAGTAATGTTTGCAATCTTCTGAAACTTTAAAAAAACGGCATGTTCAAACTTCTGTGAATATATCTATTAGCTAACATGCACATTAGACCCTTACTCTGTGCCTTATATCACCAAAAAGCTCTGAAAGGATTTTCACCAAATTAAGACAATGCACAGAATGGCTGAAAGACCGTTGTGCTATAAAAATGTGTTAACCATTTGCTCAGTGGTTTCGCAGTATGCATGGAGAAGAATTTCCAGTGGACATCCCTTTCTAATGGCAGCTGAAAAATGAAATGCATGAAATGAAATAGGGTATTTGATAGAGCGCACAGCTACTCAAGCTAGAGTGTCCTGGCGCATAAACAGTGGGGAGGTGAAGAGTGGAAAAGACCCAGTTAGTGATTAAAAAGCCAAGTTTTTAGATTCTTCCTGAAGGAAAGTAAGTCTGTGTTTAGCCTCAAGGACTCCGGAAGGCTATTCCACAGTTTCGCGCCTAGAAAGCCGAAAGATCTGCCTCCAGTACGGGCCAGACGTATCTTGGGCATGATGGCCAGGTTGGCATTTGAAGAACGTAAAGGTCTAGAGGTAGTGTAGTGATTTACACGTTTAATTAGGTACCCGGCTCCTCCGCTGTGGAACGCTTTGAAGAAGGTGGTCATAGCTTTGAAGTCTATCCGTTCTTTTATGCAGAGCCAATGTAAAGATTTAAGAATCGGAGCCATATTAGATCTGGGTTTAGGTTTAAGGATGGCTCTGGCCGCCGCGTTTTGAACCACTTGTAAGCGCTCGATCAGAGATTTGGAGAGAACAAGGTGGAGGCAGTTAACGTAGTCAAGCTTTGATGTCACCAGAGCCTGCACCACGATCTTTCTGCTCTCCAGCGGTAGTAGTGGCAGGAATTTTTTTAACATTCGGAGTATGCCGAAGCATGCGCCATGGTTTTGGACCCATATATCTTTTGAACCTTTTATCTGATCTGCACTGTATTTAGCACACTCTTACAAGTCCCCGGACAGTATTGTTTTCCTCACTCTGGTGCAGATTCGTCAAAGGGAGGCAAAGTTATTAAGGATCCAAAAACGGGATTTCCTGTGGATAAACACCTGTTGGAATTTGCATGTCCTTTAGCAGAATGTCACTGTCGCTGTGACATGGATCACCACCCTGTGTGCGTTAAGGCGAGGGTGATTCTACTTCCTGGATGTGGCCCTTTGACTCAAGTAATCCCCAATAAATGTATACCCAGGTTCTGTTTTCAGAATATGGCACCCATGATTGGTATGAGAGGATTAGATTCTACAATTGTAAGCTCTATTGTCCACATCTCCAGTCCATGTAATCGTCCATGTAATTTCAAATATTTTGTTTATAACTTGAATCCAGTGCTTTTCATTCCCATACATAGGAATTAGTAACTCTGTACTTGACACCTTGGTAATGAACAAACACAAGGTGTAAATTGACCGTGAGAAGAGTTAATGCCTTAAGTAACCGGCTGACTATTCTAAGGTCATAATAGCATTATTGATTCGTTTTTCTCTCGTTGGTGCAGAATTGTTCTGTCCATGGTGGTGTGCAACTGCATATATCTCCATTTCCCAACCCCAATGTATGATGATACAAAATGCGTTGGGCTCCGAAGTCCAAACTATTCTGAACTGAAATGTTTTAAAAAAGGTAGAAGTGACATGTCCCCTTGTTTTACAGAGTACACTAAATTATGTTAGCTGCAGGGCCACTGAAATTATGCGGCACAAGAGGGCCACATTACCTGATAGGGTTGAGTAAATTATGCAGAAAAAAGGGCAAATTATGCGGTGTAAACCGCCACAAATTGTGGTAGTTTTACTTCGTTATTTTGTAATTTTTTACACTTGTTAACACTGCCTGGGCATTGGTTGCAACTGAATAATACCAGTTTGACACCCAACTATAGCAATAAGCAACAGAAAAGTGACCACTCAAACTTTGCAAAGGTAGTTCCACTGCACGGCAACACATGTTGCTGTGTTTTTCAAACCTTTTGAACCGGTTGAGCTAGAAACAAAAAAATATTCTTAAAATCTGCAGATTATGCAACAGATGATGGATTTTTGTGGCAAATGCGGCAAATCTATAGTTATGTTAAAAACAATCGCATAATTCCAGTGGCCCTGGTTATGTGTAATATCCTTAGGGTGAAGCATCATTTGAAACTAATGAAGTGATGAGGATTTCCTGCACCATCTGCCCTTTGACAGTGAGTAATTTCTAAGGGTGGGCGGAATTTGCGTAGTCGCGTTACGCAAAATTCTGCGAAACGGTAAAAAATCTCCGCGAGCACGCAGAATTCCGCGGGCACGCGGAATTGCTTGTTCCGCCCATTTGCGATGCGTTTTTCCTGTTCGGGGACGCTGTTTGCGTGCTCGGGGGGAAATATCTCGCGAACTTGCCCATGCGGTCGCCAATTGGCACGGCCATCTTGTTTCACTTGTCCCGCCTGCTCGTGATGCGTGTTTCCTGTTCGCGAACGCAGATGTCCGATGGTGCGCCTGAATGACGTGTTCGCAATCGCACACTCTCGCGGGATCGCGCGAACGGATAGGAAAACTCGTTGGCGAACGCAGGGATCCCGGTAAGTCGCTACCGCGCGCGCAAACACGCATTTTGAAAGCGCAAACAAGGAAAAAATTCCGCTACGCCGCGGATCGCGGAATTTTTTGCAATTCCGCATTCTTCGCGGAACGCGGAATTGCCAAAATTTCGCAAATTCCACGAGCGGAACGGAATTTACCGCCCAGGCCTAGTAATTTCATACATGTTTAGTATCCCATTGAATGTGCCGTATTCGTTTAACCTCATTATGCACTGAAACATGTTGACCACATAAATGGGTAAGTAATAATATGCAAGTGGGGTGCTTTTAAAATATTCGACAGCATCCCAAGAGAAAAACTGTGGTCGAAGCTACATGACTGGGGCATTCCATCTCATCTATTAAGGACAATCATATCACTATACTCCAATACCTGGGTAAAGGTAAAAGTAAGCTCCGGCTGGTCCACATCCGCAAAGATTACAACCAATAAAGGCCTAAAGCAGATGGAGTAAGACGCGGATCTCTGTCGTCCCGCAGTTCGGAAAGTTTATGGCACAGGAGCCAATTACTAATGAACTACCCTGGATACGAGAGGGTATAGTTAAAATGCGGTGAAATACACTGGATATCACAGCGTGTATGCAATTCCTTACATGAATAGGAATTTGAATTACAAAAATGAGCCCTGATGAAGTCCACTGAAGCTGGACGAAACGCGTTGGCTGCTTGGCTGTTTTTTATCAAATAAGAAGAATAAAGGAATTTAACATTAACAACATTAGATGGACATAATCATTTGTGAAACCTGAATTTGGTGGTGCAATCCACAGTTGCGATAAAAAGGCCTAAAGCAGGGAAGCATACCGGACGAACTAAAAGATCATCTTGAAAAAGAGAGGACATTCGCACCAAATCTGGCCAGCGTTAGAGTTCAGATACTTCAGTATGCTGACGATACGGTTCTCCTTGATCAAACGGCAGTAGGTCTACAGAGACTTTTCACTGCTCTATCCATCTACCGCGACACCAATAATCTAAAAACCAATGTGGCAAAAATGAAGGTGATTATTATCACCTGCAGACTTTTAAAAAGAGGGGCGTGTGTTATCCAGGGGTGTGCGATTGAAGTCATGGACACCTACAAATACCTTGGGGTATGGTTGGATAGTAGTAGTCGCGCTGCTCAATTTCTGAAGCTCCCCAAAAAGCACTTTTTCAGTTTTTTCAGATGACATGATCTTCGTTGGAGGCCAGATAATACTGTTGCCATAGACGATTCGTATGACGTGCTGTTAAATACCTTGCACTTTATCGGCTTCTAATGGTGACCTTACTATAAGAAGCAAACTTTGCACCTTGGACACCTGACAAACTGTCCATTAAGAAACGCAACACTTGAAGATTTACAACACTTTGATATCACCGTCCTGACAGTCTAAGGATGTTTGAGGACCATGCAATTCTGTCTTATCTCGAAACGTAAGTTATGTATTAACCCACAATGAAGCCCTTTTTAGCTGTATTGTAATGATTTTCTATCTATAGCAATGCTTATAAAATATAGGTGTGTTAATAACCCTAACACAATTTTATTTTTTCCTTGTTAGTGAGACCATATGTAAGTAAATGTCACGGACTGTCCACAATTTCAGCGCGATGTCTGTTAGTGATCTGATAACAGCATTTGTCCTTAATTTCGATACTGTTACTTCTTACAGCTTTCTGGCATATTATTGAGCTGGAAGCTACATAATGCTGATATCAGAACTGGTTTTAGTGCAGCCTCAAAGGTTATTGAGTACTGAATGGAACAGAGACATAGTTTTAAAGGAACACAATAACACTGTAGGGCATTTCACAAGCTCTAGACTGGTGCTTGTACTGCTTTTGTTTCTGGCTTTTACTATTCTGGTTTTGCAATTTATTTTCTTTGCTTTTTTGCTCTCATGTGGTATGACTCTAAGGGCTATATTTACAAGAATTGGTACTAACCAGTTTTTGCTGTAGTTAGCAGCAATTTTTTTAACGCGGCTAATGCCGAAAACTATTGCCCTGTTAGCAACGTATTTACAATACATCGCTACATGGCAATAGTTTCAGCTAGCCGTGGTGAAAACTGCACTAGCGTCAAGGCGATAAAAAAATTGACGTTAGCGAGAGAAAAGTGACGAAAGGACAATTAGCGGCAAAAAAACTCACATTAGTCAACCCAACGTCTTTTTCAGCCTCAAGAGGCAAAAATAACCAATACACCTCTAATGAAAAAAAGAAAATAAAAACAATGGAATGCAGAATGGAGCAGCCTAGGTCAAGTTCAGCAGATGTAAACCCCTTCCAGAGGGGAAATGCAGAATCAGGGCCTCATTAATGAAAAGTGGTGCAGCACTTTTCATAGCGCCATCCTTGCGACACCATAGCAGCCGATGCCTGGAAGCACGAACAGTGTGCGGGGACCGAAGGCCTCGCTGGGCCTGTGTCTGAGACCCAGAGTGGGAGGTGGCGGTGCTGTGAAGTCGCTGCGGCCTGACGGAGGAGGCGGGCCGCATCGGGCCCAAGCCTGTGGGCTGTGATGGTACACATTTAGGCATCGGCGATTGCCCTTACCTGGTGATGAAGTTTAGCAGGTCGCATGGAGACATGTTACTGACCTGTGTGAGAAGACCGCATGGCGCCCCTTGGAGCTGTGATCAGTAGAGGCACTCCTGCGCAGCGACGCAGGAATGTCTGCATTGCATAATAAGGCCACCACTACATCGGGGTGAACGGAGGAGATTGCCAATGTTGGGTCACTGCATCACAGGCCGGAGGATGTGGCGCTGGCTGGACGCTGTGGAGGGTGGGGCCCCTGAGCTGCGCTGAACTTGTGTGGTGGGAGAGCTGCAACTTCATGCCTAAAGGGGCCCTGTTGCATCACTTGCATCGGGAGGTTCTTCAGCAGACTTGGCGGCCACTGCTGTACCCAGGCTTGTGAAATCCCACCTGGCTGAGGCTCCTGCTGGCTGAATCACAGATTCGGAGAGAGCGCGGTGGACTAAGCCCCGGTGTTGATGTCCAGGTGTGGAGAAGGTGGGACACGGAGCGGAGGAGGCCCAGTGGTTGAGTCGGGCCTAGGCCTAGCGCCAGTGGGTGGCACACACCGTGCCCTGAACAATCCCTGCGCTGCGGCTGACCAACATGACCAAGGGCACTGCACAAGACTGGTGGGGGACTCCACTAACTGGCTCTAGTCGCTGATATCCGCCATTGATGGCGGCGGGTGCCAGGAGCACGGGGTCGGTTCAGGACCAGGCCCTTGGGTGCGCCTCTTGATCTGCCATCACTCAATGGGGTACTGGGGAACACGGAATCTAGTTGCCACTGTTAGATCAGAGGAGGCGACCGGGTGGTGCTGCCTTTCGTCTCCCCCTGGTAGTGAGCTCTTGGTTGTACGGGGGATTTCCATCGGTGCCCCCCGAACAAAGGTTCCTGGTCTTCAGCTTCCTGTTGCTGAAGTTCCGGTCTACCAAGGTCAGCACTTGGAGGGGATCAGATCCAGTCGTCACCCAAAGGGAACGGAGCAGTTGTCCAGGTGAGCGATGCATGTCAGGGGTGGTGGTGGTGGTGGTCTCCTTGGTGCTCCGAGATACAATAGCATGAGGCCCATGGCGTTGTTGACCTTGTTAAGGATGAATTTTGGGAGTTCGTCGATTATCCTAGCGGCACTCTTGCAACGCTGTGACGTCATGTGTTTGACATTCCGGTTGCGCAATGTGCCACAGCATGTTTACAAGGCCACGCAAAGCCACTTTTCGTGGACTTGTAAATATGTGCCCCTTTCACGCATTAAACAGTGTGAAAGGGGCGTTTCATGCAGTGGCAGCCAGCATGGCTCGCGGTTGGCGTGGTGAGTGCGGGTGCAGGGGGTTGCGTGGGGGTCGCCGGGATCACGATTGCAGGAAGGTGTGCATTATAAATGAAAAATAAAAAATATATATAACTTAGCTTGCTGCCGGGTCCCGCGTCTCTGCTCCTGCTCTCTCCGAGGAACAGGAAGCACAGCCAGGCCCCACTGACCAATCACAATGCTGCAATGCAGCGTTATGATTGGTTTTGAGCACCCTGGTTCGATGCTCAACCAGGGAATGGGGGCCTGGGCATGTTCTTCACGCAGGCTGTAATGCAGCCTGCATGGAGAACGGGGAAAGTGCACATGACCGGTTTTGGCAGCCCGAGAGGGCCGATCAAACAGTCATTGCGCACTTAGGAGTGGGCAAATCACTCCTCCCCTGCCCTGCTCCGAGAGCAGAGCAGCTCCGCCCGCCCGCAAAGCAGCACAAACATAAAATGTTATAACTGAAAGATATTATCATTTTATGTTTCTACTTCTCGCACTGCTTGAAAGCAGTGGGGCGACGCTTCTCCGCCATAGCAAAGGAGCCACCACTGGTTCAATGGGTGTTGCTGTGGGTGTCAAACCAATGGAATCTGAAGCATTCACAGGTTTACGAGAACCGTAAACCTTTAGAATGCATCAGAATCTAATACCACCACAAGGGTGAAGTTTGGGAGGCACTACAAGGATAAATGCTTTCATTTCTCCTCTTTTTTTGCTTTTTCTATGTGTGCAGCATTCTGAAGCACACAGTGAAAGAGGAAATACCCTGTGTTGATAGGTTTTGTGCAGGTAAGTGTCCCTTCCTGCACAACATCAATCACCTCCGCACCATGGCACAAGGGTGCCTGCATTGGCGAATGGCAGTCATTGTGCGTCAAAGTAGGGGAAAAATACTGGGGGGCTTATTCATGAGTCCCTTCCGACAGTTTAACGCCGCTGGTGCGTCATTTTCTTGAAATACTTGCAGCGTGAATTTTGCACCACGTTGCGCCGTATTTGCGAAGTGATGCATCTAGGCACATGCGTGACCTTGTAAAGCCCTGAGCCACATCATACCTGCATCAGGTATGATGTATGCAGGGTGTGTGTTCCCACGCAACAAAGCCTCGTAGGAGTGGCGCAGTGTAATCTATAAGATTTCACTGCAACAATTCTAGGACGCCACTGTGTCAAAAACGTATGCCTGCCTCATGGCAGGCGTAAGGGTGACGCAGTGCTAAAGGGACAGGCTGGCCCCATTCATTGCTGGAGTTGCATCATGCTTGCGACACAACTGCAGCAATGCGTGACTTTAGTGCTGACAGATACGTCAGGATTCCAGACGTATCTGTCATTGATTGCGACATGGAGCGCCGTACAGCAAATACGACACAGCCATGGTGTCGCAAGGAGGGCACAGTGAAAAGTGTCCAATCGCTGTTTTATCGCAGTGATGCAACACTTTTCATGAATGGGGCCCAGGAATGCGCCCGATCTTATTGATAGAGCGCATTTCTGACCTTTTGTTTTGGCGCAGGGCAGTGTAGCAATATTCCTTGCAGCGCTGTTCAGCACACAGACATCTTATATGGGGCCCAAGTGTTTGCACCAGTTTTAAGACCAGCTATTTTCTGGTCTTAAAAAACTGCCTCTAATTTAAGTTAGCTGCAGTTTTTGGGGGTTATCGACATACTGGAATTTCATTGTAAGTATTGCGAAGTGTGGTTAGCGGGAATTGTTTCACGGGAACGCCTACCTTGCATCCCATTTTCGTTAAGTCCCGCTAACAGAAGTGGAGATCTTGAAAATTTACGTTTACGCTGGAAAAGTGCTGCTAACTGCAGTTAGCAGCACTTTGTAAATAAGGCGATGAAAAATAAGCCGCCGTAACGTCAAAAAATTGATGCTAAGGCGGCGTTAAATTCTTGTAAATATGCCCCTAAGGTTTTTACTTATGCTGTAGGTTTCATTGAACTTGAGCATCATGAATTTTCAATTATAAATGTTTGAATTAGATGGGTGTACAGACTGATGAACAGATAGATGAACAGAGGGATAGATGGTTCTGTAAGTGGATGGATTGATGACTAAATGGAAAGTGTGAGCATAAATGGAGAAGATGTAATAGATGGTTGCACGGATCAGGAGGATCGATGGATCAATAGATGGATTGATCTTGATGAATGGATGACTAGATAGATGAATAGATGGACATGGGTGCCTGTGTCAATAAATAGATGGCTGGAATGATTTATGGATGGATGGATGGAAGGATTAATGGCCAAATGGATGGATGGACTGGATAGATGCTTGGGCGGATGGATGAATGAATACGGGTAAATGGATGGCTCTTGGTGGGTGCAAAGATGGGTTGATGGAAGAATGGTTGGATGTGTCCTTCTTGGATGATGGATAGATCAGGGCGGAAGGATGGATCTTGGTGAGTAGCTGGATGGTATTGCTGGGTGCAGGGATGGATAGGTGGATGGACGATGGGTGCTTGGATGGATGGATCTGTGTAAATGGATGATCTTGATGGGTGCAGGATGGATATATGGAAGGATGAAGCAATCGTGCTTTTCAAATGCATTACCTGAACCGTTGCTTCAAAACTGGGGACAACTAGGCAGTGTGGAAGGAAGTGTTTACAATGTCAAATAGTGCATAATGGCTTGGGTGTGTGGTGCACTGTGCCATGGATTGTGGTTGACTGTTCTGAGGGTGATGGTGGAGTGTCCAGGAGGTTCGAGTTCACCGTGCTGACAGCAATGGTGCCCTCTTTTGTTGTAGTAGGGCATTGTGCTGAATGTGATGGTGCACTATGACATGGGTGTTGCACTACACAGTGGGTGGTAGAGCACTTTGCTGGAGGTTTTGGTGCACTGTTATGAGGTTGGCGGCGCATTGTGCTTAAGGTTGTAGTTGCATGTGCTGAGGGTGGCTGTGCACTGTTCTGTGATAGTGCCCTGTGCTATGTGGGCTGGTGACTTATGCCATTGGTTGTGGTACATAATGCAGTGGGTAACGGTGCTCTCTGGAGTGCATGGTGGTGTGCTGTTTGACATATCCCTGGTTTGATGATCAAATTGTCAGTATTAATCAATGGGGATACCCAGTATCGTGCAGAACCTGGGGACAATCACGTGAAGCGAACAGTGGTTCTGCCACAGCTTTACTTAACAAAGAAAAGTAACTTCAAAGTTATCTATCCCTTTACTCGCTTGGGATATCACAAATGCTTCTCCAAAAATTGTCTAAACACATGATGATAGTCAGATGTGGCATACATTAATTTATTTTAGTCACATAAAGTGGTTAATCATGGAAAAGCAAGTACTACACATAACAGTTGTGGTGGAGAATGTGAGACATAGTGCAATAACGTGTATAACGTACATACATCACAACACTTATATTGAATATAAAAATCAAATGACAAAAAAACATTCAAGAATGGAGTGAAAGAACACATATATATTCTCACATGGACCAAAAATTTCTTTACACAATTTGTAAGGTCACTGTGGAATGTACTACTTCTAATTAAGCGTCGACGTTTCGACCCTGATAAATCTTGTGCTATAATAGAGCATCTAATGAGGGTCTTCTTCAGGGCAGGAAAAAATAACTGGTGTGTAGCCTCTTCCAATATGGTTCACTGGGAATCCAAAACAGTAGTCCTATCAAGGAGCTCAAGCATCGCTCTTTGAAGTGAGGCAATCTGTCCGGGGGGGCTCGGCGTAATTCTATGGATTACTTTTCACATAGTGCCATCATGAACTGGTGTACCAACATTAATTGGGAATCCCACTGAGTGGAGATATCCGTGGGCTTTGAATTCACGGGGTCTTGGTAGTCTCCTTTAGGAGAGGACGCAAGTGCGGTGACGCTGTCTGCGAGCCGTTTTCAGAGCCCACGAGATCAGATAACGGGACTCTGTTGTGTCTTCATTCGTGACACAGGGTAATTTGGAAAGCCCGACGGCCAAGCCATATGCTAGCCGCTTAAGAGCCCACGGGAGTAGATTCCGGGACTAGAGGGAGCCATTTGTGAATGACAAGCCCGCCTAGTAACTCTTAGAGTAGATACTACCAAGACCCCGTGAATTCAAAGCCCACGGATATCTCCACTCAGTGGGATTCCCAATTAATGTTGGCCAACGTCGATGCATTCTGGGCCCGCTCTGCTAGGATTCCCCTCACTTAACACAGACGAATGGAGTGGGCAAAGTTGACTCCCGTATGAGGACCTGTTGACGTTAGCCAATAATCGAGTACCTCCAGGGTCATTAGAAACAATGCCTCCACCAGATGCCCCTCGAACGCTGGACACAACCTCTTCCCCCAAGGCTTACTGTGAGTCTATTGTTGCGGAGCCAGGGCTGCCGCTGCCATTGAGACTGTGGAAGGGGGGGACTCCGTCGACTGTTCTCTAAGGTTTCTTGTCTGGAATGTGGCAGGGATTTCTAAGCTCTTAGACGATCCTGAATGGTGTTCCTTTGTTGACTCCTATGATGTAATTTTATTCCAGGAAACTTGGAGCTTGTTTACCCCACACAGAAGTGGCTTTTCTGCCTATGTCATTAACGCCACTAGGAAGGAGCTGGGAAGACCTTCGGGAGGGCTAGCAGCATGGGTTAAAACAGTACTAGGGTCCAAAGACAAGCTCATTCATGTCGAATCCCAAGACAAACTAGCATTTGAGCTTACTGTTTACAGTGGCTGGAAACTTAGGATTTTCAACGTATATAACAGAGTGCTGCAGTGAAATGAAATTAAATGAAAACGCGTATTTAATAGAGCGCACAGCTACTCAAGCTAGAGTGTCCTGGCGCATAAACAGCGAAAAGAGATGAGTGGAAGAAACCAGTTATTGATTGAACAGCCATGTTTTTAGACTCTTTCTAAAAGAAAGTAAGTTTGAGTCAAGCCTCAGGGTTTCTGGCAGGCTATTCCATAATTTTGCACCCAGAAAGCCGAAAGATCTACCGCCAGTACGAGCAAGGGGTGTTTTGGGCACAATGGCCAAATTAGTGTTTGAAGACCGCAAGGGTCTAGATGTAGAACAATGGTTTGCTCGTTTAATAAGGTACTCGGCACCAACCTTGTGGAAGGCTTTAAAAAAGATGGTCAAAGCCTTAAAGTCAATCCGCTCTTTAATGCGGAGCCAGTGCAAAGATTTAAGAATCGGGGTCATACAAGTTCTAGGTCTTGATCTCACGATGGCTCTGGCAGCCGCATTTTGAACCACTTGCAAGCGCTGGGTCACAGATTTAGGAAGACCAAGGTACAGGCAGTTGACATAGTCAAGCTTAGATGTCACAAGAGCCTGCACGACGATCCTTCTACTCTCCAGCGGTAGGAGCGGCAGAATTTTTTTAGCATTCGGAGTATACCGAAGCATGCACCAGAAAGATGTTGGATCTGAGAACGCATCGACAATGTTTTGTCAATGATTATCCCCAGGTTTTTTACTTTCTCTTTTACAGCGGGCAGGGGTGGCAAATCCTTGGGCCACCAAGTGCTCCAGTCAGGTGTTTCACGTTTTCCAAAGAAAACAATTTTCTGTTTTGTTCGGATTGCACTTTAGCTGATTAACCCTGAGCCAGTTAAAAACCTTAGAGAGGCAGGAATTGATCTCTGCCCCGTCAAAGTTGGAGCCTTTATCACACGAGAAGATAAGCTGCGTGTCGTCAGCGTAAGAGACAATTTTGGCGCCCGCTTCCTCTGCCAAGGATGCCAAGGGAGAAAGATAAATATTAAAGAGGGTCGGGCTAAGAATGGAGCCTTGAGGGACGCCAACATTGATAGCAGGGACCGGAGAGGAAAAAGGTGGAAGCCAGATGTCCTGGGATCTATTTTCCAGATAGGAGGACATCCACTTGAGAACGGTCCCACCCAGGCCAATGTTCTTAAGTCTGTTTAAGAGCCTCTCGTGTGGGCCCGTATCGAAGGCCGCCGACAGATCAAGCAATATCAGAACGGCCTTGCCCCCCTCATCCAGTTTACCCCTGATAAACTCTGTCACTTCCAACAGCGCAGACTCAGTACTAAAATTTGCCCTGAAGCCGGACTGGGATTCATGGAGAAGCTTCCCTTCTTCAATATGTTTTTGCAGGACTTTGTTTACGTGCTTCTCTAATGCTTTAGAGAGGTCCGGAAGCAGGGAGATCGGCTTATAATTAGCAGGAACTGTCTGATCAGCATTAGTCTTCTTTATCAAAGGTAGGATCTTAGCATGCTTCCACGATTTAGGCATAATGCCTGTGGAGAGGGAGGTATTAAAAAGCTGATGTACAATCGGGTTGATTGTAGAAGCAATCTGGGACAAAATGTTAGCTGGACAGGGATCAGAAGGAGAGCCCGACTTAATGCTTTGAAGAAGAAACAGAGATTCTTCTAACTGAAGCTCAGGGAAAGCAAGAAGGGGTGGGGGATCCGAGATGTGAAATTTGCTGTTGACACTATTGTAGAAGTTCAACTCATCCTCAGATATGTTAGAAAACCCAAGTTCGATCAGAGAGACTTTCTTATGAAAAAATTGGGCAATCTTCTTTGACCATTCCTCTGTGCGAGGCCCTACCGTAGAACAAGCTTTCGGAGAAATAAAAGATTTGGCTATCCTAAAAATGTCTTTGCTCTTATTTTGGGCATTGTCAATTCTAGATTGGAAGAAGTCCAACTTAGCTCTTTTTACAAGTGTGTGATAAGTTTTTAGACTATATTTGTAAACTTTCCTGTCCTCGGAAAGGTAAGATTTTCGCCATTTCCGTTCCTTTTTCCTGCAATTCCTTTTGCTATCTCAAAGGAGATTACTATACCAGGGAGCCGAGAGGGTTGACCTTTTAGAAGAGCGGGTGACAGCCAGAGCAGCAGCCTCGATGTTGGTATGAAGCCAACGGTCTATTTGGAGAGCATCCAAATCCGCAGTGCACATCAACCTAGGTATGGAGGGATTGAGAGCCTCTGCTAACATAGGGATAGATATTTTGTGAAAAGCCCTGTAGTCGGAGGTCATTTGCCCAGTAATTTCCGGGGGAGCAGTAACAGTGGGAGATGTCAAATTTGAGCAGGGAATGGTCAGACCAGATAATAGGAAGTGACAAACTGGCCATTAAATCAAAATTATGGAAGATTTGGTCCAGGGTATGACCCTTCACATGTGTGGCCGAGGAGATAGCTGGGAACAACTTAAAGGTATGCAACGTCTCCAGTAAGAGGGTAGCATGGGGATCTTTATCGTTGTCCATATGTGTGTTAAAATTACCCAAAATAAGGCAATTATTATATTTTAGGGCCAGAGAGGAAATTACTGAGTTAAGTGAAGTAATAAAATTACTAATGGCGCCCGGAGGCCTATAAATCAGAAACCCAGCGATGCTCTGGTGAGGGGAGATAATACAGCGAAAACCTAGGAACTCAGTACACTCGATAGAATCTGTAGAAATTTGGGAGCAATCTAAATGATACTTAAAAATTATAGCAACACCCCCCCTTTCCCCATAGATCTATCTTTTCTGAGAATATTATAGCCCGTAGGGACGGCCATAGTAATAGTGGGGTTAGAGGCGTCGGAAAGCCAGGTTTCAGTAAGAAATAGCAGATCAAGTTGTTCGTCAACAAGTAAATCATAAATGTGTACGGCGTGTTTTTGCATAGAACGACAGTTAACCAGAGCAGCCTTAATGACCTGAGTTTTTAGAGTATTTCTGCCCTTTTTGTCACCATGGAGGGTCTTAGGAGTGGGTGTTTTGGCAAGAGAAAGGGACCAGTTGCAATTATTGCAGCGGAAGTCTACCGTTGAGAACAGATCGGCTACACCGCACTGACATGATGGTGATTGCATATATTTCAATAGCAACTCCCTATTGTAACGTATAGGAAAGAACTTACCTGCCTTGAAACGGACATTATGGCCATCGCCAGATGCCTCTGGGACGCTGACGGGCGCAGACGGGCTTGCCTTAGGTGCGCCTTTGGCGTGCCAGTGGCGCACCCGTTGCACGTGCCCGCTGCGCGCATCGGTTTGCATCTGCTTTTATATGCAAACTAGACCGCTAAACGCCGAGCCAAAGCGGAAACTACAGGGCGGAAGTGAGGAGCCCGAAAGAGAAGCGTCAGCCCTCCGCACAATTGGTGATTAATAGCCGCGGCGGACCAGGACCGGCACAAAGTGCAAGGTTGCAGAAAACAGAACTAGTGCTCGGAGGGAAACCAACACGATCCACGCTGTAGACCTCGCCATGTCCCAATTCTCAGATAATGTCCCCATACTAGTGGCAGGTGATTTTAATTGCACCTTTGAACCCATCGCCTCCATCCCGGTAGATCTGACTGAGGAGTGGGATTGTGAGTGGCATATCCCACAGTTAGACCTCCCCACAGTCAGATGGACAAAATGAGGACCCCAGGTGTTAGCTCTTACCCTGCAGCACGATCTGAGAGCCACAAATGGTAGAACTAACTCCGACCCAAAAGGGGATTTTACTTTTAACAGACATGGTAACGAAAGCAGAATAGACTACTGTCTGGTCTCCCTTAAATTGTGGCATCTAGTAAAAGATATGGTAGTGGTCAAAAGAGTTGACAGTGATCATAATGCCCTTGCCCTTTCCTTTTCCAAGCAGGGCATTCTAGAACCTGATATAAGGGGTAGCCGTGACTTGGGCCTCCTTTCAATCACGAATAACCAGAGATCAATCAGATGGGACTGGGTGGAGTAACACCCGGGGGCCTTAGCCGTAGTCAAGGGTAAAGTTCACCAGATTTTAGAGGAGCTAGCCAAATATTCTATCGGCACAGTTGTGGAGAGCCTGGGTGCTCGCCATGAGGCACTATATACTGAGATTAGGGACACGCTAAGCCAGCTGTGCAATGCTCAAAAAAAGGCAGGAAATGATGCTTACCAGATCCACAGGTCTCCTGGTATAATCAAGAGTGCAGGTTAGCGATGGGGGCGCTTGTACGTGCAGTAAAACGGAAAGTACGCCCTGAGGTGGCGGTATGTAGAACCAAGTATAGGCAGGCAATTGAGTCAGCAAAGAAGGAGTGGGAGGGCTCTCTGTGGTCTTCCTTGCAAATGGCACTGTTAGCCAAAGATAGCAAGACCTTCTGGAGTAAAGCAGCGTACTGGCTCAAGGGTAACAAGAGAGCCCTGGAATTCACAGTCCAGCCTGAGGAATGGGAAGCGCACTATGGTTCCCTTTACGAATCAGGCAACATGGTAAGTGAGGAAGCCAGTGTGTGGTGGGGGAGGCGCCTGGTGGCGAGGGTGATGCTTTGCATTTTACTATAGAGGAAACGCAAGCAGCAATTCGCTCGTGTTCCCTGCACGTGCCCCCGGCCCTGACAGAATTCCTCACAACTTGTACAGAGAGGACATTGTCTTCTGGGTCTCTTACATAAATCTGCTTACCAACTCTATTTTGTCTGGTACCTCCATTACCCCTTCTTGGAAAGTAGCAGAAATAGTCCCTATTTACAAAAAGGGGGATAGAGCAAAGCCGGCTAGTTCTAGGCCTATAAGCCTGATTGACTCTCTTCAGAAAATTTTCTGTAAGCAAATCTTAGGAAGGATCCAGAATTGGATTCTAGAGTCTAGAACATGGGTACTCACAAACTTTCTCTTGGGGGCCAAATTTACAGTGTGGTTTGTGGCCGAGGGCCGCACCTGTGGGGGCGGGGTCATTGGGGGAGGGGGCGGGGCTAGAGCAAAACAAAACTGTGAACATGAGGTGGAACACAGGCCCCTTCAGCGGACGCCTTCGTCCACTGAGCCACCGGACCCGGCATACACATCTCTCTCTCTCTCTCTCTCTCCTCCCTCCCTCTCTCTGTCTCCCTCCCTCTCTCTCTCTCTCTCTCTCTCTCTCTGTCTCCCTCTCTCTCTCTCTCTGTCTCCCTCCCTCCCTCTCTCTATCTCTCTCTCCCTCTCTCTCTGTCTCCCTCCCTCCCTCTCTCTGTCTCCCTCCCTGCCTCTGTCTCCCTCCCTCTGTCTCCCTCCCTCTGTCTCCCTCCCTCTGTCTCCCTCTGTCTGTCTCCCTCCGTCTGTCTCCCTCCTCCCTCTGTCTGTCTCCCTCCTCCCTCTGTCTGTCTCCCGCTGTCTCTCTCTGTCTGTCTCCCTCCCTCTGTCTCCCTCCCTCTGTCTGTCTCCCTCTGTCTGTCTCCCTCTCTCTGTCTCTATGTCTCCCTCCCTCTGTGTCTCCCCCTGTCTCCCCCTGTCTCCCTCCCTGTCTCCCTCCCTCTGCCTGTTGCCCTCCTCCCTCTGTCTGTCTCCCTCCCTCTCTGTCTATCTCCCTCCCTCTGTCTCTCCCTCTGTCTCCCTCTGTCTCCCTCTCTGTCTCCCTCTGTCTCCCTCTGTCTCTGTCTCTCTCTCTGTCTCCCTCCCTCCCTCCCTCCCTCTGTCTCTCCCTCTGTCTCCCTCTCTCTCTCCCTCCCTCTCTGTCTCCCTCCCTCTCTGTCTCCCTCTCTCTCTGTCTCCCTCTCTCTGTCTCCCTCTCTGTCTGTCTCCCTCTGTCTCCCTCTGTCTGTCTCCCTCTCTATCTACCTCCCTCTGTCTCCCTCTCTCTCTCTCTGTCTCCCTCCCTCCCTCTCTCTGTCTCCCTCCCTCTCTCTGTCTCCCTCCCTTTCTCTCTGTCTCCCTCCCTCTCTCTCTGTCTCACTGTCTCCCTCCCTGTCTCTCTCCCTCTGTCTCCCTCCCTCTGTCTCCCTCCCTCTGTCTCCCTCCCTCTGTCTCCCTCCCTCTGTCTCCCTCTATCTGTCGCCCTCTATCTGTCGCCCTCCTCCCTCTGTCTGTCTCTCTCTGTCTGTCTCTCTCTGTCTGTCTCCCTCCCTCTCGGTCTCCCTCTCTCTCGGTCTCCGTCCCTCTGTCTCCGTCCCTCTGTCTCCGTCCCTCTGTCTCTCCCTCTGTCCTCCCTCTCTGTCTCCCTCCCTCTCTGTCTCCCTCCCTCTCTGTCTCCCTCCCTCCCTCTCTGTCTCCCTCCCACTCTGTCTCCCTCCCACTCTGTCTCCCTCCCTCTGTCTCTCCCTCTGTCTCCCTCTCTCTGTCTCCCTCTCTCTGTCTCCCTCTCTCTGTCTCCCTCTCTCTCGGTCTCCATCTCTCTCGGTCTCCCTCTCTCTCGGTCTCCCTCTCTCTCGGTCTCCCTCGCTCTCTGTCTCCCTCGTTCTCTGTCTCCCTCTCCCTCTCTCTCTGTCTCCCTCTCCCTCTCTCTCTGTCTCCCTCTCTCTCTGTCTCCCTCTCCCTCTCTCTCTGTCTCCCTCTCTGTCTCCCTCCCAGGCCTGAGCTCCCTGGCCTTGGCTCAACTCTCTGACTACAGGCTGGCGGGAAGCATCACATCACAGGCTCTTAACGCACACCTCACCCGGCTCTCACTCCCTGCTGCCCTCTGTCACCCTCTGCCATCTCACCCGGCTCTCACTCCCTGTTGCCCTCCGTCACCTCACCCAGCTCTCACTCCCTACTGCCCTCTGTCACCTCACCCGGCTCTCACTCCCTACTGCCCTCTGTCACCCTCTGTCCACCTTACCCGGCTCTCACTCCCTGCAACCCTCTGTCACCTCATCCGGCTCTCACTCCCTGCTGCCCTCCGTCACCCTCTGCCATCTCACCCGGCTCTCACTCCCTGCTGCCCTCCGTCACCTCACCCGGCTCTCACTCCCTGCTGCCCTCTGTCACCCTCTGTCACCTTACCCGGCTCTCACTCCCTGCAACCCTCTGTGACCTCACCCGGCTCTCACTCCCTGCTGCCCTCTGCCAGCTCACCCGGCTCTCACTCCCTGCTGCCCTCTGTCACCCTCTGCCATCTCACCCGGCTCTCACTCCCTGCTGCCCTCCGTCACCTCACCCGGCTCTCACTCCCTGCTGCCCTCCGTCACCTCACCCGGCTCTCACTCCCTGCTGCCCTCTGTAACCCTCTGCCATCTTACCCGGCTCTCACTCCCTGCTACCCTCCATCACCTCACCCGGCTCTCACTCCCTGCTGCCCTCCGTCACCTCACCCGGCTCTCACACCCTGCTGTCCTCTATCATTCTCTGTCACCTCACCCCGCGTGTGTGGCAGCCCGGGCTGAGACAGCTTCCCGGGCGCGCACACAGCCGCACCCGAGTACTTCACAGGTCTTTAAAAGACCATTTGCATGATAACGAGGCTTTGTTGTATTTCACCTCTTAGCGCCCCTGCAGCTCCACTCGGACTATCGGAATCGCCCGGCCCCCATAGAGCAGAGTCTGTGTTTGCTGACACACTGTAAAAAATAAAAAAAAACACATTTACGATGTCTGCAAGGTCCGTGGGCCGCCAAGGAAGGCTTGCCGGGCCGCTGGCGGCCCGCGGGCCGTACTATGAGTACCCGTGGTCTAGAATAATGAGTGATTTTCAAGCAGGCTTTCGCGCAAGAATTAGTACCTTGGACCAGGCTTTTCGCCTCCTTTGCATCTATTGGAAGGAAGTGGTTGTTAAGGGAGGGAAGCTTTACGTGGCCTTTGTTGATTTACGGTCTGCGTTTGATTTAGTCCCGCGAGCCTGCCTATGGAGAGCTTTATGTGAGATGGGCTTACCAAGAAAACTTTTAGATGTTTTAATCAGATTACATTCATCAAACACAGCACAGGTGAGGTGGGAGGAGAACAACAAAGTCACAGAAACCTTTCCAGTCCAGCGCGGGGTGAGACAGGGATGTGTTTTAGACCCCACCCTTTTTACCCTCTTTATTAATGGGGTGGTCGACTATTTAGACAAAGATGGGTGTGATGCTCCAAAAATCGGCGCAAGAAGAGTTCCTGCTCTTCTCTCCGCTGACAACACCCTCCTAATTTCTAAATCCCAGCAGGGCCTGCAACAACTCCTGAATGATTTGACTAAATTCTGCGACGAGCGAGGCTTGGTGCTAAATGAGACCAAAACTAAATACATGGGGGCAGATTTACAAGCCCCTTGTGCTGCCAGTACGTCACTTTTTGTGACGCACTGGCAGCGCATTTCTCTGCCTCATATGGCCCCTTTACACGCAGCACTTTGCTTGAAAGGGGCGTTCCATGGGTGTTGCTGTGGGTGTTCCCACGCAACACCCACGGAACCAGGCACATTTCCAGATTAATGAGGAATCGTAAACCTGGAAATGAGTCAGTATGCTACGCCACCCTAGGGGCGAGGCGCAACGAGGAGAAATGTTTTATTTTTCCTCGTTTTTTTCCGCTTTCAATGCGTGTTGCATTCTACAGGACGCATTGAAAGAGGAAAATGCCTTTAGTGATTGTTTTCGTGCAGGAAGGTGCCCCTTTCTGCACAAAAACAATCTCCCCATGACGCAGGCATCCTTGCCCATGGTGCAAGGGTGCTTGCGCCGGCGTATGGCAGCTGTTTGTGCACCAGCACAGGGGAGAGCACAGGAATGCGACATATCATTGTAAATATGTCGCATTCCTGTGCTCTGAAAGTGCCGCAGCGTGGCGCAGCCAAAGGGCTGGAGGTGCCGCGCTGTGGCACTTTCTTGTAGATCTGCCCCATGATCTTCACAAGAAGAAAGGCCAAACCTTCTAAAAGACCTGTGTTAGCTGGTAGTAGTAAACTGGAGCTTGTTGACGCTTTTGATTATTTAGGTATTTGTCTGACCTCGACAACACACTGGGCTGCTCACATCGAGAAAGTGAAACTACAATTAATCCACCAGACGGCCCACATTACCAAAATCCACAGGGAAATCCTGTCTAGGCAGCTAGCACCAGCTTCGGAAATTTATAATACCAAGGTCTTAGGAGGGGGTTCTCTATGGAGCAGAACTCTGGGGCATGGGCAATACTAACTGTCTGTCTACCATTGAAAATAATTTCCTTAGATCTCTGGTAGACCTACCCCCTAGTACCCCCCTGACGCCCCTCTACCTGGACCTGGCTCATAAACAGTTGGCCCATAAATTGAATTACAAACTTATGTTTTGGCATAGGCTTTAGTCCTATCGGGAGGCACTAACTGGCCTCTTGAAATCTCCCCAGGTAACTTCGATCCCTTGGTTTAGTTATCTGAGGGATTTACTGGGTAGGCTTGGGATGGAGGGGTTTTGGTCAAACCCGAAAAGTTTAGCCTCTACGCCAAAGGCTAGGCTGAAAGTGATGTTTTGGGAAGCTATATCAGAAAAGGATTTGACAAACACTGAGGGATGCTTGACTCATGAATTTCTAAATTTCAAATCTGTCCCTCGTTTTGAGGACACCATTGATGAAATAGTTCCTCCCTGGGCACTTAAATTATTTCTACAGTTTTGCAACAAGACCCTAACTACAAAACTCTTTTGTGCAAAGTGGCGCTGTAATGTTTCTAATAATGATTTTTGTCCTGCGTGCAATGTTAGTCCTGAATCCATTGTGCACCTACTCTTCTTTGTCCACATTATAAATCACCGAGAAAAAAATGGATAATCCCGCTATGTAGACTGGCAGGCCCCTACCATTACCTAGAGGTGCTGAGACACACGCAGAGTAATGGCCTATGGCCTCTCCAGATACTGGCATGCACTGTGGATCAAGCGCTCCAAATGTATTTTATAATGCACTTTATATTTTATCACATTTTATCACTTCTGTTTTTAATCTATTTTATTGTACTCATGTTACTTAAAAATCAACTTTTATATCCTGTATTTTTTTTCTTTTTTTATGCTGTGTACTTTTATGATCTTTGTGATCGAAATAAAGTTATATGATGATGGTTGTTATTTTTACTAATGTTAATCCGTATGGGCAAAGTTTTCTTTAGTACCATTTCAACACCCAAGCACATCAAAAGCAACTGAAAACTGAAAAATGACCAATCAACATATGTGAAGGGACTCCTGCTAAATGGCAACGTGTTTTGCTACATTTTTACTAACTTTTGATTCCTTTGAACTAGAAACAATTTTTTTTGTTGAAATCTGTAGATTATGCTGCAGATGATGGACTATATCCCAAATGCAGAAAATATACTATTAATGGCATTCGCCTCCATAAGAATTGAGCAATTATGATGCTTTTCTGTTTTATGGCATAGGAGTTTAGGTGAGAACTTTGCGGGCTCAGGGATGTGTTGGACATTAAATCCCTGGCACAGTATAACGTTCTCTAATTTCACCCCTAAACTGTGTCACAATTTCCTGGGAATGTTAGTATGTTTACATCCATCCTAGCCTTAAGGAGACCCTTGAAAACATGCTCAAAACATTCCTGGCTCCTGAATCCAGCCACGAATTTGCTGCCTCATTTCAAGTTGTTGGCCTCTCCTTTTAGCCCTGCTTCCACTCAAGCATTCATTAATTTGCTGTTGCTGTGTTCATGCCACGATCTATTCGTTCTTAGGGGGTACACCGTTGTTAAATATTGCAGTGAGGGCTTCCCATATAAATACCAAAAATAAATGAATAAAGGAACAAAAAGTCCCTTTCCACAGGATTTATGATGGACGTTTGTTATATGTTCCTCCTGTGGCAGAAACATTTATTTTCTTCTGCACGACTAGTAATTCTTCCACTGACATTTTCGAATGGCCTCGTGCTTTGCCTGCTGCTGAAGAATTATGCTCCTGTCTACTGTGGTATCTCGAAGGATTTAATGCTTTCATGAGTTCCTCCTCACACCTGCCTCCAAACTATAGGGCTTTTAATCTGAAATACACAGAAAATTTTCTTCATAGCGCATTATTCCAACGCACTTCTTTTATTTTTCAAATTTTCCATACGAGTTCCAGCTGGTGCACCACTTAAAATCCACTTTCAAAGGAGTCAATTTAATATTTGATTTACTTGGAGGCGTTGTATCTCTATTTTCCATCCAGGTGGCCTGGCAGAGGACTCTCTGTAATACTTAGTGGGTGACGTACACAGTTGTGAAATGGGCGTGCTCACAATTTGGCGGCCATTGTAGGGCCTTTAATGCAGGCATGGGCGTTGATTGACCACAATGCCAGGGGTAGCGGAAGTGACATCACATTCCTTTTGACCTTAATGTCAACACAGGAAGTGAAATTATATGAGCTTGACCCTGATTTTATCCAGGAAGGCTAGTCAAATGACCCCAACATCACAAAAATTTCAATCACTAAAGCTCCATAATAACTGCATGATTAGTAAAATATCATACCACAGACAAATGGCTATTTTAAATCCTGCCTTTTTTATGGTGCTGACTTGATCTTTGTAAGTTCTAGGGCGGCATACTTGCCCTAACTTGTTACTTTTGTTCTGCAAACCTGGTTCAAAGTGTGAATGTGGGATTCACCATCCAAAGCAAATCAGGATCTGCTTTGGATAGTAACACAAAATAATGCTGCTTTGTGCTACTTTGCGTCAAGAGGGTATTCCTTGTGTGGTGCATACAAATTCCTATTCAACCACCCATCGGTTTTGAGATAACTTCCTATCTACAAACATTGGAAGACATGAATCTGAACCAAAATCTTATGCCTTCTTGAGGCAGCCGTAACTTGGAGAAATGTTTTCACCTCTTGTTTTTCTAACTTTGCATGTATTCTGCATTGTGCAGCACACATACAGAGTGGGAAAAGCCTTAAACAAAAGTTTTTGTATTAGAAGAGACCTCTTCCACTACAAAACCTATGGTTTAGAGATCACACACACCATTGCGCTATGATGCAAGGCTGTGTGCGTTGGTTTATGGCTGCCAAATGTGCACCAGCATGGGGAGAGAAAAATACATCGTATCTTAGTAGATATGGTGTATTTGGCTCTCCCCTTCAATACAAAACCTGTCGTTTAGAGATCACACACGCCATTGTGCTATGATGCAAGGGTGTGGGCGTTGGCTCATAGCTGCCAAAAGTGTGCCAGCGCACGGGGAGAGACAAAATGCATCCTATCTTTGTAGCTATGGCACATTTTTCTCTCTCCATTTGATGCAAGGATATACAGCAACTTTGGTGCAGCATTTCCTTGAGTCAAAGAATATTAAATCTGTGCCTCAAGCTATCTCACTCACTCACTACCTTCCACTGACTCTCACTCACTTTAACTCCCATACACACACTCACACATTCACCCACTTTCGCACATAAACACACTCTCAATGGCAAGCACACACACAACATACATTGAAAAGCATTTTTACTTACCACAGCCCCATTCCAGCTAAGTGTGCTCCATTTTGTATTATATTGATAGGAAATAATACAATATTAATCACTAATAGAATAATGAAAAATGAGCAGAAAATAAGGAACGCAGAGCTGCTGCTGTGTTCTTAGCACTGATTTTGCCATCTCCGAGGCCAAGCGTTGCAAAGGCAGTGCGAGGGGTTGCAAGGGGATGCAGCTGTGGCTCCTGGCGACTTCTAAATGATGTCCCTGAATGCAATCAATCAATAAATCAATCACGGAATTTGTAGAGCGCACTACTTACCCGCGAGGGTCTCAAGGCGCTGGGGAAGAAAAAAGGGAAAAAGGGGGGGTTGCCGCTACTGGTCGAACAGCCAGGTCTTGAGTAGCCTCCTGAAGGTCAGCAGGTCTTGGGTCTATCGTAGGCTGAGTGGAAGGGTGTTCCAGGTCTTGGCGGCGAGGTGGGAGAAGGATCTGCCGCCGGAGGTGGTTCTTCAGATGCGGAGGACGGTGGCGAGGGAGAGGTCGGCGGAGCGGAGCTGGCGGTTGGGGATGTAGAAGAAGAGCCGTCTGTTGAGGTAGTCTGGGCCGGTCTTGTGGAGTGCCTTGTGTGCGTGGATGAGGAGTTTAAAGGAGATTCTCCTGTCGACGGGGAGCCAGTGCAGGTTTCTCAGGTGGGGAGTGATGTGGCTGTGGCGTGGTAGGTCGAGGATCAGGCGTGCCGAGGCGTTTTGAATGCGTTGCAGTCGTTTGATGAGCTTGGCCGGGGCTCCCGCGTAGAGGGCGTTTCCATAGTCGAGTCTGCTACTGACGAGGGCCTGGGTGACTGTTCTTCTTGTATCTGTCGGGATCCACCTGTAGATCTTGCGGAGCATGCAGAGGGTGTTGAAGCAGGAGGAGGAGACTGCGTTGACTTGCTTGGCCATGGAGAGCGTTGAGTCGAGGATGACTCCCAGGTTGCGTGCGTGGTCGGTGGGTGTCGGGGCTGCCCCTAGTGTCGTAGGCCACCAGGAGCAGTCCCAAGCTGAAGGGTTGGAGCCGAGGATGAGGACCTCCGTCTTGTCCGTGTTCAGCTTTAGTCGGCTGCTCTTCATCCAATCGGCGACGGCCTTCATTCCTTCGTGGAGGTTGAATTTGGCGGTGAGGGGGTCCACCGCCAAATCACTTTCATTGCATTTATTTAGCACAATGCTGTCACTAGTGAGGCCCTGATGCATTGCAACCTCATCTATAGAGGCATGCAATTATTTGCTTGTGTGAATAAAGAAAATCGCTAATTAGTTTAAAGGGTAGAAGCCAGTTATACTAATGTTCATTTACAGCACATCTACCATCACAAAAAGGTATTGTTCTGCCCAGCAATTCAGTAGGAAATGCTATGTTGTTATGTTATGTGTTATGTAATATTATGTTATGTTATCAGTGTTTTTATAGCGAGCTAATCTCCTGTGAAGGTATCCAGTCGCTCTGTAGCAGGTGTGGGAGGACAACTCTGAAGGGCTTACTCGAAAAAGCCAGGTCTACAGTTTCTTGTGAAAGTAAACAAAAGAGGAGGAGGCTATGATATGTTGTGGGAGGCCATTCCAGGCTTTAGGGGCCAGGTACGATAAGGCACAGCCCATTGCTCTGCTTTTGTTTAAGTGTGTGTGTGTGTGCTAGAGCAGTGGTGGCTGGCACGGATGGGGGGGCGGGGAGGCGGTGGGGGTAAGGGGTTGTAAAAAAAAAAGAAGAAAAACTTACCATTTGCCACGTCTCTCCCCCGTCTTCTCTCCCAGCTGAACAGGAACCAGGAAGCACAGCCAGTCTCCCCTGACCAATCACAACGCTGCAATGTCTAATTCAAATTCATGTCTACAAGTATTTGAAGATATGGGTTTGGCTCAAAATCTAAGGCTGGATGCATGGGAACGCCCATGGAATACCTACCTGACACAAAGTAACGCAAGGAAGCACAATCGTCAGGGGTAGTAAGAGCTATATAAATGCAATTACAATACAATACAATCAGCTGTGTTACTCTTTTTGTTTTTACAAAGCAATGCAAACAACTATATATTAAATGTGTAAATAGCACAAAGGATTTTGTGTCTGGTCTGCAGCAAAAAAGTGACATAAACCTGATGCAAAATCTTTGAAAACCTGGCCCTAAGTGTCTTGCCCACAATGACAGGATGTTGAGCCGACACCAGAACTCGGGGCTGTTTCCCCAGTTCCAAATTCAGCTAGGTCACATTAGTCCATTAGGATGCATCTCTTCCTTGCTTAATCTTCCTGCCTTAAAACAAAACATAATGTAATCTGTTTCTCCTGTAAAGCGCTCTAATGTGTTTTGCCCAAGTTAGCACTATAGAACTTACAATGTACACTTGTATCTCAGCTTTGGGACATCGACGGAGCTCTCACTATACACATCTATCCTGACTTGCTTTGATTATGGGTATTTCTTTACTGGGACATCCTGAAGGAAGTGACCCGATTTGGGCCACACAGGTCACTCGCGACCACCTCTCAGCCTTCCATACAAATGAAGAGTCGGACGGACAGTAGAGAATACAAACCTAGTATATTTTATTCAGGGTACACTCGAGTGGAGTCCGGTCTGACCAGCCTCCTGGGATTGCTGCAGAGGGACTGACTTCAGTAAGTATGACAATACAATATGTACAACTCAGAACCAATAAAGACATTCCCTAACTGGAAATTTCCAGTTGGTAGCTGGTGAACAAAGGAGATACAGAAGGATGGGTTTCGATCCGGAGACCGGGCACATGCTATCTCAGCGCCAAGGTCACTCTGCCTGCGCTCGCCGCTCAAAGCGTGGGAGCAGGCCTATCTAGTGGGAAAGGTATGTACTGACAAAGACATTGTATTCATTAGTACAGCGAAGCTCAACCTTGGAGAAACGAAAACTATCGCAGCTGCTTCTAGCTGGGGCAGAGACAGAGGGACAGAAGTTAATTTCAATCATGGCTCAAGATGGCGGCTGAACATAAAATGGTGCTGCGAATGCTAACTTAAAACATACCATGCATGGATAACTCAGTTAAAACATTTTCATTCCAAAAGACCCTCCTTCTAGCAATCGCTAACTCATTTTAGGGCATATTATCAAGAAACAGCGTTAAAATTATCGCCGCTTTAGCGGCAGAAAACTGCTGCTAAAGCGGCGATAATGGGCTTGATAATATGCCCTTGAGAATTCCAATAGAAGCCCATGTTCTGGTGTCAACATGGGCTTCTATTGGAATTCTCAAGGGCATATTATCAAGCCCATTATCGCCGCTTTAGCGGCAGTTTTCTGCCGCTAAAGCGGCGATAATTTTAACGCCGTTCTTGATAATATGCCCCTTTATTACTACCTAGAAACAGATAACATATTGCAGAAAATAAAAGCTACCACTATAAGCTGATGCGTGCATTGTCAATATTCAAAGATACCTTCATCAATCAACATAATGTCATTAATATCTTTCATCATCATGATCGTGGCATTAGCGTCACAGACTGCTATCTTTGGTTTAGGCGTCAGAGTATTTACACCATAAGCGCAACAAGCTGGGAGGCAGTGTATGCAAAGGCAACATGTAAAGATAATACCAGCAACTGCAACCAGAAAGATAAGAATCTTCCAACCCCAGGACGTGAACATACCCCAGAGCCACAGCAGAGAAGGTCCAAGTACCATTTTCTTGGTGTATGTCGGATGAAAGTCTATGCAGCTTCTGTATGGCAGCATACACATTGGGGGCGTGGTCAGGAAAGTACACAGAGCAGCTACTGCCATTAATGCGACAGGCCCCACCCCGATCGGCAAGGATGACGTCTAACACCATCTTGTTCTGTATGGTGACAATCCTCGTAGCCTGGAGCTCAGCAGTGATGTTGGTCAGTATCCCTGCTGTTGTGCTAATAACCCCCTCCACAACTCTTGTGAGCCGACGAAGCTGAAGGCTTGGGGCCCCAGAAAGGTTCGATACACTTCATGGCATCCTCAAACTGTTGTAAGGTGGTATCTGTCTAATCTATATCTTTCGTATCAATAACACTTCTGACTCGGGACAAGTGTACACTCCTACTCTGTAGCCGATGGTCTTTATGGTAAGTGGACAGAGCTATATACACAGGGGGGAGGAGAAAGGAGAGATAACACCTGCCCGACCATCCTCCGAGCCAGACATAAGCTTGGGATCCACAGACAAAGTAGACATTGGGGTGGTGTTAAGGTGGACTATCGGACGTTCTCAACTCGTATGTGGAACTCTGCATCAGTTCGCCCTGCTTCTTATCCACACGGCTCCCTGGACGCTAGAACTAGCAGGTGTGTTAACCACTAGACACGGGCATTGGCTTATCCTCAGTAACATTACGGGACAGATTGGAAGTATTCGGCGTGTGGATTCAACCAATGGAAGTCAACTATATCCAGTTGAGACCGTATCAAACTGTTACAGTTTTAAATGCATGCATGGAGATCAATAATTGAACACACTGATGCAAAAGCCCTTGGAATATATGGATCACCGGGAACCCTACGATGAGGCATGCACGTTCAGCAGTGCGATTGGCAGGGGTGAGATGACGCCCCACTTTAGAAAGTTGTTGATCAAGCACGGTGCCATTTGGGCATGGCACCAATCCAGTCTGCATGCACTCTTGAAATAATTTTGGACAAGTCTTTGAAAAATCAAGCATACGAGGTGTGCATCCTACCTTTACAATTGACCAACCAAAGAATGTACAGGATACTTCTCATCCAGGAACCAGGATATTCCCAATACAATTATTAGTGCAATCGCAACTATTGACACAAAGACTATTTTACTTTTTGTGGACCAACCCCGCCATGGTCGCGGAGGTGCAAATGGCTGTTCTTCCTCAGTAACAGGCCGACCAAACGGATACATTGTAAAGCAAGGAAAAGGAAATGCAATAAAACTAATGGCAAGGGGCAAGTGTTCCGAGTGTCCGTCTGAGCCTCACTGGTAGACTCATATTGTTCATCGACGTTGGTGCTCTTGAGCACCAGTGGTGGAGCTGCTCAGTCCTAGCTCGCGATGAATCCCACGTCGTCCAGGATACTGAACCCCCTTCCAGGGGTGCACATTCGATTTATCCTGTCCAATGTCAGAACAATGCACCAATCTCACCTTACCCTAAACTAACACCGCTGGTACTATTGGCAAAGTGCACCCTGACTTGCGCAGTCTACTCCTTGCTAATCTGACTTCTCCTTTGGTGCACTGTTCCTCCGTCGGGGGGGCAAATTGTACCTTGTGACTCCAGGCACAGAAGTGTCGGTTAAAAGGGGCTTAGGCACCGAGGGGTCAGTGGAAAGGGTCTCAGACACAGAGGGGTCAGTGGAAAGAGGCTCCTTAATGGCTTTGATCTCCGGGGGGACTGCTGCATTTAGTACTTCATTATTTTCAGCATCCGTTTGGGTCCACGTGAGCTGGGCATCGGAAAAAGGGACAAATCATGGAGCTCTCTCGCACTCCGAGTCCCCTATTCCATCCCTCGCCCATTGATCCAAGGGCAAGGGTACTCTGCGGCAGTGTGCGGAGTGAATCCAGTTCTTTCGGCCGGTGACCTTCACGGCTGTGCGGGAAGCAAGGAGGACCTGGACAGGTCCCTTCCAACAGGGCTCCAAACTCTTTTTCCACTGGAAGTTTTTCAGCAAAACGAAGTCACCGGGCCGAATGTCATGTTCTGGCCCCTCGGGTACAGGTGGTAATGACTCATGGATCTGTTGGTGAATAGAACACAGACTTTTAGTTAACTCACACAGATAATCTATCAGCAAAGGATACTCTATGTCTGAAAACTTACGCGGCCACGGGACGCCCCAGACATTCGCCGGGCGCCCGAACATGACCTTGTAAGGTGACAATCCTGTCCTAGAATGTGCAGTTGTTCTGGTGGACAAGAGAGCTAATGGTATAGCATCTGGCCACTACAACCTGTGGTCTCCTGAATCTTTGCCAATTTCAGTTTGAAAGTACCATTGTACTTCTCAACCAAACCTGCTGACTGGGGGTGATTCGCAGCATGAAACTTCTGTCTGATGTGCAGTCCCTCACAGACTAGCTGGATAACCTTGGCATTGAAATGACTTCCGTTATTACGCCAGATCAAGCGGGGCAAGCCGAAACAAGGAAAGAACTCCTTCAGGAGTATCTTTGCCGCCGCAATGGCTGTATTTTCTTTAGTGGGGTAAGCCTCAACCCATTTACTGAAAGCACAAACAACCACCAACACGTACTTCAAATTATTGACCCTATCCATTTCAATGAAGTCCATCTGGAGGACTTCAAACGGGAAAGTGGGAGGTGCGAAATTACTGGGTGGTGTAGGGGTGCCCTTGCCAGGATTGTGCATCATGCACACCATGCAGTATTTTACTAAATGGGCAGCTGTCTTGGAGCTGTTGTCATTCTGCCATACGGGGTCTAACAATTTGCAAATACCCTTAGCACTGATATGGGCTGGGCCATGGGACATTGTCTCTACAGGAAGAACATATGCATCTGGCAACATCCATCTCTGCTTCCCTGACTTGTCAATCCAACATCCCTCAACATTTAAATTCGCTGTACTTTCTTGCCACACCGCTAATTCCTCCACCGTGGCCTCACTCTGGATCTCCTTCACGTTTTCCAGTGTATCCTCAAACATGGAGAACTTGGGCACCCATCTAGCTGGACCTGCTACAAACCTTCTTTTCATTTTAGTGCAGGCTGTCTCCTTAGCTGTCTGATCTGCAAAAGTGTTTCCCTCACCCACCTTGTCAGTAACCTTCTTATGAGCGCTGCACTTCACAATCGCCAATTTCTTAGGGAGTATCAAGGCGGACAAAAGCCTATGTATGAGAGGACCATGCTGAATGCGTGTCCCATGGGAAGTAAGAAACCCTCTCTCTGCCCAGAGCCGGCCAAAATTATGGGCGACCCCGAAGGCGTACTGGCTGTCGGTATAAACATTAACAATCAGTCCCTCGCTCAATTCACAAGCTCGAATAAGGGTGACTAGCTCTGCAGCTTGGGCCGACTGATAGGGAACTCGTGATGTCTCAACTACTGTGTGCAGTGTAGTGATTGCATATGCTGCAGTGGTGGTGCCATCTGGCAATTTTGAAACAAGAGCCATCGAGATATAGTTCCCCTTGGGGGTCAGATAAGGGGACATCAATCAGGTCTACCTGTCCCTTTGTCTCTTCCTCTGTCCGAAAAAGGCAATCATGTATATCAATCTCCTCATTTTTAGAAGGGAGGGGTAGTAACGTGGCTGGATTCAGAGTGGCACAGCGTTTGATTGTGATGTACTTTTGGAAGAGCGTGAGCTCGTAACTGGTCATACGTGCACTGGTTAGGTGCTGCGTCCTTGTCTTATTCAAAAGTGTATCCACAGCATGGGGTACCATGACTATGAGGTCGGTATCAAGTACGAGTCCTGCCGATTGTCGTATTGAGACAGCCGCAGCTGCTACCGCTCTTAGACAGCTCGGAAGGGCTCACGCGACGGGAGCAAGCACAGCAGAGAAATAAGCACACAGTCGTTGCTCATCCCCAAATGTTTGTGTTAAAACATAAAGCGCACAACCACCCAGCTCATGGACGTACAACACAAAACATTTTTTATAGTTAGGGGTACCAAGCACTGGGGCCGAGCAAAGTGCAGTTTTTAATTGCTCAAAAGACTGCTGACACTCTGGCGTCCAAGGCAGGGGCTCATGCACATCCTTTAGTGTTAGTACGAGGAGAGGCTTAACAATCAATGAGTATCCAGGTATCCACTGCCTGCAATAGGAAGTGATACCTATGAAAGCGCGTACATGTTTTCGAGCTTGCGGAACAGGCATTTTTACAATGGTGCTGATGCCCTCAGGGGTCAATCGCCTACCCTCCTTCGACAGTAGGTGACCTAAATAGGTGACCTCCTGTCGACAATACTGAAATTTGGAAAGGGATACTTTATGACCATGGTCAGCTAGATGGAGCAGCAATTTAACTGTACTATCTCTACAACCTTGTTCTGTGTCTGAGGCGATGAGCAGGTCATCAACATATTGGAGTAATACATTACCTGTGGGGAGCGAAAAGGAATCCAACTGACTTTTCAATGCCTGACTATGGATACTCGACCTCTCTGTATAGCCTTGAGGAGCGTGACAAAATCTAAAGCTTCTACCAGCTAGGGTGAACCCGAACAGATACCTGCTGTCAGGATGAATGGGTATACTGAAGAAGGCATTTTTCAGGTCAATAACAGAAAAGAATTTAGCAGAAGGAGGAATCATCGTCAAGAGAGTCGTAATGTCAGGGACCACTGGAAACTGGGGAATCACTATTTTGTTAACTTCACGCAAATCAATCACAAAGCGGTAAACATCTTTGTGATACTCAGAGGGACCCGAAGTCGTCCGTTTGAGGATCGGAAGAATGGGGCTGTTACAAACATTAGCAGTCGTCTCCTCATACACTCCTTTCTCAATCAAGTCTTGTACAATTTGAATCAAAGCACGCTCTCCTGCCTGCAGTATCTTAAACTGAGAAATGCGGGGTAAAATAGCACCTTCCTTGACACGAATTGAAACAGGCAATATCTGCAACAAACCCACAATCTGTGTCGTCCGTTGCCCACAGTGTGGGTGGCACACCTTTAAAATCAGCAAGGAGGGGTGCATCTTTGGACAGACACTGCATAGCACACACAACATTCAGACCCACTGGGGAGCAATATATTGTGGCATGCAATTTCTTCAATAGATCCAGACAATAGATCCAGACCCATTAAATTTTCTCCACAATTAGACGTCAACAGAAATGGTGAATCCACAGTAAAAGGACCAATAGTCAATGCAAGAGGTTTGGGAATGGGGCTCACAACCGGTACACCAGAAAATCCTACAGAAACATTATTATGGCCAGACAGAGCCGCCCCAGGGACCAAGGAACGAGAAATAGAGCTGTTTGTCGCACCTGTATCCACCAAAAACTCCTTAGTCGAACCATGCACATCCGCACTAATGTACGGACCTCTTTGATCTACAGGTATCAAAACTGGTCCCTCACCCTGTCCCTGGCTGTCCTAGCTGTAAGACATCCCGGTCACCTCATCCATATCATAGTCATCATGGTAGTACTGTTTGCCCCGAGGGTTGTCAAAGTAGTTCTGATCAGTACGACCCTGCGATGTCTCAGCTGTCTGAGCCCTGTCCTAGCCACCATCTCCACGACCCCATCCACAAGAACCCCGTCCTCTAGGGACCGCCACCTTCTGCAAAAGCACCGAACACTCGCTGCGCCAGTGTCCCTCCTCCTTACAATATGTACACTGATTTGGCCCTACCTGCATAGTGTTCCTGCTAGTACGAGGAAGCTGCCGAGCCGGACCACCACGTCCTCTACCATTCCTACGAGAAGCCTGCTGCAACATCACCTTCGTCTTCAAATCCTTATGCTTCTTCTCCACCTTCTCCTTATCCTTAGCCTCATTTTCCCTGTGCTCATAATACTGTGCCATATTCAAAATAATAGAAGGAGAGGATGTGGACCAGGTGCTTTCGGAAGCCTGTAATCAAGTCGCTATCTCAGGGAGCAAATTTGAAACAAATCTACTGACAAACAAACGCATCCCACCCTCAATTGACAAGTCCTGTCCACTATTGTCCAAGAACACACTTTCAAACCGGATGAAAAAATCAGACACACTCTCATCTTTCTTCTGATGACTAGGCTGATAGCTTGTCCCAATCAGTCTTTCGGGGTGGGATAAGGGAATGCATGTAAGTGATAATACGGCCAGGCAGAGCAAGTATCTCTGCTTTAGGCTTCTTACCAGGCTTCCTTTCCTGGTCCCATACCTTAATTTGATCCCAGGTACCACCCAATTCGGCAACGTGATCCTGTGTATGTACCTGCCTCCAAATATCAACGGGTACCAACAAACCAAAGAACATTTCGATATCCGCAAGCGTCATTACCGTTTATGAAACGGCCTCAGTCAATTCTTTATAGTATGCAGTAGGATTTTTCCTAGGGTCAGGCAACTGAGTTTTAAGAGACAAGACTTCACTCCTTTTCCATGGAGTATAAACCCACTGTGAAATGGGCTGCTACTCCTGGTCTAGTAACAACACCACACTGATCCCGTATCTCTGGTATTTCAGGGTGATATATAGGATGCACCTCCCTCATCGGGAACTGAGATACCGGGGTGGGGCTCTTCTCCAGCAGCCTTCCCCGGTAAGCAACCAATGTTGCAACATTACCAAAAACATGAGCAGGCTTCATATCAGTAACATACACATGATCCCTAATATCGTATATAATCTGCGGTGCTGCACCCTTGAAATGCTGCTCCCAAAGACCGATCAGAGTAGCCAACATGTGCTTAAGGGCATGTTGCTGTACGAAAGGCTCATAATCTTTCATCACACTCCACACATCTTCCACACTGTAAATGGGGTTACGAGCCTACTGTGCTGCTTGATTAGTCACCACCTTCTTCTCTGCATCTCCCACATCAGATCGGACCAACGTTCGCCCCATGCGCTCTTTAAATTTCGTCCACTCTCTATCCTCAGGGCCGCGCATCGGTGTCTCACTACTCAGTGATGTCGGGGAATGGAGGAACGCAGTGGGGGTGACAACAGAGGGAGCAGGCACTAACGTCATTGTCGGCTGCGTCGTGGGTGTAAAAGCTGGAGAAAGAGACGCCCGAAGCAATAGGCGTTGCAGTAGTACTAACAGTCACAGTTGCCACAGACGGCGAGGACAAAGAAAGGACGGGAGGTGCCGTGGCCAAGGTAGTTTGATCAACAGTAACAGAAGCAGAAACAGCAGAGACAGAAGAACCAGGTAGCTGAGCCTGTTGGGGAAGAGCAGGATATACCCTCTGTGGGGCATACGGAGGTGGGGGTCGAGCATCCAGCAATTCTTCAACAAAAGCATCATTTTCCTCTCGAGCTACATAAGATTTATCAACTTTCAGTCAAAACCTCCTATCTTCACGTTCAATTCCTATCTCCTGTTTCTCTCTATCATGCCCTACAGCTTTCTGAGTCAATGTTTGCATCCTCCCCTTCTGGGCACTCTTTCTCTGCTTTCATTCGCCTCTGTTTAGCCTCTTTCTGCCATGTTCTGAGGGAATCAAACATAGACTGCCTACTTCTTCTCGCAAACAACTTCTCCTGCAAGAAACTAATTTTTTGTTCATCAAAAGTGCCCGTCAACGGCCACTGCAACTCAGCATTGTCCCTCGTATATTTGTGCCATAACGTACTAAACATAATACAGCAAATGCCATGTTTTACATACATGTCAAAATTAGGAGTGCCTTCCGGAGGCGCTGGCTGACTATCTTCCAGTCGAGCATCAGCAGAACAACAACGACAACAAGAAACCAAGAAACGACTACAAACCTGCATTTACAAAAGTAGGCCAAACTCATTATGTTGCCGGGCAAAATGTTCGCAAACACTTTGTATCCAAATCGGTCCTCAGATCGTCCCAAATGCAAACCAAAATCGGTCCTTAGACCATACCAAAGACAAACCAAAATGGTACCATATCCACAAAGAACCAAAGCAAACTCACCTGGTGCACACAGGTCAAACAAATTTATTCTCCACTGCCGACTCTTCGGACCAAACGGTCAGATCCAATGGTTTCGCCGTTCAGGACCTCAGTCGGGATGATCGCTGGTCGAGGCACCGACCGGTCAGACAGACGTGGCAGCTGCGAGTTCAGGACTCTCTCATGCAGGGATCCCTGGTCCGCCCGTCCGACCCGACGTGGCCCCGACCTCCTCACCCGTCCGCGGGCGAAGATGGGTCACCTGATGAGGTCCCTGTTTGGGCGCCAACTGAAGGAAGTGACCCGATTTGGGCCACCCGGGTCACTTGCGCCCACCTCTCAGCCTTCCATACAAATGAAGAGTCGGACAGACAGTAGAGAATACAAACCAAGTATATTTTATACACTTGAGTGGAGTCTGGTCTGACCAGCCTCCTGGGATTGCTGCAGAGGGACTGACTTCAGTAAGTATGACAATACAATATGTACAACTCAGAACCAATAAAGACATGCCCTAACTGGAAATTTCCAGTTGGTAGCTGGTGAACAAAGGAGATACAGAAGGATGGGTTTCGATCCTGAGACCGGGCACATGCTATCTCAGCGTCAAGGTCACTCTGCCTGCATTCGCCGCTCTAAGGGTGGGAGCAGGCCTATCTAGTGGGAAAGGTATGTACTGACAAAGACATTGTATTCATTAGTACAGTGAAGCTCAACCTTGGAGAAACGAAAACTATAGCAGCTGCTTCTAGCTGGGGCAGAGACAGAGGGACAGAAGTTAATTTCAATCATGGCTCAAAATGGCGGCTGAACATAAAATGGTGCAGCGAATGCTACCTGAAAACAAACAATGCATGGATAACTCAGCTAAACACATTTTTATTCCAACAATCCACAGAGCTCCTTCAAAGCACCTATACCGAAACCTCTATTATGCACTGAATATCTCAGTTCTTAGAGAGCCACAGAACCCTCACACTGAACCCCTATTCTGAGTTGCTGTGTGGAGTGCTATCTCAAAACTGAGGCACCCTCAAAGCTCTGACAATGCACTACCATTCCAACTTGCATCACACACTAAAAACTCAATTGAGCTCTCGCAGTGCATGTCTACCCTGATTTCCAAAACGAGCTATTATGCAGGACTGAGACAAACAGCAGAGCTCCCATAATGCACTTCTCTCCTAACTTGGATTGAGCACTGCCACTCCTCAGAGCTCTCCCAGTGCACGTCTGTCCTGACTTGTAGCACGCATGGATATTCAAGAAGTGACTTGAAACGCCCACCAAACCTTTTAAATCCACCCCACTCAGAGCGATTACAGAACTCCTTTTTGAGAGCCTTCTGCGATACTCACAAAGAATATTTGTGCTCTGTTTACATTGTTCTGTTCATTTGGTGTTGAGTGCAAGGAGGACAATGAGAATTACACCAGAAATTATCACTGTCTCTTAAGTAAGCGCTGAGAGTGGTAAGTTATAGCTCCCAAGTTTCTGTGCTGCAGCACTTAACGAGCAATCAGTGCGGTGTTTATGTCTGAAAAATGCACTCTTTGTTCCTTTGCATTGATCTGACCAGGGAGTGAAAAAGCTGAGAGGAGGAGGATCTATCAGGCACATGCATCAACCTTTTTTGCGAGCGCAAACGGTGCGATTTGCAAAAATCGGCCGTTTGCGCCCGCAAAAAGGGCCTCTGCGATGCATGAAACTGTAAGGCCCTCGCAATTTAAGAAATCGCAATTTATTGTGATTTCTTAAGTTGCGATTACGTAAGGAATCGCAAATTGCGATTCCTTAAATGCAATGCATGATGAAATCGCAAATAGCGATTTTGCTAATAGAGGCGCAAATTACCATCAATTTGAACTTGATGGTAATTTGCAAAACACTGAAAAATGCACTAAAGTGCATTTTTCAAAGTTATAGATTACACACACACATGCCCTTGGGGCATGTGTGTGTCTTGCTACATGTGTGCACAGTTCAATTTCAGGGGTGCAACAGGGTGTCCTTTTGACACCCATGCACCCTTGAAAGTGCATGCGCAATTTGCGAGTACCTATTGGTACTGCAAATTGCGCATTCTATCTCCCATTCATTCCTATGGGCCTGTAGGCCCATAGGAATGAATGGGAAGACATTCCCTAATTGCGACTCGCAATCGCAATTAAGGAATGTTTGGGAATCGCTAATTTTATAGAGATTCCTACAAGCATAGGCTTTTGCAATTCCTTAATTGCGATTCCTTAATAATCGCAATTAGGGAATCGCAAAAGCCTACATTGATGCATGTGCCCGTATATGAGCATCCCAGAAGTGCAGTGAGAGAGACCCCCCCCCGCCGAAACAGGTGAGGTGGCCCCGGCGCATGTGGTATATAGTATAATCCCATAATTTCATACATGACAACATATGGAAGCATGTAATAGGGAACTTTTGAAAACTAAATATGCAAAATGTATTTTCCCCATTAACTTGCATTCAAGTGAAGGCGGCTTTAGGCAGAAGAAAGGTCAAATAACTAAATTTTGGCTTTAAAATCGCGAGTCTCCCTCCTGAACCAGGTATGTTGCAGTTTATGTGTTTCCAACAAAAAGCTGCATATTATGTGGACGCTATTACCAACTTCTGTGTCTGCACTCCTTTGCCAGCAGATTCCATGGCACTTTAAATCGTCGAGTTCCCAAGTATGGGAATGGGCCAATAGGAAAAATAGGAGAATCCCGTACAGATGCCTCGCAAATGCCAACGGTGCTGGGGCAGAGTCAGTCATATGCGAGGGCCAGAAACATGACTGACTCTGCTCCTATTCTTCAGGAGGCATTCTCCTGAGTTTCGAATCCAGGTGTGTATTTTTAAAAAATATATATCTTTTTAAGTTTTATTCCCAAATGCATGAGTTTACTTATACTTTAGAACATCAAGCATGACCTTTTTACCTGGAATGTCTTAAATTAGGCATTGTTGGGATATTGCTAGATAAAAGTGATGGAAATATAAAATACATACATCGGATGGGTGATCAAAGAAGCTGTTTTGTAATGACAGCAAAACACCAATAGTAAGAAAGCAACAATAAGACAATTATTTATAGTAAATAAACATGGTACACCTACGTACGGTTTTGGTGATGCATGTGCCATTGATTGTTCTTTTGTAACAGACTCATGATACATCAGGGAAGTTTTGGATTCATTTACGCTTGTGACAAGTTTGTATCCCAGAGGGCAGTGAGATCCAGTGTTGGTAGGTTAGGAGGCCGCGGTATCAGAATCTGCATGCTGAGCAGTGTGGATTGGATGTGACCAACAAGTTCTGGTTGATGGATTATAGTTTTTTGGGGGGTGCTTAGCGGGTCCCTGGAAGGTACGTAGTGGGTCAGAAAGTTGACCAAGTAGTCTGGAGAGACACTCCGGCCCACTTTGTATGTAAGTGCTACCAATCTGAAGACAGCCCTTATTTTAGCTGACAGACACCCAGCTTCTTTTTGGAAGAGAGTGATGGGTGCATGTCAGGACAGGTTGAGTAAGAGAGTAGGGTGTGTGTACTGGGGCAGGTTGAGTAAGAGAGTAGTGGCTGTGCATTGGGGCAGGTTGGTTGAGGTACTGGTAGCAAAGTTAAGAACCTTCTCCACAGAGAATACTGATGAAGGCAATCCTGCAGATTCTTGTAGTAATCTAAGTAACAATGATAAAGTATTTGAAAAATATTCAAAGATGTCTGCTTGTATGTGCCCGAATATCGGCAGACACCTTTCAGTACTTTTTAAATACCTTAGTACTAACCATTTGGCAAGACAAACATTGACAAAGCTAAAGTCAGGCCTGCTTGCTTTTTCACTGCTTGTTTGTTAGTAGTGTCATTTGCAGTTTAGTGGCAGCACTCAGCATGTCTTCAGTAGATGCTCTGGGTTTAGGGGGCCTGATGACCACAAAGCTTCTGCTTTGCAAACATTTGATATGAGGTAAAACATTAAATTAATACAACTGTCTGTTTCCTTTTGGGGGCCTTGGGTCAGAAACTCCCTCTCTTACCCCCCCCCCCACCCCCCAGCCACTCACCACTTACAAGAGATACCTGCTATTTAGGAGATTAGCAAACCTGGATGTAAACCCCCACATACTACCACATACTACAACTGGGGGAGGACTGGTTTTACTGGGATCAAAGGGATAGTAAACAATGGCTGCCCTACCTCTTAGCTCTAGTCACCTGATGGAGGACAGTAACTCTAGACTTCCTACCAGTCTCAATCTGGTGTAAACTGTGACACTTTTTGATACCATAAACAAGTGCTATGCCTGATCCTTCATCTTCATTGGATAGGCATATAATATATGAGTAGGATAGGATATCGCTTATAAAGCTTATAAAGCGTACTTATACCCGAGGGTGTCAAGGGTGTCAAGGCAGACAAGAGGAGACGGGAAAGAAGCACCCTGCTACAACCTAGGATGAAAAAAGCCAGGTTTTCAGATGTTTTTTAAAAATCGGATAAGAGTCTGCGTTGGAGATAAAAGTAGGTAGGGAATTCCATAGCGTGGAGGCCGCTACCAAAAATGAGCGGCCACCCCATCTGGTCCTACAAAATCTGGGGATCACAGGTTTTTTCATGAGGAGGATCTCAGGAGCCTCCCAGGGGTATACCATTGAAAAAGAGACTTCACATGTAGCGTACCCTTACTTGGCCCAGTAGAACCTTACAACCACCAGGAGGGCAGAGGTACAGTCTATACCAGTCCACCTAACTAAGCACTCTATATTCACAAGACCAAGTCTGCAAAGACCGAATAGATCTGCCACACATTGTCGGCCATCAGAGGACTCTAACATAGTCCACCCTGCAGGTTCCAAAGAGTCACACACCCTGAACACCAATATCCTATTAAGACACAAGGGTGCTGATAACACAGTGCATCTTGGTATATCTGCCTTCGTGAAGTCTCATACCTGCCAACCTGAACAAAAATTTCACCATGTGAGGAGGGGGCGGGGCCTAGGATGGAACGGGCCTTGTGCCGAGAAGTACCTACGAGGCACTTTTGTCCTCATCCTGCCCCTAATCCCCTGACTCCAAAAACACAAAAAAAGCTTTTTGAGGCTGGTGTCGATGTCCTCGGATGTTTTCACACTCCTTAATGGAAGTCAGGAGTTCAAAGCCTCGGAAAACAAGCTGGAAAACCCACTATTTACTGTGATTTTCAGCTCACTTTCCCTGCCACCAGGGCTTTAAGTGGGCCGGGTCTCACAGATGCTGAGCACCGGCAGTTTTTTAAAGGGGGCCTCGAAACAGGTCACTATCGGGATCTGTTTTGTGCCCTGGCACAGGTGGTCCATTTTTTTCCAGACTGCAGTGACAGCAGGCACATTGATGTGTGTGTGTGCACACTGCTTACTTCTCACTAGTGGAGGAGTTACTGCATGACGTCATGCCAGGTGAGCGTTCTAAGGGAAAGGAAATTCTTTAAAGAGAGTCATTTTCTCTCTGGATTTCCCTTCTCTTTTTGAAACTCAGGAGCAGCCAACATTGTCGTGGTGTCACCAGGGCTGTAAGTGGAAGCTTTTTCAATACTATATACAAGCCATAGTTGTTCCTTATTTATCTTATGCAAATAACAACCATTGACAAAGCCAATAGTCCTGACTTGTTGTAGGTATGATGTTACTTGTTGTATCATATCTGGATGCAATGACAGAAACAGCAAAATACAAGTCGAGTGGCACACTATGCTAAACACAGATTTTTAGCTTATGTGTTTTAAGCCACGCCCTTAATTACATTGGCCATGCCCCTTTATGAGACCCCCCCCAGTTTTTTCATCCCACTTAAAGCCCTGTCTGCCACCATGTAATATCAGCAGGTAAGTGCGCCTACAAGGGATTTGTTCAAATATGTATTTGTAACAATTGATAAATTGTATTTGGGCAAGCTCTATCGAAGTAACTCACAATTGGATTACTCAAGAAACAATTCTATTAATTTACAAATGAACAAATCATTCAAATAAAGTTAAAAGAGACACGGGTGTATATATTCAAAAACTGATTTTGTATTGATTGAAAATTATTAGTTATAAAGGGTACATGAGCAAAAACAACACAATGTAGCCAGAAGTAACAGTTGCATAAAATTAAGTATCCTTCATAGTTACAATCGTGGACACCTTTTCACAAAATGCTTTTAAGGCAATCTGAAATGTTTACACAAAGCAAAGATTGCCTACAGTACAATAAAATAAGGAATAGGTGTGGTAGTCGACGTTTCGGTCTAGTAATGTCTGTGTCCATTAGACCATCCTCAGGACTTTGAATATGTTGATAAAAAGACCCTATATATACACGAAAAAGAACCAACAGTTATTGTGTAATATTTGAAATTTAATCAACTTATAATTAAGAATCACACCTGTGTGCAGGAATTTCAGAAAAATGTGTCTCTGTTCAAAAGTATCAGCCTGAATGAAACCAAAAGTAGAGGAGAGGAGACCCATCTCCTGAAAGATCAGAACATCTCACCCAGAGAAAAGAGTATAAAGATGAGGAAAGAGTTTAATTTATACACACTTACTTCGCACTTAGTAAGGTTAATATTTGAGATATCTAATGCACAAATTGGGAAATGCCAAAGGTTCTCTATTCCAGCAAACAATGCTAGAAGAGAAAAAGATAATAACGATTTCTAATTGTAAATAATGCTCTCCATGTTTTCATAAAGAAAGCGTGTTTTTGTTTGGTGAAAACTCTGTTGAAACAGACAGTCTTCTAACGATATAATACGGTAGCCAAAAAGCTGTGTCTATCACTGTTGCAACCTTTTATGCGATTTAAACCTAAGATGTATGCCTTTCATGAAAAATAGACATCTCTGGTTTCATTCACATCAATAAGGAGTGAGCAATCCATATATATTGTTATTATTTTTGACAATTAATCCTTATTCCATCAGTGTTTATATTGTGCACATAGTTTATCGCTCCTTATAACACATGAAAAGGCAATTCTTAAAAGCAGAGTTTTATCCGTTTACACTAATTTAAAAACATTTGGAGAAAGAAAAAGAAAAACCTTACGCTGTGAATGCTTAAATTGAGGACCCAGGTATATACGGGCTCTTGGTGCAGAAACAGAAAACGAATCTGTCGAAGAAATTGATACATATATATATTAGGGCTACAAGTACCTACTTGGGCTAGACTAAAGTCCACGAACTAGTGTCATTAGATAACTACAGTTAGGACCTCTAAATACCTGTATTCAAATGGAGAGAGGTTCCAAGTGTTCACACTCGCTGAGCAGTCGGCGATTGAACAGACGGTGAAAGATAGCATCTATTTAAACGTGCTGTTAGACTCCCGTTGTTTGGAGATCGAAAGGGGACTGCTGTCCATAATGTTTTGGCTGCCATCTTTAAACTGAATATAATTCACGATTTGAAGTCGAAAGTGCGACATATACATTACCGATCTACAGTATTTGTTTATTGGTATCTGACAACCATACTATAGTTTTAATGGAAATGAGTCAAGTAATATGTGTTACCAGATTTAATATAAAGGACCACGCGTGTTAGTGCTATCCGTCATTGATAGATGGCGCTCGTAAAAAAGATCGAAATCAGAAAGCTTGAAGTTTCTAAAAGAGAAACTTTATCAGTATGTTGAAAAACGAGCACATTATGTAATGCAATGACTGAATGAGGAATATCACGTTACATCTTACTTAATCCAAAAACGTCCTCATCAGATGAGGGCTCTAACGTGAAAAAAATTATGGAAGAGAAAGCGTTCCCAACCACCAGAAAAGTACACCTTTATATCATTTTACACAAAGCATATGTTATGTGCAATAAACCATTGTACAAAAAAACCAATACTGAAGAATAATATGTAGTACAATAATGATGTTTTTACATTCAGTCCAATGACTAAAGTCATCGTTTTCCACAGAGTATCAAATAATTAATCATTTGGGTTCTGGAGATGATTTCCATCACAGTTGTGCAATGTATTGACAAGTGATATATATATAGAGAGACGATGACAAGTACAACAGAATATTTACCAAATCATATAGTTTAACATGTGTTCAATGAGATAATCGAAGAATGTCATCTTTTTCAAATATGGGCACATATTGTGTCACACAGCTTGTTGATACAGTTGATGAACACAATGAATTATATACTGAAAAGAATAGTATGAAAACACCTAAATATATATATATCAGATTTTACAGTTTTCAGGAATGTTCAGTATAGAAATTCAAAAGCATCTATAAAATGCACGATAGTGTGTGCCATTCAGTTGATGAGTAGGTGTTTTCATACTATTCTTTTCACTATATAATTCATTGTGTTCATCAACTGTATCAACAAGCTGTGTGACACAATATGTGCCCATATTTGAAAAAGATGACATTCTTCGATTATCTCATTGTACTTTTCTGGTGGTTGGGAACGCTTTCTCTTCCATAATCTTTTTCACGTTAGAGCCCTCATCTGATGAGGACGTTTTTGGATTAAGTAAGATGTAACGTGATATTCCTCATTCAGTCATTGCATTAAATAATGTGCTCGTTTTTCAACATACTGAAGATGTTTCTCTTTTCGAAACTTCAAGCTTTCTGATTTCGATCTTTTACGAGCGCCATCTTGCGATGACGCATAGCACTAACACGCGTGGTCCTTTAACCTATACAATCTGGTAACACATATTACTTGACTCATTTCCATTAAAACTATGGTATGGTTGTCAGATACCAATAAACAAACACGGTAGATCGGTAATGTATATGTCGCACTTTCGACTTCAAATCGTGAATTATATTCCGTTTAAAGATGGCAGCCAAAACATTATGGACAGCAGTCCCCTTTCGATCTCCAAACAACGGGAGTCTAACAGCACGTTTAAATAGGTGCTATCTTTCACCGTCTGTTCAATCGCCGACTGCTCAGCGAGCGTGAACACTTGGAACCTCTCTCCATTTGAATACAGGTATTTAGAGGTCCTAACTGTAGTTATCTAATGACACTAGTTCGTGGACTTTAGTCTAGCCCAAGTAGGTACTTGTAGCCCTAATATATATATGTATCAATTTCTTCGACAGATTCGTTTTCTGTTTCTGCACCAAGAGCCCGTATATACCTGGGTCCTCAATTTAAGCGTTCACAGCGTAAGGTTTTTCTTTTTCTTTTTCTTTCTCCAAATGTTTTTAAATTAGTGTAAACGGATAAAACTCTGCTTTTAAGAATTGCCTTTTCATGTGTTATAAGGAACGATAAACTATGCGCACAATATAAACACTGATGGAATAAGGATTAATTGTCAAAATTAAAAATAATAACAATATATATGGATTGCTCACTCCTTATAGATGTGAATGAAACCAGAGATGTCTATTTTTCATGAGAGGCGTAAATCTTAGGTTTAAATCGCATAAAAGGTAGCAACAGTGATAGACACAGCTTTTTGGCTACCGTATTATATCGTTAGAAGACTGTCTGTTTCAGCAGAGTTTTCACCAAACAAAAACACGCTTTCTTTATGAAAACATGGAGAGCATTATTTACAATTAGAAATCGTTGTTATCTTTTTCTCTTCTAGCATTGTTTGCTGGAATAGAGAACCTTTGGCATTTCCCAATTTGTGGATTAGATATCTCAAATATTAACCTTACTAAGTGCGAAGTAAGTGTGTATAAATTAAACTCTTTCCTCATCTTTATACTCTTTTCTCTGGGTGAGATGTTCTGATCTTTCAGGAGATGGGTCTCCTCTCCTCTACTTTTGGTTTCATTCAGGCTGATACTTTTGAACAGAGACACATTTTTCTGAAATTCCTTTGCTTTGTGTAAACTTTTCAGATTGCCTTAAAAGCATCTTGTGAAAAGGTGTCCACAATTGTAACTATGAAAGATATTTAATGTTATGCAACTGTTACTTCTGGCTACATTGTGTTGTTTTTGCTCATGTACCCTTTATAACTAATAATTTTCAATCAATACAAAATCAGTTTTTGAATATATACACCCGTGTCTCTTTTAACTTTATTTGAATGATCTATTCATTTGTAAATTAATAGAATTGTTTCTTGAGTAATCCAATTGTGAGTTACTTTGATAGAGCTTGCCCAAATTCAATTTATCAACTGTTACAAATACATATTTGAACAAATCCCTTGTAGGCGCACTTACCTGCTTATACTAAACTGCCCAAGCCGTCAAGGGTTTATTGGGTTTCCCATTTTCTGAGACACCATGTAATATCAGCTCCTCACCGGGAGACCATGTGATGGGAGCCGATATTGTGTGATACACGGTGGCACCGTGTGAGTTGGCAGGTCTGAAGTCTCATAATTACAATCATGTAAAGGAGGTTGGTAATGTGGTCTGTCCATGTAGATCTCTGATTCCCACTCACTCCTCCACAGTTCTAACCTCCCCCATATCCATAAGACCGCACAGCGGACAGCCTCCTTTCCCAGTCAGAGTAGGAGATGAGATTGATATCAAGTGAGAGCTGCTAGCATACCACACACTATTAAAAAAGGTTTGTCTATCCTTCCCACTTCCTCATCCATCACACCATCAAGCACCGCGTCCTATAACATGATAAGAGCACCTTAATGGTCATCACAAACGGCATGGAAACACTTTCAACATAGGCTCAATACCAAGGCAGTACTCCTCCAACCACACTACTCGATGTAGCATGTTACCTTGTGGGCAAACACTTCAGCATCCCACCTGGGGGAAGTAAGTGCTATATACACACAACAATACAATATCATACAAGCCAGAAAGTTTGAATCTCCTACTCATCCTTTCATTCTTCTAATCAATCCAGTTCTATTGATTTGGGTGCAGTAATAACTCAAATTTGGTGGATTACAATGTTTTAGGAATGTGTCAGCTGGGGTTTTAAGTGGGATGAAAAAAGTATAGGGTCTCTAAAAGGGGTGGAGCCTATGTAATTAAGGGCGTGGCTCAAAATTGCAAGCTAAATTTCTGTGATTCCCATAGTGTGCCACCCAACAAGTATTTTGGTTCCTCTCTGAACTTTCTGTTACTGCATCCAGCTATATAACACGACTGGCATACACCTAAAAACATCCAGGACTGTTGGCTTTGTCAATGATTGTTAGTTGATTAAAATAAATGAATAACAACAATGATTTTGTTTTAAATAATTAATATTAAAAATGTTTTAAATATGAGACTGTGAATTAAACATTACTGAGGCCTGCGGAATTGGCAGTGGTCTACAGAGTGTCTTAGTCACTCCCATTATGTTCACTCTATGTTGGACATGTATGCCCTTTTTCTCTCCATATCTCATCCTTTTATGTATCTTACACCTCATCTTTTTCCTCTTTAGCACCCTGTTTTCACTCTCTCCTGAATGCACTTCCCTGCATCTCCTTCACTTCACCACCCCCAAACACACAACACACCTACTCACCTGTAAGCACTTCATTTTCTTTTACTTTTGCCTTGTCAATGTCTTTACAACTGTGTACCTCCTTCACACACATTTACTTTTTTCTTTTTTTTTTTTTCTTTATCACAGCAAGTGTACATAAATACATAGATAGCAGCTTATGAATTTAACATGTTAATAAATATAATTAATGTACAAAGATACAAAAAGCAGTACTAATTCATCATACAATCCAGGTGATAGTCAGACTCTGAGGTTTAACAGCAAGTACTTATTGGAACGCATCCAACCATGTCATTAAGGCTCCCCATATCTTCCTCCCCTTCTTTTTAGCCTGAATGCCCTTGCGAGTATACAGAGCCATTTCAAAATGATATGCATATAAAAAGCGCCCCTTCCATTGCTGAAAGGTCGGAGGTAAGCTATCTAGCCATGATGAAGATATACACAATCTAAAAACAATCATTGCAATAAAAAGCATTTCCAACCCAGGTCCCGAGACTGTCTTATCCACACCAAATAACATTAGTTGCGGAGACGGAGTGATTTTGCTTTTCAATACCTCCCCAAAAAGCCCACGATTTCCAATTCTAGCAGTCTTAAACAGGAGCAGGAATAAAATATATGAACCAGATCCGCCTCCAGCGCCTGACATCTAGGGCACCTTGTCCCCGCCACGCCGCCCCATTTCGCAATCTTTGCTGGAGTTACATAAAGATCAAACAACGTCTTATAATGTTGTGACTGCAGATTCGAAGCAAACACCATTGTGCCCCTAACTGCAGTGATTCCAAAAAGCCGGAGTCGGCAAGCTCAAATCTTTCCTGCCATTTCCCACACTGTTTCTCCAAATCATCAGGGACCAGTTCCATCAAACAGCCATATATCTGAGAAATGGAAGGGGCGGTCTTCTTTACCATCATTTCCAACAAAGGTATTTGATCGAAGCCAGCTATTCCCCCAATCTTTTTTTGAAAAAATCCCTGATCTGCAGGTATTTAAAAAAATCTCGTGGCCCGATATTAAATTTCCTGCAAATCACATCAAAGGGTGCCAGCAAATTCCCAGCAAGGAGGTCTCCAAGCCTGCCAATCCCGTGATTGCCCCATCTATTAAAACAGCTATCATGAAATATACAGGGCAGTTGTTCATTCTGGATCAGGGGAGTATATCTGCTGTACCTGCCTACCCCAATCTTCTTCCGAACCATCGCCCAGTTCCTATATGCAGCATACAGAGTCTTAAAGCGGGTTCGCTTAAAATAGCTAGGCTCAAAAACATCATTAAACATCCATGAGCAGCATTACCAATTAATAACTCATAGATGGATGGTACATGATTACCAGCGCCGTACTCCATTGCCTGAGTGCTAAACAATACCTTATAGCATTGCATAGCAGCAGCAAGGTAGTATAGTCTGAAGTTCGGGAGTGCCCATCCACCCTCTCTCTGGGTAAACACATAAAGACATTGGCTCTTCTGGTTTTCCCATATGCCCATACAAAGCTTGCTACTAATCTATCAATTTTCTTAAACCACTCATTGTTGAATTCCAATGGAACAGCTCGAAACACATATAGCAGTTTAGGAAGAAAAACCATCTTAACTAAGTTGCATCTTCCCATTATAGATAGTCTCAAATTGTCCCACCGTTCAAAATCCTGTTTGGCTTTCTCCAAAATAGGGATCACATTTAAATCAATTATACGCCCCACCTTAGGGGTAATGCATATACCTAAATAAGTAGCTTCGCTTGTGATCCTACTATCAGAAGCCAACGTATGGCTGTTAATCAAAACTTGTGTTTTAGCCTTGTTTAACAAAAACCCCGACCTTATACCGAACTCTTCTGCCATCTCCTCCACCGCCTGCAATGCCCTATCTGGGTCACTAGTAATGATGGCGATGTCATCGGCGTACGCCAATGTTTTTGTATCCCAGCCGTGTAAGCTAACAGGAACAATATCCGGTGATGACTCTAGTCTCCTGAGCAAAGGATCAATAAATAGGGCAAACAACAAAGGAGACATAGGGCATCCCTGTCTCGTTCCCCTCTCTATTAGAAAGGGTTCAGACTCTTGTCCCATTATTTGCAAATAGGCTATAGGCTTGTTATACATTGCCCGGATTGCCCCAATAAAGTCTTTTCCCAGGCCATTGTCTTCCAATACTTTCCACAAAAAGGCCCATGACACACGGTCGAAGGCCTTTTCTGCATCGAGTAAGACCACCCCCATTGGTTTTTCCAAAACTTCCGTTGCATCAAATAAAGCTATAACCCTCTGAATGTGGTCAGTTGTCCCCCTACTCGGAATAAACCCATGCTGCTGCTCAAATACCAGCTGGTGTATGACCCCAGCTAATCGAGTGGCAAAGATTTTAGAATATACCTTCACATCGCTATTAAGCAACGTGATTGGTCTATACGAACCCATGGCAACTGGGTCTTTACCTTTCTTTAAGAAAATGATTATGTTAGCGATACCCCATGTCCTGGGAGGCGAAATCCCGGTTTTAACACCATTTACAAGACTCAGCAGCTCCTGCTGAATTTCTGAGAAGAATACTTTATAGAATTCTAGTGGGATATGGTCTGCTCCTACCGCCTTCCCCGATGGTAAAGCAAACAAGGCAGCCTGTAACTCCTCTAATGAAATTACTCCCCCAAGCATTAGTCTCTCCTCATCTGTGACCAAGCCAGACTGGTCTACCAAGCACTTATCTAAAAGCTTGGGGCCCAGATTCGAGGAGTCTTTATACAAATTGGCATAAAACCCCCTAAAAGCCTCTCTAATTTCCCCGGGATCTGTAACTATGTTTCCAAGCAGATTCTTAACCTTGCTAATACTACCAACCGTCCTCTGTTGTTGTGCCCTAACTGCTAGGAACCGCCCAATACGCTCGCTATATTCGTAGCGGTCCTGCTCTTTAGAGAGGAGTTTCCCCGCCGTTTTCTCTACAAAATGTTCATTCAAGCGAGCCTTGATAACAGCTATCTCGTTTAAAACAGGGGCTGAGTCTTTCCCATTTTTAACAGTACTAATTAAATTGGTTTCCAGGCAGCTTAGCATTTGATAAAGCTCTCTGCTGCGTCCACACGCCTTCTTCTGTTTATTGATGCTAAAACTCAGGGTTTCGCCCCTTACCCCCGCTTTAAATGAGTCCCAGATTATTCCTACATCCGCACTTCCGTTATTTAGTTTAAAAAAAGCACAATCCAGGATTTCATGTGTTTAACATAATCATGATCCAGGAGCAGCCCCCTTTCAAATGTCCACTTTCTAGGTGCACGAGCCAGCCCTGCAATTACAAACTCAAAAATAATCGGATTATGATCAGACACTGCTCTAGGATATAAATCAACCTGTGCCCCCTGATCAATATGGGTGAGGTGTAGAAATAATCTAGCCTGGCAAAGCTGCCATGAGGAGCCGAATAAAAAGTATATCCAGGGTCCGTTGCCTTTAGTGATGCCCAAACATCAACCAGCCCTAGTTCTCTCTGTAGGTGCCCCAGGGCTTTAAACGATTGCGGCTTACGCCCTCCATAGCCCTCTTCATTATTACACAACCCCCCTTGATCCATTTAGATTAAAATCCCCACAGATGACAAGTGGTCCGGGCCATAATGGAAGCTCAGCGGCCAAGAAATTAAACAAACTAGGATCATCCAAAACTGGGGCATATATTGTACATAATGTAAAAGAGCCTCTACCGGCCTTGCATTCCAATAAAGCCCATCTACCCAGCTTATCTGCTGTATTGCGGCCAGGGGTAATAGAATCCCTTTTACTAAGATCGCAACACCTCTAGTCCTAGTTTCTTGTGTCGTATGGCAGACAACTTTTAGGCCGAAAGTATTCAGCAGGGCCCTATCTTCTCTGGCAACATGAGTTTCTTGTAAACAATACACATCCGCTCTTAAAAAGCATAGCTCTTCTTGTACCCGCCTTCTTTTGGCCTTATCATTTAACCCGCAAATATTAATAGATGCAATGCGCAAACTAGCCATAGTGCCTAAAGATTATTGCTGCCACCAACGAAAAAAAACCCTATTAAGGAGAGAGCCTTACTCCTCCATTCTATCCTTATCACAGAGCCTGAAACAGTACTAACTACTCCATTTCCACTATAAAATCCATGTACACAATATCTTCGTTTTTTAAAGAAAAAAATACATCACTAATACAAATACAAATGCATCCACTTGCTGTATATTGAATATCATACCGTCACACCACCAACCTCCACCCCCTCCCTGCCCCCAACCCCCACCCCCTCTCTGACACCACCCCCCCCAAGCCTCCCCACCCCCTCCCACCTCCCCCTCTAGTGAAAGCAGCCAGACCAACTGGTCTGTGTGATGGAGACCACAGGTCAGCAATGCGGGGCTCCCCCTCCCCTTCCAGATGTAAGCCCCCCCTTATTCCCACCAAAAAAACAACCCAAAAAAACCACCACTAATGCAATATAGGTTATAGCTAAATCCACCTCTAAGCAATCCTTAACGAATTCTTAAATACTACCCCCAAATTTTATACATTGCCATTGCCCATCATAGACTGGCACAGGTGCTCTTTGGCCTTGATTTCTGAAGTAAAAATTTAACAGAGCCCCGGACGATAGTTTTCAGTCTGGCTGGAGCCAATAAGTATGCTTCATAGCCAGCGTCTTGAAAAGGCTTAATGACCTGCCGGAGGCGCCACCGCCGTTCTACTGTAACATGGCAGAAGTCGGGGCGCACGAAGAATGATGACCCTTGATATGTCCGTCTTGCATCCGGGCGTGCCTTTTCAAATATTGCCTGGCGGAGCAAAAAGTTCCCAAAAAAACCAGGATAGCTCGTGCCTGACTTGGGTTTCTACCATCTTGTACTGCCTTGTTACGGGTCATCGGGAACCTGTGTACTCTTTGAACTTCCTTTGCCCAGTCCCATCCTGTCAATTCGGGGAAAGATGTTTTCAGCAGATCCAGCATGTAGGAGCGTATATCCTCCCCTCCCTGCCTTCATCTATACCAAGAAACCGAAGATTATTTCTGCGCTGTCGGTTCTCCATGTCCTCGAGCTTCCAATGTACATCACTTAATTGGGACTCGTGCATCTTGGTTTGCTCTCTTATTTTGGTGACATCCACCTCCAAGGCCGTTGTCCTATCCTCCACGTGGTTCAGACGTTCCCCAATCTCAGAGCATGCCTTCCCGACCTTCCGCACAGCCCCTTCCAATTTTTTGTGGCATGCCTTGTCCTTTTACTGTCTGCCCGTGACTCTGCCCGGTGTTCTTTTATGGACTCCAATATTAGACTTAGCTCAGGATTTAAGGGCACAGTGTCAGTAAGCTGTGGGGTAACTGTTCCATATTCATTTACACCTAGTGATTCAACTAGTGGTTCAGGCGGAGTTCCAACCATCTTTATATGGGAATAATCCCATTTCAGGTTACTACTTATTAATTTCTTTGTTCTTCGGTTCCGAGGTTCAGTACTGCATTTATGGCCCCTATGATGCTTCAAGCGTTTAAGCGCAGTTTCTGGTGCTTCCAGCGTGCTGGACTCTGAGGTTATAGAGTTAGACCCACTAGTTTCACTGTTGTATGAATTAGGGGCGTCAGACTCTGAGCCATCAGTCAGGGAGAAGAATTTATCCACCCCATCCAGGGTGGTATCAGTCACAGCTGCTGCTCCAAACTGCTCAGTGCCGAGTGACTTATGGCATTCCTCTTTGCTTCCTCCTACCACTGCCACCGTCACTGCCAGTGCAAATTGCTGAGGCTCGCCTGTGCCATCTGGGTCTCTATCTCCTGCCAGGGCCTCCCCTGCCTGTGCTCCAGGTGCCGCATCCAGTTCCCCCAAGTCTGTTGGTTTTTCAATAAGATCCTTCTGATATGGGGGTTACCCGAATGCTTGTTGTTAAAAAGTCAGTAATTGAGGACTGCGGTGTAAATAAACCTTCGTTACCAAGTCCACCAACCCCTTCCTCCGTGCCAGCCCCTATCCTGATGCCTTTAGAAGCGGCTTGAGTCCTCTTTTTCCCAGCACCCGTATTGCCGGATATATGCTTCCCCGCTAGGACATCTGCTGTCTTACCTGTCCCTGCAGTAGGCTGTTCGTGGGCTGAATCCTGTCTGGCAGCCGGAATGCGTGTAGCAGGTCTACTAATTGCAGTCAATCCTTCTCCTCTATCCTTCTGTGTCTTTGCCGATTTTGGTGGCATTGTAGTGCCTGTAACCACCCAGGCAGTACAGAAGCTAGATCCAGCCACCAATCGAGTAACGCTCCTGATGTGTCCCGCCCACCAGCCAAGGACACCAAGACACTGACGTACAGCAGGCACAAACAGTGACCGCCAGTTCCTAATCCTCCCTTCTCTCCACAACGGGGTCCGATAATCATGCCGCGAGCACTCGCGTGTAGAGAGAGCAGCGCCAGCCGTCTATTCGTCCGCCCGGAATCCGGTATCTGTGCACGGTGTAGCAGGAGCAAGGGGGGGTGTTGGAGACCTCGGGAGAGCGCGTCCGCAGTGCGTCTATGTGGCCGCCATCTTGCTTTCTTGCCTGTTAGTCCTTCACACACATTTACAATCACAACTGCAACTACTTGAATACATGATCATTTCTCTGTGCGCTCTGCTGGGAGGTCAACGATTGGATGGCCATGTATTCTAAACACCTTACTGACAGTCACTGTGAGAAACTAGCACTGCTTTCAGCCTCTACTCTCAGTAGTCGATGGGTTTAAACACCCAGAGGCAACTAATTTAAAAGTAGCACTAAATAAGAGTAATATGCTGCAGAAACACAACATCATGTAAATATCCAGCATGCAAGAAAGAATAAGTAAAACGTGAAATATAAACAGCAACTAAATCGCTGACATTTATTACCTTACCATTTTTAGACATTATTTGTACAGAAATCGATTAGTATTTTTTTCATTTCAGTTAAGCACATGAACGTAAGGCCCAATAGAGACTCGTTTCAATGTCCAACAAAAACAAGTACCACAAAAATAATTCAAGGCTGTGAAATATGCCAGTGCATCCATTAAAACATTCATTCTTTCAAGGTCAATAAATGTGAGTCCCATTGAGTTTAGTTTTTAGGTAGAGCCTGGGCAGCGAATGCACTGCTCTGCGAGGCATGCTGTATTCCGGTAGGGACTTGAAGCTCCGCCCATATGTTTCATTGGCTTGTGTCATTGTCCACTGTAAATTGTGGCTGTTCATTGGTCAATATTCTTAGTAGTCCCTCCTTAGTACCGCCTTGTCTCATTTTGCAACCTCCCATGGCGACAACCCCTGTTATGTGTTGTTACTCGGTAGGCTTTAATTTCAGCCTCCAAGCACTATTTTCTCAAATAGCTTTCTCCTGCCTGCTTTTGCAAGCAGTACAAAAGGGATGATGGACGGAACGCTTGAGCCAATCAAACACTCACCCCCAGTCAACAGATCTGGGTTTAATCCATCATCATTCTTTAGCTCACTCCACCACCCCAGTTCAGACATGGCCATATGCAAATCAGTCTGACCCTGTGCCTCATGGGAACAGTCCAGCACGAACTGCCAAGTCATGTCTTCCCTGGACCGGAAACAAGCATCCTAGGACCGGTTTCTGGCATTCCAGCCGTCATCAGCCAGGCTTGCTTGAATCCAGTGGCAAAGTGAGCAAGGGACCCACGTCTGGGCATACCCCCGCCAACTTAGGGCGACCAAAGCGATACAAAGGGGATGATGGACGGAACAGCTTGAGCCAATCAAACACTCACCCCCAGTCAACAGATCTGGGTTTAATCCATCATCATTCTTTAGCTCACTCCACCACCCCAGTTCAGACATGGCCATATGCAAATCAGTCTGACCCTGTGCCTCATGGGAACAGTCCAGCACGAACTGCCAAGTCATGTCTTCCCTGGACCGGAAACAAGCATCCTAGGACCGGTTTCTGGCATTCCAGCCGTCATCAGCCAGGCTTGCTTGAATCCAGTGGCAAAGTGAGCAAGGGACCCACGTCTGGGCATACCCCCGCCAACTTAGGGCGACCAAAGCGATACAAAAGGGGATGATGGACGGAACGCTTGAGCCAATCAAACACTCACCCCCAGTCAACAGATCTGGGTTTAATCCATCATCATTCTTTAGCTCACTCCACCACCCCAGTTCAGACATGGCCATATGCAAATCAGTCTGACCCTGTGCCTCATGGGAACAGTCCAGCACGAACTGCCAAGTCATGTCTTCCCTGGACCGGAAACAAGCATCCTAGGACCGGTTTCTGGCATTCCAGCCGTCATCAGCCAGGCTTGCTTGAATCCAGTGGCAAAGTGAGCAAGGGACCCACGTCTGGGCATACCCCCGCCAACTTAGGGCGACCAAAGCGATACAAAAGGGGATGATGGACGGAACGCTTGAGCCAATCAAACACTCACCCCCAGTCAACAGATCTGGGTTTAATCCATCATCATTCTTTAGCTCACTCCACCACCCCAGTTCAGACATGGCCATATGCAAATCAGTCTGACCCTGTGCCTCATGGGAACAGTCCAGCACGAACTGCCAAGTCATGTCTTCCCTGGACCGGAAACAAGCATCCTAGGACCGGTTTCTGGCATTCCAGCCGTCATCAGCCAGGCTTGCTTGAATCCAGTGGCAAAGTGAGCAAGGGACCCACGTCTGGGCATACCCCCGCCAACTTAGGGCGACCAAAGCGATACAAAAGGGGATGATGGACGGAACGCTTGAGCCAATCAAACACTCACCCCCAGTCAACAGATCTGGGTTTAATCCATCATCATTCTTTAGCTCACTCCACCACCCCAGTTCAGACATGGCCATATGCAAATCAGTCTGACCCTGTGCCTCATGGGAACAGTCCAGCACGAACTGCCAAGTCATGTCTTCCCTGGACCGGAAACAAGCATCCTAGGACCGGTTTCTGGCATTCCAGCCGTCATCAGCCAGGCTTGCTTGAATCCAGTGGCAAAGTGAGCAAGGGACCCACGTCTGGGCATACCCCCGCCAACTTAGGGCGACCAAAGCGATACAAAAGGGGATGATGGACGGAACGCTTGAGCCAATCAAACACTCACCCCCAGTCAACAGATCTGGGTTTAATCCATCATCATTCTTTAGCTCACTCCACCACCCCAGTTCAGACATGGCCATATGCAAATCAGTCTGACCCTGTGCCTCATGGGAACAGTCCAGCACGAACTGCCAAGTCATGTCTTCCCTGGACCGGAAACAAGCATCCTAGGACCGGTTTCTGGCATTCCAGCCGTCATCAGCCAGGCTTGCTTGAATCCAGTGGCAAAGTGAGCAAGGGACCCACGTCTGGGCATACCCCCGCCAACTTAGGGCGACCAAAGCGATACAAAAGGGGATGATGGACGGAGCGCTTGAGCCAATCAAACACTCACCCCAGTCAACAGATCTGGGTTTAATCCATCATCATTCTTTAGCTCACTCCACCACCCCAGTTCAGACATGGCCATATGCAAATCAGTCTGACCCTGTGCCTCATGGGAACAGTCCAGCACGAACTGCCAAGTCATGTCTTCCCTGGACCGGAAACAAGCATCCTAGGACCGGTTTCTGGCATGGTCCTAGTGGGCATATGTTATGGTCAACATGTTTCGCGCTTCAGTGGTCTCAGGGGGAGATCCAGGGCGCTTCGTCAGGACCGAATAAGAAAGTTATATCTACAGTGGGCCGAAAATTTTGGTGCCCCCGGATAAATGAAACACTACGGCGGAGACAGCGAGAGGCACACAGGTGACACAGCCCAGATGCACCGAGAGAACCCTCTCAAGCGACCCTCACTGATCTCATGAGATCTTACCCTACCTACTAAGGGAATCTCTACTCCTTTCATTTATCCGGGGGCACCGAAATTTTCGGGCCACTGTAGATATAACTTTCTTATTCGGTCCTGACGAAGCGCCCTGGATCTCCCCTAAGACCACTGAAGCGCGAAACATGTTGACCATAACATATGCCCACTAGGGACATATAATCACCCAGCTACCAAGGGACATAATACCCCTAAAAGCAGCTCCATACACTTTGTTTTAATAATGACAGAGGGATCACTTTATTAAAAATTAATCACTCTCCCTCCAGCCTTTTTTTAATACACTTTCTAGGACTTCACTGCCACTTACACCCACGCACCCATACGGCTTCATCAAAAGATCTCCGAAAAAGAGACCCTTCGGGGGACCCATAGGGCATTGCAGTGCCGGCCCGACGAGGAGCAAAAGCCCAATGATGAAGCATGACATCCTTCGGGGTGTATGAGGGCATCAAGATGAGGACACCCTGCCTCCCACAGCAGAGTAGCACACGACAAGAGTACCCCCTACTTCCCGTCTCTCCATCTCCACTCAGGAACGGGTACTGAGAATCCAACATGTGGGGGTGTAGCTAGAGAGGCTCTTGAAAGCAAGATTAAGGGGGATTCGTTTATTCATGGACTTAGAGCAGATGTAGGCAGGCAGTTTACTTCCTTTTAATGGCATCTACAGCCTTTCTTTTGTGGTGCAGTGAGTCAGCCCCGCTCGGTTGAGGCACGAGGAAGACTGGCCTTCAGGGACATCTGTAGCTTTCAGGAAGGGCCAGGAGGCTGTGCAGAGTTAGTTATGTGCTGTAGTGGGGAGGTGAGGGACCTGTGGCCTGCATGGAAGCAGTCTGGTGCTGCAGCATAACACGATGGAGGTGAGGAATCCATGACCTACCTGAATGTAACCTAGTGTTACAGCATAACAAAGGAGCACCTTATGCAGATCATTACTGATCCTGCTCTTCATGGGAACAGTTCATACTGAACTGCCTGGTGACGTCCTCTGCAGAAGAGAACACAAGCAATCCCCAGTCTGGGCATACCCACCGAGTGTGTTGACTGCAACAAACAAGGTGATAGAGAGGATGCTCGATTTAATCTCAGCCACTTCCGACTGTTCAGGGCTCAATCAATCAATCAATCACAACTTGTTATGCGCGACTACTCACCCGTGAGGGTCTCAAGGTGCTGGGGGGGGGGGGGCTGCAGGTCCGATTGGGTGCTGAGGTTCAGTCGAAGAGCCAGGTCTTGGATCCTTCCTGAATTGGGTCAGCAACGGGGATAGCCTGAGGTGGAGAGGCAGGGTGTTTCAGATTTTGGCGGCGAGGTAGGAGAAGGATCTTCCTCCAGTCCTCGTCTTGCGGATCCGAGGTACGGGGGTCAGAGCCAGTTGGGCAGAGCGGAGGTGTCTGGTGGAATGAGAGGCAGTGGTTCAGGTATGCTGGTCTGGCGTCGTGGAGGGCTTTCCATCCAGTGCAAGGGCTGCATTCCTGTCCATCATTTTTTGCCCACTCTGTTACTCCAAACAGGTGACCGCCTTGTGTGAGTCTTCACTGACCCTGCTCCTTATCAGAACAGTCAATCCAGAGCTGCCAGACAAGGCCCCCTCCAGAAGGGAACACAAGCTCTCCCAGACTGGTATTGGCTAATGTGGGCCTTCTCACAACGACAGAGCAAACACACTGGTGTGGAGGGGAGCAGGGCCAGCTTTAGCGCTGGTGGCGCCCTGTGCAACAATGTTTGTTGACGCCCCCCAATGATCGCTGCTGCTACAGATTCCCTCACTACCACCATTTAACAGTGCCCCTCAAGTCTCCATAACCAGTCTCTCAGATTCATTTAGTTTTATAGCGCCACTCATACCAGTGTGAGGTGTCAGAGCACTTTACATCATACACACATTTAACAGAGACAATCACACGTGTAAATCAGAGTATAGGAAATGTTACATAAGACAGAGGATTACAAGATGTAGGAGTCAAACGTCATCCATACTGGTAGGCAGTATAGTTTAAGAGTCATTCAGAATTTAAAACGTAACACTAAATGTTAGGGGTTCTCTTTAATAATAATAATTCATTTCTACCCAAATGAACCCTTTTTGCAAGATTAGGTTAAGGAAAGACCAGGTAAAACAAGCATTTGCAATGCAATAGGTCTCACATTTATGCGTGTTTGAGCTATTGGCACTGTAATGACAATGCCTTTGTTTATGTTTTGGTTTTAAAACATAAATAAAGGCATTGTCATTTACAATGCCAATAGCTTAAACACGCGTAAATGCGAGACCTATTGCATTGCAAATGCTTGTTTTAATGGGGTTCAGTCTGGTATGCAAATAATCTCCTAGTATCGCGGCAGCCTCACGGACACATCCTCCTCGCCTCCACCCAATCCACAGGAAATAAGTACCAGAGCAGCTGCACAGATGCGAAGAGAGAGGGCTCAGATTCTACAAAGAGCAGCTATATAGGCTTACAACTCTATGCACCATTGCGTATTTGAAGTTCGTTCCCCCTACAGGTGGGATAGCCACAGACATGAAAATGAACTCCTGTAAGATACAGGGGCAATGGCTGCCCAGAGTATGAGAACTGAGCAGTTGCGTCTGTGCAGCTGCTGCCACTGTTCAGCAGCGGGAGACACTCACCCATGGTGGATGCCGCCAGGAAGCCAATACGCTGCCGTTAAAATGCTCACGCCGCCCGCCCTGACTGCTGAAAAGTCAACAGAGACACAAAATAAAAAAATAAAAACCGCCATCTCTATACACATGCTACTGTCTGTTGGCGCAGCTTACGTATTAATAACTCTTTCCCTATTTATATTTTTTCTATGTACTTTTTTTCAAATGCATGCTGTCATTGTATACTTTTTCCTACCTTACTTTTTCAATGCACTATTTTACTATTTACAAACACTCGTGACACAAGGACTATTGATTAAAAAGCCATAAACGCGACAAAAAAGACCAAAAAGTAAAACGCACTTAATGTAGCACAGAATGTATTGAATAAAGCAGGGCGAAAGCATAGAAAAAGTTTGCACCTGTGATTTACTAGTACAGTTGCCCTAGAATTGGGAGTCTTGCAGTAATTTCTTTCCTTTACTTCTGTTTCTGCAAACTGACACATGGCATAGTCACAAAAGTTTTCGAAAAGGTCCTTTAAACGTCAGCTGGAAGCGTTTTACAGTTGACTTTTAGAGGGCAAATAAGGACATTATTTTTATTGGTTGCTAGTAATCCGCTTTTTCGTACTCTTCTAACACAGCTGTGACTGCACCCATTGACACACATACACAAACACACAAACATATAGAGGTGCACACACAGAGAGACACACACACAGACACATAGAAACATATATAGATATTAAGGTACAAACAGATACAGATATATCTAGGCACACACTGACAGAAGCACATACATACAAGAGAAACAGAAATAAATAAAGATACACACTTAGAATAAGGCACAAATAAAAACACAGAAAATGAAAAAATGAGAGAGAAAGAGAGAGAGTGAAAATGAACGCGATTGCGATAGGGAAAACAAAGAAGCCTGCAAGTGGTGCGCGCACTCGCGCCACAGCTAAGCATGTGATTTCAATTATCACGCCCGTGTCTGGGCACGATAATTGAAACCACATGGCCTATTGGTGTCTATTACGCGCACCAAGCGCGTAATAGACACCAAAAGGCCATGGGAGGAGCATTGCTCCTCCCATGGCCTATTGGTGTCTATTATGCGCACCAAGCGCGTAATAGACACCAATAGGCCATTGGCCAATTGCGTGCAGTCTTTTATAAAAAGACGCACGAAAAGGCCAATGGGGTAGCACAAAAGGAATCGCACACGCACGAGCGTGTGCGATTCCTAGGTCAGTGCTGAATCCCGTTTTCACCTACTAAATGTCTCGCTGCGCGAGCACTGCTGCGAAGTGCAACGCTAGGCGCGAGACCTAAAAACATGTAGGTCTAATATACACCTTGCATTTTGCATGCAGCTCTTTGATGACAGTTAATAGCTCATTGTTCTATATTAGAATTTTAACTTTATAAACTGCAGGTAACAGAAAGGTCTCTCTGACAAAAGCATTAACCCATTGACCTATTAACATTAAATGCACTTTGTGATCTGCATGGCACACTTTCTTAGCAGCAGGCATATTAACCCTCTGAGCTACCTTACGAGGAGTCAAACTCCGTCTCTCTCCAGGAAGAACATTAATCACAGGAGTTATCTTGACATTTTTATTGATGTCTGAAAATTGCTGGAGGCATAGACCATGGCAGCAGGTGGTTTTCAAGCCCTAATATGTTTGCAAACAGGGTGCCCCCACCCCAAGTCATGCCAGTGATTTAGTTCCTGTTTATATTTTACATGCTGTACTTTATCTTGTACTCCTTAAGAGCATTAGCTATTTCCAGAATGTTGTGTTTTTCTATATTTTTTTTGTGCAGGATATTGCTCTTGTTTAGTATGTTGTTTGGACTGAGTCACCTCGAGGTGTTTATAACAGTCCACGAGGTTTCTCACTGGACCTGTCAGTGGGTCAAAAAGGTGTTCAGAATACATAGTCATCCAATCATTGGCCTCTCTGCAGAGCACACAGAGACAAACATTAGCAAAGCCGATAGTCCTGTCTAGTTTTAGGTGTATGTCAATTGTGTTATATATCTGCATGCAATAGCAGAAAGCTCAGAGAGGAACCAAGATAGCGGTTGGATGCCATACTATGGATTTCACAAAAATGTAGCTTACATTTTAAGCAACGCCTATAATTACATAGAGACCCCCCACTTTTTTCATCCTAGTTAAAGTCCTGGGTGAACCTTCTAATCTGGGTGACCGGAGGGTAGTGCCCTAGCAGGAATTGAATGAAACACCCACGCTAATGTAAAACTTAGCCGGTTTCGACCTCAGACAGGATCTAGAGAGGACATGCTGTCATTTTCAGTTCACAAGGCATCCATTCTTTCAAGGTTATGAAAACTCTGAGATGAGGGATCTGTGGGTGTTTGATCAGGGTAATTAGTAAGATGACATGTTTGGCCTGTCCACTCTAGTGAGAGGTATAGCTCTGCTGTGTGAGAGGCAATCAGAGATAAAGCTGTGTTGTGTGTGTATCACAACAGAAGAGTAGGTCAGCAACTTGTGAGTAACTCCAGTGATAACTTTGCTTTGTACTGGGGAGCAACAATGACAGCTGTGCTGTGCGAGCAGAATAGACACAATAACTGCTGTGTGATTGCTTGGGAGCAAGTAGGAACACTAACTCTACAGTGTACAGATACATTTGGCGAGATGTGGTAGGTTACTGTTGTGGTTTGCGACAGTTAAAGGAATATTATTCTCGATGGCTAGTTAGAGATCTCTGCGTGTGTGTGTGTATGTATGTGTGTGTGCAGTGCATACATTTGGAAAACTTTGTTTGTGGGACAGTCATATGGATAGCTCTGCCCTCTGTGGGACAGTTGGAAGGATGGCTCAACCCTGCGGTGCATACACTGGGACAACTATTTGTGGTCCAGTCAGCTGGAAAGCTCAGCTGCCTGTGGGACAGTATGGTACATACAGTGGGGCAGCTCTGTTGTGTGCAACAGTCTGAAGGAGATCTCTCCAATGTGAGGTGCACACCGTGGGATGACTCTCATGTTTGTGGGACAATGAGGTGAATAGCACAGCTGTCTGTGAGACAGTTTGTACGATGGTGCATACTGTAGGGCAGCTGCCGTGTGTGACACTCTCTGGTGTGAGGTGCACACAGTATACGACTCTCATTGGGGCGACGTCAGGTGGATTATGCAAATTATCCTGTTTCCTTCTATAGTTTGCATCCTCAAATTGCATGCTATGTCAAAAAGTGTCCTCTATATTTCTAAATCTGGTATAAAAAACGTACCTTTACAGAAAACTTCTTATTGTCGCCTCTCTTTTTTCTTGCAAGTGTCCCTCTCCTTCCCTTCCATCTATGTATCCCTGCCTTAATCTCTGCAATTGTACTGCTGAAAATTGTCCTAAATTCGTATCAATGATCAGAACCTCACCTTCTTTGAAAGTCAATACCTAATCCCCTCAGGCTCATCTAGTATTGAAGCCAACCACCTACATGAACTCTCACCCCTACCCCCCACCAATGATCACATCTAATTGGAATTAATTTAATTAACCATGAAAAAAACTGGAATGAATGCATTGAGCGATGTGACAACTTCGCCAACTTCTTCAGTGATAAAATCACAAAGATCGAGCTTTCACTGGATAACAACCTCTGTCCCCCTCACAAGTTCCCTCTACCAGGGACAGAAGAACCCATACCCAAACTCCCCCCTAAACCCTGGAAATCCTTCAACCCCCATCCCGGAAGAGGAGATAGTCAAACTAATTTCTTCTGCCAAACCTTCTTCTCACGTCCTCGATCCTATACCCGCCCAAATGGCCAAAAAACTTAAACTCTCCCTAGCCCCGCTCTGGAGCAAGATCATAAATAGCTCTCTAAGAACCGGAGACACACCAGACTGCCTGAAAGTCGGCCAAGTCACACCATTACTGAAAAACCAGGCCTGGACACCAATGATCTGAACAACTTCAGACCCATCTCCAACCTCCCTCTCATATCCAAAATCCTAGAAAGGTGCGTTCTACTACAACTGACTCAACACTTGGACAGCATCAACCTTCTAGACCCCCACCAATCAGGTTTCACAAAAAGGCTGCAGCACTCAGACCGCAATCCTCAATGTCATAGACGATATTCACAAGTCACTCGACATGGACCAATGCTGCTTACACATTCTCCTTGACTTATCGGCAGCCTTTGACACGGTTGACCACAATCGACTCATTAAGGTCCTTCAAGAAAGGGTAGGTGTGGAGGAGGTGGTTCTACAGTGGTTCTCCTCCTTCCTCCACAACCGCACCCAAAGAATAAAAATCCAAAACTTCACGTCTGATTTACACCCCGTCAGCAGGGGTGTCCCCCAAGGATCCATACTTTCACCGCAACTTTTCAACATCTACATGGTACCCCTCACCAACATACTCAAAAAAGCCAACATCCCCTTCCACCTATATGCAAACGACACCCAGATCTATCTCGAAACCTCCTCCATTGCTGACATTCAGAGACTCAACAACACTCTAAGAGAAGTCCAACACTGGCTAACAATAAATCATCTAAAACTCAACCAAGACAAAACGGAAATCCTCCTTATTTCCAACAAAGAAGAGAACCCCCAAATCTTAGAATGGCTAAAAGCTATTGATGCTCTCAACGGCAATCTCACCCTGGCTGACTCTGTAAAATCGCTGGGAATCACCCTAGACCCAAGACTCGACATGGCAAAACACATCAAGAACTCCGCAAAAAGTGCCTTCCTCAACATGAAACTACTCAACAAAATAAAACCCTTCATTCCGCACAGAGACCTTAAACAAGCGACTCAATCGCTAGTGCTGTCTAGACTCGATTACAGGAACGCAACTCTCACAGGGACGGCGAAATCCCACTTAGCTCCCCTCAGAACAACTCTCAACGCAGCAGCTAGAATGGTCACTGGAGTTAAGAAATTCGATCACATCTCACCCGCACTCAGAGAACTAAAATGGCTCCCTGTCGAAATGAGTGCCAGCTTCAGAACCGCCTGCCTTACGCACAAAGCCTTGCACACAGGGAAACCTGAATACCTGGCCTCCAAACTCAAGAAATCCAGCCAGGCAAGGAATCTCAGGAGCACCAATACCCTACTCCTCATCCCTTTGAAAACACGCAAACAAAAAACCGCAACCCGGTCCTTCGCTGGTAATGCGCCAAAAATCTGGAACTCCATTCCAGTCCATATCAGGACTATCACCTCCTTTGTAAAATTCAAGAGACAGCTCAAAGACCTCATCCTCAATCGTTCGCTCCCGAACCGATAGCTGCTGTCGAAGCTCACAAGCCAACACACTGTTGCATTCTGCTATTGGGTCATTAAGTCTTCTACCTCCTCCACCTCCGCGACCCCTGCCGTTATCACACCTCCCCAAAGGAGGCTTGATGCAAGTTAACAGGCACACAACCTGAACACTACTTGATCTTCGTGCATTAATACTGTTCATTACGCTGAGATTTTCAAATTGCCTTGAGCCTGTATGTATACTTTCTGCTAGACTGTATGACTCTCTCATGACGACTGTTGTAAAGCGCTCCGATACATTCGGGTCTGGCCAGCGCTATATAAAGCTTCTAAATAAATAATAAATAAATAAATAAAATAAATGGTTTGCTTGAGTGCACAAGACCCTATAAATAACTAGTAAGAACTAACAATGATCAATAAAACTGGACTGACCACTAACATTGGGTTCTGTAGCAGCCTGCGGCCAGCGTAAAGCACTTCAAAACCTCAGCAGGGCTAGTAAGCGCTATATAAATACAATTACAATTGCAAAATATCCTCAGTTTGGGTAGTGTAAAGGGGAGAAGGAAGCTGAAGTAAGAGGTGGTTGTTCTGTGATTTAGGGGATGTACTGTCAGGTTTGCTGCCAAGGTTGGGGTAAGCATGATAAGAACACATAATGTTTAATTCACTAATAGATAATTCAGTTTGTGGTGTAGCTTATATGAATGGACGGTAATGATAACTTGTTTTTTATATATTATTTTTTTGATTTAGTGCTTAATACTACACTTATGCTATTCTCGGCTCTGTATATAACAGGTGTTACTATTACCCAGTGCAATAGCCCTCACTATTAATATTATCATGATGAAGGGGTGATATTTCTCACTTAGTCATCGACGAACATTTTCAAGCATTTTATGTTATGTTGTGCAGATTTGTAGAGTGCACTATCACCGGGGAGGGTATCCTGGTGCTAAGCAGGTGTGAGTCAAGACAAACCTAGGGTCTAGTGGGCCTCTCGAAAAGCCAGGTCTTCAGCTTTTTGCAGAATTGAAGAAGTGAGGTGGAGGAGGACAGACCCCCTCCTTGATGGATGGAACCTGCACCCCCCCCCTCCCCACCCCTAGCGCCTTGAGACCCTTACGGGTGAGTAGTCACGCTTTAACAAACCCCTGATTGATTGATTGATTGAGGCTCTTAGGTCTAGTGGCTGGTCGTTCTATGCTGTAGGAGCGATGTAGAAGAAGGTTCGATTGCCAGATCTGGTTTTCCATGTGCATGGGATCAATCAACTGGATTTATATAGCGCAGTTAATCACCCGAGAAGGTATCCAGGTGCTTGAGGGTCATGATGGCTCAGGTGACTCAGTCGAACAGCCGGGTCTTGTGTGCTCTCCATAATTCCAGTAGAGACATGGAGGACCGTAGTTGCAGACAGAGGTCGTCTTTCCAGGTTCTCGCTGTGAGGTAGGAGAAGGAACGTCCTCCGCTGTTGCTTCGGTGAATGCAGGGGGTGTGGGGGACTGAGAGGGAGGCAGAGCGTAGTTGTCTGGTAGGGTGGTGGAAATTCAGGTGATAGTTGATGTAGACTGGTCCTTGGTTGTGAAGGGCTTTGAAGGCATTGATCATCAGCTTGAATGCATGCTTGAATGATGTGTGCAAGTAATAGCCCGGACGTGTCTGGAAGGTTTGTGAAAGCAGATGTGCTTGTTGAGGTATGCTGGGCCAGTGTTATGAAGTGTCCTGAAAGTGTGGGTGAGGAGTTTCAATGCTGCTTGTTTGTGTGTGGGGAGTCAGTGGAGCTCCTTCGGGTGTGGTGTAATGTGAGTGCAGCGTGGGATCTTCAGAGTGATTCTGGCATACTCCTCCCCATGAATATTCTGATGGAAAAAAATACATGGAGGATTGTTACGCTATGCAGTTTTGTGTAGGGCAATGCTTGCCAATTACTTGGCCTTTTGGTGCTATACCGTGTATCTTTAAGTACTACTCACAGTGCTTAATTTGTGCCTGTGCTTTCCGGTGTTCAGCACCGGCACTTAATTGCCAGCACCGGGGCTTATGACTGTCTGCCACATGGTAGTGGTGTCTGCCAATTTAGGTAACAGCACAACAACTTCTGTTTATTATTTCAATTTAAATTTCCAATTATTAGTATTTGCCTCCAAAGCCATTCTTATAGCTTTGAGGGCCTGTAATAATATGAATTGTCACACTTTTAAGAGTGTGATGATTAGTAGTGTGTTGGTGCTGTCATTGGCAGTGCTGCCAGGGGCAACGGATGGTGCAATCTCTAGTGTCCTCCTGTCGAGAGCCCTGGCACTACGTTTTTTACAAATTAAGCACTGACTGCTCAGCTTGTTCCATCCCTGCATGGGACTGCTAGAGAGGACAAGCTATTAGGTATCTGGCCAGCTCATATTCTTATTCCCACATTGACGTTTTCTGAAATATACAAACAGTAAAGAATATTTATTTCCCCTCGATTTTAGAGCTTGAAGCAAAAACCACGTCGGGCAGGCAGATTAGCCTGCGTTGACCCCCGCCGTGGCCCTTAATCATTTCGCCTGAGTCATGGATTTCTGCTAGGCTTGTTAACTCGGTTGTTGTTTTGGAGCAAGCCCCGGATTAAAGGCGCCCTTTAGTGAGAGCCACTCTTCAGGGATTAGCCGTGAAAGGGCTCAACAACCCACCGACTCACCCCGGGGGCCTGACCCATGACTCCCGGGTCAGACAGGCCCTCATCTTTCGCCTCCTAAAACCCGAGCAAGATGAAGGCCCCAACCAAGTGTCTTCACCGTCACCACAGATTTAGGGCCGCGGTGACAGGGGGCATAAAAGCGAGGTCCGGGTGCCATTTTATTATCGCAGCTGCTGGCCCACAAAATTAAAAGAAATTATAAAGTAGATAGAACATGAAAGACCGACGTCACTGTCATTAAAGGAAAGTCTTAACCTTTAGGGGAGGTGGGGAGGGTGTTTTGTTTCTTTTCACATTTCGGCATTGCGTTGTTTTTTTTTACTGCCTAGCACCGCCCAGGTATGCGTGCCAAAAGGCTTTTAAATATGCACTCCATTCATAAAGGGAGCTTTCTCTGCAGTCCGGGCAGTGTCGCTCAGGTATGCCCAGACTAGCTGAGAGACGCGGGTGGTGAGTGACCCGCCTTCATGACATTTTAGCAGAGCAAACTGTCAGTGGAGTCTGTTTGTATTGGCACGTTTCTAGTCTGACTAGCATATTCCTTAAAAACAGCAAGCGCCAAAAAAAGTCCATTCAAACAAACTATCGAAAGTGAATGTTTGCACTAGAGGAAAGAAAAAAACATTGTTGCCCGGAGTCACGGTATGGGTTTGTGTTTAAATCTTGTTTTAAGGACAGGTTCGTTCATTAATTTCATTTTTTTAATATCTCCACAACCGAAAGGGGCTCACTGAAGACCCTGTCACCCCATTTCGCTACGCACTGTAAGGATTGTGACCAGTTACCACGGCAACCACAAGAAAGCGCCAAAAATCGGATAAATGTTTGATGACATGGCCTGGACATCTTAAGGCAACAAGCGAAAGTTTAGAGTGGCAATACGGTTGAATGACTCTGAAAGTGCACCCCCACCACCACCTCCGGACAATGCTTCAGATAGGTTTTCTGTGGTCTTTTTATTGGCTAGTGGCCCCGAGAATAGAAGTTTCCGTAGAGGAAATTCCAGCTGTCCTGTTGCAAATGGTTTCTATTGAATGCAGCTGCAGCAGAAGGGTTGGTCGCCATTGTGGGGAGCCAATGGACTCTGTTATTCACTAGTACCAGGGCACGAGTCGGGGGTCCACGCGGGTGGACGGCGTCCCCCCACTTCTTTCACAGGGTGGATGCCGTCCACCCTGCCAAGAAGTTGGGCTCCACTAAAAAAGATGCTGAATTCGTTCCGGTGTAATTTCCAAACACCGGGACACATTCAGCAGCGCCTGCACGTTGTTGTCTGCTTTCGATCACAACAACGTACAGGCGCAGACGGGGCTCTCTTATTTCTGACTCCTGCTGGGATACTCGGCCATAACAAAGGCCGAGTCTCAGGGGTCATCAGGCCTCCTTTTGTTGGAGTCTCCTGGCTGGCAGCAGTCAGGAGCCTCACACCTGATGCAAATGCAGCAGAGGAGAAACAAAGGCTCGCACCTTGTTAGCACTTCACACATACTTAAGAGAGGCAGCTTTTCACTTTGTTCAGGCTCTGTTTAGGAGATATGCATGCACTGTAAGAACTGCAGATGTGTTGGTCTTTCCCAGTATTTGCACAAAATAAATTGCATTTATATACGCTTATTACCCTTGAGGAGGCGTTGTAATGATTTAAATATCACTATTTCTTTTAAAGCACTATGGCTATAGAAAGCTTAAGGCTGACAAAAGGTAACATTGCTTTATATGTAGTGTACAAAAGTGTGAATCTTCTGCCTAAATCAGGAGGGTTTGCAAGTATACTCGAAATGTGCTCAAACGTACTCGTGATACACCTGCTAAACATATATGTGAGGGCTTAAGATCTGATGTCACTTCTTGTGATGCCAGTTCCTGTGATGTCACGTGCTGTGATGTCACGCGCCGTGATGTCACACGCCGTGATGTCACGCGCCGCGATGCCACTTGCATACAGATTAACTAGGTTAGTCCCCCCACTTCTTTTTTTAGGACTTGTGCCCTGACTAGTACCAGTCCCCAGATTCAACAGGTATACCTCCACTGTAGTTCAACCCATCTCCTTACGGCCCAGCTACAGCATACAGAAGAAACCGAGTGTGACTGGGCAACTGGACTTGCCGCCGCGGAAACCTGTCTGCATCCCAAGAGTGGTCGATCACAGATTAATGAACTCTGTGTTTTTTGTCAGCCCTTACAATAGTAAGGACGTAGCCGTTCAGGTGCGGTTCCCTGAAGTGGGGGAGACGCGGCATTGTTCATATCTTTGCGCCTCCTTGCTCCGGGGGCGGCCTCTCCTCGGCAGTGTCATGTTACCGTGTGTATTTGGTGATCTGGTTTCAGCCATTGTCCCCTCGGAGGACTGTTTGTTTCCTCGTGTTTACACGAAGCTGGCCTACATCAGTTTGCAGACGGATTTCCTAATCTTTTAAATTGTTATTTCTGGGGGGCTGGTTTGAGAGGAATAATGGCGCGTTGTACACCCCCTGTGAAGCGAGCCCCCCACCTTAAGCCCCTCCCACACATTGAGTGTTCAGACAACCGGGATTGAAATGCAGCGCTTTAAACGCTATGCACATTCAAGGCAATCACGGGACATCACCCCCTGCAGAAGCTATTCACCTGTGCCATTCACTGACCAAAATATCCGCAGGGGCCATGCATGCAGTTAGAAGCTGTTAACGTCCTTGGAAATGCGGTGTGAAATTGTCCTGCAGGGCCTGCCGCTGTCATCAGCATCTTCTTGCATGAGAAGGAGCATTTTTGTTTGGGGGGGGGGGGGGGGGGTGGTGTTGGGGGAAAAGGGGGTGGAAAATGGTGGAAAGGGCTGCCGCCTGCCGGGGTGGAATTTTTTACTGCACAGAATTAACTTCTAAAGAGCAGTGAAGGAAAGGCCTCAAATGAAATACAGGCCAGACAGATACAGAAATGCGAGCAGCGATGGGCCTGCTGTGACGTGACTCGAGTTGCTTCATCGCTCGCCCTAACGTGATTGAGAAAGGGCGGAGCTTCCGGCTAACGAACTGCAAAAAGGCACAGCACGCGCCCCTGGCTTCTTTCAGCGAGTGGGGCATTGTGTTGTCTCCTGAACCGGGCGGTTCCGGCTGGTACCAGTTTGAACCAGTGCCAAAGGATGGAGCAACAGAACTCGTACACGAAGACAAATTATCCACTAGCCTGGCACAGTGGCGTAGCGAAACTGGAGAGGGCCCCCCTGCAAACTGCATGGAGGGGCCCCCTTCCGTACTTAATCGGGATTTCTTGGGCCAGGGTACTGTGCTGTGGGGGCCCCCAAGTGCTCGGGGCCCCCTCGCACTGCGGGGGCCTTTGTTACGCCCCTGGCCTGGCACACCCCTCTAGACTGGCCTACCCGCATGACTGGAAAGCTCCCACTGGGTTTGCATAGGGGCCCTCAGACTGGTACTTTGCCTCAGCTGTACTTTTTGTGAAACAGTGCATGCTCGACCAGCATAGTAACTAGGAATGTCTAGTCCCTTATCTGCAAAGATCGGGGTTGGGTCCACCAACAGCACGTTTCATGAACTTTAACAACTCTTAGCTTCTCATGGCATCTGCTCAGCAAAAGCTCCCGAGGTACATCTCGAACCCCTACTGGCGTGGATAGCTTTCTGATTAATATCTGAATAAGATGCACAAAGCAAGCTGCTAAGGTAGTTTGTTGGGTTAATGCACGCGCACAGAGATGTGTGCAAGCTGCATGTCACATTTTCAAATTTCAACACAGGTTTTCACCTTTTGAGGTCGATGAAAATAGTAACATGGGCTTGGGTTGTAATAATAACTCCTTTCACACAACACTCTAAGAACGTGTGAAAGGCAACATATCAAATGTAATAAGCACTGTCCGCCAGCCTTTTGGCTTTGTCAATGCTTGTTTTGTTTTGTGTTGGTTTTCAGTCTTTATTATTGGTGAAGCTGCTGGGCCCTTGTTAATCTAAAACAAACATTGTCTAAAAGCAAAAACATTTTTTGGTCTCACAAAGCACACATTGCCAAAGTAGTTCTTGGCACTTATGGGAACTACTTTGTGTGAGGATGCGCTCCATGTGAAGGAGCATAACGCCACCACTCCCAGTGAGGTTCATCAATGGGTTCAGTGGACTGACCCATTGCCCTATGGTCAATGCTGTAGTGCGCAGAACAAAAATGTGAATGACACAAACACAGACCAATGGATTTAAAGGGCTGACTGAAAGCTCCTACAAGAATATACATTTAATTTAAGCAAAATCAAAAGGTGTTGGTTAGTGCCAGACTGAAGTGATGAGGGCAGACAGCAGCTTGCAGGCAAAGATGTTTAATAGCAATAATAATGTCCCCAGCAGTGGAGTGGTGACCGTAGGCAAAGGAGACCAACCTCCAACTGCCAGAGTAACTCAAAGACAAACCGTTCTAGAATCAACAATCATTTACGCAAGCAAGCGGCTGGCACGAGACGGTTGCTCGCACCACTCATGCTCAATTAACATTAGAATATATGGTAAACTTAAAAGTATAAACTACAACACAGACCTAGAAAAATATTGTTGCTATGTCCTTGCAGTGATATCACCATCAAGATATGAAACATATAATCCATTAACTTGTTAAAGAAATATAGGTAAATGGTGGCCCATAAACATCAGAAAAACCCCTCAATTGCCATGTTGAAGTCAGGCATTGAAAATATCAAACACATGAAGGCACTGGATTACAATGGCAAATGTTCTAATGATTCAAGTGAAGAATTTATAAACTAACAACATTTAATGTACCTGATAAGTAAACCAGCATTGACTTTTAGGCGCTGATGGGCATTCTGTGAACAGTGGGGGCTAAGCTTGGAGATGTGATGGAAGCAGTGGGGAGATGCAGTTCCATAATCTTTTGGAGGCTGTTTAGTTATTGCCATTGAACGTGCGTTCATGGGTCTGGTTAGGATGGGAAGAGCACCAGATCGCTGTCACAGACAGGCATTACATGTGTGATGATATCAAGGCTGGGGGGGACAGTTCCGTGTAGGGTTCAGTGAGGTATGGTGTGTGCTTTGAAATTAATGCTTTGGGCAACAGGAAGTCAGTAAATGTTTTGATCACTGGTGATATCTTTCGTTTTTTTCAGCCTACATTTGTTGCAAGATGTAGGAAGAAAATTGATTTTTTTGGCTCTGTTAGGAAAATTACTGAATGGTCTAGTTTTGTGGAGATGAACACAGCCAGGCATTCAAGGTATGGTCTGTGGAGTAAGTGATAAAGTAGGTGTAGCAGTTGAATGGTACTTAATCTTTAGTGAATCCTCCACAGATATGATTACATAATATGAGATGGTGTTGAAAATATTGGAATTTTGGTATGGGATAAACAGCAAAGTGAAGCTCAGTCAGGCAAGAAATCATTGTAAAGTGTGGATGGAACGTAGGGACACCTTGTTTATCAAAGAGGATCGTAGCTTTGGCTTTGATGTCAAGACTACAATGAACGTCAGTAAGTACTAGACTGGATTACCTGAAATAATGAAGTTTGAAAGCCCAATTAGGATCTACGTTCAGTGATGGGTTTGCTGGCTAGTAAATACTTTTTGAAGAGCAATGAGGAAGACAAGGTATCTCTGAGAAAGCCATTGTGTATGTTTTCCATTTTGTATGTTGTTTTGGGGAATGGGACAGGGTAGAGGGTTCCTGGGCAGTGAGCAGCCTCCTCTACACAGCCACGCCCTTTCAAAATCCTTTTCAAGCCTGATGAAAGTAATACATTTAAGGCCTGGTCACTCCCTCTCAGTGAGATTTCTTTCAAAGGTGTTAGTTCTTTAATTTATCGCTTAGCAACCTGCCTCAGAACTTGTCTGGGCTTTGCCGAAGGGCAGGGGTACCCTTGTACCTCCCCTGGACAAATGACTTAATGTGATGTGGAATGGGCGTAGGAGTTTCCCTGCAGATGGTGCCCATAGAAGTGGTGGGTCTTACAACATGTAATATGTCCCCGAATGTGCTGGACATGTTTGGGTTGTCTCTGTAGGATTTAACACAGTGGAGGTGCGCAAACATGCATTTTTAAAGTGCACGTTCTCCAAGAGAGGCATATTGATGTGCTGCACAACAGATGTTTATTGGTATCTAACTCATTGTCCCAACCTCAGAAGGCCGAAGAGAGTCGCTGAGATTCAAACCTCTAAACATGAGGTCAATCACAGATTCCAGGAGGGAAGGCATTAGTGTCATGAACCACCAGACTGGATATGAATGTGTGTGCACTTTTTCAATAAAAGTGTCTGCCCATATTTAGCTTCAATAATTGCAAATAATAATTGCAAATAAAAGTTCAGGATAATGTTGTAATCCTATATCATTGTTACTTTAAGTGCTTACCCTTATCCGGGGGCGTGTCCAAGATGGCGACGTGAGCAGACGCATATCCAATTCGCTCCGTCGCCACCGCCAAACATCCTGCATTAAGCCATCGTGGATTAGCCAGCATCCCGTGAAATCACTGCGAGGCGCACCACGGGCGTCCCACGACCCAACTGCGCCTTTCGGAAGCAGCCGCGGCTACGGGGTAGCAAGACAGAAAAGCGGAGGCATGGGCCCAGGATTGCGGCCCCTCCCCCACCGGACCTCCGTTGTGAGCACGCCCGGCTAAGGGCGCCCGTTCTGCTGCAGGCGGCCCTCCTTGACATCGCACCCGCAGGCCCGCGAGTGCGGCAGGAGATCGACACGGTGGGGCACTGCCTAGCCGGGTGCTCTGCTACTTCACCGACGCCATGTGGGCAGTCCCGGCTCCTGGAGGGAGTTCCGCCGGGCGGTGACGTGCGGCGGGGGAGGGGCAGGGTGGGGGGTAGTAAAAACCGGAATCCGGCCGAATCCAAGTAAGTTAGCAAATAAATAAATAAAACGAATTTCGTAGCGTGCGCAGCATCGCCAAATGCGATGCAGCGCGCGCTATGAAATTCGTTTTATTTATTTATTTGCTAACTTGCCTGTGTTCAACCGGATTCCGGTTTTTACTACCCCCCACCCTGTCCCTCCCCCGCCGCACGTCACCGCCCGGCGAAACTCCCTCCAGGAGCCGCGACTGCATGTGGGCTCCTGTGTGCCACATCGGGGACGAGCCCGGCCACAGTCCCAGGTAGGCCATCTACGTCTCGCTGAAATATCTCCAACGTTGAGTCTCTCGCCGGCAATGGCATCTGTGGACCGGATCTTCATCCGTGGGCACCCCCCCATATCAACGGGCCTACCGGACTGCCCCAGCTAATGGCGGCGGTGATGGACATTAAATCCACTCTGATCGCCAAAATAGATACGTTATGCGCAGAGCTCAGCTTCCTGCGAGAAGACCACAAAAAGCTGAAAGACAGAGTAGAAGATGTGGAGTCCACAATCGCAACTGTGAAGCCCTCAGTGTCCGCAACGGTGGCCCAAATCAAGACACTGCAAGAGGAGGTGAACTACCTTAGAGATCGTGTCGACGACCAAGAAAGCAGGTCACGCCGGAATAACGTGCGTCTGGTGGGCCTGCCGGAACGCGTCGAGGGACAGAGTATGGAGTTATACCTCGAGACCTGGTTCTCGGATGTCATCCTTCAAGGCAAGCACTCCAAGTTCTTCTCCGTGGAGCGAACCCATAGAGTCCCGGGGAGCCCTCATCGACCAGTGGTTGCACTCCTTTTTAACTACAGGGACAGGGACCACATCCTTCAGGTAACAAGGGCCCGCGGCCCATGGGTGATCGAGAATGCAGAGGTGCACATATATCCGGACTACACGTTATCAGTACATCGCCGCAGGGCATCCTTTATGGACGTTAAACGCTGCCTCCGCGAACATGAGATAAAGTACGCACTACAATATCCAGCCTCATTGCGAATACAACATAAAGGAACCACAGTCTTCTGCCATTCTCCTGATGACGCCTGGAACTGGGTGGAACAGAATGGAGCGGCGTCTGCTCCGAAATCCACGGGGGACTCACACCAGCAATGGAAAACGGCCAAACATCGCGGACGTCGTGGCCAGCCCCGCGGGCAACGCCCCACCAAGGCACAAGTAGCACAGGAAAGGGAGCAAGCTCTCAAGCAAGCCATAAAGCATGGAGCCGCCACTTCCCCTCTCCGCCCAGACACAGAAGCGGAGGCCTCCCCGGACCAGGAATATTCCCTGTCGGACTCACAGCAACAGTTGATGCTGGGCGATGGCCCCACTGCGACACCGCAAACTTCAGATGAACTGGGTTAGTCACTCATGACATTGGGACTCACCGGAACTGTGTAATCCATGCTCATGGAACACTACTTCTAAACAGGAGGTGATCGCCGGATAAAGGATTTTATCATCCCTGCTTGGCCTATCAACAAACACTTTACTAAGGTGGTCAAGTGGCCATGGCGAGACTGAGCGAGAATCTACACGCCCCATGCACGATAAGTGACTGTTATAGACTTTTTCTGAGTTCTGTGAGCTATTGTTCTCTTTTTCTTCTTAATTTACTATGTTTGCATACAAGTGCATTTGGCCTCTTGCCCGTTGGCAATTAGGCCTGGGGTGGGGATGTTGGTTTATAGTGTACCACAAAATGCCAGTCCATAATATATGTCCGCTTGCTATGCTAGAATGCAGAGTAGTCCTACACGTGCTATCTACCTCTCTGTCGCATGTGGGGAATGTATATCCACTGTCTCTTTCTCTTACTGTTGTAAATGCATGGGAATAATTACCTATTGTTGACCTGGAATGAGCGCGGCCTGGCTGGTTGTGTCAAGCGACACAAAGTTTATCAATACTTACGCAGGCACAAAATCGCCATAGCTTTACTTCAAGAGACTCATTTAACACAACAAACATTGCAGTCGCTCAATAAACGTTGGAGAGGCATGGTAATAGGCACAACTTATTCAGGCTATGCCAGAGGGGCCCTGATCTGGGTGGCACTAGGCACTCCACTTCAGATAATGCATACACGCGTTGACCCTCAGGGCCCCTATGCGATATTAGAAGTCTCTTTAGATGGTCGCCCACTATCCATGGTTTCACTTTATCTGCCTAACTCCGGGCAATCCACATTTCTTCAGATATTAACCCCAGCACTCCTTAGGGACCCTTCGGTAGCCACTTACTGGGGGGGCGATTATAATGGCGTACCCGATTTAATTCTTGACTGCTCCCGCTCTCCCCTCCCTGGGGCACAGGCTGTTGGGCTTGCACATAATATGTCCACCTGGGCCACACAGATGCAATTGCTTCACGGTTATTGCACAAAACACCGCCAAAGACCGTGCATACTCCCACTACTCTACTCTCCATGACCTGTACACGAGAATAGATGCCATTTACTGCACGGAAACGGCACTGGCGCATGTGGCTCACGCTGAGTACTTAGCTCGCACAATATCGGACCACAGCCCCCTGCAAATTTGATTGACTTGGGGCGCGTCCAGACCCAGCATACCGACTTGGCGCCTCCCTTTGGAGGCACTTCGTGATCCTGTTCTCAGTGCCATCATATAGCAGTCCATAACCTCATACTTTCAAACTAATGAGGGAACAGCCACACATGCCGGCATTGAATGGGACGCTCTAAAGGTTGTCCTGCGCGGGCAGGTCATACAGGCAGTATATGGTACCCGTATGACACTAACTAAAGAAATACAAGGGCTAGAGGCTGAAATACAACAGCAGGAACATAAGGCCCCCACGGAACCGCACATACTACCAGCACTTTCCAAAGCCAGATTAGTGCATAAGGAAGCATTGGATAAATTATGCGCCCTAGACTACAAACAGTACACGGCTAGATGCCACGCGGAGGGTGACAAAGCAGGCAAGACACTTGCATGGTTGTTGAAAAGCAATATTACGCAACCACCCATCATGGCAATATACACCCTGGAAGGTAACCTAGTCAACACACAGGAGCAAATCAATGAATCCTTTTATAAATACTACACGTCACTATATAAGGCCCCAGAATCGGGTTCCCCTCAGGCAATGCAACTGTTCCTGGAACAGGCGGCTCTCACACAAGTCACACAGGACCAATATACAGACCTAGAGGACTCCCTCACAGAGGCTGAAATCTCGGACACCATCAAACAGCTAGCTAGAGGTAAAACCCCTGGAATGGACGGCTGGCCCACGGAATTCTATGAAACATGCTCAACCCAGCTGGCTCCCAGGCTGCTCACTATATTTAAAGAGTCCTTCGACAGAGGAGTATTACCTCCTTCTCTCCGCGAGGCGGTGCTCGTAGTCCTCCCAAAACCTGGTCGGGATCCCCTCCTAATGAGCTCGTACCGCCCGTTGTCATTACTTACCTCGGATTATAAAATCTTGGGAAAATTGCTGGCCAACAGGCTGCTGGAGGCTGTTCCCCTACTGGTCCACATGGACCAAAACAGGTTTGTTCCGGGCAGGAGCACAGGACTGAATCTTTGTTGCCTGTTCAAACTCCTAGAATAGGCCCAAACAGCACCCAAGCAACATTGGATAGCAGCCTTAGATATAGAAAAGGCCTTTGACACTCTGGGATGGGATTACTTACTGGCGGTGCTGGCTCGATTCGGCATAGGTCCCAAGTTTCTACGCTGGGTGAAAATATTATACACTATCCCACGAGCTCGGGTGAAAACGGGCTGAATGATATCACCATCCTTTGACTTGAGCGCAGCACCAGACAGGGCTGTCCACTCTCACCAATCCTTTTTGCCCTAGCCGTGGAGCCTCTGGCCTGTGCGCTCCGCAGCCACATTGTGGAATGGGGCATACGAGTGCATACGCAGTGGCACATAGTGTCCCTTTATGCAGATGATGCACTGATCTATCCCTGCAATCAGGGTGAGGCGCTCCGAGGGCTGTCAGGCTTGAAAGTTAACTGGGATAAGTCCGTCTTATTCCCGATGTCACCCATCCCAATTGAACAGCGGCAGCCTCCTGCCCCACTAGCCAGAGCGTATGATTCATTTAAATACCTGGGAGTCCAGGCCTACTATTCTCCATCGGATCTGATGGACGGTAACCTGGGGAAGGCGATCACCAGTGCCAGAGCGTCTCTTCCATTCTGGACCACCCTCCCGCTATCCCCCATGGGCCGGATAGCCATATCCAACATGCTCCTCCTCCCTAGGCTCTTATACTTTTTTACTGTTCTCCCTTATAGACCGCCTCAGAAACTGTTCAAAGATCTATGGTCATTGCTAGTATCTTTGAAATGGGGCAACTCCAGGGCAAGGGTAGCACTCTCGAAGCTTCATCTCCCTATCTCAGAGGGAGGTTTAGGAGCGCCTGATTACGAGCTATACAATGCAGCTGCTCAGCTTCAGTGGCCCAGGCGTTGGCTTGCAAGAAAGAACCTAGCTGAACTAGATACCTGGGCAATGACGTTATCACAATGAGATCTGCTTGAGTGGCTGTTAGGCACTAAAACTCAGCTCCAGAGGACTGAGGGCTGCACTTTGCTACGGGCAGCCCGTAATGTCTGGGCGAACTACGTAATAGCCAAACGCCGCCCTCCACCGTATGCCCCAGATCTCCCTATCGAGACGTCACCAGGGTCATATACCCGCCTAAAACGCCCGGAATTGGCCGAATGGCAGGCAACTGGCCTGACAACTTGGGGAGACTTATTTACTGACTCCGCCCTATGCGATTTTGACACTCTGATGGACGACTATGGTGTGCCACCTGGAACGTTCCTTCTTTACGCGACACTAACACAACAGGCAACATGAATCTGGGGGGACATCAGCACGGTACCACCCACCTCTGAAGGCCTGCAGACACTACTCACACATGGGTCAGGCAGGAAAGCCATCACAGCCATCTATAATTCCTTCAGAGCAGATACAGCCCCCAGCCCCCTCATTAACCCCATTACGCGAATACTGGATAATGGCGCTCTCCACCGAAATCACAGACAAGCAATGGAAACAATGCGTGGGAAATCCCAAGACCATGTTGCAGGAGCAGAGGGCGACAGAACAACGGCTAAGAGTAACGTGCGCAAAAGTCATCATGGCAGCCAGGCCTATGCCAATGTATCCAGGCAGGCCAGGAGGCCACAAACCACAAGACAATGTCAATGAATGCCAGACTGAAATTCACGCAATTCAACAATTTACACCACACATACTTAACCCCGCACAGGCTGGCGTGAATGTACCCGACCTCCATTGATACCTGTCCCAGGTGCCATGACTTGGGCGCTGATTTTATGCATATGGTCTGGACGTGCCCACACATCACAACAGACTGGGGGAAAGTATCTGATATACTGACAGCTGCAACGGGCACCACAATTTTAACTCAGGGCGCACATTACTTAGTAGGCATTACAAAACGAAATGCACACCGTAAGAACCTCAACAAATTCCTTGACTTGGCGTTGGTTCTGGTCAAACGCTCCTTGGCTATGGCCTGGAAGTCCCCGACGGGCCCATCCATTAGACACTGGCTGACTGCCCTTCGGTGTGCCCTGGTGGCCGAACATGAGACACTGGTATCTCAGCCCCCACGCCCAACGTCCCAGGCGCAACCTGTAGACTGGCAACAATACGTAAGTACTATAGAAGCTAGTCTCCGCGACACACGATAAAGGGTAATGTGTCAGTAGCACTGATGTCGCAACCGGATGTTACATCTAAGATACTCCGAGCACCTACATTAAGGCACACACACGAGTGGAGCGATGGGTTGCACACATGCCGGCATGGCAAATAGACTCAGCTGTCTCACACTTTCGGCTTGGCCCAACTGCACCTACACATAATACTGCATCTGCACTGTATAACTCCTCCCCATTTCTATTCTCATTATAGCACCCACCACAGCAGGACCCTGGTAGTTCGCACTCCACATAAGCAGCACATTTAGCGGTAATATATTTACAATGACCATAGGACAGGCACACTAGTTAGGTGGTATTATGTTTATCTTTTTTATCATGTTTTGATACAGCTTTGTGCAGCACCATTTGTTGACAACCTCTGAAGTGAATTAAAGTCGCTATTGATTATCTGTAATGATGGATATGGTGATTCGACCCCCATCTAGTGGGCACAATAATGCAAATGGAGATGTACCACAATATGTATTTTACTATGCAGTATTTACAGCTGTCTGTTGTTTTTGAGCATAAAATGAATAAAGATTATAAAAAAAAAAAATGCAAACCATATCACACCTAGGGGGAAAAAAAGTGCTTCCCTTATCCAGTCCTGGATTTTTCACTCAAAGCATTTTGTGCCCTGGAACTTAAACATTTGCACTTATAATGGGGAAACAACAAACTAAGCTCATAAAGTACAGTGTGCTAGTCCTCCCTTACACTAAACAACAAGTACCAAAACACAAAGCACCCTTGGATAATACATTGAAGGCCGTATTTGGGGTTTTGCGGACAGGCTACTGGATATCCCGTCCACTGTATTAAATGTTCATTATAGCGTATGGCTCTTGTAATGCGGCATATGGGATATGTGTCAGAAAAGCCATGCAATATGCTGTAGTGAGTTTGGCTAGATTTGGCAATAGCGTAAACATGTAATTGGAAAAAATTAGGGTCAGGGTTGATTGTTGATCACAGATAAATAATCCACGCAAACTAAAAATCAATGTTTCAGCCATTTATGTATTAGATACATTAGAACTTGAACAGGACTTGTGTGAAGAGTCAACTTGGCAGTAACTCTCCAGGCACAATTGCTTTTGCCAGGTGTGTGTATCGAAAAACTACTGGAAGCACAAAAAATGTGCATGTGGGCAAGGTCCAGTAGGAAACTAGGAGCCTTATTTACAAGAAAGTAACGCAGCACAGTGCTGCAAGCCATTTGGCTGTGCCATGCTGCATCACTTTCAAAGCACAGGGATGCGTCATATTTACAACAATATGGTGTATCCCTGAGCTCTCCCCTGCGCTGGCGCACATTTGGCTGCCATGCGCCAACGCAGGCACACTTGCACCATGGTGAAAGGGTGTCTGCGTTGCGGAAATGGTTGTTTTTGTGCAGGAAGGAACACCTTCCTGCACAAAAACACTCACAAGAGGTGTTTTCCTCTTTCTATGGGTGCTGCAGATGCAGCGCCCATAGAAAGAGGAAAAATCAAGGAGAAATAAAAGTGTTTCTCCTTGTTGCGCCTCCCCTGGGGAGGTGTAGGATTCTGACGCATTTCCAGGTTTACGAAACGTTGTAAATCTGGGAATGCAGCAGAATCCGTGGGTATTTGCATGGGAAAACCCACAGCAACACCCATAGCACGCCCCTTTCACGCAAAGTGCTGTGCGAAAAGGGGCCGTATTTACAGGGCCTTGAAACGCCACGCAGGGTGGCTTTATGTGGCCTTGTAAATATGGAGCACCACACTAGGTCACCGGTATGTCACAAAAAGTTATGCAGCGGCGGCGCAAGGGGCTTGTAAATATGCCCCACGGAGACTGAAAAAGGCAGCTAGGAAAGGCATGCTTAAACAATGTAGTTAGGCCAGGTCCATGGGCGTCCGCAGAAATTTTTCCAGGGGGGGGCAAAATGTTAACGTCATTACCATCCTCCGACATGATGTGTGCCAGGTGGGGCACAGAAACACTGGGGCGCAGGAGGAGCCATGGGGGACAGGAATCAGGCTGCATATGATCTCATACACCATAGGGTTGTTGTGCCACAGCCATCTCTTTCTTTAATAAAGTAAGATTTCTCTGGTGGTTAATGCAAAGATCTGTATTTTGTCTACACCCAGTTAAGAATCATGAAGTTTAACATGCAAATTTAAAATTTGTATTTTATGTATCAAGGTAAGCGGGTTACTGCTTTTGACATCCTCTTGTTACTTGCTGTTCATAACTTGCAATAATTCTAATATATCACAGAGAGCTATGGATTGGCATCAAGGAGCTACATGCAAGTGTCAAGGCATGGGTTTAGAACCTTATTGTTATTTTCAAAATCTGTCTGTTAGCAAGATTGCTAAAAGAGGTCATTCAGAAGTAAGAAAGTCTAACGGGGTTTTAAATCATGACTTTGTGTTTCTCCCGACCAGGCACTCTTGACAATTTGTAATCCTCATTGTTTTATGTAACATACTGTAGATTGATTTGAACACTTATGATTTATTGTCTTTGTTTAACGTGTGCTTGTGATGTAACATACTTTGACACCCTACACTGGGATGAGAAGTGCTATGAAACAATTAAATAAAAAAATGAGACCATTTTTAAAATCATAATTTGTGTAATTATCCAGATCTGACATACTTACGGTGTGTGCTCATCTCTTATACACAGAGGTTGAACAACGTCAAAAACCTGCATCCAAATCATATTTTCCTTGTACAGATCACAAGCTGTGGGTCTTAGTTTCCTCGATTGCATTAGCATTTAGGTGTTAGGCTCCAGGTAGTACCCACCATGATGATACTCGAACAAAAGGGGTGCTGATGGCCCTTTAAATTAGGCCCTTGTTTTGGGGTTCCACCAGGTGATACTCGAACAAAAGGAGGGCTAATGGCCATTTAAATTACTCCATTGTTTTGGGTCCACCTGGAAGTGAAAATAAAAAAGCCCCTTCACCGCCTGCAGGATGATGCTCAGAATAAAGAGCTGTCAGTGGCGGGTGCTGCTGAATGTATCATGGTGTTGGCTGCCAGGCCAAAATCCGCATTACCTCAGGGAGGGCACCCTGGATCCTGGACCATGCTTATTAACAGCCCCGGGATCTGGCAGGGTCACCCTCATGTTCTGCACTGTACTGAGCACATGTCAGTATTACCCCACATGAGGTCATTCTCAATATACTGTAAAGGTGTGTGGTAAATCACCCGTTTTAAAGTGCACCAATCTCTGAAGGGCGTGGGTTTACCTCAAATAAATAATAACGCTCACAAGCAAGTGGTAAATGCTTTCTACCCTCTATTAACAATGTGTGCCAGGACAGGTTGCCCAACAAATACGCAATTACACAAACAGTTACATTAGTTTGGTCTGGTTCTTACGCCGAGGGTTTAAGAGGAAACAGCACCTTACAGGCCTAATTCTGAGGTGGGTGGAGAGAACAAAGGCAAATGGTTATATTTTTTGTTCTTACTCCTGTTATGAGCTGATTATAGATGCCGTTTGCTCTTGTGTTTGCTCATGCAATTGTCAAAGGGTCCTACCTGGAGGATATTTGATGTACAAATCTGTACGCTAGGAGTAATAACATTCAAAACTTGCCACAGGAAACGTTTATTCATGTTATTCCTTATTTCAGGGCACATGTAATTGGGTGCAAATACATACCCCCATTGCCGGCACCCAAATAATAATGCTGTATCAGGTGCAAATGGGAGTTTGTGCCTGAATTGTTATCGCCAGCAAAGCTGCCATCGGAGACTAAACTAGCAACAAACAAATTCGCAGATTTTAGCACAAAGAGTGTTTAAAGTCAGGCGCGCAACGCCCATTGCGCTCAAAGGGCTTCAGCAGCCCCCCCCCCTCGTGTGTGTCAGCCCGGCTGAGACAGCTTCCCGGGTACACACACAGCCGCACCCGAGTACTTCACAGGTCTTTAAAAGACCATTTACTTGCTAACGAGGTTTTGTTGTGTTTTCACCCCTTCTTAGAGCCCGGATCTCAACTCGGCATATGGCTGGATGAATTATCCCCCCCGAAATTTGACTCTAGTTGCGCCTCTGTTTAAAGTATAGGTAGGAGGGAGACGAGTTGACGTGAGGTTTAAAAAAGGGGTGAACGAGGGATTGAAGACGCCGCGTGGTGATGGTCATGGGCGTCCGCAGGGGGGGCAAGGAGGGGTGCTCCGGGGGGGGGGGCAAGCGCCCCTCCTTGCCACCCCCTGCGGACACCCATGGCCAGGTCATGAAAGAATGGTGATTTGGTGGCACTATTTGTTACTGACCTGTATGGGAAGTGCAGGGCAGCTGTCCCTGTCACATTAGGGGGAAACTCATTTGGCATGAGGCCACAAGGGAGCTACATAAAATAAGACTTTGTCAGATAAAAAAGGACCTCTCTCAAGGTTATCCAAGGTTATTCAGCAATCAACAGCCTGTTTGGTCCTGTTTGGGCCTCTTTTGGACAAACTAAATGTAAACCAGTGTGCCCACAAGCACAAAATAGGAATAGATCATATCTCAGGAACATGTGAAGGATACAGGCCCTTTTGTGAAAAAGACCAATTTAAGTAAAAGACTCACATGAAAAACTGGTGATACATATTGGTGAAAAACAGGAAAGCTCTCAGTTATAAATTAAGCTGTTCAGTGGCCCATGTTCGGAGTAGCTAGCACCTGGTAACCTATATTGACACTTTGCATGTTGTGACTTCAGGGCAATACTTCTAACAGGAGCAGCAAAACCGTAAGTGTCATAATGCAAAGCGTTGATGGCTGAAAACACAGGCTTGGTTGAATGTGTCATACATTACATGCGCCCTCCTGGCAGCTATGCATAGGTAAGAAACCCTCCGTGTGCTGACTCATATTCCATTTCTGTATTCAGTATTCATTTTAACTATGCCCCTCAAAAAGAATTACTTTTTTTCATATTTTATTTCAGTATTCATTTTAACTGTGCCCCTCAAACAGAATGACGTTTTCTTCCCTCCAAATGTTCAAAAGCTCCACAATACACCTTTGCTGCATGATACAATAGCTATGGGTATTTTTGTACTGAAAAACACAGTAGTTTCAAATATCAAAGACCAAGTTTATACTGGTGAAACCTCTAAAAACACTGCCGACATCCTGGTTCAATAAACTTCGTGCTGCACCGTGCTTCTAGTGCGCTTTTACGAAGGATCGCCACATATCTAGCACTCATCGGCAGTTACTTTGGCTTTGATGTTCGATACTAGCACCGTATTATTCTTGAAGGCATTGGCTGTTATACAAATAGAGTTTTGAGGATTTGTGAAAAAGTTGTTTTCTTTGTGGGGCCGTTTATTTCAGCACCAGAAACAACAGCACGTTTGAGCTGTTGTGTTTTTAGCACGATCATCTGACTTATTGGCAGTTACATCTGCTTTTTTTTTGTACAAACAGCCTGCTGGACCAGCGACAAGACTGTAAAGCCTGGATTAGGAGTGCCTCCTTAAAAATCTCCATTATAAATCTGTTTTTACAATCAGGCAATAGGATTTTCCCCCCGATACATTTCGGAAAGTCAAACCTGCTGAAATCTATCGGATGAAAACGGGCCGGTAAATATAGGGACGTGCAAATTGTGGGGCTGTGAACACCAAAATCCACGTTAAGCCCATTTTCATGAGGAAACATGATACACATTGATCAGCATGGCATCGTTAACGAAAAGTAATGCACCAATAACAAAGGACTCGTCATGGAGCCCTCAGTAGGCCAGGACACCGAGACAGTCCAATGGAGCTGGTCATGCTCAGAACAATTTTACAAGTCCCTGCTTTAGACCCGCACTCACCTTATAGTGTCACAATGGCAAGGTACTATGCTTCCTGGGGGATGTGCAGTCCAGGCACAGGGAAAATAAAAAAAAAACATGACGCGCTTAACACAAAAGTCCGATGCTACAGTTTAATGAATAAATGAATGATACATTTATAGCAATTAGTGCTGTGCAAAGGTAAGCAGCACTGACTTAACTGTCAAAAACGATAAAAAGGCTAGACTGTTACAGAAGATAGCCAGGTTTAAAGATTTTCTTTTCTTCAAAATGAGATCTTTAATAGATCCATCAGCTGAGACAGAACATTCCGATGCAAGTTTGCCTTATGGGAAAAAAGATCGACTGCCCATCCTTGCCCACTGGATTTTTAGTTCTCTTTAAAGTGTCAGAGAAGAGGATCTGAGGGAAAGCCCAGAAGGTAACGCCTCATCCGACTCCTAGGAATGGAGGACTGGGAGCCATGAGCCCAGTGTTATACACAAGGATTTTCTAAATAATGCTTTGGTGTACTGGGAACAAATGCAGCCTCTTCAGAGTGGCAGATACCAAAGTAAGTACAATTAATCAGGCCCGCTGCAGCATTCTGAATTAACTGAAGGTGAGAATTTAGGAATTTCAGCATTCCCAGATGCAAAGCACTGGATAACCAAGGTAGGAGGATATGGCTTTAACCACTGGTGTTTTGGCCTTGGGAAAACAGAAGCAGGATAATCCCTTTTTGCTCAATAAAGAGATTGGTAAGAAAGAAAGCCCATGTTTGGAGGCTAGGATGGGTGCAGTATACCAGGAGGTTGGCCATGGTGCTAAAGGCCATGGCAGTCAGTACTTAAGCCTTGTTCGACCCGAGCCTGTGCGATTGAGTTACCTCTGACATCCAAGAGGCATTCAACACTCTTCAGTTATGAAACCATGCTCTGCCTTCCAAACCTATGAGAATTTGAGTGTCATCTGCACAGACAAAGAGAATCTGAAAGACCAGGTAGTTGCCACATGAGGGGACACACAGAGATTAAAGCGATGGGACTCAATGACAATGGCATGGCATGACATGGCAATCGCTGAAAGGCTGGAAAAAATGGTGAATTGGTGACTGCTTGAGAGCGGCCCATGAATTGGGACTGAATCCAAGCTTGGAACCTGGCGCCCATCTGTGGAGTCTGGCGACTAGTGGAGAATGGTAAACAATGTTGAACACAGGTGACAGGTGCAAAAGTCTCAGGGCCACATTACCAACAGTGTCCAGTTGGGAAGGCATTGCTCTTTATACGTGCAGAATGGAGAGTGGATTTTTTGACAATGGGACAATCAGCACTGGTGGTGGTTTGGGGCAGTTTGTGGAGGGCTACCTAGGCCACCAGTCTCTACCAAGTGGTGTGTGTGTTTTTTGTGTTGGCCTGGATGTTGCTTCCATAGAAGGCAAGAAAGGGAACAGCCTTCTAGGAGAAATGGCATAGTATATGCAAAAGGGAGAAAACATAGGGTTGACTGGGATGAAAATGGAAATATCAACAAGAGACAAATGGATTTGTGAGAAGCAGGGCCGGACTGGCCATAGCGGGCACCGGGCGTTTCCCCGGTAGGCCACTAGGGTGGGGGCTGGTTTTGGGCCCCTGGGGGGGCCGTTTTTGTTACCGGGGGTTGGCAATATCGGCCCCCTGTAACAAAATCGGCCGAAACTGCTCGGCTGCACTCCCCCTCACCCCAGGGGGGGCCGGCTGAGCAGTTTGCCAGGGCCGGTTTCGGTGCCCAGCCCGGCCCTGGTGAGAAGTGAGAGATGGGGAACTACAGGAGTTGGAGAAAGGCAAGATGTCTGCGGAGGAAGGTGGCAATCAGGCTGTGGTGAGTAGTGTGACTCAGAGAAAAAGAAGATGGTTGAAGGTGCAGGGATGCCATGCCAAAAAGAGGTCATGAATGGGATCCTCTTTGGAAGGTGGAACGGAGTGAGAAGGAAGTCTATTGGGTGAATGGCACGTCTCTACCATCAATAAAGAATACCAACTGTGTGGCTAAGTTGAATGCAGCTTGTTGCAGGACACTCGAAGGACAGCCACTCACCATGATATATAAATAATCACATGTTGAAAAACAAAGATCGTGGTGCAACTCAGTTTAGACCACCGCGCTACAAGCAAAAAAGCCCAGCAAGAAAAGAGGCAGAGGTGGATAGCACTGCTTGAGTTGAGGGTGCTTTGCAGCAACTAGACAATGAAAGATCAGGTGGCAGTGCAAAGGGAGAAGTCTATGACACTTCCAGGTTCAGTATTGATTTCCAAATACCAGAGCATCAGAAGTCTGACCACAAAGGGGCAGAGCCCTGGACAGGGGCGATTTTGGTTCATTGTCTCAGTAGTGATTTAGGAAAAGTTCTAGGACGCCTTCTCTAAATGAAGAAAGTGAGTGGGCACAGTGCAGATTTGCTCATTCACCTGTACAAAAAGAGCTGGTATGACGATGTTGACAGTGATATATTGTGAGATTCTGAGGTGCGGTAGGATGTTCCCAGGGGCAGAGGTGACTGCATTGAGGAGAGTGGAATTTCAAGTGCATGGATGAGCAGGAGGAGGCCGCATGTCCATGGTGTCTGGAGGACTGCAAGAGGAGAATGACAGAGCAGACGTTAGGCATGAGGAAGCATCTTCAGCACACGGAGAAGGCCAAGCGGAGGCTCAAATTCAATGACCGATGCATCAAAAGGAGCCCGTTGAAGAGAGGGAGACTGTGGAATATGGAAGTGATGAAAGACTGTGGTTGCGAACTTTTGGTATCAAAGGGAAAATGTATAGTATTTAAGAAGCGAGGATTTGGAGAGCTCTTCTGCGCATATCATAATCCACGGAGAATGCTGCATCAGGCAGTAATCCTTTATTGACTGCTTTTGAGCACCTCGTTATTTCACAAATTTTAAGTGCCTCTGAACTACTGTAGATTTTTCAAAAGTAGTTTTTGTTCACAATTCAGCATATTGACTTATAATAAGCTTGTGGCCAAAATACATTTTTTGGTCCTAAAGAAACAACGAATGCCATGAAACATGTGCCTACTTGTTATTTGTAGCAGTGACATGTATGCCTTATGTACAATAATATTGGTTCATAGCAAAACCAGCTACTTCCTTTTGGAACATTATAAAAAGGCTCTAGTGTGATCTACACGTAAAAATTAAACTAGTGAAACTAAAGAATTTCAGAGTGCCTCCGAGACGTTTGCAGTCAAACAAATAATCATAAATGGGTTATTTATGATGATGCTGATAAAGGAAATGATTTGGAAGGGGTAGTTTGTTGAAATATTCAAACTCCTAGCAAGACTTAGGGATGGACCTGAAGAAGAAAAGAGAAACATGAAATGCAGGCTTAGGTGGTCAATGACAAATGAGAATTGGATGTCTTGCTTTCTTACCTACCGGAGTGCATACTGTGTTTTCTTCTGAGCATTGTGTAGCTATGACTAAATTTGTAGTTGTTATTTAGAAGGTCCAGGCAATTTTGATGCTTGGCACTGGCTCTGGTACACCAATAAGACAAGGATTTGTGGCTACAGTGGATGCTAGTGCTACTGTATTAATACTTTATCTACTACAAAATTAAGTCTGTGAATGAGACTCTCAGGGTGTACCCCAGTCTTGGATCATACATCAAAATCTCTGAGTCTCTTAATAAATCAAAATCCTCCCATGTTTCCGCACGTTGCTAAACTGGTAAAGACAGCGCAATTTCAGCTCCACCTTCTATAGAAACTGAAGCCATACATTCCACCCAAAAACTTTGGATCTACAGAATAGACAGTCATCATCTCTCACTTACATGGGGCAGCCTATTTAAAAATACTTTAGAGATGTTGAACCGTTTTATACCAGGCAGCACCGTGCTCTGGAACCCATGGTTAGTGGTTAGTCGGGCGTTATTGGGTATTGTTGGTTATTGGAAATAGTGTTGTGTACCCAAGCAAAAATCAATCCATGCATTCACTCCAGTTTCTTTGTGGTATAATAAATTATTAGGAGATAAGTGCAATCATTAGTGGGGTGGGTACTTCAGTTCTTGCAGATTGTTGGTGGGCCCAATAGCTGAGAGGAGATTAGGTATTGTTGGGTTGCAAGGATATGACTTTCAAGGAGGAAATAGTTGTGGGCAGTTTGAAGAAATTGATAAGTAGAGATTAAAGCAAACATGCATGAGACTTAGGTAAGGTTCTGGTGAGAGAGAGGAGGTATGCAAAGGATGGAAGAGAAAAAACATTTGGGAGAAAAAAAGGAGAAGGGCCAATCAGAAGTTTTAAGTAAAGGTGTGTTTTTGTACTGGATTTCAAAAATATAGAAGAATACTTTTTGCGATAGCATGCAATTTGAGGGTGCAGGACTGTTGTAAAAACATGTTACAGGGAAGGATCTTCATACAAGAGTCTGAAGCCACTTAGGTAGGAGGTCAGTTCTTTATTTCATGTTAGGCCCTTAGTAGGTAGGTCTTGTCATGGATCCATCCTCCCTTCAACTGTCTCTGTCTCCTAGCTTCCACTTCACACCACATACCAACATCCTATTGCATCATTTACTCTCAGTATTCCTGACTCCATCTCAGACAGGAAATGGGGATTGTAGGAAATTACAGTTTTTGGCATGATTTCCTCCCCAATTGTTGCCCTACCTGTTTTGCTGACATTAAAACTCTGTGCACTTTACCCCAGCTAAACAGGAGTGCCCGTGTTCCCCTTTTAAACATGGTTAAATTGGCTTATCCCAGATTGACATATTTAACTTACCTAAAAGTCCCTATATTATGGTGTAGAAAATTCACCCATGGCCTGGAAGTTAAATGCCACCTGTAGACTATAGCACCTATTGTGCCATCCACAGAGTAGGCATGTAAAGCATAGCTTCAGGCCTACCATGTATAGCCAATTGCCGCAGCCTAAAAACCTGCTGTCAAGCCTGTATAAATGACAGGAGGGAAACCCAGCTTTTAAATATTAATAAGCCACCCTAAGTACATCTTTTTGCCTACAAGGTAGAGTCGAACATGTGGGTAATTAAAGTTGGCATGTTCCTCCATTGGCTAGCCCCCCAAAAACAAATTTCACTGGCAGGGCTGTAGCTAGATCCTAAGATATGTCGAAATAAAGATTTTAAACTTTAATCTGTAACTTTTTTCAGGAAACGGCGAGAATAGTCATTCATAGTCTGTTTTTCATATTTATTAATAATCCAATTTGTTGCTGGGGTTAGATTTTTAATAAACACTTAGCAAAAGTACCTTTTAGAAAGTTACCTTTTCCCTGCCTAAAGCTCTTGGAGACCAGTTTGCATTAGCCTGCCAGCAGCTGCCTAGCCAATGCTTGACCCTAATGAGGTATGAAAACTGCTCCCAGAGCAGACAAATAGCTCAGGCCTGGTGACAGGATGGACTGGGGATGGTGCATATGATCCCTATCAGCTCAAGAAGGACAGTTGCGGTGGGCCCAGGAACTTCATTAACCTGTACGGGACAGAGGTAAAGCCTGCACATCCATTGGTTGTTTCCCAGGCCCACACTAGCCAGGCTGGCTCTAAACTCAATGGGAGTGAAGCTACCCCTAGAGCCAGTTTGCAGTGGACACAGTAGGGGGAACTGCTCAATTTCCTGTCTACACCTGTGCGTGGACACAAGGGCTCTGTACAAGGAAGGAAATATTCCTCCATCTTAGATTTTCGAAGTAAGCTGCGCTATGGAATAGGTTACATTAGGGGAAACAGATGAACAAAGTGGGTAGGGTTATCCCTGCGAAAGTTTAACCTATTGGTTAAGGGGAGGACAAGAGTCACCCCAACCTACTGGCTAGTGCAAACCATAAATGTGGCACCCCAAGGAACCCTCCTCTGAACCCTTTCTGGGCCTGTGGAAGATCACAAGAGGGCTGGACCTGCTGTCTGTGACCTCTGTGGAGACCTGAAGGAATGGACCAGTCGCCATTTGTACCCACGACTGAGTAGTGGATTCTAAGGGTCAGTTACCTGACCTCCTGTGTGGCAACAGGGACACATCAAGCTGCAAGAGAACCTTTTTTTGAAGTGCCCAGTTGACCAGTAACACTTGGACCTGGGCTGAACTCTGATGGTGACCTCTGCTGGAGTGAGTCCTGGCCTCTAAGTGCTGCCCTGAGGTCCTGAGAGCCTTAGAAGGGACCCAGGGGAGCTACTCCAGAAACCCTGAAAGTTGGGAGTTAGACAATATTTGTTTTTCTAAGACCTTCAGAGAGTCAGTGGGACCTCGCGGCAAAAGTGTCCAATTTTAATTTTAATTTATTTATTTAATGCATTTTTATATAGCGCAGACTTTACCCAAAGGTGTCAGAGCGCTTCACAATAGAACCAAGTACGTTACATGAGGAGAATTTTACATATTTACACGTTACAGATACAAACAAGAAAGAAGAAAAAGTAAAATAAAACAATAGATGGCAGTCACACAAAAAACACAAAAAACACATTAGGATGAGGATCGTACAGGCATAGATTACAAATTTACAACATTGCAAGAACTTCCTTGAGGGACATGAAAAGGGATGTATTAGGCTCAGAAGTGTCTTTGGAAGAGAAGAGAATTGAGATCAGTTTTGAAGGTCCGGGTAGAGGTGGTGGTACGGAGTAGTGGAGGAGGCGAGTTCCAGATTCTAGCCGCATTGCCTGAGAAGGATTGAGCCATCGATCTTTCCCTTTTGAAGGTGGGGGGCTCAAGCAGTAAATTTTCCTCATTACGAGAGGGTCTAGAGCCTCCATAGATTTTAAGTTTATTCGCCAGGTATTGAGGGGAGGAAGTGTGCAAGGCTTTGTGGGTGATACAGGCAGTCTTGTAGATTGATCTTGTCTCGATGGGAAGCCATCGAAGAGAAGATAAAATGGGTGTGATGTGGTCACTTCTTTTGGCCCCAAAGACAAAACGAGCCGCTGAATGGAGAACGGATTTAAGAGGGGAAAGGTGGGATTTGGGGAGGCCAGCAAGAAGAGAATTGCAATAGTCCAATCTAGAGAGAACCAGAGATTGGACCAAGATTTTTAGGTCTTGCTCCGGAAAGAAACGTCGAATCCCCCAGAGAAGGCATAGTTGGTATAGTGCATTCTTTGCAATGGAATTGATGTGGGAGAGTAGATTGAGCCTTTTGTCAAGTATGACACCAAGGGATTTAGCGCTGTCGACAACGATAGGTTTATTGTTGAGTAAATTCAGCTGATCCATCCAAGATTGAACAGGAGGAGGAGAGAGTGAGGTAGAGAGGAGGAGGAATTCAGTTTTGGAAGGATTCAGAATGAGTTGATGAGCTAACATGCAGTTTAATCGAATACAGCTTCAGACTTTTCCATTGGAGGATTTTGAGCTCATTATAAAAAAGACTAAGGGCCTGATTTATATCTTGGTGGAATGGTTACTCCATCACAGCGGTGACAGATATCCTGTCCGCCGAAATATAAATCCCATAGGATATAATCAGATTTATATTTCGGTGGACGCGATATCCGTCACCGTTGTGACGGAGTAACCTGTCCGCCAAGATCTAAATCAGGTCCTAAGTCAGAAGGTAAAATCTTTAACCAAACCTGTTGGGTGTATTCGACCTGCGCTCCATAGTGGGTGGACTGAGATCCCACCAAGGTCCTGGTCTACCTCAACTACATACTATCATTGGGGCTTAGTGCTTTTTGGTGCTATTTTCACTTAAAATTTAAAAGTTCACATCTCTGGTTCCCCTTATTGGATTTGTGTCATTTTGGTGTATTATTTAAATATAATTTACTTCCAGTTTTTAAATTCCTTTCTTTTTATTGTTCAATGTTTTGACATTATTACTCTTTTGGTACTGCATAAATGCTTTACCCATTGCCCTAAGGTAAGCCTGGCTGCTTTGTGCCATAGCTACAAGAGGGTTGAGTGCCTTATTAATTTAGTGACTTTTGGGCTTCACCTGTACAAGTTAGTGTTATTTTTCCTTGATGTGGGTGATTTCCCACTCTAAATAATAACCTGCTTTCTTACCAGGGCACACAGGATACTACTGAAATTTTAGTTGCATGTGAAGATAGTGCTATATTAGGTACTTTTGATAGGCACTAGAATCAGACGAGAACCCTGTACACTGGTAGTCTACCACTAGATCAATGCTTCAGCAAAGAAAGCTGATCATCTCAAAGGTCAGAAGCGTAAAGTAAACTGGATGCATCTATAGGGCATTATCGAAGCATTAGGCTGCAGTGAAAGGCAACAGTCACCCCAAGATCATAGCAATGTTATGTTAATGTTTGTAATGCTGATTTGTAGAGGGGGTCTCCGGGCACTGAGCAGGTGTGAATCTAGCCAAACCTTTGGCATAGTGGGCTACTCGAAGAGACAGGTCTTTAGCTTCTTGCAGAATTCAAGAAGTGAGGAGGAGGCTCTTATGTGTAATGGCAGGTTGTTCGATGCCTTCGGAGTGACGCAGGAGAAGGCTCAACTATCGGAACTGGTGCATGGGAAGTGTGCACGTCAGAGTCCGAATGAGTGGAGGTGTCTGGATGGTTTGTGAAAACAGATGCAATTGTTGAGGTATGCTTGGTCAGTGCTATGTAGTGCCTTGAAAGTGTTGGTTAGGAGTTTGAAATGTGCTCATTTGTGTATAGGGAGCCAAAGAAGCTCCTTCTAGTGTAATGTAATGGGAGTGAGGCGTGGGAAGTTGAGAGTGATTCCAGCTGCCGAGTTCTGCATGGGTTGCAGCCTTCTGGTGAGTTTTTTGTTGATCCTGGCATACAGGGTGTTCCCATAATCTAGCTTGCTTGTGACGAGGGTGTGTATGGCAGCTTTCCGGGTGCTGATTGGGAGACATTTAAAAATGTTTCTCAGCATCTTCACTTGGGCATCTTAACTTGGGCGGTCATGTGAAATTTCCTGTCAGTGACAATTCCGAGGTTCTTGGTGTGGGCGATGGGATGAGCCTCTGTCCTAGCTCTGTAGGCCACCATGTGGAGTCCCACAGTGAAGTGCTATTCCAGAAGATCACGATTTTGGTCTTGTCAGTGGTCAGCTTCAGACAGTTGGTCTTCATCTAGTGGGTGATTTCAGTCATATAGGCATTGAACTTGATCCAGGTACTGGGCGTCTTGTCTGTGAGGAAGAGAATGAGTTGCATGTTATCGGCATAGGAGAGGATGTTGATATCATGAGAGTGGATGATACTGGCTATATGGATTCTATATGCATTGAAGAGGGTTGGGCTCAGGGAGTTCTTGCTGTACTTCGCAGATGAGGTCGCAGGCGTCATAGGTATATGGTGCCTGGCTGACTGACTGGGTCCTTACAGTCAGGAAGAACCAGATCCGTTGGGGTGCATATCCTTGGATTTAAATGTCATGTAGGTGTTGGATGTGGATGGGGTGGTAGATGGTGTCAAATGCTGCGGCGAGGTCCAAGAGGATGAGGGCCACCGTGTCGCCTCCATCCAGAGTCATGCAGATATCATCTGTGGTGGCTATGAGGGCAGTTTCCTTGCTGTGTTTGGATCTGAACTCAGACTGAGTGGTGGTGTGGAGTTGGTGGTCATTGAGGTATTCAGTGAGGCGTCTGTTTTTTATGATTTTCTCTAAGACCTTTGCTGGGAATGGTAACATGGAGATCGGTCTGTAGCTGGTGAGTGTTGAAGGGTCCATGGAGGTTTTTCTTCAGCAATGAGAGGACAGGTGCGGGTTTCCAAGCATCAGGAAAGGTCATGGAAGAGGTGGAGGCATTCAGAATGGGTGTGAGCAGGGCACTGATGGGTTGCAGTCCTCTGGAGTTGGTATGGTAGGGAAGGCGTTTGATAGGGTCCCTGAGAGGATGGACTTCAGGGTTGTGTAGTTTCTTCTGGAGAGATCACAGGCCACGTGGTTTCCATCAGGAGGCATTTAGCAAAGTCTGTCGGTCCGGTTGCAAGTTGAAGTTGCTGTAAACAGTGGTGAATTTATTGCTGAGGAATTGAGAGAGGTTGTTATAGAGGTCCTGTGAGGGGGCGATTGAGTTGGAGGGTGCCACTGATGAGGTGAAATCCTTCACAATGGGGAAGATTTCTTTGCTTCTGTTTGTGCTGGCATCGATGCGGTCTGCCACAGTGGTGCATTAGGTGGTGCAGATCATTTGATGGTAGCGTTTCAGGGCGGATTTAAATGTGCTCCTGTGTGCATTGTCCTGGCTCATTCTACATTTGCGCTCCAGTTGTTTGCAGTGGCATTTCATCAGTCTGAGTTCCTCCATGCACCAACTGTCCGAGGGTCATGATCTTGCTGTACTGCTGTTTTTTGGGAGGGGCCAGAGAGTTGGTGCAGGAGATGATCCAATTCTTGAAATTCCTGGTAGCTTTGGGGAAGCTGTTGCTGTGTTTAAGTCAATGAGTGTTGAGAGCAGTATTCCAGTCCTTGTCAGTGATGCTGTTCCAGTTCGGCAGGCTGCTCTGGCGGTGGTATGTGTGCACTGGATCGGAACGGGGATGCTGAACTTGGTGTGGTCTGTACCAGAGACCTGTGTGGGCTTGTTGACTCAGATGTTGTTGAAGGTGGTGAAAATAGGGTCTGGGAAGTGTCTGGTGATGTGGATAGGTCCCTTAACTCACTGGGTGAGGCCCAAGCTTCCAAGGTCTTCGATCAGTGCATTCAAGCTGAGGTCGGTGTAGTCTACCAGGTGGAAGTTTAAGTCTCTGAGTAGAACCTAATTCCTAGCGTTGAGGATGAGTGGTGCGACGAAGTCCGTGATGGTGTCGGTGAAGTTGGTACCTGGTCCCGATGGTCTGTAGAGGAGAGTACCGCTTAGGGTGAGGTTGGTTGTGATGTGGAGCTTAAACCACAGGTGTTCCATATTGGAAGATGACATGTTCATGGAGGAGGTGCAGCTGATGGCATTATTGTGGATGATGGTGATTCCGTTCCTTGCTTGTGAAGTCTATCTTACCTCGCGATCTTGTAGCCAGGACATGGCTGTGGTTATGTTGGGTGCCGATGCGAGGGTCAGCCAGTTTTTCGTGAGGAACAGTAGGTCTGAGGCGTTATTGTGCTGCAGGTCCCAGATCTCTATGGCGTGTTTGGTGGGTGAGTGGGTGTTGAGATGCATGCATGGGAGTGTGGAGTGTTGTGTGGGTGGTTGCAGGACTATGTGAGTATGAGAGAGTGGGCTGTTGGGTGCAGCCTGTGCAGGTGCAGTGAGTGCTGGGTGTGGGTAAGTGCATAAAAACTTGCAGGAAGTGCAGAAGAACACTTCCTTAGTGTTGTGTGGTGCAGTGAGGCAGCAGCGCATGGAGTGGTGGCCGGGGTTGAGGGCACAGAGGGTCACAGTGAGGAATCATCAGGAGGACCACGGTTTCTGGCGCTGGGTGCAGACCAGGCACGGACGGGCTTGCCTTTGGCGTGTCATTGGCATGCAACAGCGCTCCCATTGTGAACATCTGCTGCACGTCTGCGCTGCTGCTGCAATTAAATAGGTTCGGAGAAGTGGGAGTAGTGATGTCACTTTCTGACGATGGGAAATCCAGTGATGTCACTTACTGCGTAGATGGATGACAGGAAATCAGTGATGTTACTTCCTGTACAGATGGATGATGGAAAAAACAATGTGAGAAAATATGTGGCAAATAATTCAAAAAAATTAAAAGGCAGATGTCTTCTGATGTTCATCCTCAAGTTTGGCTCTCCATATTAATTATAAAGCAGAGTCTGATCCATTTTGGATGCCTCTGGTTTGACATAACACTACATGGAGGGAGACGGCAGCTTCCTCAGACAGTGGAAGTGTATTGCCTGCATTCCTATGGCTGGAGGGTGGAGATTCTGACACTGAGGTGGAAAGGATGGTGCTCAATTCTTTGAGGAATCCAAGCAATAGCTCATCTCCTCTAAACATATTAGGGAGTCACAACTAACAAGATGCCTCTCTGGGCGAATGTTGTGCTTAATAAATGCTTTATTACATAGCCTCTAAAGTAGATTATTTATCTTTAGGATTGATGTTGAAAGGGCCGAGTTCCTCCTACCAATTTACTATGGAACTCATGGCCGATGGACCTTTGTTAGCTGCTGAGAAGTGTAGAATGGAGAAATAACTCATTCCATCCGGACCACAATTTACAATAACCATGACCCTGAAGAATCACAGACTCCCAATTCCAAGTTAGTGGGTTTATTTCAAAGCCAAAAACAACTGGATGTACAAGCACCTCATTATGAGGTCGTAGAAATACATGGGAACTAATACAAATCCAAACCTACAAGCCAATCTTATGCAATGGATCATAACCAGAATGACAATTTCCAGAAGCAGAACGCAGGCAATTATTGCCCCCACGTCAAGATCCTTGTTCATCTGTGAATGAATAAAGAGCATTAGTCTGTCCCTACACTAACACTATCGTGACATCCCTACTTAGCATTTCCCAGGCAAGATCAGGAAAAGGTGTCAGCCCGTGAAGACTTCCTAAGAAGTACACTCACGTTGTATGGGTCAAGTATCCAAAGGCTACGGAGCTCGCTCTAAAATGCTCCTCCTCTCTCCTTCGATCTCCTCACCTCATCTCCCAACTCCACCCCGGGGCACTGTCCCTAATACAAAAATGCAAAACACAAAACACGCCCACAGATCACCTCATCTCGCTGGACACTTCTCATAGGTGATTTTCCATGTGGTGTCAGTGCTCCCAGCTCCTGGCTCGATGACCTTGATTCCCAGGCCTCCCTCAAGGAGAAAGAACACCGTCTCCTAATTATCAGCTCTCCTTGCTCATTTGTATTGCATCCTCCCGAGCCTAACTCTCCTAAACAAAAGACGTTATTCTAACTAACAAAGATGACTTTCTCCACCTGCAACAGAAACGTGAGAACAGAACAAATTCAACACGCACATGAATTTCACTAGCAGCCCTATTCCTGAGCCCCCAGGGAAAATACATTTCAGGCCTACAGAAATCAGCCAACATAAGAGTGAAACACATAGGCCTCTCAAATACACACATAAGTGAACATTTCATTTAGGCCTTTCTACATCATAAGATTTCAGAAGTACATCAAATTCATATTTCATTGCAAACGACTTATGAAATCCTACACATTAAGGCAATTAGTCACATCTATGCATAACTTCAATATGGTGCACGTTTAAATCAAATGTGTTACATCACATGTGAGCAATTTCATTCGGTAAACGACATCAAATATATTGGATTACGATATTATAGCATGAATGCAACGTTATTTCTATTTATGGCACGACAGTTTTCCTACCATTTACACTTTCACTTGTTATTACTGAACACTTTCTAATGCTCAAATGTTAACATGACGAAGGAATATATGTGGGTGCGGACTATCCGTGATTATGATGCACCCCTACAAATAACAGAGCACCATCGCGCTCCATCAGTCCCCCCTCTGATGACAAGTGTCATCAAAACAAATCACAACTCCCTGGAGAAAGAACCGACCTAAACAGAAGTTGTAGCCATTCTCCCCTGTCGGAACTTCTCTAGACGTTTGAGATTCTCATAATGACTGTCCTGCAGTCTCTCCATTCTCCTCTCTCGCTCACTAAGAGAACTCTCAGTCTGACCTACCTTATGCCATTTGTAGGCTTTCACCAGTCCCAACAAGATGATCACACAAACCACAATTATAATGATGGGCTTCAATATGTCACCAAGTATTCCCTTTCCAAGACTTGCAAACCAACTTCCAACTTTTCTAAAGCCCTTTGCAACTTTGTCTCAAACACCCTCTGTTGCCAAATCATGCACTTCATGATGAATCTCAGTGAAGTTACTTATATACTTCCGCAGATCTTTGCTGTTTTCCGGTATATAAGTACAGCACTGTTAAACCCTCAACATTTTACAGACTCCACCCTCTTTTGCAAGCAAGACATCCAAAGCAAGGCGGTTCTGGATCACCATAGCTCTTATCGACACCATCTCTCCGTCTACAAGCAACAAAGACTGAGCTGTATTCGCTGACAACTTATCCACAACTGTTGACAATCATTCAGAACCACTCCTAGACTCGGTATCACTTCTCCAAATACATCTCCATCTCTCCTGCACTTGTACCTCGTTTCTCTCTATGATGTACTCCACCTTCCAAGGGTCCTAGATCCTCAAAGTGATACATTTTGGGAAACACCACAGCCACATAACCTGTACCATACCAATTCAATGGCAATCGCACATAGGCATTTTTCCCACACACGAAATACACATTCGGTACAACTTGCACCGTCTCCTGAAAGAACTTCTTCGCAGTTGCTTCGATTGTGAAGATGTGATCACACACACTTTGTCCCACATAGACATTATCATAATATGTCGGTACCTATCTAATGCAAAGCTTCCCCCTCTGTTCAAAATCCAAAGCTATTGGACCAGAGCTCCCTTTTGCATTGTGTGCTAGTTACTCCTTGGTCCAAGCAATCATTGCTTCTCTACTATTAGGTTTGACTGACAACTGTCTATGTCTGTCTTCTACTTGATCTACAAATTTCTTTTCTATGTCAGTTAACATACCGGTCAAATTGTGACGATGTGCATAAGCTGTATCTAAGGTAACAGTAGGTATGAAATACTTTCCCACTCTATGTTCCTGCTTGTAATAATCATACTTATTCAGGTGCTTATAAGCTGGAACCTCTGAAAGCACCACATCGTAATTCGAAAAGTAATATTCATAATGACCCTTACCGTAAAACATGCTAAGTAACAAACTACATGTAATACCATATGTCAAAGGAAGATGATGGTAACGAATACCTTTCTCTACAGACGCAGACAATTGCATGCACACATAACAATCTCTTACATCCATCGTGTTCATGTACTCATAAAGTAACTTGGCGTAAGCGTTAAGCGTGTAATCACCGTTAGACAAATCTACATGTAGCATACAACTAGTCTGATCTAGCATAGTCTTATCAGCTCCTACGATACCCTCTTTTGTGCTAGAAGTAACAGGTGTGGTTGTCCCCTTCACTTCCACCCCTTCAACTTCTGCGTCATGTGATACCTTTACAGACACAATAATAACTACCGCTATTACTCTTATCACTCCTACTATGAGTGTACCTATTAAACACTTACACCTACGATTCGAATTTCCAGACTCCATTTTCAATGGTCGGTTTAGCACAGCAACAGGATTTGCACAAAGTCTCTTTCTCTGCCTCTGATTGCTGTTAACCAGTTCAAATGCATTTAGTTGAAGTTCTGGAAATAAATTCACAGTTTGTTCTTTTCTTTATTTACACAGTTCAAGAGACTTCCTTAGCCCTTCTACGGAAAGGTCCCTGAATGCATTCTTCTTCCACTCGCGCCTAGGTTATCTTCTTTAAAACAAGCTATTTGCAGTTCACAGTTCGATCAACAGTCTCTTATAAGCTCCGAACCAATTTCAACTATGACGCGTTGCAAAATCTCAAGACGAACAGCTGCAATTTCCTGAGCTGGTGGCTGGTATCCAAAAGTTGGAAAAGACAAATCTCGCAGAATCAAAACTCGCACCTTGCTCAATATTGGAAGTCTTGGTACCCTCACCGTCAACACCCCCTCTATTTCCAAACCAGGAACTATCAGCTTGATATCGATTTTCAGTTCAGGGGTCCTGCTGACCACTCGTGAAGACATCAGCCTCCCGGTCCCCACTGCTCCCGGCATCGGTAGCCAGCTAAGTCCACTCGGGGCAGCGTATCTCTGACAAGGCACTCTTGCTCTTCCCGACCTTCTCAGACTCCCCTGTGCTTGTTCTGCGTCACTTAACTCCGATTTAGACGTTTCAGACACAGGAGAAAGATCTCATTCAGGTGCCAATCTTAGATTTAACCTCCCTTGTCTCCCAGACCACGATTCCTCTGCGAGGTCTGCCCTTCTTCTCTGCACCTGACCACCTTGCGCACCAGATCTTTCAGCTGAGTCTGACTCTATATCACTCGCAACGTTACAGTCTCCCTCAGAGTCAATACCTGGGCCTTGTGTAGCGTGACCCCCCTCAGCTTGCTCTGGTGGGCAATCAGCTTCGCCAGTAACCCTCACAGCTTGGCTTGACCCCTCTGGTGGCCTCACGACCATAGCTGGATTTTCTTCTTGGAGAGGACCTGTTTCTTCCGAGGGTCCTGAAACTCTGCGGTGTGGGAGGCGTGTATCCAGTTCGGTAAGCCCTCGCACTTCACAGCTGTATTTGTCACCAAGATCACTTGATATGGGCCTCTCCAGCGTGCGTCAAGGCAACTCTTTCTCACATGCTTGCGAACGAGTACCCAGTCACCCGGACACAAATCATGGCACAGGTTCTTCGAGGTCGAGGTCGAGGCAGTCGCAGCTTCAACCTAGTGAGACACAGTACGGACTACGCCAGCCAGTCCTTTGCAATAATCAAGGATCAAATCATCTGTGATGTTTATCAAGGCTGTAGACGGCACTGCTGGAAAGCGCATTGCCCTCCCCATCAGGATCTCGTGAGGCGAGAGACCTGTCTTCCTGTCTGGAATGCTACGGATACTCATCAACACCAAGGGCAACGCATCAGGCCATTTCAAAGACGTGAATGAACACACTTTTGCCATTCTCATTTTGAGAGTTCCATTAATTTACTCCACAATTCCAGATGCCTCGGGCCTGTAGCTGCAATGCAGTCTCTGATCAACTTGCAAGGCGGCACAAAGCATCCTCATGACCTCACTATGGAAATGAGTTCCTCTATCCGACTCCAATGAGGTTGAAAATCCGAAACGTGGTCTAAGCTCTCTAAGCAACAATTTTGCTACCGTGAGACTATCACATCTCCTTGTCAGATAAGCTTCCACCAACACCACAACCAAGATGTACCTCAATCCATTGCACCTAGGCATCTCGATGAAGTCAATCTGGATCCTATTAAAGGGTCCCCCTGATCTTCCAATGTGACTCAATGCAACCACAGTCTTTTTACCCGCATTCATCTGCTGACACGTAACACATCTGTGACACACTGCTTCAGCAAGCGCACAAAACTGTGGATTGAACCACCTCTGCCTGAACACTCGCACCATGGCATCCCTTCCAATGTGAACTGCTCCATGAATCTGCCTTGCCATAGGGCTCAGTAAATCATCCGGTAACACTGCTCGATCATCAGTTGAAACCCAAATACCATCATCTCTTTTCTCACAACCTGCTTTGATCCAACCGGCTTCTTCCTATCCTGACACTTCTCCCTGCAGGCGCTTGAGCTCGTCCCAAGTGTCTGCCATGGCTAACATCATGCTGAGCTCGGTTCTCTCTGGTCGCTCTCCAGTATATTCTCCTGTGAAAATGCACCCTTGTTCTGCACAGAAACGTGCAACTTCTTCTGCATACCTATTCCCAAGGGTGACGAAGATCTTCCCCCTCCCGTGGGCGGCACATTTGACCACTGCAATTTCTTTTGGACGTTGCAAAGCTTCCAACAACTGTCTCACATACTCCCCATTTCTGATTGGAGATCCTGATGGCATTAAGAATCCCCTCTGTGACCATAGCTGTCCGAAGTCATGAACCACACCGAAACCGTACTGGCTATCAGTGTAGATGGTGACTCGGATTTGCTCGGCAACCAAACAGGCATGTGTCAAAGCAATGATCTCAGCCACTTGTGCGGAGTATACTCCCTGTAAACAAGCAGCCTCCACAACTCCAGAAATGGTGCACACAGCAAACTCTGCTCCCAGATGGCCCTCATTGTCTCTTAGGCATGAACCATCTACAAAGAAGGTCTCATCAGATTGGGGTAAAGGTTCATCGACAATGTCGGGTCTCGGTTTGGTGCAATGTTCAGTCACATCAAGACAGTCATGGTCCTCACAATCTTCATCGTCAACATTTGGCAAAGGCTTCAAAGTAGCAGGATTCAATACAGAACATCTTTTCGGAGTCACATTCTCCGAGGCAAGTATGACCTGCTCATAGTGTGTGAGTCTGTTATTTGTCAAATGCTGCGCTTTGGTTCTCGTCATCAGGAGCTCAACTGAGTGTGGAACGTAGACTGTGAGTGGGTGACCCATTACTATGCTTTCACACCTTTCAACGCTGACACCAGTTGCAGCAACAGATTGGAGACATCCGGGCAACGCTGAAGCTACTGGGTCTAAGGTAGCTGAAAAATAGGCAACTGTCTACGCACACCTCCATAAGTCTGTGTTAGTATTGACAGTGCGCAACCCTCTCTCTCACAGCAAAATAGTGAGAAGGACTTATTGTAATCAGGCATTCCCAGAGCCGGGGCGCGACAAAGGCTCTCTCTCAGCTCCATGAAGGCGATCAAGCAGTCGTTATCCCAAGGTACCGGATCACTTACATCCTTGTGTGTCAACCTCTGTAAAGGCTTTGCCTTCATTGAGAAGTTGGGAATCCACTGACGGCAATACCCAACCATTCCCAGAAACATCCTGACTTCATTTTGTGTTGTAGGCGCAGTCATATTCATGATTGCCTCCACACAATCTGGTGTCACCTTCCTCTTGAATTTCTCAATTCGATGACCCAAATACTGAACCTCAGTCAAACAATACTGTAGCTTGCTCGGGGACACCTTGTGTCCATTCTCTGCTAGATGATTTAGCAATGCAACAGTATCAATCCTGCAAGCATCCTCTGTCTCAGACGCGATCAAGAGGTCGTCAATATACTGCACAAGAACTGAATTCTGTGGCAGTACGAGACTCTCAAGATTCTTCTTCAAAATCTGATTGAAAATCGATGGGTTCTCGGTATACCCTTGTGGGATACGACACCATGTTAACACACGATTTTCCAACTGGAAAGCGAATAAAAATTGGCTCTCCTCATGCAAAGGTATCGAAAAAAGGCTTGGCACAGGTCAATCACTGTGACCACTCAGCTTCACATGGTATCTGAAATAGGATCACTGATGGATTCGGTATCACAGGACAACATGGAACTACATTGACCTTTCGCAGGTCCTGCATGATTCTAAACTTCCCACTTGGTTTCTGCAGTCACATTATAGGGGAATTACATGGGCTCCCCATTATCTCCTTCAAAATTCCTTGCTCAATCATAGACTCAATTACAGGCTTAATTCCTGCCACCGTTTCCGGCGTCAGATTGTACTGAGGGGTTCTTGGGAATTCAGCGTTTGGCTTGACCTGAATCTTAACTGACTCAACCCCTTTGATCAACCCTATCTCTTCCCCTGTGAAATCCCATGCAGAGATTCTGGTTCGCCAATTTAAATGCAATGTCATCATCATTGGTTTGCAACTCCACTCCTTTGGGCGTGCAATTGATAGTGCAGTTCAATTTGCACAAAAGATCACGACCCAACAAACAGACTGGACTCGAATCGCACACCACAAATTGGTGTAGATCGTGAAATGTTCCTATTCTCATAGGTATCTCATCTGTCAATGGATTGGTCATTCTCTTGTTTGCAACTCCTACAACTTGGATCGATTGTCCCGAGAGGGGTAGGTTTGGAACTACTGCGGATCTTACAGTAGAACGGGTAGCACCAGTATCAATCAGAAAGGTGATGGGGTGACCGTCAACATCTGCCTCCACGTACGGTCCTCTCTGGTCTACCTCCCAGACTGCTCCAAGGGTACAGTCTTCCTCCCCCCTCAGGCACCATCATTGTAACGGGTCTGAAGCGAACTCTTCAAAAGTCTCAATGAGTGGAATCTGATGGTACGCCCTGCTTGCTTGTGGAATCCTCGGTGGTTGGGGAACTTGGACTTGTGGTCCTAAACTTCCCCCATGTACAGACCTGGGCCCTACTGCTGTATTTACTGTCTCAGGTACCTGAATCATCTCCTCATCTTGGACCTAATTAGCGGGATTTAACCTGCACTCGCGCTTCCAATGCCCGAATTTGTGACAATAATGACATGCAGTAGTCTTCTTCAGAGTACCAACATCCACCCCTGTCTTTGGGTCTACAGGTTTCCCTCTTCCCTGACCTGACGAGTTTTGGGTCCCTCTTTGGCCGTTCCCCTGTCTTCGTTCCAACGTCCCTCCGCTCGGCTGTGCCTGGTTCACCCTCTCTGCATTCCTCATTTGGACCAGCATCAACTTATCCTTAAACTTCTTATGCTTTGAGTCTACTTCATCACTACAGTACCTGGCATACCGTAGAATCTCATCCATGGACTTGTTCTGCCAGCAGATCAAGTGCTGTTGGATCATAAAGCTAATCTCTGGTCTTAACCCTAAGACAGATTTGGAGACAAACTGTCCCATGTCTTTGGAATCAAGGGTGTCTAATCCACTGTATTGCTTAAAGGCTTGCAAGAGCCTCTCATAATAAGCATGTACTGATTCTTTGGGTAGTTCGGTCTATCTTAACACAATCAATATCTTGTGGCGAAATTTTTGACTGTAACCATGTGATTACCTGCTGGAACTTTTTATAACCACAGGTGAAGGACCATGTGTAATAGGATCTCGTTCTGGTTCTGACGTTGGCCACTCAACCACAATTTTACAAGCTGACCACAAATCACTTGGTACTACAATGTCAAACAATGTATTCAAATCAATCCATAAAACCTTTGAAATTTTAACAAAGCGATCGACTTGCTTGTAACACTCAACAGGGTTTTTCCTCAGCCGAGGAAAATCGTTTGTGAATGCTGCCAAATCACCCCTGTTTGGGCAGATGCACATACCCTCCACTCGGTACCTCTCGCAATGGGTAAGCCTCTACTCCTGCTATTCCTCCTCCTGGAGGCGGCGTATCGCATATACCCTTTTTGACACTCTTCTTCTTGGACCACCTCTCTTCCCACTTGTCAAGCATGCTCCATGCACGTATTCCTATAATCAATTCTCGAATGTGTGTTTTTAACCCTATGACTCTTTTCTCTTCCAATTCCTGATCACTATAATTTAGCCCATGACTTCCCTGCAACATCTTCGTTTTGGTTAAATCTACATCGTACCTTTGTGCTAATTCTGTCAGTTTCTCATGAGCCTTCCTCGCCTTACGGGTCACATCCTTCGCCACAAACAACAGCTCGACTTGTTCATAAAGTTCCATCCTTTCCAAAGGTAAATTTCCACTTATAATTTCATCCGCTTCCGCCTTCAACTTCACCACATCTAGCACTTTGGCCCTTATAGCAGCTTTGATTGTTCCCTTACTCGATGTACTGTTTAGCTCTCCACTTTCACTGCTCTGATTTCCTCGATGACTCCCTTCAACTATAGCCCGTGAGGCATTTTGACTCTCCGAAATTTCCTGGTCCATTCGTCCTCCTGCCACTCTCCCCATGGGACCTCTAACTGGGGGTTCCCACATCCTCAAATCAGAGCGAGAGTCTACTAACGACACTGATCTTACCGCACTAGACTCAGTATGCCCTCTAGAAGAGTCTGCAGTGGCTGGCAATGGAGTACTAGCCTCTACGGGTCGCAAAAGAGGACCAATTCCGCTCAATGTACCATTTCCTCCCGAACTGACACTTTCTCCTGCTGCTGGTAACTGTGTTTGACTACCGTTTCCTGCTTGACCTGGATCGTACACTGACACTATAGGACCAATGGTGACCGGCACCGTAAGGGCATCCGGTAACCGTGTAACAGTATTAACTCCACTCGTCTCCGTATTTCTCGGTTACTGTATTCCTATTCCCTCCGTTCCTGTTGAAATCTTTCCCACTACTCTCGCACTAGACCTCGTCTGTAATTCTCCCGTCCCTTCCATAAGAGCTTGTCTTCCCTCCTCAGACATTGGGTTATACGGAAGCGGATGCTCTGCTAGCAACCTATTTAGTAAGCTGTCATCTGTGTCGCTATCATCTTCTTCCTTCCTCTTCTGGGCATCTCCTACCTTCTCTAACATTGGGAATAGCCTCTCTCCCTCAATAGTATTTACTCTCCATCTCTTCGCCAATGCATCCCATCGTGCATCTTGAAATGCCCTTATCGACTTTTTCACTCTTTCCTGACTTCGGTCCCTTTTCCTCGCATGTGCTGCTCTTATCCATGCATCCAATGCCTCAAACTGTATTGGTCTAGGTGGAGGTCGCAATGAAGCCATCACTGCCCTCAACTGATACAGAATATCCAATCTAAATGACCCATAACGTGGAAAAGCCAACTCTCCCTCCTTCTCAGTAATTTTATGCCAATTCTGAAGCCCAACTATGTTATGGAGTCCTACATTCATGGCCATATAATGTGCTGGTGTTTCCTCGGGTGGTGCCTCTTCACCCACTCGAGTTACCACTCCTCTATCTCCCCTACAAAGATCACGTAACACGCTAAAGCATCGCATGTTGAACCAACTTCTTTCCCTCACAAGATGTTTTCGTTCTTACTTCCTGATGACAATCCACCAATCCCAGCGCGGCTTTACACCAACCGACCTATTGCAGCATGGCACACTCTGACGTCACTCTTCCTCCTCACTCAGCTCAGCAGTTCACCCTCCTTTACAGTCTCTTCCTTACACATTCACGCACCTCATTCATAGAAACAAGCAACTGTCTGTCCACTTAATGACCGGACAGTCACATAACCGACTGTCTGTCCACGAAAGGACCAGACAGTCTCACAAGTAATTGTCTGCCTCACCTCTTGCAACTCAGAGGGAGTTCTGTCCATCGTAAGCCCGAGTCCACTACCCCCCACCCTGCCCCTCCCCTGCCCCGCCCTGAAGCACTCCCTCAGCGAGCTGCCACTGCCTAATACAAAAATGCAAAACACAAAACACGCCCACAGATCACCTCATCTCGCTGGACACTTCTCATAGGTGATTTTCCATGTGGTGTCAGTGCTCCCAGCTCCTGGCTCGATGACCTTGATTCCCAGGCCTCCCTCAAGGAGAAAGAACACCTTCTCAATTATCAGCTCTCCTTGCTCATTTGTATCGCATCCTCCCGAGCCTAACTCTCCTAAACAAAAGACGTTATTCTAACTAACAAAGATGACTTTCTCCACCTGCAACAGAAACGTGAGAACAGAACAAATTCAACACGCACATGAATTTCACTAGCAGCCCTATTCCCTATTCCTGAGCCCCCAGGACAAATACATTTCAGGCCTACAGAAATCGGCCAACATAAGAGTGAAACACAAAGGCCTCTCAAATACACACATAAGTGAAAATTTCATTTAGGCCTTTCTACATCATAACATTTCGGAAGTACATCAAATTCATATTTCATTGCAAACAACTTATGAAATCTATACACGTTAAGGCAATTAGTCACATCTATGCATAACCTCAATATGGTGCACGTTTAAATCAAATGTGTTACATAACATATGAGCAATTTCATTAGGTACATGATATTTAATACTATGGATTATGATATTAAAGCATGAATGCAACGTTATTTCTATGTATGGCACAACATGTTTTCCTACCATTTACACTTTCACATGTTATTACTGAACACTTTCTAATGCTCAAATGTTAACACGACGAAGGAATATATGTTGGTGCAGACTATCCGTGATTATGATGCGCCCCTACAAATAACATAGTACCATCGCGCTCCATCAATGTTTACAGCGAGCCTCTCATTCTCATTGATATCTTGCACTGAGGCATTGCCATCTCAGACATATATTGCTTGCTCTGTAAATCGTCACAGTTTGATAGTGTCATCTTCCCAGGGGTAGCCACCATCCAAGGGGTATATACATGGGAGAGATACAAAAGGACAGCATGTTCACACAATGTTGTTACCTTTAATGAAAGTGCATTGATCAGCAGAATAAGAAAACTAGGACGGACAACTTTCTCCTACACCGGGTACTGGAGTGTCCAGCAAGAAGCAGTACTAAAATAACAGGCACATTATTAACAAATAAAAAGGATAATGTAGAAAGGTTGTGGCAGTCATTTTTGATTCCACTGTCTAAAAGCCCTGCACTGCATCACTAATGTTCTTCTCAATGATTGACTTAGCATCAACAGGATTTTCTGATGGTGCAGATCCTAGAAAACTCCTGCAGAGATTTCTGACAATGCAGGTTAGAAGAGCCATCTCTGTGGAACTCAGATTTTCTTTGAACTTAGTTTGAGGACACATTTGGATGATTCATCAGAGGTGAGAAGGAGCGTCTCTGTGTCTCCAGAATCTTGTTTTGCTGAAGCCTATTCATGTAACAGGAGTGCAAAGTTTAATTCCCTGATTCTGGCAGATCCCCCTTGAAGGCAGGTCCACTATAGGGCGTCCATATACTTTTTCTGGTGAGAGTACAAAACTTCTGTGTGATTCTGTCAGGGAGGCAACAGTGTAGAATGAGTCACACCTACTTGATATCTGCTCTTACTCAATACTAAGGTGTTGTAGGAGGAAAATAAACAGATACAGGAGGAAAAACGACACCAAGTTGAAGTTAGTGCTGAATTGCATATCATGCAAGCCCTATTCCAATGCTTAATTTGTGATGGGGTTTGCGGGTGGTGGACACCTGCACTCCTATTTGGGGACTGGGGCTTATTTTCATTGTCTTACTTTAACCCAGGCAAAAGAGATAAAGGCAGAAAGAGAAGAAGGAAGGAGAAAGAAAAAGATAGGAAACAATGACAAAGAGAAGAAAAAGAACCTGAAAAAATGAGGGAAAGAGTTTGGAAGTATAGTGTAGTGGAAGAAAGAGGCAAGAGGTGGAATAAAGTCTAAGCGGCCTTGACATTTGGCAACCTGACATTCAGCAGCACCCTTGGTGAGAACCTAAGAAAAATCATGGGGCATTGCACTTATATTTTTATTTACAAATTAACCCCTGCCCTATTCTATTGGTGCCTTATGTAGCCAACCCACAGACATATTGCCCAGACACATAGCAGTCATGACAAAGAGTCAGAGGCACATATGTATTGTCACCAGCAAGGAATGAGAATGGAGTGTAGATGGTAACAAGGAATGGTGCGACTTATTTATCTTTTGCTTCCATCTAGGTATCCAACTTACGGTCTACCCTCCGACGTAGGAAATGAGGACAGACAGAGTCCTCCATCTGCTAAGTACTTGTTTGTATCTCTTCCTATTCCTCTTTCCCCTTGGGAAGTGTACTGATTGGCTGTGTTAGCACCTGGTGAATTGGTGAAATCCCTAAGACGTGTGGTGGTTGCAACATGAGCTCCACAATGCTCATACAGAAGCTCAGGTACTTGACAGATAGGGCCAGTTTAATGACACCACTCTTGATTATAGGGTTGTTTGTGACGTCCCACACTGCTAGGGAGTGAATTGTGGTAGGATGTAAAATATTCTAGGCCTCAACTTAGCGGTGATGGCATGAAGAGTTATAAAATATTGATGCCTTCCAAACTTATTCCAACATCCCAAAACGTTTTACCTATTTGTTGAAAACCCAATAAGTAATGCAACCTCAACACCATAAAATTAGTGAGTGGGGACAAAGAGCACTGTAATTGATTGATCAATATGTGCAAATTTGCATGTATCGGCTGCTTCATCAGATCAAATAAGAGTTGTCAGCTAAATGTTTTTTGTCCTTAACAGTGTGCTTGTTACTTGAAAGATGCAATCAAACTTAATGGGAGGCGACATTAGTGGTATCATGAATTAGACCTTCAACTTTTAGATGTCGAATAGGCTATCACGGGAAATGGCAAATTCCATTATACCTTTAATATCGAGTTCTTCTTTGTTCATTGTATATTTTGACCATTTCGAGGTTTCTTCTTAGGCTCAAATCTGATGTTGCATTGCTGGTAAAGTCACAAAGCAGTAATCAGTTAGAATGCATGTGAAATGTAACCTTCCATCACAGAACAACTGCTGATTTACACATATCCTATCACACCTGCTCCAATGTTTCTTGTTTACTCCCGATCTTGATTTGCAGCAACTTGATCAGAATCTGTTTCAGATCACTTCACGCAAAAGTAGCCAACCTGGACCTCAATATTTACAGCTGCTGTAGTTACTGGAAGAAGGTGCACGGCCACAACATAATCCATTGCCCAGCGTTTGTAGTTATGCTGATCGAAAATAACCCATTGCAATTATATGCCCTATAGATTCATTAGGAATACCATCACGCTTTGCCCTGGTTAATGACAGCATTATGTCAACCTGGCCAAGTTAACTGTTGCAAGACCAGAAAGTGTCTCATTGACAAAAACTGTGCTCAACAACCCAGAGTAGCTGTGTTGTTGCTTGATGAATTTTCTGCACCACAATTAATGTCTCTTTCCTGGCTTTCCCTGATGTTTTATTTCTGTACCGGACTCGAACAGGTCATCACATGCATTTGCATCTAGTGCAGCACTATGGTAACCTTTCCATTTGAGAAGCACCATTGCTGCAGCTAATAGCATTTTCTGTCGCCCCGTTGAATTAATTGCAACTGAAATTTAGTTAAATATGCACATGGACAGTAATCTGTTCTGCATGCACATAGATGTAGTCCTGAAACAGCCCAAACTGCTTTACTGTAGTCAACAGACCCAAATGCGGGACAGGACATTGTTTTATAAATGCTTCATCGCATCATCTTCTCGCCAAACCTGATGCATCAGTGATGACTAGAGGGTTCTTTACAGCTGAAAAAGCTAGAATAAATGGAGTTGAAATGATTGTCTAAATAACAGAATCATTATCTTTTATTTGATATTTGATCAAATCTGTTCAAACCTACTCCATGATGGTACCTTCTGGGCCTCACCAATGTCAGATAGGAGCTGTTCCTTCCATACTGACCTGTGACATTACCCATAATGCTAATGTGGACGGTTCTGCTGCATCTTGCTAAGGACTGTCACACATTTGCTACATTTTGAGAAATATTGTCTTCCAGGCCATTTGCAATTACACTTTTACCATTTGGCACTCTAACTTTGTGTGCAAGATTTTATGATTTTCACATGCAGGTGCTATAATCGTGGTTGCAGATGGTAACACTTTTCGACCTACCTTCTTTAATATGCTAATACTATGAATTCGGAAGCATTGTGGCTGTTTGGCATTTCCTCTCTACATTCATTGTCACCACATGCTACATGATGGAAGGAAATTGTACTTGTCCAACTGTGCCTCTTTCAGCAATGATTCTGACATACAATATAACAAAACTTTCTCATGAGGTATGGCTGACACAGTGGCCAAGACAATTCAGTTCTTCAGTACATTACTTAGAACACAGAAAGTAGTGTACAGTTTCAGCTAACAAAATATAGGCCTCATTTATGAGATTTTGCCGTAGGGCAGTGCTGCAGTCCTTCCTGCTGCACTGCCCTACGTCAAAAGAAACAAGCATTGGCATAGCCAATAGGTCTCGCCTTTGGGACCTTATAAGTGTTTAGCCAGAGATATTGACTTTGCCTATGTCTTTAAGCTGTGCTGTACAGAAGTCTGCAGCATGCTGAAAAGTTATAATAAAGAAGTTTCAGAAGCATTTTTGTTACCTTATATATGACCAAGAAAGCATTATGTACAATTTAACGACCATATTAAAAAAGTATTAACAATAAATAATGTCTTGAGTTTTTTTTTGTCCTTTCAATGCTGGCAACTTCTATCTGCCTGTCCCAATGGTTGCTTGTTATGGTTTTTATTTTTATGGGGGGGCATAAATAACAGGAGGGTGAAGGTTGGGAAATAGTACCTGTATAACAGTCAGTGAGAGAGTCAGTCAGTTAGTCAGTCAGTCAGTCAGTCAGTGAGAGAGTCAGTTAGTTAGTCAGTCAGTGAGAGAGAGAGTGAGAGAGTCAGTCAGTCAGTCAGAGAGTCAGTGAAAGAGTCAGTCAGTCAGAGAGAGAGAGAGAGTCAGTCAGTCAGTCAGTCAGTGAGAGAAAGAGTGAGAGAGTCAGTCAGTTAGTCAGTGAGAGAGAGTGAGAGAGTCAGTCAGTCAATGAGAGAGTCAGTCAGTCAGTCAGTGAGAGAGAGTGAGTCAGTCAGTGAGAGAGAGAGAGAGTCAGTCAGTGAGAGAGAGTGAGAGAGTAAGTCAGTGAGAGAGAGAGAGTCAGTCAGTAAGAGAGAGAGTCAGAGAGTCAATCAGTGAGAGAGAGTCAGAGAGTCAGTCAGTGAGAGAGAGAGAGTCAGAGAGTCAGTCGGTGAGAGAGAGAGTCAGACAGTGAGAGAGTGAGATTGTCAGTCAGTGAGAGAGAGAGTCAGAGAGTCAGTCAGTCAGTGAGAGAGTCAGTCAGTTAGTGAGAGAGAGAGAGTGAGAGAGAGAGTCAGTCAGTTAGTCAGTCAGTCAGTCAGTTAGTGAGAGAGTGAGAGTCAGTCAGTGAGAGAGAGAGTCAGAGAGTCAGTCAGTGAGAGAGAGTCAGAGAGTCAGTCAGTGAGAGAGAGAGAGTCAGAGAGTCAGTCAGTGAGAGAGAGAGTCAGTCAGTCAGTGAAAGAGTCAGTGAGTCAGTCAGTGAGAGAGTCAGTCAGTTAGTGAGAGAGAGAGTGAGAGAGAGAGTCAGTCAGTGAGAGAGAGAGTGAGAGAGTCAGTCAGTCAGTCAGTGAGAGAGAGAGAGAGAGTGAGTGAGAGAGTCAGTCAGTCAGTCAGTGAGAGAGTCAGTCAGTCAGTGAGAGAGTCAGTCAGTCAGTCAGAGAGTCAGTGAGAGTCAGTCAGTCAGTCAGAGAGTCAGTCAGTCAGTCAATGAGAGAGTCAGTCAGTCAGTCAGTGAGAGAGAGAGTCAGTCAGTCAGTCAGTGAGAGAGAGAGTGAGAGAGTCAGTCAGTCAGTCAGTCAGTGAGAGAGAGAGAGTGAGTGAGAGAGTCAGTCAGTCAGTCAGTGAGAGAGTCGGCCAGTCAGTGAGAGAGAGAGTGAGAGAGTCAGTCAGTCAGTCAGAGAGTCAGTGAGAGTCAGTCAGTCAGTCAGTCAGTCAGTGAGAGAGTGAGAGTCAGTCAGTCAGTCAGCCAGTGAGAGAGAGATTGAGAGAGTCAGTCAGTCAGTCAGTGAGAGAGAGAGAGTGAGAGAGTCAGTCAGTCAGTCAGTGAGAGAGAGTGAGAGAGTCAGTCAGCCAGTGAGAGAGGGAGTGAGAGAGTCAGTCATTCAGTCAGTCAGTCAGTCAGTGAGTCAGTCAGTCAATGAGAGAGTCAGTCAGTCAGTCAGTCAGTCAGTGAGAGAGTCAGTCAGTCAGTCAGTGAGAGAGTCAGTCAGTCAGTTAGTCAGAGTGAGAGAGAGACAGTCAGTCAGTCAGAGTGAGAGAGAGACAGTCAGTCAGTCAGAGTGAGAGAGAGAGACAGTCAGTCAGTCAGTCAGAATGAAAGAGAGAGACAGTCAGTCAGTCAGTCAGAGTGAGAGAGAGAGACAGTCAGTCAGTCAGTCAGAGTGAGAGAGAGAGAGACAGTCAGTCAGTCAGTCAGAGTGAGAGAGAGAGAGACAGTCAGTCAGTCAGTCAGACAGAGTGAGAGAGAGAGACAGTCAGTCAGTCAGACAGAGTGAGAGAGAGAGACAGTCAGTCAGTCAGAGTGAGAGGGAGAGACAGTCAGTCAGACAGAGTGAGAGAGAGACAGTCAGTCAGACAGAGTGAGAGAGAGAGACAGTCAGTCAGTCAGACAGAGTGAGAGAGAGAGAGACAGTCACTCAGACAGAGTGAGAGAGAGAGACAGTCAGTCAGTCAGACAGAGTGAGAGAGAGAGTCAGTCAGTCAGACAGAGTGAGAAAGAGACAGTCAGTCAGTCAGACAGAGTGAGAGAGAGAGACAGTCAGTCAGTCAGTCAGACAGAGTGAGAGAGACAGTCAGTCAGTCAGTCTGACAGAGTGAGAGAGAGAGACACTCAGTCAGTCAGACAGAGTGAGAGAGAGAGACAGTTAGTCAGTCAGTCAGACAGAGTGAGAGAGAGAGACAGTCAGTCAGTCAGTCAGAGTGAGAGAGAGAGATAGTCAGACAGTCAGAGTGAGAGAGAGAGAGGCAGTCAGTCAGCCAGGCAGTCAGTCAGAGTGAGAGAGACAGTCAGTCAGTCAGTCAGAGTGAGAAAGAGAGACAGTCAGTCAGTCAGGCAGTCAGTCAGAGTGAGAGAGAGAGACAGTTAGTCAGTCAGAGTGAGAGAGAGAGACAGTCAGTCTGAGTGAGAGAGAGAGACAGTCAGTCAGTCAGAGTGAGAGAGAGAGACAGTCAGAGTGAGAGAGAGACGGTCAGTCAGTCAGAGTGAGAGAGAGAGAGAGACAGCCAGTCAGTCAGTCAGAGTGAGAGAGAGAGACAGTCAGTCAGTCAGTCATAGTGAGAGAGAGAGACAGTCAGTCAGTCAGAGTGAGTGAGAGAGAGAGAGACAGTCAGTCAGTCAGTCAGAGTGAGAGAGAGAGACAGTCAGTCAGTCAGAGTGAGAGAGAGAGACAGTCAGTCAGTCAGAGAGAGAGAGAGAGACAGTCAGTCAGTCAGTCAGTGTGAGAGAGAGAGAGACAGTCCGTCAGTCAGTTAGTCAGTGTGAGAGAGAGAGACAGTCAGCCAGTCAGTCAGAGTGAGAGAGAGACAGTCAGTCAGTCAGTCAGAGTGAGAGAGAGACAGTCAGTCAGGCAGTCAGAGTGAGAGAGAGAGCCAGTCAGTCAGTCAGTCAGATTGAGAGAGAGAGACAGTCAGTCAGTCAGAGTGAGAGAGAGAGACAGTCAGTCAGTCAGAGTGAGAGAGAGAGAGACAGCCAGTCAGTCAGAGTGAGAGAGAGAGACAGTCAGTCAGACAGAGTGAGAGAGAGAGAGACAGTCAGTCAGTCAGACAGAGTGAGAGAGAGAGACAGTCAGTCAGTCAGTCAGACAGAGTGAGAGAGAGAGACAGTCAGTCAGACAGAGTGAGAGAGAGAGACAGTCAGTCAGTCAGACAGAGTGAGAGAGACAGTCAGTCAGTCAGTCAGACAGAGTGAGAGAGAGAGACAGTCAGTCAGACAGACAGAGTGAGAGAGAGAGAGTCATACATTGTCACTTTCAGCAAGCGCGGTCCCTAAAGTGAAACCGGACCGTGCTACAAAGAACAAACAAAGAAGAGTGGGAGGGGTGCAAACATGGAGCGCAGGCTGCTAATTAGTAACCTGATCCACGACGGGGAGGAATGCAGCTGCCAGCCTGCGCGCCGCTGCTCGCTCCCGAGATAAAAATGCTGTGGGAGGGAACATTTAAAGAAGAGGTGGGACATGCACCCGCCTTTGGCCATTTGCGTGCTTTCATTATTGAAAGACACACGCAAAGGCCAATCAGATGTGTGGGAGGAGTCCGACCCACACGGAGAAGTTTTGAGCCCTCACAAGAATCCTCCCATAGATCAGCGCATGCGCACTGCGCTAGGCTCGACCTAAAAAGCAGGAATGCATCGTATCTAATAATACGGCGCATTCCTGTCCTTTTCCCCTGCGCCGGCACACAATGGGCTGCCATGCGCCACGCAGGCACCTTTGCACCATGGTGCAAGGGTGCCTGCGTTGCAGGGATGATTTTTTTTTTTTGCAGGAAGGTAAACCTTCCAGCAGAAAAATAATCACAAGAGGCTTTTTCCTCTTTCTATGTGTGCTGCTGAATGCAGCACACTTAGAAAAAGGAAAAACGACGAGAAATAAAGATATTTCTCCTCTTTGTGCCTTCCTTACGCCTCCCCTGGGGAGGCATACGTTTTTTGCGCTGCCTCAGAGTTATGATTTCTCGTAAATCTGGGGCAGTGTCAAAAAGCCATGGATGTTGCTGGGAACGCCCCCAGCAACACTCATTGCACGCCCCTTTAATGCAGAAAACTGTATTAAAAAGTAGCTTTGTGCTGCCTCGTAAATATGGAGCAGGCTCCTGCTCCACGGAAAGTCACAAAAAGTGATGTTCCAGCGGCGCAAGGGGCCTCATAAATGAGGCCCTATGTTTTGGTGTTATTTGCTGTCCATTTTGATACTGTAGGAAAATGTCTGGAATAATACACTTATGGCCTCACTCATATGAGGTCTGTAACAAGACACATTTCAAACTAACCTGGAAGGTCCGTCCGCCCCCTCGGTTCCCTTGTCTGGTTTATGGTGCAGGAGAAGATGGGGTATGAAACTGTGATGCTGCTGCCAGATCTGCCATTGGGAACTCCATAGCAACTGGCCAAATGGCTTTAGAAATGATGTTGGAGGCGATGCCAAATTTAGGGTGGTGCTTTGAACATACTTACTACTGGTACACATTCGGTCAAGGAAAGCCGTGGTCATGTCTCGGACAGAAAAAGTTATAAAATTACCCTCACCAGTTTGGAAAAATCCCCCAGGGGTACATTATGTAGGAGAGTAGGATCTGCTTCACATGGGTACCCCCACTTTTTGCTGATGCTTCACTGGTTTTCGACATTAGTCTGGCTGGGGCCCTGCTAATCAGAACCCCAGCCTAGCTGCTTCCTCTCTAAAATGGTTTCCATGTGCCTTAGGCACATCACTGATTGGGATCTGGAGTGCCCTTATAAGTCCCTAGTATATGGTATACTATGTACCAAGGGCATAGGTACCTCAGAGGCCTGCCAGGGGCTGCAGCATGTATTATGCCACCCCTGGAAGGCCATCCAAACTGACACCACAGGTCTGCTACTGCAGCCTGGGTAAGGTGGTGCAAGCACCCCTTACTGTGATATAGGTTACCTATATCACTAAATGCATACACACATATAAACCTATAAGTCACTCCTAAGGCAGGCCTTATCAATCCTAAAGGCAGAGTGCATGGTTCCTATGTGAGAGGGTGCCCCTGCATGAGCAGGGCCCCTCTGCAGCGTTCGGAGACCATCTCTGATGCTGTTTGTAGTGCAGCCTGACCATATACTCTTAAGCGCATTATATCCTCGCGGTAAAATGCTAAATTTGGAATGGCTGCACCTAAACATGTCGTGTTTGGTGTCAAACATCTTGGAATACTACGCCCCCGCCAATCCTGGCTGCGGGGGTAGCATTCCACCCTTCTAGAGGGAAAGACATGTTAACTCTGACTAGTCCGGTAACTTCTTTCCAGAGCCCTGGCATCACAAAATGGATGCTGCTGCCACAGACACGAGTCTGGCCTCCTGCTGCTGGACGAAACTCCGGCAGGGGAGGCCTGGACAATAGGTTTCCTGTCCCAGGGAGGTGTGACCACCTCCCAGACAGGATAATGTGTATTGGGGCTGGGCGGGAGCACTTTCGGGTGCTTTGAAGTCCTGCACTGGGGGCACATTTGGTGTCCCTGTGCATACCCCAGTTCAAACCGGATCAGGGGCTTGCAGCCCCTGCTTTGGCGCGAACTGGACAAAGGGAAAGGGGTGTAGCCACCCCTCTGCCCTGACCCACCCATAGGTGGGGCCACAGTGTAGTCCAACCCCTATCTTTAGTATAAAGATAGGAACCCAGTCCTTAGGACTTTAGATTATCCCTGGACGAAACTCTGTAACTGAATCCTGGACCTTCGACGCTCTACTCACGATTAGAGGACAGAAGAATCTCCCTTGGGGTCAAGGAGTGACTCCCCTGCTTGGCAGGCACCAAAGAAGCATCTGTCCGGTTCGCATTTCTGAAGCACCCGTCGGACGCCGAAGTCATCGCATCACCAGAGGTGGATTCTCAGACTTCCCCAAGGCTACCCTGAGTCCCCAGCAAAGCTGAGGCCCGTGGCTATCGTGGGTGACTTGAGACCGTGACCCCTGGACACCAAGCACATTTGCAAGTGCATCCTCTTCTGGGTCTCCCAAGAAGTCGTGCTTTGGGCTCCGAGTAGCCCTAGCCTCCAGCACCAACTGCACCGAAGATCACTGGCCCCCACTCCACGAATGTCCTGTAAGCCAGATCCACGTGCGGCGTCACGAGGCTCCTTCGTGGTCGCTAGCCTGTTGGCTAGTAGCCCTTAACGAAGGCCAATCCTTTTCTAACTTGGCATCCCGGTTGCTACAGGCCTGGCCTCACTTACCCTTGCTGGGTGAGTTCCCCAGACCTTGCTGGTCTGCACCATCGACGATCTACATCTTCACCAAGACTTGCCGTTGCCAAGGCTTGTTGGGTCCAATCCGGTCGCCGACACCTCAGCACTCGACAGACATCGTGTCCCAGCCCGAATCCTGCTCCTGGTTGCCGACAACGCCTCCTGGACCTCGTGGCTGAAGAGTCAAGACGACCGTCAACGCACCTGAAGCACTCAACATCGGTGGGCATCTGTCCATCGCCTTCCTGGTCACTGGCTAGTGACCCAGACTCTGTCCCCTCTGCTTTCAGGTTCTTCAGAACTCCGATCCACTCTTGGATCCACCCGGACACTTTTCTCTTGGCCGCCAGCAGCACTTTGCAGCAGATCGCCATTCGAATCGACGACGAAACCCGACCCCGAAAGGCACCTATGCACCCGGCTTCCCTGGGTGAGGTAACACGAGTACTCCGGTGCTCCCGTGGGTAGAGACTCTTCAAAGTCCTAGATCTCAAAGGGTTTTGTCCTAGTCCTCTTTTAAGTGTCCCTTTTCTCTAATTTCCCGATCCCGACTTTCTCCATAGAAGTCAACGGCGTATCGCGGTTGTGTATTTACACTGCACGCGTCTCCCGTGGGTCCCCTGTGTCACTACCTTGGGTGGTTCCTTGTGGTCCAAGCACTTCTAGAGGCTCTAGGCCTAGTGTCTAGTTCAGTCGTGGTTCGCATACCACTTTATTGGTATATGGTTTGGTACGCCCCTAGGGCCCAAACGTGTATTTGTGCTATTACTGTGATTTAATAACTTCTAACTTAGGTACTTCGAACTCTAGCCTCATAAAGAGACTAGAGGGGTGTGTTTAGCAATAAATACATATATTTTGAATATATACCTGGTGTGGTGCTCTTTCATTTGGTCACTCAAGAGATTATAGACTGGTAAAACAAGCTGCTTTACATTCCTTCAAGACTTAGCCTGAAGGCTGCTCTCCATAGCTACCACTAGGATAGCTTTCAATAAGGTTGTCTTTAACCTATCTCCAATAAGGGGTTGTTTGGACTGGTGCAAGGTGCCCACTATAATTAGTGGACAGCATATGCCAGGCCAACTTCTCACATTGGTGTGCAGCGTGTGGGATTCCAGCTTGCTATTGTTTTACCAGATAATCTCAATTGAATTGATCAACTGAAAACCACTAAAGGTACCTAAGGTACATATAATTTAAGCTTAGAATACAGTAAGTTCTACTGAACTTAGAGTTGTGTGTTAAGGGATAGCACAACCCTTTCTACAACTCAAGAGAGTTTAGTAGGCCACACTAGAGTAGGTAGTGCATACACCACACCACACTAGTAATGTCTTTAAGGGTAGGATCTAAAGAATCCTTGCAGGAAGCCATTGAGCTTCCACCCTCCAAGTATGATACACTCCCATTCTTGGAATTGAGAGCTTTATGTAACTTGAGAAAACTAAGGACAGGCCAAAGCCCCACCACCCAACACCTCAAGGAGTTGTTGGTGGCTTATGACCTTAGTAAGCCCTTGGGGACTGAAGGGGTAGGAGCTGAGGGTGGGGCAGAGGAAGAGGACGAGGCCAGGGGTACCAATACCCCAAGCCCCCCCTCTGAAACTGGCCAGGAGGGTGACAATGACCCTGACCTGGATAACCCAATCCCTCCTGTGGAAGATGATGAGGATGATCAGAATGATCCCCACTTTGTCCCCCAGGAAGGATTAAGAGTGTGCCCAGAAAGTCTAGATCTCCTTCTCAGGAGTCTAACCACTCTGGCACCTCCATAGGGAGCTCTATCTCCTCTCACAGGAGGGAATCCTCTCATGAGAGAAGAGACAGACTGGTCCAGTATGAGGAAACTCAGCTGGAAATCAGAAAAAAGCAATTGGCTTTAGATAGGGAATCCCTAGATCTCCTTAGAGAGAGAAGAAAGTTGGGACTAGAGTCCCATGGTGGCAGCCATGTCCCTAGAGACAGGGACAGGTCCTATGACCATAGGAACCTGAGCAAGATTGTCCCTCCCTACCAGAGTGGGGATGACATCCACAAATGGATAATTGCATTAGAGAGGGCCTGTTAGGTACAGAAGGTCCCCCAGGAGCAGTGGGCAGCAATCTTGTGGCTCTCCTTTGCTGACAAAGGTTGAGATAAGCTCCTCACTGTTAGAGAGGAGGATGCTGATAATTACAAGGTCTTGAAGAGTGCTCTTATTGATGGGTTTGGCCTAACCACTGAACAGTACAGGTTGAAGTTCAGAGACACCCAAAAGCACAGACTCAAGACTGGGTAGACTATGTGGATTGTTCTGCCAAGGCTCTGGAAGGCTGGTTGATGGGCAGTAAGGTGTGTGACTTCTCAGGATTGTACAATCTGATAATGAGGGAGCAGATTCTTAATAACTGTCAAAATCAGCTGTTGCATCAATACCTGGTAGACTCTGATCTGACCTCTCCCCAAGAATTGGGAAAGAAGGCAGACAAATGGGTCAGAACCAGGGCGAAGCAGAAGGTACAGAACCAAGGTGGGGAAACCAAGAAGCAAGATGCTAAGAACTCTGAAAAGGGTGGGGAGAAGGGTAAAGATCAAAAGTCTTCATCAGGCCCCCAAAAATCTTCTTCTGGTGGGGATTCACAGTCTACCAAAGGGAAAGGCCAAAGAAAACCATGGTGCAAGGTCTGTAAGCAAAAGACCCACTGGACCAGTGATTGCACCAAGTCCAAAGACTCCAGTCCAGCACCCACCAATGCCCCTAAGGCACCTGTTCCCCCTAGTACAGTTGGTGGGAGTGCTCCAGCCAAGGGTTTAGTAGGGTTCACCCTGGGAACTGAGTTGGGCTCTGACCTAGTCAGAGAACTGACTCAGGCTGTGTTAGTCTGTGATGGAGGCATGGATGTGACCTCCACTGTGAGTCCCAGTAATCTGGGCAAGTACAGACAACAGCCTTTAATCAATGGACGTGAGGCTTTGGCATTTAGGGACACAGGGGCAAGTGTCACAATGGTGACACAAGACCTTGTGAATCCTGGGCAAGTTATACTTGGTGAGATGTACCAAGTGACCAATGCTAGCAATGTCAGAACAGACCATACTCTGGCAGTTGTTAACTTCTCCTGGGGAGGGGTAACTGGCCTTAAGAAGGTTGTGGTAAGTGCAAACCTACCAGTCGAATGCTTGCTTGGCAATGACTTAGAGACTTCTGCTTGGGCAGAAGTGGAGCTCAGGACCCATGCAGAAATGCTGGGGATCCCTGCAGATGTGTTTGCTGTGACCAGGTCACAAGCCAAAATGTCTAGCACTGAACAGGCCTTGGATTCTGGAAGAATGGACCAAGTGCCTTCCAAGAGGAGGAGTAGTAGGGTTAAGGCAGTGCCTTCCCCTTGGCTCAGGAGGAAGATCAGTCCCTTGAGGGGGATGATCTCAGCCCTGAAGAAGGAACTGTCCCAGAGGAGCTTGAACCTGACCAGGTTGAGTTCTTGGGGACAGGGGGACCTTCTAGGGCAGATCTGAGCCAGGAGCAGCAGAGCTGCCCCTCCCTTGAACCCCTCAGACAGCAAGCTGCTGCTGAGGCTGCTGGGAAAGCTAGTGGTCCCCATACAGTGTATTGGGATGATGGACTCCTGTACTCAGAGAGTAGAGACCCCAAGCCTGGTGCTACCAGGAGGTTGGTTATACCTCTGAAGTTCAGGGGCTTCCTATTGACCCTAGCCCATGATATTCCCTTAGCAGGTCACCTGGGCCAGAACAAGACTTGGGCAGAATTGTCCCTCACTTTCACTGGCCCCACATGTCTGAAGACAGTAAGGAGTTTTGTCGCTCCTGTGTAACCTGCCAAGCCAGTGGCAAAGCAGGTGGCACTACAAAGGCCCCCTGATACCACTACCTGTGGTGGGGGTGCCCTTTGAAAGGGTAGGGATTGACATTGTTGGTCCCATGGATCCCCAAACAGCCTCTGGGCACAGGTTTATCCTGGTGGTAGTGGATCATGCCACCAGGTACCCAGAAGCTATTCCCCTCAGGACCACTACAGCACCTGTGGTGGCAAGGGCCCTCCTGGGAATTTTCTCAAGAGTGGGCTTTCCTAAGGAGGTAGTCTCAGACAGGGGTGCTAACTTCATGTCTGGGTACTTAAAAGCAATGTGGAAGGAGTGTGGAGTGACTTATAAGTTCACCACACCCTATCACCCACAATGCAATGGTTTAGTTGAGAGATTCAACAAAACCTTGAAGGGCATGATTAAAGGGCTCCCAGAAAAGCTTAGGCGTAGATGGGACATACTCTTGCCCTGCCTTTTATTCGCATATAGGGAGGTGCCTCAGAAGGGGTTGGTTACAGCCCTTTTGAACTTCTGTTTGGCCACCCTGTGAGGGGTCCACTGTGCTTGGTGAAGGAAGGATGGGAGTTACCTCTCAAGCCCCCAAAGCAAGATATAGTGGACTATGTACTTGGTCTCCGCTCCAGGATGGCTGAGTACATGAAAAAGGCAACCAAAAACCTTGAGGCTAGCCAGGAACTTCAAAAGGCCTGGCATGACCAAAGGCTGTTCTGACTGTTTACCAGCCAGGACAGAAGGTGTGGGTGTTGGAGCCAGTGGCCCCAGCAGCTCTCCAAGATAAATGGAGTGGACCCCACACTATTGTTGAGCAGAAGGGTGAGGTCACTTATTTAGTAGACCTAGGAACACCCAGGAGTCCCCACAGGGTTCTCCATGTCAACAGGTTAAAACCATATGTGGACAGGGCAGACATGGGCTTGCTCATGGCTACTGATGAAGGGCAGGAGGAAGAGAGTGACCCACTCCCTGACCTGCTCTCACAGAACCCTGACGATGGGTCAGTTGATGGTGTAGCCTTGGCAGGCAGCCTCACTACCCAGCAACAAACTGATTGCAGGCAAGTCCTCAATCAGTTTAGACATATGTTTTCACAGACACCCAGTCAGACCACCTGGTGCACTCATGAAGTGGACACTGGGGACAGTCTGCCTATTAAAAACAAGATTTATAGGCAACCTGACCATGTCAGGGACTGTATCAGGACTGAAGTCCAGAAAATGTTGGAATTGGGAGTTATTGAACCCTCAGATAGCCCTTGGGCTAGTCCAGTGGTCCTTGTACCGAAACCTCACACCAGTGGTGGAAAAAGAGAGATGAGGTTTTGTGTGGACTACAGGGGTCTCAATGCAGTCACTAGGACTGATGCCCATCCAATACCCAGGGCAGATGAGCTCATAGATACTTTGGCCTCTGCCAAATATCTCAGCACATTTGACCTAACAGCTGGCTACTGGCAGATCAGACTAGCTGATACTGCAAAGCCCAAAACAGCATTCTCAACCCCTAGTGGGCATTATCAATTTGTGGTGATGCCCTTTGGTCTGAAGAATGCACCTGCCACTTTCCAGAGGTTGGTGAATACAGTTCTCACAGGACTGGAAGCCTATAGTGCAGCATATCTAGATGATATTGCTGTCTTTAGCTCCACCTGGGAGGATCACCTGGTCCACCTCAGGAATGTTTTACAGGCCCTGAAAAGACAGGCCTGACTATCAAGGCCACTAAGTGCCAGATAGGGCAGAGTCAGGTTGTGTACCTGGGCCACCTTGTGGGTGGAGGCCAGGTTCAACCTTTGCAGAGCAAGATCCAGACCATCATGGACTGGACTGCTCCCACTACCCAGACTCAGGTGAGAGCCTTCTTAGGCCTGACTGGGTACTATAGGAGATTTGTCGAGGGGTATGGATCAATAGTGACACCCCTGAATGACTTGACTTCTAAGAAAATGCCCAAAAAGGTTCAGTGGACAGTTAGCTGTCAAAAGGCATTTGATGACCTCAAGCAGGCCATGTGCACTGCTCCAATTCTGCAGAGTCCTGATTACTCCAAGAAGTTCATTGTTCAAACTGATGCATCTGAATTGGGGGTAGGGGCTGTACTGTCACAATTGAATGAAGAAGGTCAGGATCAGCCAGTAGCTTTCATTAGCAGAAGGCTGACCCCTAGAGAGAAACGTTGGTCAGCCATAGAGAGGGAGGCCTTTGCTGTGGTCTGGGCTCTGAAGAAGTTGAGGCCATACTTGTTTGGTACACACTTCCTGGTTCAGACAGACCATAAGCCCCTCTTATGGCTAAAACAAATGAAGGGTGAAAACCCCAAACTGCTTAGGTGGTCCATTTCCCTACAGGGGATGGACTTTACAGTGGAACATAGGCCTGGGAGTAACCATGCGAATGCAGATGGACTCTCTAGGTATTTCCACTTAGAACATGAAGACTTAACTGGGCAAGGTTAGTTTAATGTCCCTACGTTTGGGGGGGTTGTGTAGGAGAGTAGGATCTGCTTCACATGGGTACCCCCACTTTTTGCTGATGCTTCACTGGTTTTCGACATTAGTCTGGCTGGGGCCCTGCTAATCAGAACCCCAGCCTAGCTGCTTCCTCTCTAAAATGGTTTCCATGTGCCTTAGGCACATCACTGATTGGGATCTGGAGTGCCCTTATAAGTCCCTAGTATATGGTATACTATGTACCAAGGGCATAGGTACCTCAGAGGCCTGCCAGGGGCTGCAGCATGTATTATGCCACCCCTGGAAGGCCATCCAAACTGACACCACAGGTCTGCTACTGCAGCCTGGGTAAGGTGGTGCAAGCACTCCTTACTGTGATATAGGTTACCTATATCACTAAATGCATACACACATATAAACCTATAAGTCACTCCTAAGGCAGGCCTTATCAATCCTAAAGGCAGAGTGCATGGTTCCTATGTGAGAGGGTGCCCCTGCATGAGCAGGGCCCCTCTGCAGCGTTCGGAGACCATCTCTGATGCTGTTTGTAGTGCAGCCTGACCATATACTCTTAAGCGCATTATATCCTCGCGGTAAAATGCTAACTTTGGAATGGCTGCACCTAAACATGTCGTGTTTGGTGTCAAACATCTTGGAATACTACCCCCCGCCAATCCTGGCGGCGGGGGTAACATTCCACCCTTCTAGAGGGAAAGACATGTTAACTCTGACTAGTCCGGTAACTTCTTTCCAGAGCCCTGGCATCACAAAATGGATGCTGCTGCCACAGACACGAGTCTGGCCTCCTGCTGCTGGACGAAACTCCGGCAGGGAGGCCTGGACAATAGGTTTCTGTCCCAGGGAGGTGTGACCACCTCCCAGACAGGATAATGTGTATTGGGGCTGGGCGGGAGCACTTTCGGGTGCTTTGAAGTCCTGCACTGGGGGCACATTTGGTGTCCCTAGTGCATACCCCAGTTCAAACCGGATCAGGGGCTTGCAGCCCCTGCTTTGGCGCGAACTGGACAAAGGGAAAGGGGTGTAGCCACCCCTCTGCCCTGACCCACCCATAGGTGGGGCCACAGAGTAGTCCAACCCCTATCTTTAGTATAAAGATAGGAACCCAGTCCTTAGGACTTTAGATTATCCCTGGATGAAACTCTGTAACTGAATCCTGGACCTTCGACGCTCTACTCACGATTAGAGGACAGAAGAATCTCCCTTGGGGTCAAGGAGTGACTCCCCTGCTTGGCAGGCACCAAAGAAGCATCTGTCCGGTTCGCATTTCTGAAGCTCCTGTCGGACGCCGAAGTCATCGCATCACCAGAGGTGGATTCTCAGACTTCCCCGAGGCTACCCTGAGTCCCCAGCAAAGCTGAGGCCCGTGGCTATCGTAGGTGACTTGAGACTGTGACCCCTGGACACCGAGCACATTTGCAAGTGCATCCTCTTCTGGGTCTCCCAAGAAGTCGTGCTTTGGGCTCCGAGTAGCCCTAGCCTCCAGCACCAACTGCACCGAAGATCACTGGCCCCCACTCCACGAGTGTCCTGTAAGCCAGATCCACGTGCGGCGTCATGAGGCTCCTTTGCGGTCGCTAGCCCGTTGGCTAGTAGCCCTTAACGAAGGCCAATCCTTTTCTAGCTTGGCAACCTGGTTGCTCCAGGCCTGCCCTCACTTACCCTCGCTGGGTGAGTTCCCCAGACCTTGCTGGTCTGCACCATCGACGATCTACATCTTCACCAAGACTTGCCGTTGCCAAGGCTTGTTGGGTCCAATCCGGTCGCCGACACCTCAGCACTCGACAAACATCGTGTCCCAGCCCGAATCCTGCTCCTGGTTGCCGACAACGCCTCCTGGACCTCGTGGCTGAAGAGTCAAGACGACCGTCAATGCACCTGAAGCACTCGACATCGGTGGGCATCTGTCCATCGCCTTCCTGGTCACTGGCTAGTGACCCAGACTCTGTCCCCTCTGCTTTCAGGTTCTTCAGAACTCCGATCCACTCTTGGATCCACCCGGACACTTTTCTCTTGGCCGCCAGCAGCACTTTGCAGCAGATCGCCATTCGAATCGACGACGAAACCCGACCCCGAAAGGCACCTATGCACCCGGCTTCCCTGGGTGAGGTAACACGAGTACTCCGGTGCTCCCGTGGGTAGAGACTCTTCAAAGTCCTAGATCTCAAAGGGTTTTGTCCTAGTCCTCTTTTAAGTGTCCCTTTTCTCTAATTTCCCGATCCCGACTTTCTCCATAGAAGTCAACGGCGTATCGCGGTTGTGTATTTACACTGCACGCGTCTCCCGTGGGTCCCCTGTGTCACTACCTTGGGTGGTTCCTTGTGGTCCAAGCACTTCTAGAGGCTCTAGGCCTAGTGTCTAGTTCAGTCGTGGTTCGCATACCACTTTATTGGTATATGGTTTGGTACGCCCCTAGGGCCCAAACGTGTATTTGTGCTATTACTGTGATTTAATAACTTCTAACTTATGTATTTCGAACTCTAGCCTCATAAAGAGACTAGAGGGGTGTGTTTAGCAATAAATACATATATTTTGAATATATACCTGGTGTGGTGCTCTTTCATTTGGTCACTCAAGAGATTATAGACTGGTAAAACAAGCTGCTTTACATTCCTTCAAGACTTAGCCTGAAGGCTGCTCTCCATAGCTACCACTAGGATAGCTTTCAATAAGGTTGTCTTTAACCTATCTCCAATAAGGGGTTGTTTGGACTGGTGCAAGGTGCCCACTATAATTAGTGGACAGCATATGCCAGGCCAACTTCTCACACATTAGTTATGTCATCTCTGAAGATGGACAACCCTTTGGGGGCTGATGTATCTTTAGAAGGGGATAAGTAATATGAAGTCCTCCATGCCGGCATAGCACAGGGGAGATGCTATCATGTGTTTTTCCCTGAAGTGGCACCGGCCATTTCCGTGGGAGCAGATTTAAGGGGAAAATGTGATTTGTCGGCTGACCTGCCTAACTCTAAAGGAGACCCTTAATTTCCCTATACCTTTCCTTCTTTTTGTATACAAGATTCTTATGAAATGTTTTAAACCGTAATGACTGCATCTTTTTTGTACTTAGCTTTTAATTTTTGAACAAATTCTGATGTGGGCGCAACAGTTTAATCCCACCAAAGGTTTGTTTAAGTTGTTTTCAAATGGACATAAAAAGGACATTTCTTGTTTCGGCTCATTGTCTTAGACATAGAAAGGTAATTTCTTCAACATTAGGTCCATTAAACCTAGATTTCCCTGCCTTTTTGTCTTTGTTCTACACAAGCCTTTCCAGCTTTTATTGAATCGCTTTCATAGTGATATTAATGGCAATATTACAGGTGACCTCTCACCATCTACACCATTCCCACTCACTGTACAAGACTGACAACTGGAAAATTTGCTAATTATTGGTACAGTGACATTATAAGGATTTTTGGGGTCCTGGGCCAGACATATTTTGGAACCCCTCTATTTAGAACCACTTTGGATTTTATTTCCTATGTTCTGCTAATTCAAGCCTGCATGATGCCAAACAATATTGAATTATATATATTCATTGTGGGTTCCATATATATTTTTGATGTCACTGGGAAGCGCGAGTCAGAGGTACAGCTAGAGGTAGACAGAGAGAGCGAGAGGACGACAGAGGTTCTGATAGAAACATCTAAAAATGTGAATAGAGTGAGAGATTGATCATATTTTACTAAGGGGCCCCTTGGAACATGGAAGCCTTGGGCAACTGCCTATTTTGCCATGCCTTAAAACGTCTGTTTGTTGGTATAACTCCAAACTTAATGCAGGCGTGCTGTAAATAAGACAAGAGATGTGGAAAGGAAGAAAGGGGTATTCAGTAGAGGCACAGTTCACTTTTAAATCTCAATTTGGACATTATAAAGCCTATTTGCAGTAAGGTAAGGCAGCTTTTAGCAACTCCCATTCGTACGTTTATCTCACAAAAACTGTCTCGGTAGTGAGGACTTTTACATATCCAAGCTTGGGATCCTCCACTATTACACCTTCCCTAACTCTTTGGGAAGATTTAGCCTCAGTCTGCACTGACAAGGTCAATGCCACCCATGAGACCACTATATCCTCCTATCTGGTTCATCATACTAAAGCATCTCCCAAGGTTACAGAGCAGTATTAAGGTGGGTTATGCTCACTTCCATGGAGGGGATGATGGATGCATAAATGAGTATGGCTTTGATGAAAATCTGGATCTCCTACCAACCCTTGATTGAATGCCATGGTGCAATATTTGTCTCCTGACATTGTACCAATCCTGTGCAAATTCATCAATACCTTGCTGTCTATCAGGATAGTATCTGACTCAATGAACAGAAGGGTGGTTACCCCTCTACTAAAAAAACACCTGACCTAGACCTCAGGGAGGTGAAAAACTGTAGACCAGTGAGCACGTTCCCTGCGGTTCCTAAAGTCATGGAACAGCATCTTGCTGTGTGGTTGCCTACATTTTTGACGCTTTAAGTGCTCTGCATTGGTCACAGGCATGCTTCAGACCAAGATATGGTAGTGAGGCAGTTCTGGTGGCTACTCTTGAGGAGTTACGCTTGATCATGTAAAAATGGTAGCCAGTTGGGCTAATTCTGGTGGATCTGTAGAGACCTTCATTATGGTTGACCATACCATTCTGGTTTATTCAAGCCCTTTCTACATGTCGCTGTACAGAGGCCATTACAATTTACTGAAATTCTTAAGTCTGAGCTTATCTGTATAGTTGGCTTTAAGGCTTTCTCCTAAGCCGATGACACCGAGTTGCTTCTAAAGTTTGATCAGGCCACTGGAGAAACATTTGGCAATCTCAGCAGCTGCCTGTTAGCCTTTATCTAACTGGCAGCAAGACCAAAATGATGGTATTTGGGGGAGGTCTGTTAGTCTGGCTGGAAAAACCTTGGCTTGCTATCACTGCAAACAAAACCTCCTTTGCCAATAAGGCAGACAGACATGTTATTGCTATTGTTCGTCCATGTTTTGAGCTTTGATACCCATATCCAAATGGTACGGGCATCATAATTTGTCTTTTATCCCACAGGAAGACCATGTCCCTGTTGTGAGATCCTTGACTCTAGCTAGATTAGGGTAGCGCAGTACACCTTGGCCTGCCGGAATCAAAAGTGAAGAAAGTGCAATGTATCCAGAACATGGCGGTGAGACTCATTTTTGAACTCCAGAAAAATAACCACATGGTTTAGGACCAGTGCTCCCTCCATTAGGCTCCCAGTTAAGAAAAGAGTTCTCTTATGCAGCGAACCGTCTATGGCACTGGTCCAAAGTTTACCTGCCATTTTCTGAAACTCATATGAGTTCCGAGACACTGCTTTTACTCAAAGTACCTAGATTCAAGAAAGTATGTCTTGGGAGAAGGGACCTTACGGCCTTAGGTCACAGCTGAGGAACAGTGTCTCCTCTGCATTGTGGTGATGTTCGAAAACCTTCTTATTTTGTTAAGATGCTAAGGTCTTCTGGTTTTAATGTCTTTGTGACACATTGCTACTGCTTATGTTATTAATGTTCTCGACTCCTCTTCATCTGTTTCGTTTGTTTTTGATGTCTGATGGTGGACAGGTCCTGATGCTATGATGCCTCTGCCGCAAATGCACTGTACAAATAAATAAATAAATATACTTTTGTAATTAGAAGTTGAAACTGTTAACTGTAAAAACTTACCTTTCACCCATTGGTGTCAGTCGTTCCAGAAATACTTATTGAACTTGCATCACCTGCACCAATCACAGTGCATAAAATCTGCTGCAAATATATTTGCACCTCTCTGCTATAAGAAATGTTGTCATCTTTCTAGAAGAATATCTTAAAAGTATGTACCCCCTATATTGCATGCATTATATTACATAGCAATAATGTTGCATCCATTACATCGACCTAACTACTGTCTTGCAAGGTAAGTATAGGTGGAGGTAAGAATAGTAATTATATATTTACTTTGTGATATGGTGGCAGGTGACATAGCGGATGCGTTATTATTGTGGGTTGATAATTCCTTTTTATTTACCAGGGCTATATATCTGGGCATTTATAGACAATGCCACTGGAATAATATGGCAGGGAGGACCAAATTATGAAGCAGGGTTGACTAAATTATGTGGCAAGAAAAGGCAAACTATGCGACCTTATGCAGCACACTTTGGGATAGTATTACATCATACATTTGTCATTTCTACACTTTAACACTGTCTGGGCAAAGGTTTCACCTCATTAGTATTAGTTTAACATCCAAATTCGGTAATAGGCAATTGAAAGGTGGCCAGTCAATTTTGCATTTGGCCTTCACTTGCGGCAGCAACGTGTTTTGCTGTGACGTTAGCAACTTTTGATCCGTTTGAGCTAGAAACTATTTGTTTTGTTAAAATCTGTTTGCCTCTTTCTTTTTTTCTGTGATGATTATACTTTCTCTTTATTGTTGTATATTCCAATAAAACTCAATAAAATTTACGGGGGAAAAAAATCTGCAAACAGATGATAGATTATTTGGTAAATGTGACAAATCCATAATTATGCAGAAAACACCATGGCAGCAGAATCACATAACTGCAGTGGCCCTGCTGTAGATCAATTCATATAAAGGGAAAACCGGAGCTACAAAAAAGCTGGAGCTGACTGGAGGAGTCAAAACAAGACATAACATCTCGTTGCCTGGCAGGTACGGATGTATACCATTTTCAGGACCAATTTGACACGATTTTAAGGCACGATTGATGTATAATTTTAAATGGAGAAAGTAGCATTTATGTTACCAGGCTAACACCATTTCTTACAGTAGATTGTCTTTTTTGCAAAAATGCAATGCACAAAATATTTGTACAGCGACTAAACTAAGCGTATCAGGGGAGCCGAAACGCGTTGTGTGAATAAACAGTTTCCTGCAACAACTGAGTTTCGTTTGTGCTATATCCTGAGAGCGAGCTTATTGAACTTTTTGAGGAGATGGCAAGCCGGTTGGCTCTGCCGGCACGCGCGCCACCTCCCATGGGTCCCACAGTTCCAGAAGGAGCAACGAGTCTGTGATATATATATATATATATATATATGTGCCTAACAAAAATGAATGTGTCCGTCTGTAACGTAACTGGTGCTCATGTAAAGCGCTCTGACACCTTTGGGTCTAGTTCGAGCTATAGAAAACTCCACAAAAAAATAAATAAATATATATATATATATATACACTTTCATGCCACATAAGGCCGCGCTTCAGCTAGAGGTGCCCTCAACAGGCAGAGCACTTAGCTTTTTGTCTTAAGAGGGGAGAAGGAGAGAGAAACAAATCTTCGGGGGGGTGGGGGCAAGGGGTGTAGAAGGACAATACTGAGCCACTCCAGCAAGCAGCAAAAACAGAAAACATCTCACTTTCATTGTACATGTCAAATAGCCTTCACGTAGGCGTTCCAAATGACTGCACCTCTAACCCCTTCCCCTGCGGACCCAAAACAACAGAATAATTACTGTTTTCAGCCCCTGGCATTTCTTGAAACCCTTCAATGCAGTGGTGTCAGGCCACTTGATCCCTTTCACTCCATCATGGCACTTTAAGGAGCTGCAGATTATTTCACGCAGCCAGCTGAACGCTTTAGATTCGTAGGCTTTAGGAGACACTGGCCTACTAGACGTTTGCACCAGTTGCTAAATAAGAGGGGGGTATCCAGAAAAAATAACGCCCCCCCCGCACTTGGACTTACATCCGGAATGGCTGTGAGGGAACCCGTCCATTTCTCACTATATGGGCTATCCTTTTATCCCTCCTCTAGCTTTCCTCTTTTCTTTCTCATCTTCTACCTCTCCCTCACTCTAATCTCACCCCATTGTTCTCTCCTCTCCAACTTCCCGTGGCTCATCTCTCCTTTTGTCTCTCTCCTCCCATTGTCCCTCCTGTCCTCATCTGTCTCGTCTCCTTCCTCCCTTTGTCTCTTTTCCTACTTCCTCTCTCCCTTCTCTTCTCTCCTCTGATCCTTGTCTCACCTTTTCTCTCCCCTCCAATGACACCGCTGCATGTCTCATTCCTCTCCCTAGCCCATTTGTCTCTCTCTCGCTTTCTCCCTTCCAACTCCCCTGCCCATTTGTCCTTTATCTCCCTCTCATCCCTCCTATTATCCATGTCCTTCTCTCTCACTCTTCTCCTTCTTCCCTTTTTTATCTCCCTCTCACCCCGCCTATTATCCCTGTCCTTCTCTCTCACTCTTCTCCTTGTTCCCTTTTTATCTCCCTTTCACCCCTCCTATTATCCCTGCCCTTCTCTCTCACTCTTCTCCTTCTTCTCTTTTTCTCTCCCTGCTCTTCCCTCTCTCTTGCCACCTTTCTCGCTCCTGGACAGCTGCCATAACAAGACGAAACTTGTTTTGGTTAGGGTGTCATTAGTTTGAACAAAAAATCATTAATTTGAGTCAACAATACCCATACTTGTGCAAATAATATTACAAAAATATGGCCCAAAAATTAAAGCATTTAATGAAAGAAAGCTATCAGACAGAATTCGCACATCCGGTCTTTTCATTCACAAAGGTCAAGAACAATATAAAGTGGTGTGGTTTAAAAATTAGTTTTTGCATCTAGAAATGCTGTTGCAATGCTTTTCACACTGAGAAAAATAAATTCTGGGTTATAAAAAATGATCGATTTCGTCACTGTATATTCTTTCCAGCCTGTTAGGAAATTGACTTTTTTGTTTCTTACTTTCAGTTCCCATTTTCGAATTATTGCAAGATACTTTTAATTTTAGAATCAAGAGATGTTGCCAGTTTACAGAAAATGCCGGTTTCAAGCATAGCTTCATCACAGCCTTCCAACATAGATGAAACACTCTCTGCAGAAGAGCTCATTAAAGGATAACTAGAAGAGGAAGCAGTTGCACAGTCGCTCTCCTGTTATACAAATGTTTTTGACCAAAGAGAATAAGGGCTGGGAATAGTGATAACGCCGATTCTTATCTAATTATCTATAAGAACCTTCTGGTCGCCAAGATCTTTTTACCTGTTGAATAGTGTAAAGGAGAGAATCTCATCTGGTTATATAACAGCATTCATTTTGTCTGAAAGGACCACTGACTCCGAATTCAAGTTTGAGAATTTATTATCGCCAAAAATAACTGAACGTGCAAGCACCTCAACACGAGGTTAAAGAAATAGATGGGCACTAATACAAATAATAATCTACGCAAGAATCTCATCCGACTCAGGATAAGAAGAATAGAAAGTTCTAGGAGGACCAACCAGACTTTGATTGCTCCTATTTCTAAGTTGCTCTTCATTGGCCTAAACAAGCTTAAAATCAATTGCTGTCCCTACACTAACGCTAAGTGACATCCCTGCATAACGATTTTTCCAGGCAAGAAAGAATAAAAGGTGTCAGCTGTGAAGACTTCCTAAGAAGTGCAATCACATAGTACCTAAGCTCAGCTCTGTCCTTCTCTCAGGTCTCCCCTACCTCTTCTCTGGCCTCCTCCCTCAGGGCACTATCCCTAATACAAAAACCCCAATACAATTGTACACGCCTTTGTCCCGCCTCCTTGGCCAGGTCTTCTTTCTTGTGCTTTTCCACTGAAACGGTGACTTCATCCTGGACGGTTGCGTTGACCTTGAGTCCCAGGCACCTTCTCCGCCGAAAGTATCATCCCTACATTCCTTTTCACTCCCCGTACCATGCCTCCCCTCTCTCTAGCTTTCGAAAACAAAGAGTTAGTCTTACTAACGAGACATGTGTCCTTGCACCTGCAACAAAAGATACTTTCAACAGAAACCTTCTACTGTGCAAATTAAATCTACCGTTTGTGCCCAGAGAGCCTTACCAAGAGAAACCTTTCTCTGCCTACAAAATAAGCTAACATAAGAATAAACCAGGCCTCCCTAAGCATATATGTAGTCAGGCCTTTACATATAATTTTTAAACACAAATCTTACTTTTCCCTATAAGCATTTTCATTACACTTCATATGCAAACAATGAATTACATGTGCAACTTTAATATGGTGCACGTTTAAACTACTGCAATTACATTACATCAATATCCTAACACCATTATGCTACTGGGTTCACTTTGTCTCAGCGAACTATTCATTCTTTACTAAACATACATGAATATGAAACTGAATATACGAATATATGTCTGAATACATGTGGATGCGGCCTATCAATGATTATGATGCACCCCTACAATTCACAAGAACATTTCGCTCTATCAGTTCCCCCTTTGATGACTCCTGTCATCACATCTCATTCTACTCCCTCGGAGAAGGAACCGACCTAAACAGAACTTGTTCCCATCTTCCCTGATCTGAATTTCTCCATGCTCTTGAGCCTTTGATACTGATTGTCCTGCAATCTTGCCAATCTCATGTCATTTTCCCTCAAAGCTCTCTTGACTCTGCCTGCTCGATACCACTTGTAGGCCTTGATCATAATCCACAAGCCAGCCACACAAACCACCAAAATAAGGAGTGGTCTCAGGAAGTACCCAAGGAATCCCTTTCCTAGGTTCGCAAACCAACCTCCCACTTGACCAAAACCCTTTCCGACCTTTTCCCAGGCCCCTTCTTCGGTCAAATCCGCTATCTTTGTGTGGATCATAGTGATGTTACTTATATATTTCTCCAGATCCTTGCTACGGTCTGGTATATAAGTGCAGCACTCTTGAACCTTCAGCATTTTACAGACTCCGCCCTCTTTTGCCAATAGGACATCCAAAGCAAGGCGATTCTGCAAAACCATACCCCTTATCGACAACATCTCTCCTTCCACCAACACCAACGACTTTGCTGTGTTCATCGAAAATTCATCCACCACAGTCGCTAACCTCCGGATCTTCACATCATTCAAGACTACTCCTAGACTAGGTATCATGGCTCCAAAGATATCCCCCACAACGATTCCTGCACTTGCAGCTCTTTTCGTTCTTGAATGCTCTCCACCCTCCAGAAGATTTAAGTCTTCTGTATGGTAAATCTTTGGAAATATTATTGACAAATAACAAGTTCCATACCAATTTGCAGGCAACCTCACATAAGCATTCTTCCCACATACGTAATACACCGTAGGTATCACTTGTACAGGACCTTGGAGAAAATCTTTTGCCACATCTGCCATGGTGAAAACGTGATCACAAGTACTCTGTCCCACTGGAACCTTTTCGTAGTAAGTCTGATAACGCCTTATACACAACTTACCCCTCTGCTCCTTATCTAACGCTATAGGACCATAGCTTCCCCTGGTCTTATGCAACCGTTCTTCCTCCGTCCAATCTGTCCTGTGATGCCCTAAATCTCGGGATTCAGTCAGCTTTCTATACCTATCTTCAACCTGATCTACAAACTTTCTCTCTACATCCGACATCAAGCATGTCAGATTGTGTCTGTGTGCGAATGCTGTATCCAATTCCAAACTCGGTATGAAGTACTTCCTCAGTCTGTCCTCGGTCTTATAATAATCATACTTATTCAAATGCTTGTAAGCTGGGACTTCAGGAAGCACTGCGTCGAAATTGGAAAAGAAATACTCGAACTGCTCTCTCTCATAAAACAAACTAAGCAAAAGACTACAAGAAATACCATAAGTCAGTGGAAGATGATGATACCTAATACCCTCATCCACCGAAGTAGGCAACTGCATACACACATAACAATCTTTCGCATCCATCACGTCAACATACTCATACAACAACTTAGCATACGCATTAAGCTTAAAATCACCCTTAGACAAATCTACATGTAATCTACGACTTTCTTCTAATATCATAGCTCTATCAGCTGCCCTGTCTACCCCCTCCTGACTAGGGGTGATAGGTGTCGGTGTCCCTGTCACTGCCTCTACTTCTGGCTCGTGCGAACCAGTATATGAGACTATAACTACTATGATTATAGAAATTATTACACTACTTATAAGGATGCCTACAATCCACTTTGATCTACGATTGGGATCTCCCGGCTCCATGGTTTCGAAAGTTCTCAAAAAGTCTTGGTTATCGCAAAGAACTCAGAAAAGTCTCTGTCCTTTATTTATGACTTGCTTAACCAGCTCGAGCAACCATGAAATTTCCGGGCTTTCCCTTTCCGATCACAACTTATTTACACAGTCCAGAAAAAGACTTCCCTAGTTTTCGTTCCTCTTCTTGTGGAAAGTCCCTAAGTTTATTCTTCTTCCACTCGGACCTAGGTTATCTTCTTCTTTTAGACTTTTATTTACAGTTCATAACTGATCCACAATGAGATCCTCATTGAGCAAGACCAGAACGTGATACAAAAGTTCAAGACGCAAAATCAGCACTTCATGTGAAAACGGCTCAACTCCAAAAGGCGGGAATTCGAGTCGATGCAAAAGCAAGTTTCGGACTTCACTCAGAAGCGGGGGATTCGGAACCGTGAGTGTCAGTGTTCCTTCTATCTCGAGCCCTGGCATCCGCAGCACCACCTTCACCACCACATTCGGGCTCCGACAGACCACTTCCACTGACCTCAGTCTTCCCGTACTCACCACCCCCTGCATCAAACACAGTGTAAGTCCACTCAGGGGTAGAGTATCTGCGACAAGGCACTCTTGTTCTCTTTGACCTTCGCCGACTGTCTTGTGCTTGGTCTTCGTCACTTGCTTCCGTTTCAGATACTTCAGACACTGGAGCAAGGTCTCTTTCAGGTGCTAACCTCAAGTTCAGTCGCCTCTGTCTCTCAGGCCAACTTTCTGCACGTCTGTTCGTTTGTCTGCCTTCCCCTTCTATACCCAGTGCACTACTTCCTCTTTCTTTTGAATTTGACTCTTCTCCGCCCACTGCACCATCTCCTTCTTCGGTGTCTGAGTCAGGGTTCGAACTGTGGAAACCCCCTTCTGTTTGCTCTAGTGCACCACCAGCTGTGTCAGCGACCCTTACAGCTTGACTTGTCCTCCCATGTGGCCTTGCCACATCAGCTGGATTTTCATTTACGAGAGGAGCTGTTTCTTCCAAGGGTGCTGGAACTCTGCGGGTATGGGAAGCATGCACCCAGTTCGGCAATCCTCCACACTTTACTGCTGTGTTCGTGATCAGAATCACCTGATACGGACCACGCCAACGGGCATCCAAACAACTCTTCCTCACGTGCTTCCGGACTAGCACCCAGTCACCGGGACACAAGTCGTGGCACAGATCACTCGAGGCTGGAACCACAGCTGCTTGCACCTGCTGGGATACAGAACGGACCACATCAGAGAGTCCTTTACAGTAATCGAGAATCAAATCATCAGTGATGCTTATCAAGGCTGTAGCTGGTACTGCTGGCAGTCTCATTGCCCTTCCCATTAGGATTTCGTGTGGGGACAACCCAGTCTTTCTGTCTGGGACACTTCGCATGCTCATCAGCACCAAAGGCAAGGCGTCGGGCCATTGCAGGGATGTCGAAGAACACATTTTTGCCATCCGGGCTTTCAAAGTTCCATTAACTTGTTCCACCATCCCAGAAGCCTCCGGTCTGTAACTACAATGGAGTCTCTGGTCAATGTTCAATGCTGCACAAAGTAACTTCATGATTTCGCTATGGAAGTGCCCTCCTCTATCTGATTCCAAAGAGGTCGGGATCCCGAATCTAGGGATAAGCTCCCTCAACAATAATTTAGCCACTGTCAGAGTGTCACACCTGCGTGTGGGGTAAGCCTCCACCCACCGTGAGAATACACATACTATCACTAGAATGTACCTCAAGCCATTGCACCTAGGCATCTCCACGAAATCCAACTGTAATCTATTGAAGGGCCCTCCTGACCTTCCAATATGACTCAATGTAACTACAGTTTTCTTTCCGGCATTCATCTGTTGACAAGTAACACACCTCTGACATACCGTCTCAGCCATTGCTCGGAACCGTGGGTTATACCACGTCTGTCTGAACACTCTCATCATTGCGTCTCTACCCAGGTGTGCCTGTCCATGTATCAGTCTTGCCATCGGACTCAGCAATTCCTCCGGCAACACAGCTCTCCCATCGTTTGATACCCAAACATCCACGTCTCCTTTCTCACACCCAGCTTTGATCCATCCCTCTCTCTCCTGGTTAGAAACTTCATCCTGCAATCGCTTAAGCTCTTCCCAAGTGTCTGCCATGGTCAACATTATGCTGAGATCGGTTCCCTCTTGGCTCTCTTCTATCTCTCTTCCTGTGAATATGCATCCTTGTTCTGCGCAGAAGCGGGCTACCTCATCTGCGTAGTTATTACCCAAGGATACAAAGTCCTCCCCCTTCCCATGGGCTGAACACTTTACAACAGCAATTTCTTTCGGATGCTGTAATGCTTCTAACAATTGTCTTACATATTCTCCATTACGAATGGGTGAGCCAGATGATGTCAAAAATCCCCTCTGAGACCATAACTGCCCGAAGTCATGCACCACGCCAAAGCCGTATTGGCTGTCTGTGTAAATCGTGATTCGAATTCGATCAGCGGCCAAACAGGCACGGGTCAAGGCAATGATCTCAGCTACCTGCGCGGAGCGTACTCCTTCTAGGCAAGCAGCCTCAACCACTCCTGAAATGGTACATACAGCAAACGCTGCTCTTAATTGCCCCACACTGTCTCTTAAGCATGAACCATCGACAAAGAAAATTTCATCTGGGTCGGTCAGTGGTTCATCGACAATGTCAGGTCTCGGTTTGGTGCAAAGTTCGGTCACATCGAGACAATCATGGTCCTCACAATCTTCATCATCTGTGTTCGGTATAGGCATCAATGTCGCAGGGTTCAAGACGGAGCACCTTTTCAGAGTCACATTCTCTGCGGCAAGTATGACTTGCTCGTACCTCGTTAACCTATTGTTCGTTAGATGCTGGGTCTTGGTCCTGGTCATTAATAACTCAACCGAATGTGGCACATGTACAGTCAATGGATGTCCCATTACAATGCTTTCACATCTTTCAATGCTGACACCTGTTGCAGCAACGGATCTTAGACATCCGGGCAACGCAGAAGCTACTGGATCTAAAGTAGCTGAAAAATAGGCAACTGGTCTACGGACACCTCCATGGTTCTGAGCTAACACTGCTAATGCACATCCTCCTCTCTTGTAACAAAACAATGAAAAGGCCTTGTTGTAATCAGGCATTCCCAGTGCGGGAGCCCTGCACAAATCATCTCTCAGCTTCAGGAATGACACCAAGCACTCCTCGTCCCATGGTACCGGATCACTCACATCCTTGTGTGTAAGCCTCTGCAGAGGCTTTGCTCTCAAGGAGAAACTAGGAATCCACTGTCGACAATAGCCAACCATTCCCAGAAACATCCTAACTTCCCTCTGTGTAGTGGGTACTGCCATGCTCATTATTGCCTCAATTCGATCTGGTGACACCTTCCTCTTGCCTTTTTCTAATCTGTGTCCCAAGTACTGTACCTCATTCAAACAGTACTGCAGCTTGTTCGGGGACACCTTATGTCCATTCTCTGCTAAGTGGTTCAACAAGGCTACTGTGTCAATTCTGCAAGCATCTTCTGTTTCTGAGGCAATGAGCAAGTCATCTATGTACTGCACGAGAACTGAGTTCTGCGGCAACACAAGACTCTCAAGGTTCTTCTTCAGGATCTGGTTAAAGATCGATGGACTTTCCGTATACCCTTGAGGGATGCGACACCATGTTAACACGCGATTTTCTAGCCTGAACGCAAAAAGAAATTGGCTTTCCTCGTGGAGCGGTATCGAAAAGAAAGCTTGACACAAATCGATAACCGTAAACCACTCGGCTTCACATGGGATCTGGAACAGTATTACTGAAGGATTCGGTACCACTGGACAACAAGGGACAACTATCATGTTGACCTTTCGCAGGTCTTGCACGATCCTGTATTTCCCGCTCGGTTTCTGTAGTCCCATTATGGGTGAATTACAGGGACTACCTCTGATCTCCTTCAAAATACCCTTCTCAATGAAAGTCTCGATCACAGGTTTTATTCCTGCAATCGTTTCTGTCGACAGGTTGTATTGAGGTGTTCTTGGGAAATCAACATTCTGTTTCACCTCAATCCGCACTGGTTCAACCCCTCTGATTAAACCTATTTCATCGCCTGCGAAATCCCACACCACAGGCGACACTGCGTCTCTCAGATCATGTGGAAGTTCTTCCACAGTCACCATTGGGTACAGATCTATACACAGAAGCTGATTGGTAATTTTAAAGTCCGCATCGTCATCTATCGTCTGGACCTCCACTCCCCGTGGTGTACAATAAATCGTGCAGTTCAACTTGCACAACAGATCTCTTCCCAAAAGACAAACTGGACTCGTATCACACACTACAAACTGATGTCTAGTTTGGAAAGTACCTATCTTTACTAAGATCGGTTCTGTCAATGTGCTGCTTATTTTCTTGTTCGCTACTCCAACAACCTGGATCGATTGTCCCGAGAGGGGTAGGTTAGGGACTACTGCAGATCTTACAGTAGACCGGGTAGCTCCAGTATCAACCAAAAGTGTTGCAGGATTGCCCTCAATCTCTGCCTCTACAAAAGGTCCTCTCTGGTCTACCTCTAAGACCGCTCCAAGTGTGCAGTCTTCCTCCCCCCTCAGGCACCGTCAGGATAAAGGGTCTAAGCTATCCTCATCATAGCGTTCGAACAGGGGCATCTGTTGGTACGTTCGTGTTCCTTGTGAAATCCTTGGAGCTTGGGGAATCTGAGCATGAGAATTGTAAACCCCCCCTTTCATCGTCCTAGGTCTCGTTATTGTGTTAACTACCTCTTGCGCGGGTGCCTGAGCCCCCTCTTCCTCTTCCTGTACCTGATTAGCTGGGTTCAAAGGACACTCGCGTTTCCAATGTCCGACCTGGCGACAAAGATGACACGCAGTGGTCTTCTTTAGTGTGGCCACGTCCACTCCTGTCTTGGGGTCTACTGGTTTTCCCTTTCCCTGTACCTGCCCATTCTGGTTTCCCTGGAAATTTCCTTGCTTTCTCCCCAAGGTCCCTCCACTAGGCTGACTCTGTGCTGTCTGCATCTGGACAAGCATTAATTTGTCTTTTAGCTTTCGATGTTTTGATTCCACCTCATCACTACAGTATCTCGCATACCGCAAAATTTCATCTAGTGGCTTGTTCTGCCAGCAGATCAAATGGTGCTGTATCATGAGGCTGATTTCCCCTCTCAGACCCGTTACAAACTTTGAGACAAACTGTCCCATATCCTTAGGGTCCAAAACATCTAACCCACTATACTGTTTAAAAACTTGCAGAAGTCTTTCGTAATACTCATGCACCGTTTCCTTGGGTTCCTGTACAGTCCGATCTATCTTAACCCAATCTATATCCTGAGGTGAAATCTTCGACTTCAACCATGTAATCACCTGCTCATACTTTTTCATGACATCAGGTGATGGACCATTTGTAACCGCCTCTCTTTTCGGTTCTGAAGTCGGCCACTCAATAGCGACTTTACATGCTGTCCACAAATCTCCTGGTACCACTATGTCAAACAAGGTGTTCAAATCAATCCACAATACTTTTGAAATCTTCACAAACCGCTCAACCTGCTTGTACCACTCCACCGGTTTTTCCCTCAGCCGAGGAAAATCATTTGTAAATGCAGCCAAATCACCTCTATTCCACGGCACATGCACGTACCCTCCATTCTGTACTTCCCGTAAAGGAAAATTTCCAACACCCGTCGCCCCTCTCCTGGCGGCGGCGTTTCCCCTTCTGCTCTCTTTACTGGTTTCTTTTTGGACCACCTTTCTTCCCATTTGTCCAACAAAATCCATATTCTCATTCCTATGATCAGGTCTCTGGTGTGCGTCTTTAATCCTGTGATTCTTTTCTCCTCCAACTCCTGATCACTGTAATGCAATCTATGTGGTCCCTGCAACGCTTTAGTTTTGTTCAGGTCCACCTCATATCTTTTGGCCAATTCCTTCAATCTATCATGTGCCATTCTAGCTTTTCGAGTCACATCTTTTGCTACAAACAGCAGCTCATCTGATCCATAAATTTCTATCCTTTCCAAAGGCAGACCCCCACTGATCATTTCGTCTACCTCTGCTTTCAGCCTCACTACGTCTAGCAACCTTGCCTGTACTGCACTCCTCAGTACATCTCGACAACCTGAGCCGTCCCGCTCATCACAGTCACTATTCTGTCCTTGTGACCTATTCCCTTCCATATTCCTGGAACCTGGTCTGTCTTCCGAGACATTTTGTGCCCTATCTCTTTGCATCCTATCCTCTTGGTTCGTTACTGTTGGTGTCCACTCCCTCAAAGCTGACTTAGATTCCCGTAAAGACCTCGGTCTTTCCGGTCTCTCCTCTTCCCGCCCACATGAAGAGTCCGCAGTAGCCGGTAACGGCGTACTTGTGTCTATTGGTCTTGGGAAATGAACCACTCGTACTCCGAACCCATTCCCACTCTCGCTGTTTCCTTCTTCCCTTCTCATCGGCACGGAGCTCCCTTCTCTCACTCGGTCTGGGTCATATACCGGTACTATAGGGCCAATGGTAACCGGTACTGTCAAGGAGTCCGGTAATCTTGTGTTCCCCGCAGGAGGCTGTGTTATCATAGACGCCGTAGCCCCCTCCGTTCCTGTGGAAATTCTTCCCACTACTCTCATGCTAGTCTGGTTCTGGCTCTCATCAACTATTGCCACTGCTGGGGTCGTCTTTCCCTCTTCTGAATCTGGGTTAAATGGTGGTGGCCTCTCTGCCAACATCCTATCCAACAAACTGTCATCTAGATCACTGTCGTCCTCATCGATTCTTGTAATCTTTCCATTTTGTATCAGCAGTGGGTATAACTTATCTCCTTCGATCGTGTCTGCTCTCCACCTTTTCTCCAAGGCATCCCACCTTGCATCTTGAAATGCCCTGACCGATTTCTTCACCCTTTCTTGGCATCTGTCTTTCTTCCTATCATACGCTGCCCTTATCCACGCATGTAGTGCCTCAAACTGTGTAGGTCTAGGTAGTGGTCGTAATGAAGCCATTACACTCTTGAGCTGGTACAGCACCTCTAACCTGAAAGTACCATATCGAGGGAACGACAATTCTCCTTCTGCTTCTGTCATTTTATGCCAATTCTCAAGCCAAATTATGGTATGCAATCCTACATTCTTTGCCATATAATGTGCTGGTGTGTCCTCGGGAGGAGCTTCCTCTCCCTCCCGAACAACCACATGTCTATCACCTCTACAAAGTTCCCTTAAAGCTTTAAAACATTTCATGATGAATCAACTTTGTATTTGCACTCAAAATGTCCGCTTTTACTTCCTGATTCCAATCCTCCAATCCCAGCGCGGTTCACACCAACCGGCCTATCGCAGCGCGGCACTGTTCTGACGTCACTTTTCCTCCGCTCGCAGCAGTTCCCCTCCTTTCTAATTCACTTGTTCTCGCTCGCATCTGTCCCAGTCATACTCTGAAATAATGTCCGTCCTACCGAACAATTACCTCTCTGACCGTCAGTCTTACCAATGACCGATCAGCCTCTTGAGCTTGTTGACCTCAATCTGGCAATCGTCTGTCCGCGAAACGACCGGACAATCGCCTTTAGCACACTCGATAGGATTCAATCATTCGATGTTCTGCACACAATAACCTACGACCTGCGTTGGTTATTCACACACTCACTCATGTGTTCCCTATCTTCAGTGGGTCTGTCAATGACGTCTCGTGACCCCCACAACTCTGGTCAACGTTCTCAACTCTGGGTGTATTCTACACCACAATAAATCTCCCGGTCCCGCGCGCGCTCACGGTCCGTTTCTCAATCACACAACTCTCGTTCCAACTCCGCTAGACATCACACAACAATAAAACACCGCAATCTACCAAACATCACTCTTTTCATACTCACTCTACTACGAACTGCTACTTCCGCCGCACCGTCACTCTCCGTCAGTTTTCCACGACCTCCGACATCCTTCTCCCGCGGTCCTCTGGATCAGCTTCACTCGGGCTCTATGGGGCAACTTAGTCTCCTATCTTGCTCTAGATCTCCCCTTACCATCAAAGGTAACCATCCTCTGCTACCAACTGATAACGCCGATTCTTATCTAATTATCTATAAGAACCTTCTGGTCGCCAAGATCTTTTTACCTGTTGAATAGTGTAAAGGAGAGAATCTCATCTGGTTATATAACAGCATTCATTTTGTCTGAAAGGACCACTGACTCCGAATTCAAGTTTGAGAATTTATTATCGCCAAAAATAACTGAACGTGCAAGCACCTCAACACGAGGTTAAAGAAATAGATGGGCACTAATACAAATAATAATCTACGCAAGAATCTCATCCGACTCAGGATAAGAAGAATAGAAAGTTCTAGGAGGACCAACCAGACTATGATTGCTCCTATTTCTAAGTTGCTCTTCATTGGCCTAAACAAGCTTAAAATCAATTGCTGTCCCTACACTAACGCTAAGTGACATCCCTGCATAACGATTTTTCCAGGCAAGAAAGAATAAAAGGTGTCAGCTGTGAAGACTTCCTAAGAAGTGCAATCACATAGTACCTAAGCTCAGCTCTGTCCTTCTCTCAGGTCTCCCCTACCTCTTCTCTGGCCTCCTCCCTCAGGGCACTATCCCTAATACAAAAACCCCAATACAATTGTACACGCCTTTGTCCCGCCTCCTTGGCCAGGTCTTCTTTCTTGTGCTTTTCCACTGAAACGGTGACTTCATCCTGGACGGTTGCGTTGACCTTGAGTCCCAGGCACCTTCTCCGCCGAAAGTATCATCCCTACATTCCTTTTCACTCCCCGTACCATGCCTCCCCTCTCTCTAGCTTTCGAAAACAAAGAGTTAGTCTTACTAACGAGACATGTGTCCTTGCACCTGCAACAAAAGATACTTTCAACAGAAACCTTCTACTGTGCAAATTAAATCTACCGTTTGTGCCCAGAGAGCCTTACCAAGAGAAACCTTTCTCTGCCTACAAAATAAGCTAACATAAGAATAAACCAGGCCTCCCCTAAGCATATATGTAGTCAGGCCTTTACATATAATTTTTAAACACAAATCTTACTTTTCCCTATAAGCATTTTCATTACACTTCATATGCAAATAATGAATTACATGTGCAACTTTAATATGGTGCACGTTTAAACTACTGCAATTACATTACATCAATATCCTAACACCATTATGCTACTGGGTTCACTTTGTCTCAGCGAACTATTCATTCTTTACTAAACATACATGAATATGAAACTGAATATACGAATATATGTCTGAATACATGTGGATGCGGCCTATCAATGATTATGATGCACCCCTACAATTCACAAGAACATTTCGCTCTATCAATAGAGCACACTTGGAGGGACTCTATGTCACTACCCCTAGCTGGAAATGAAGCAGACCGGAGAGGCCCTGTGGGGGTTGTAGTTCTAATCTGGCAGGCCGCCTGTAAGAGGAATAAGCCTGTGAACTACAACCCCCATAAAGATCAGTCAGTTCCTGTTTGTCAACTGACAAGCTCCACTTGGTTCTTTTCTCGATGCAGTGGGGGCCCAGTAGCAGCCCATAGCCCCCTTCCCCTCCAGCTGCTGGAGAGGGAGGATCACAATCCACATTAGCACAGCGTATTTCTGCAATCTGTATCAGCTTGCCATCCTCTCAGCAGTGTGGCATTGCCTTTTTGAGTTGTTCTAGCCAGAGCCACCATAATCAGGTGTCTTTTTGTTAGATGTTTGTAGGTCGAGCCTGGGCAGCGCATGTGCTGCTCTGCGGGGCATGCTGTATTCAGGTAGGGACTTGAAGCTCCACCCACTCTCCGCTGATATTTTTAATTGGCTGGTGTCATTGTCCACTGTAAACTGTGGCTGTTCATTGGTCAATAGACTTAGTAGTCCCTCCTTAGTAACGCCTTGTCTCATTTTGTAACCTCACATGGTGACACCCCTGTTACGTGTGTTGTCACTCAGTAGGCTTTAATTACAGCCTCCGAGCACTATTTTCTCAAATAACTTTGTCCTGCCTGCAACGCTCTCTCCTAACGCTTTAAAAAAAAAATTATAGCACGGATGCCGAACGCATTTGCAATGCAATAGGTCTCGCATTTGCTAGAGTTTAAGCTATTGGCATTGTAAATTACAATGCCTTTTATTTATCTGTTTTAAAAACAGCACATAAATAAAAGGCATTGTCATTTACAATGCCAATAGCTCAAACTCTCATAAATGCGAGACCTATTGCAGTGCAAATGCTTGTTAACTATGGATCTGTTCAGTGTGGAGGGTAGTGACCATTCATATTAGTTTAATGGAGGAACCCTGTGTGTTTCTACATAGTATGTTTAGCCTCTGAGTGAGTCAGTCCTAAGGCTTTGCTGTTTCTGTTGATCCTCCTGGGTTAGTTATTGCACATTGTGTTGTAATATGCACTTAGTTTAAATAAATATACAAATGTCCCAGTTGTTTTTATTTCATTCTCAAGGAAATGAGCCATTTACTTGTTTTGAAGAACATTGATTTAAGAGGAGTTTATTTCTCCGCATTATCAGATCGGTTGCGCTCTTAGGGCCTCATTACGATGTCGGTCGGAAAGGCTCCGAATGGCATTCGGTTTGACGAACCTGTTGACAGCCATGTTTCCGACCTACTCGGAAACATTTCCGACCGACCAATTACGATACAAGGTAGTCGGTTGGTCATTCCGAATTGGTTCCGACAGTCATTCGAAGAGTCCGAGGCTGTCGGAGCTGAATTGTAGAGCTCTATGGGCCGCGTTTCAGACCGACCGATTACGATGTCGGAATCCGACAGCCATTCCCACTCGGTCTGTTCGATACGGATCGGCTGTCGGAAACCGACTTTGGGGGCTTGTTGCAGGCCCCCCTTCACCCGTAGGCCTCCGGTTGGGGCCCGTGGGGGTACCCATGGGTCTCCTCTTTCCAACTATGCACAGTGTGCAGGCACCATGGGGTGCCCGCCACAGGGTGCAAGGTTTTCCGCAACCATCCCTTTTTTCAATGGGAGCCTGTGTTGTCGGTCGGAACACAGGCTACTATTGATGTCAATGGGAGTCCAACCGAACGGTGTTCGGAACCATCGTAATCGGTCGGTCGGCCTCCACAAACCTGAGTCGGTCAGAAACGATTCCGACAAGGAGTCGGTCGGAATGCTTTCTGACCGACATCGTAATGAGGCCCTTAGTGTACATCCTGGGGCCTCCCAAATGGCTCTTCCAACTCACGTGGTCCCACTGTATGTCAAATGACTTCCACCCTCTTCTCATGGCCACCAAGTGAAGTGGCAATATCACATAGGGAACCCAAGGATAGCAGAAGGGTTCTAGTTCATTTGATGATGTTCTGCACAGTTGAGTTCCATTAAGAGTTTTGCAGCCACCCCAGGACCAGCGAGGTGACATTTTTTGAGAGGGTGGATGCACCTTAGCCGGTGACAGTCAGCCCTAACTCCCCCTCTATGGTCCTGCCCCCTCCTTTGCTCAAATCCTTCCCTCCTGCTCTAGGCCCAACCCATCCAAGTCCCAGCCTCCTCTCTCACGCATTGTACATTTTTTGTTAGTTGTTTGGATGTTTGAGGGCCGTGTTGTACCGCTGGTGAGCATCACTTTCCCAACTATATGGCTATGAAACTCTGTTGTGTGGGGGAGGGTTTTGGAAGGTCTGTCTAACTTGTGCTCTTGCCTTAAATAATGATAGTGTTAAACACGGAAAACTTTTTACAAGATACAAATCCATTTTTACGTACACTATATTATAGGTCTCATATATAGGTTATATAGAGTTCATCCCAAAGCGGGCTTTCTTTTTAAAAATAAAAACAATAATAACACCCTTCCTGTGGGGGAGTTTTCATTTTGCAGTTTTCACTGCCTGTTACCACCAGGTTTTATCTGGCGAAGACAGGCAGTAAAAACCGGCCATGTGTTTGCCCACTCTAAATAGGAAGTGTGAGCACATGAACAAATCTCAGATGGCCCATACTCCATTTGGGACATCGAAGGTGTATGTAGGCGGCGGGTGATGAGACGGTTTTGAATTTCAGGGCAGCTGTTCATGACAGCTGGGTGGGTGTACAGAGGCTGAAGTTGCATTTGAAAAAAAATCACGTTTGACACTGCATTTGAGTTTTGTTGATCCGTTGAGGAGGATTTCATTCAGAGCATAGATACTGAGGTATTTCCTGAGAAGGAAAGGGATGTGGAAATTATCCCAGGACATAGTGCTTCGATTACTCATGAGCAATCTTCCTCACTCCTGGGGTCATCATCCTCATCACTCAATTTACCTCCCTTTCGCAACCTAGAGGAAGAGTTCTCTGACCAGATGAGATTAGAGTCACAGGTACAGGTGGATTGATGGGCAGCAGGAGTTACACTTATACCCAGCCCAGTAAAACGGGCAGGGACTATATGGGTCCCTGTTTGGTGGGTAGTCATTATACCGAGGTGGAAATATCAACCTATAAAAGTATTGTCTTCCCAATATCAACTACTGCTATATTTCCAAGAAAAATTAATGTGTAGAGTAAATATGTATTCCTATATCTATATAATCTGTATTCTCATATATATATAATCTGTGTTCCCATATATGCAATATTATTGCAAGTGAATATTAACGACCTCAATATTGTGACAAACAAGCGCTTGTTTCAGGAGGTGGGAGTTAGCAGCTCCCATGTGAGGCATCATGGATATTCCCCACCCCAAATGAGCATTCCAAGACTTCTGCTGGCCCATCTTTTTCCACTTTCCTTTCCAACACTTTTCTGCCTTCGCCTTGTCTCAAGCTATATTTTTGATGCCTGAGTGATGAATGCCTCCACTAAGGTACGATGCATTCACAGTGCCTGTGGTCAGGTATCCATACCAACTATACGCGTAGAAAGGCAGGTGGGCTGGCTGCCATCTCATTACTAAGAAACACCACTCTATGTGGAGTTTATCTCCCATGCCCCAAACTGCGTTTTATGGCACATGGCACATTTCCGTATGCAGTTGTCGTTGCCAGTGTTTCCGCCTCTACCTTAAAATATTCCCGGAGCGCACATTTCCATGTGGAAGCATCATGTGGTAGAGACGGCTTTATAAAAACACAAGACCCAGGGATCGCAATCAGCAACCGAAGGCACTTCTATAAAATAAGAGTACATTGAATTATGGGCGTCTGTTTTCAGTTTCAGAATGGCTGAATTTAAAAATAGCCCCAGGGCTGGACACAGTGGTGTTTAGAAAAGCAGGACATGTTTCAAAGCCAAGGAAGCGGGCCAGGAGAAGACGAAGTGGTCAATTCTGTAAAAATCAGAGAAGTCCAAATGTTCTGCTTGCACTGCTGTTAACAGAGAGACAGCTGGAGAGAAATTGAGAGAGAAAAAGAGGGAGAGATTGAGAGAGACAAAGGGCGATAATGTAAAGATAGTAAGAAAGAGACACGCAGAAATAGCAATAGGGATATATATATATATATATATATATATATATATATATATATATATTCACTGAAAAAACCATAGGTTTTAGGGACAGTTATAGTTAGTTGGACATTGCACTCGGAGAAAACCCATGAAATTCCCCTGTTATAGTTAGTTCAGCTAACTATAACTCGCGCCCCCGCAATGCACTGCTGATGACGTCACATATTACATCACTCATGACATGGTCAGTGACATCACTGATGACATCACTGATGACATCTCAAATGACATCACTGATGACATCACTGATGACCTCATCCAGTGACTGTGTGTTTCTGTAAAGTTTAAATATGTTTAATATATATAGGGAAAGGCGTATTGAAGAATGAGTGGGTGTATAAGTGTCTGAATGGATGATTTAGTACGTGAGTGACTGACTCTACAAGTGAGTGATTAAACGTATCTTACTGAATGCATGGGTTAGTGACTAAACTGTGTGAATGTCTGTATCCGTCTGTTTGTTGGTGTGTAAGGGGATGCATGGATTTGCGAATAGCTACATGAGTGTCTATATGGGTTATTGATTGGTTCTCTGAGTATCTGTATGGCTGCCTGAGTGTTTCTGTGGGTGGGGTGTGTGTGACTCTATACATAGATGTGTGAGTGGGTGATTCACTGGGTGCATGATTTCAAGAGTGCATCTGTGATGGACTGCTTGGGTGGGTGAGTGTGTGTATGGGTGTGTTAGTGAGTGAATGTATATCTCAGTGGTACATGTGCGAGTAACTACATATGTAAAAGGCAGTATATATGTGTGTTAGAGTATTTAAATGGCTATAAGTGAGAGTGTGTTATTGTGAGAGTGGCTGTATGGATGCGTGTGTGCTTGTATCAGTTATTGTATAAGAGCGTAAGAATGTGCTAGTATTTGTATGAGTAAGTGAGCTGGTGTGTGTATAACTGTATAGGTGAGTAAATGGGTGTGTGATTAATTTTTTGCATGACTGACTAGGTGTGTGAGTACCTCAATGGATGAGTGGCGGTGTGTGAGTGTTTATATAGGTGTATGAGTGCATATGATAGTCCTGTACTGAGTGACTGTAAGCATGAGTGACTGTACAGGTGAGTGAGTGGATGTGTGTGTAGACCTAAGAATCAGTGAGTGGGTATGTAGTTTTTGGTGTTGGAGTGTCTATGGTTTTGAGAATGGCAGTCTGTAATTTAGAGTGGGTGTATCAAAAGTTATATTAGGGTGTGAGAAGATTCATGAAATTATCACATGGATGATGTCATCAGTGATGTCATTTGAGATGTCATCAGTGATGTCATCAGTGATGTCACTGACCATGTCATGAGTGATGTAATATGTGACGTCATCAGCAGTGCATTGCGGGGCGCGAGTTATAGTTAGCTGAACTAACTATAACAGGGGAATTTCATGGGTTTTCTCCGAGTGCAATGTCCAACTAACTATAACTGTCCCTAAAACCTATGGTTTTTTCAGTGAATTTCAAAGGTTTTTAAATGCTAATTTCTAACTATAACGTGTCTGAAACCTATGGTTTTTTCAGTGAATTTCAAAGGTTTTTTAAATGCTAATTTCTAACTATAACGTGCCTGAAACCTATGGTTTTTTCAGTGAATTTCAAAGGTTTTTTAAATGCTAATTTCTAACTATAACGTGCCTGAAACCTATGGTTTTTTCAGTGAATTTCAAAGGTTTTTCAAATGCTAATTTCTAACTATAACGTGCCTGAAACCTATGATTTTTTAAGTGAATTTCAAAGGTTTTTTAAATGCTAGTTTCTAACTATGCCAACAGAGGTAGGACATGTAAAGAAAGAAGAAAAAACGCACAGAAAGAAGCAAAAGATGTGCAGAAAGAACCAACAGAGGAGCAGAAAGAGGCCTTGTTGCAAAATCATCCTGTGCCCACAACTTTTTCAGACGGGTACTGGTGGTAACTGACTCTGACTAACCAGAGCCAGTGCGCGTTTGCACAGTGGTGAAGGGAGGGGGGCCTGAGGTGACATGTGTGCAAACGCGCCCGTGGCGCGTTTTAAGTTGCGGGATTAAGTCCCCTTGAATCCTGAGGGTCCCTGGGGCCCAACTAGCCCCCAGGTACCTACAGTTAGGACCACAGAGCTGAGTTGCAGAGAGGCGTTCCGAGGCCACGCACCTTTTTCTCCTCTCTGCAACGCAACTCTGTTGTGCTTACTGAAGGTACCTGGTGGGCTAGTTGGCCCCCAGGATTCAAAGGGAATTAACTCCCCAACTTAAAACGCACCACAGGGCGTGTTTGCGCACATGTCACCTGAGGCCCGCCCCCATCCTTCACCACTGTGCAAACGCGCCCCGTGGCGCGTTTTAAGTTGGGGGATTAGGTCACCTTGAATCCTGAGAGTCCCTGGGGCCCAACTAGCCCACAAGGTACTTCCAGTAAGCACCACAGGCCTGCGTTGCAACGCCTGTAACAAATTGTGCAGTTGTGTTTAGGTAGTGAAGAGGGTCGTGCTGGGGGTAGTGTTTTAGGGATTAGGGTAGTGCATTGGTATTTGGGTAGTGTAGGGGGTCATCCGGGGGTAGTGTTTTAGGGTTTAGGGCAGTGCAGTGGTGTTTAGGTAGTGTAGGGGGTCGTGCTGGGGGAGTGTTTTAGGGTTTAGGGCAGTGCAGTGGTGTTCGGGTAGTGTAGGGGGTCGTGCTGGGGGAGTGTTTTAGGGTTTAGGGCAGTGCAGTCGTGTTTGGGTAGTGTAGGGGGTCGTGCTGGGGGAGTATTTTAGGGTTTAGGGTAGTGCAGGGGTGTTCGGGTAGTGTAGGGGGTCATGCTGGGGGTAGTGTTCTAGGGTTTAGGGCAGTGCAGTGGTGTTCGGGCAGTGTAGGGGGTCGTGCTGGGGGTGGTGTTTCAGGGCTTAGGACAGTGCAGTGGTGTTCGGGCAGTGTAGGGGTCGTGCAGGGGTGGTGTTTCAGGGTTTAGGGCAGTGCAGTGGTGTTCGGGCAGTGTAGGGGGTCGTGCAGGGGTGGTGTTTCAGGGTTTAGGGCAGTGGTGTTCGGGCAGTGTAGGGGGTCATGCTGGGGGTGGTGTTTCAGGGTTTGGGGCAGTGCAGTGGTGTTCGAGCAGTAAAGGGGGTCATGCTGGGGGTGGTGTTTCAGGGTTTAGGGCAGTGCAGTGGTGTTCGGGCAGTGTAGGGGCGGTGCAGGGGGTGGTGTTTCAGGGTTTAGGGCAGTGCAGTGATGTTCGGGCAGTGTATGAGGTGGTGCAGGGGGTGGTGTTTCAGGGTTTAGGGCAGTGCAGTGGTGTTCGGGCAGTGTAGAGGGTCGTGCAGGGGGTGGTGTTTCAGGGTTTAGGGCAGTGCAGTGGTGTTCGGGCAGTGTAGGGGGCGGTGCAGAGGGTGGTGTTTCAGGGTTTAGGGCAGTGCAGTGGTGTTCGGGCAGTGTAGGGGTCGTGCTGGGGCTGGTGTTTCAGGGTTTAGGGCAGTGCAGTGGTGTTCGGGCAGTGTAGGGGGTCGTGCTGGGGCTGGTGTTTCAGGGTTTAGGGCATTGCAGTGGTGTTCGGGCAGTGTAGGGGGTCGTGCTGGGGCTGGTGTTTCAGGGTTTAGGGCAGTGCAGTGGTGTTCGGGCAGTGTAGGGGGTCATGCTGGGGCTGGTGTTTCAGGGTTTAGGGCAGTGCAGTGGTGTTCGGGCAGTGTAGGGGGTCTTGCTGGGGCTGGTGTTTCAGAGTCTAGGGCAATGCAGTGGTGTTCGGGCAGTGTAGGGGTCTTGCTGGGGCTGGTGTTTCAGGGTTTAGGGCAGTGCAGTGGTGTTCGGGCAGTGTAGGGGGTCATGCTGGGGGTGGTGTTTCAGGGTTTAGGGCAGTGCAGTGGTGTTCGGGCAGTGTAGGGGGTCGTGCTGGGGCTAGTGTTTCAGGGTTTAGGGCAGAGCAATGGTGCTCAGGCAGTGTAGGGGGTTGTGCTGGGGGTGATGTTTCAGGGTTTAGGGCAGTGCAGTGTTGTTAGGGCAGTGTAGGGGGTCGTGCTGGGGGTGGTGTTTCAGGGTTTAGGGCAGTGCAGTGGTGTTCCGGCAGTGTAGGGGGTCGTGCAGGGGGTGGTGTTTCAGGGTTTAGTGCAGTGGTGTTCGGGCAGTGTAGGGGGTCGTGCTGGGGTGGTGTTTCAGGGTTTAGGGCAGTGCAGTGGTGTTCGGGCAGTGTAGGGTGTCGTGCTGAGGGGTGGTGTTTCAGGGTTTAGGGCAGTGTAGTAGTGTTTGGGCAGTGTAGGGGGTCGTGCAGGGGGTGGTGTTTCAGGGTTTAGGGCAGTGCAGTGGTGTTCGGCCAGTGTAGGTAGTCTTGCTGGGGGTGGTGTTTCAGGGTTTAGGGCAGTGCAGTAGTTTTCGGGCAGTGTAGGCCGTCGTGCTGGGGCTGGTGTCTTAGGGTTTAGGGCAGTGCAGTGGTGTTCGGGCAGTGTACGGGGTTGTGCTGGGGCTGGTGTTTCAGGGTTTAGGGCAGTGCAGTGGTGTGCGGGCAGTGTACGGGGTTGTGCTGGGGCTGGTGTTTCAGGGTTTAGGGCAGTGCAGTGGTGTTCGGGCAGTGTGGGGGTCCTGCTGGGGGTGGTGTTTCAGGGTTTAGGGCAGTGCAGTGGTGTTCGGGCAGTGTAGGGGGTCGTGCTGGGGCTGGTGTTTCAGGGTTTAGGGCAGTGCAGTGGTGTTCGGGCAGTGTAGGGGGTCGTGCTGGGGCTGGTGTTTCAGGGTTTTGGGCAGAGCAGTGGTGTTCGGGCAGTGTAGGGGCTCGTGCTGGGGGTGGTGTTTCAGGGTTTAGGGCAGTGCAGTGGTGTTCGGGCAGTGTAGGGGGTCTTGCTGGGGGTGGTGTTTCAGGGTTTAGGGCAGTGTAGTGGTGTTCGGGCAGTGTAGGGGGTCTTGCTGGGGGTGGTGTTTCAGGGTTTAGGGCAGTGGTGTTCGGGCAGTGTAGGGGTCTTGCTGGGAGTGATGTTTCAGGGTTTAGGGCAGTGCAGTGGTGTTCGGGCAGTGTAGGGGGTCTTGCTGGGGGTAGTGTTTCAGGGTTTAGGGCGGTGCAGTGGTGTTCGTGCAGTGTAGGGGGTCGTGCTGGGGGTGGTGTTTCAGGGTTTAGGGCAGTGCAGTAGTGTTCGGGCAGTGTAGGGGGTCATGCAGGGGTGGTGTTTCAGGGTTAAGGGCAGTGCAGTGGTGTTCTGGCAGTGTAGGGGGTCATGCTGGGGGTGGGTTTTCAGGGTTTAGGGCAGTACCGTGGTGTTCGGGCAGTGTAGGGGATCGTGCAGGGGGTGGTGTTTTAGGGTTTAGGGCAGTGCAGTGGTGTTCGGGCAGTATAGGGGTCATGCTGGGGCTGGTGTTTCAGGGTTTAGGGCAGTGCAGTGGTGTTCGGGCAGTGTAGGGGGTCTTGCTGGGGGTGGTGTTTCAGGGTTTACGGCAGTGGTGTTCGGGCAGTGTAGGGGGTCTTGTTGGGGGTGATGTTTCAGGGTTTAGGGCAGTGCACTGGTGTTTGGGCAGTGTAGGGGGTCTTGCTGGGGGTAGTGTTTCAGGGTTTAGGGCAGTGCAGTGGTGTTCGTGCAGTATAGGGGGTCGTGCTGGGGATGGTGTTTCTGGGTTTAGGGCAGTGCAGTAGTGTTCGAGCAGTGGAGGGGGTTGTGCAGGGGGTGGTGTTTCAGGATTTAGTGCAGTGGTGTTCGGGCAGTGTAGGGGGTCGCGCTGGGGGTGGTGTTTCAGGGTTTAGGGCAGTGCAGTGGTGTTCGGGCAGTGTAGGGGGTCATGCACGGGTGGTGTTTCAGGGTTTAGGGCAGTGCAGTGGTGTTCGGGCAGTGTAGGGTGTTGTACTGGGGCTGGTGTTTCAGGGTTCAGGGCATTGCAGTGGTGTTTAGGCAGTGTAGGGGGTCGTGCTGAGGCTGGTGTTTCACGGTTTAGGGCAGTGCAGTGGTGTTCGGGCAGTGTAGGGGGTCGTGCTGGGGCTGGTGTTTCAGGGTTTAGGGCAGTGCAGTGGTGTTCGGGCAGTGTAGGGGGTCGTGCTGGGGCTGGTGTTTCAGGGTTTAGGGCAGTGCAGTGGTGCTCGGGCATTGTAGGGGGTCGTGCTGGGGGTGATGTTTCAGGGTTTAGGGTAGTGCAGTGGTGTTCAGGAAGTGTAGGGGGTCGTGCAGGGGATGGTGTTTCAAGGTTTAGGGCAGTGCAGTGGTGTTCGGGCAGTGTAGGGGGTCGTGGTGGGGCTGGTGTTTCAGGGTTTTGGGCAGAGCAGTGGTGTTTCGGCAGTGTAGGGGGTCATGCTGGGGGTAGTGTTTCAGGGTTTAGGGCAGTGCAGTGGTGTTCGGGCAGTGTAGGGGGTCGTGCTGGGGGTGGTGTTTCAGGGTTTAGGTCATTGGTGTTCGGGCAGTGTAGGGGGTCTTGCTGGGGGTGATGTTTCAGGGTTTAGGGCAGTGCAGTGGTGTTCGGGCAGTGTAGGGGGTCTTGCTGGGGGTAGTGTTTCAGGGTTTAGGGCAGTGCAGTGGTGTTCGGGCAGTGTAGGGGGTCATGCTGGGGGTGGTGTTTCAGGGTTTAGGGCAGTGCAGTGGTGTTCGGGCAGTGTAGGGGGTCGTGAAGGGGTGGTGTTTCAGGGTTTAGGGCAGTGCAGTGGTGTTCGGGCAGTGTAGGGGTTGTGCTAGGGGTGGTGTTTCAGGGTTTAGGGCAGTGCAGTGGTGTTCGGGCAGTGTAGGGGGTCATGCAGGGGCTGGTGTTTCAGGGTTTAGGGCAGTGCAGTGGTGTTCGGGCAGTGTAGGGGGTCATGCTGGGGGTAGTGTTTTAGGGTTTAGGGTAGTGCAGTGGTGCTTGTGTAGTGTAGGGGGTCGTGCTGGGGGTAGTGTTTTAGGGTTTAGGGTAGTGCAGTGGTGTTTGTGTAGTGTAGGGGGTCATGTTTTAGGGTAGTGCAGTGGTGTTTGGGTAGTGTAGGGGGTCGTGCTGGTGGTAGTGTTTTAGGATTTAGGTTAGTGCAGTGGTGTTTGGGTAGTGTAGGGGGTCGTGCTGGGGGTAGTGTTTTAGGGTTTAGGATAGTGCAGTGGTGCTTGTGTAGTGTAGGGGGTCGTGCTGGGGGTAGTGTTTTAGGGTTTAAGGTAGTGCAGTGGTGTTTTTGTAGTGTAGGGGGTCATGTTTTAAGATGCAATGCTCCAATACCTGACCAGTCTGCACTACATAAAACTGCAAAAAACTAAAAACAAAAAGTGTTTTGCACACTTTTGTCATTGGGCTATATGTGGGCTACATCTGGGTAATATTTGTGCTACATTTGGGCTCTTTTTCACTGGTGGCCATCTTGGAAGACTTCTTTGTTATGAAGTTTCCTAATTTCTTCATTTACTGCAGTCTCCTCAGTAGGAAATGCTTTCAGTTTTTTACTTTGATTCCATCAAGAAGGCATTCAGATGGGTCTCACATCTGCCATAAATTCAGAATGTTAGCACTCTAGTTGCTCATTAGATCACTGGAGTAAAGCTACTGCTCACCAGGGAGTTAACTGGTAGTCTGCTGCTGGTATTGAAAGTGATTGTTTCAGTCTGCATGTCAGAATTTTCTAATGAAATAGAAGAGGATTTGAGATCTCACTTAAAACATGCCCTAATTTTTCTTTCTGCAGCACTAACCATAATTTCTATTTAAAAAAGAACCCCTCATTTTGTTCCTTTTTAAATTAAATGTTTTAAGTGTTACCGGTTTATTCCAATCAAGATGGCTTCAGGTGTGCCATACTTTTGTCATAAGTAAGGCTGTTAGCACTCTAGTTGTTCTTTAGAACACTCTGGGAAGCTGCAGTAGAACACAAAGGCATCAACTGGCAGGCTGCTCCTGTTGAAATATAACAGGAAGATATTTGAGATCACACTTGAAACATGTCCTAATTTTTCTTTCCAGAGCACTAACCATAATTTCTATGACAAAATGAACCCCATCATTTTGTTCCTTTTTAAATTAAATGTTTTAAGTGTTACCAGTTTATTCCAATCAAGATGGCTTCAGGTGTGCCATACTTTTGTCATAAGTAAGGCTGTTAGCACTCTAGTTGTTCTTTAGAACACTCTGGGAAGCTGCAGTAGAACACAAAGGCATCAACTGGCAGGCTGCTCCTGTTGAAATATAACAGGAAGATATTTGAGATCACACTTGAAACATGTCCTAATTTTTCTTTCTAAAGCACTAACCATAATTTCTATGACAAAATGAACCCCATCATTTTGTTCCTTTTTAAATTAAATTGTTTAAGTGTTACCAGTTTATTCCAATCAAGATGGCTTCAGGTGTGCCATACTTTTGTCATAAGTAAGGCTGTTAGCACTCTAGTTGTTCTTTAGAACACTCTGGGAAGCTGCAGTAGAACACAAAGCATCAACTGACAGTCTCTGCCCTTGTTGGATGTACATGTTTTACTGAGAATGTCAGACTTCATTCTCACATGAGTGAGAAAGATAATGTGAATTTACAGAAAATATGCTCTCATTTTAGCTTCTGGAGCACCTTCCAAACCTCCATGGGACAAGCATGAGAAAATAGTGTTCTCTCAAACATGATTCATGATATCCCAGCAGAAGGTTTTTCACATGGTAAAATCACCTTAGAATACACCACAATTCCTAAAATTAGTATGGTACCATCAACAAATAAATTCTAATGTAACTAAAGCCTGTTATCACCCTTTATAGTTCTCCTTTTGGTGACCCTCAAAATCTTCTATTCAGTACAATGCATTTCAATGAGGTACTATCATTTATATTGGTCCCAAGATGGCTGCCAGCAATTCCAGGATGAAGTGCTGGCAGCCAATCAGATCTCACGATGACATGTGTGGTTAGGCTCCGCCCAGATATATATGTGACTTTACTTTTGATTTTCTCAGGAACTACTGAACGGATTTACACCATTTAAGCAAAAGGCACGACACTGAACCAAGGGCTACCTCTTTGCCAAATTTGGTGTAATTCCGTTCAGCAGTTCGGGCTGTAGCTGCGACTAAAGGTTCCTATGGAAAAATGAATGGGGAAAACGCGTTTTGGGACCCCTCTTTTTCTCGGCCCCCGCTTGACGTATCACCCCGAGACTTTCAGGATAGGAGCGGACCGGAGCGCCCCAACAAGTTGGAAACTTTCGCGAAGATTCGTCAACCGGCGCCAACGTTATTTCAAATAGAATGTCGCGGATTTCCTATGGATAATAGGTTTTAACTATAACTATCTACTGGTGACCGCCAGTAGATATATATATATATATATATATATATATATATATATATATATATATATATATATATATATATATATATATATATATATATATATATATATATATATATATATATATATTTTCAACAAAGGACGTGCAGTTGCCAAGAATAAATTGTGTAGAAAAACCAGTTCTGGAGTGCCTCGTCCTTTGTTGAAAAAATTGCTTTGGGCCAGGATCCGGCCCCCTTGCAGAGCACCAGCTGGTGAGCGCGCCGAACTAAAGGATCACATTGGAGGCCATATAAATATATATATATATATATATATATATATATATATATATATATAGCGAGAGAGAGATAGAGGAAAGCAGACATGGGGAGAAGAAAGAGCCCAGCAGAGAGAAGCAGGGATTGAGAAACAGAGACAGAGCGAGGGAACGAAAGAGAGATAAAGAGAAAGTGCAAAAAATATACACACACACACACACACATATATATATATAAATGAACAAATAATGTTCCTTTTTTAACCTATGTATTTTCTTTTAAATGTAGGAGAAGGAATAGATCCGACCCTTCCAAAGTCCAGCACTTTCCCTACTGTTGCTTGAACTGCAGTGGGAATAGTAGATTTGACCCCTCCAAAATGTAACACGTTACCTACTGTTGCTTGCACTGGAGTGAAATAGTAAATCTGACCCCTCGAAAGTCCAACACTTTCCCTACTGTTGCTCAGGTTGTAGTGAGAATAGTAAGCATGAGCCCTCCTAAGTGCAACACCTTTCCTACTGTTGCTGAGGTTAGAAAGGGAAGAGTACATCTGGCCCCTCCAAAGTCCAACACTTTCCCTCCTGTTCGTCAAGTTGGAGTGGAAAACAGTAAATCTGACCCGTTCAAAGTCCAACATTTTCCACACTGTTCAGATTGGAGTAGGAATTGTGAATTTGACCCCTCCAAGTCTAATTATTATTAGTTTTTTTATTTAAAAAAATTATTTGACAAAAATATATTTTGTGAATTAATTTTAAAAGTTATTTTAGTTTACATTTGTTTTTGTCTTGTATATTTTTATTTTATTTGGAGTAATATTGTTTGTATTACATTCTTTTTAAAATGTTAACAATGTTCCTATACATGTTTATCTTTTTATACTTTTTAATAATAATGTTTTTAATGATTCTTATTAATCATAATTTTATTTCAATGTTCATGTTTATGTAATCGTTTTATTTCCTTATTATGATTATTGTTTTGTTTACATTTTAGGGTATATATTTTTATTTTATATTTTTAACTTATAAAGTATATTAAAATATTTTCTATATTATATGCATATATGTTTCTAAAAACAATATTATTTAAAGTGAACATATTTTTTAAATGTTCCTATATTCGGGGACGGAGTCTGCCTGACTACAAGATGGCCGCACCGTGTATGAGCTACAGGGCCCGCCCGCTACTAAATCCTTAAAAATCCTGCAATTCCCTCTGCTGCACAGATCGACTCACAGCTAGAAGATACCCCAAAGTTCCCCGGGCCGTCTTTCCCGGGCCCCGTACAACACCGCAAACAGCCGGAAGCGACGACATCTCTGTGCGGCCTGCTCGGCCGAGGACCCTGTAAGCTGCCGCGGCAGACCCTGAATTTTGAAGACGGCGTGGGCCCTCCCGATCCTCGCTGAACATTTGTGGGAGGCTTGCAGGGGTTGGAGGCTGCGGCGCCAGAACCGGGCTTCGCGTGGTGGCCCAGCGGCCCCCCTTGCTGTACCCTGGCTGGAAGAAGTGAGTGGCGCGGCTGGAGAACAAGGAGCGGGACAGACGGGCCGCACGCGGAGCGCGATGTGGCAGGTGGCTGGAGCCCCCCAGCCTCTTAAATTAAACGCTCTCTTGTGGCCGGGGGACCTGCAGCCTGCACTCGTGCCCCTGCGGTGCATGCGGCGGCCCGGCGGGGCACTGCCTGGGCCTGCTGAGACACCGGTCGCCGGAGAGGAGCTTGGGCCTGCGGGCACCGGCACTACTACGCCGAGTACGACGTACTACAGAACAGCGGCCTGAACAGCCCTGCAAATCACTGCGCAGGGAAAGCATGAAGATCTAAAGTGAGTGCTTTGGATCAAGGCCACAAATATTTAGGATGAGCAAACAAAGGAGAGATACAGAACTGCAGACAATCCTGCGGCCCTAACGCCGTGGGGATACCAGACAGGACCCACCCGAAGCTGAATTTTGAACTGCCAAATCACAGAGGATGCGTGATGAAGATGCCGCTGCACAGGAACAGACAGAAGGCGCTACCAGAGGAGTACAGGACGCTGATATAAAACAACTGCTAATAACAATGCAACAAAGCCTAGCCACCATTGACGGGAAGATCGACTTCCTCTCCTACCGCATGGACCGGATGTCCGAGAGACTCGATAAACATACGGAGCGACTCGATGTGGTTGAGGGGCGCGTCTCGGAAGCTGAAGACTTACAAGCACTAGCTACAGAAAGCCACAAAAAAGCTGGAAAAACCCTTGCACTTCTACGGAGCAAAACCGAGGACCTAGAAGCGCGCTCCCGGCGCAATAACTTGCGCATAGTAGGCGTGGCAGAATCCACCGCCACTTGCAACATGGAGACTTTCACTGAAAATCTTCTTGTCAAGCTGCTAGGATGAGAAACGTTCTCAACCATGTTTATCGTGGAGCACGCCCATCGCTCGCTTGTCCCTCGCACGGTACCTGGGGCCCCTCCGCACCCAGTCAAGAATACTAAATTACCGGGATAGGGACGCAGCTCTGCGGTGTGCAAGGGAACTTAAGACACTTAGCTATGAAGGATCAGAAATAACGCTATTTCCTGATTTCACTCCCCAAGTACAAGAAGCGAGACGCCAGTTCGCACCTGCTAAGAGGAAGCTCCGCGAACTTAATATGGAATGTGCTATGCTATATCCGGCGCGCATGAGAGTCATGGTGGAGGGCAAGCCCAAAATCTACACAGAACTGAAAAGCCTCCAACAACTGATTAAAAAAGTGGATGCCGCGAAGAAACGCACTACAGAAACTAGCGGTCTGGACAAACAGGACGAGTGAAGATAACTAATGAACTCTATAATCCATAGAAACAGCTACATGGACTGTTAAAAGTGGGTACTGAAGAACTCCCGGATGAAGTTGGGCCATTGACAATTGGACAGACTGGTATGAAGGGCAAGGTATGGGAACACCTCTGGGTGCGCCTTAAACGGGCGAAATACACTAGTCTCCAAGACAGTTTAGTATTGCAAGGGCTGGAATAGTACCCGTAATAGTACAAAAGGCGATAACAACGGAACTGCCAATACTGTAGGGGTGTCAGGACATATGCGGCATGAGGTGCAGCAGAGTCAAGATAAAGAACATGAACACCTTATAAGTAATATCAATACAACAGAGATGGCATGGCACTCACCGCCCTTGAGTGTTTACCACCCTTTTCATTTTGTTGGAATGTTTTATGTTTGCCTTTTCCTTTTATTGTTTAATTTCATACTTCTTTCAGTTAAATTACTACAGAGGCTGGTATGGGAGGGAACTAGTAAACTGAGCCTCATGTTGGGGGAAGAGGCGTGGGTGGGAAGGGAGGCAAGTATTGGGGTTTCATGTTGTTGCATTATAGTGGCTGGCTAAAACGAATCACACGAAGGGGAACACACTTGACAAGGCAGGACACAGGTAACACTAATGGGTGACCCGGCTGACGCAACCGGCACAACACAGAAGGGGGGGATCGCTTTAAGGTTCCTCACGTGGAACGTACGTGGCCTTAACGACCATCGCAAGATACGCAAAGTTGTAGCATATCTCCACAATCACAAGATAGACTTGGCTATACTGCAAGAAACACACTTGACCCCACAGACTAGTCTCCTATCGCAGCGTAGAATGAGAGGAGAGTGTCTAGCGGCTGGGTTCACCTCACATGCGCGTGGAGTATTACTATGGGCGAGACGGAACTCTGGAATCACACTCAACTGATACATGCAGACGTGGACTACAGAGCAGTGATTGCCCATTGCCTATTTGGACGCTTCGAAATCTTACTGATAGGAGTATATGGCCCTAATTATGACAATCCTCATTTCTATCATTCCCTACATAGTAAGACAATCGCATACGCACATATACCACAACTGTGGGGAGGCGATTTTAACTGTATATTATCCCCAGAGACAGATCTAAAGGGCCCCTGCGGAAACCTGTGGCGCCAGCTCGCGACATCATCACCATAGCAGAAGCAGGCGGAATGGTAGATGTCTGGCACCACACGGCAGAGAATATACTCACTACTCCACAGTCTACGACACCCATACACGTATTGACTTCTGGCTGATGTCCCGCTCTCTATTACCACACATGGTGGCTTGCGCAGACCTTCCCAGAACTTATTCCGACCACTCTCCAGTACAACTTACCATAAAAGTACCAGATATGCACCCAAAAATGACTATGTGGAGGTTCCCACAATATACGCTTTTAGACTCAGTGTTTCGTGAAGAAATAGCGCAAGCAATTGACGTATAATTTAGCGTTAACACAGGGAGTTTCCCCACAATGTCAACACTTTGGGAAGCTTTCAAGGTATATATACATGGTATCGCCATCTTCAAACACGCGGGGGTATTGCGATCCATTAGAAATCGGCTAAGTAAGCTAGAAGCGGAACTGAAAACAATGGAATCGGAACAGCTGAAACAACCGAACCCGAGCCTGCAGGCACGGATTAAAGCCACCTTAGAAGAGTATAATGAACTGGCCCAGCCTGAGCTGGCGCACCTAGGCAAGTACGCAACAGCCAGGGTGTACGGGGAGGGTGAGAGTCCTAGTGTCATGCTGGCATCCATAACACAACCTAGCAGAACTGCCAAAGACATACATAGCGTGAATGACAAAGATGGTATACCTATAGCTGGGGCAGTTCCAGTCGTAGACAGACTTTGCGAATAGTATTCGGACCTCTATACATCACAACCCCCTGCTTCGGGAGAAGATATGCTTGACTATCTAGCCCATATTAAGATGGAAGCTCACAAACGAGGATAGGGAGAGACTGATGGCCCCTCTTCGTCCCACAGAAATAACTGCCGCACTCAAAGGTGCTGACGGGCTTACGGTGGCCTTCTATAATGAATATCAAGGTAAACTAATTCCTTACTTAATTAACCTGTACGAGGAGATGGCGCGAGATGGTGTTATGCCAAACCCCAACGCCTGGAACGACACCTGGTGGCCCCGCACCCTCAGAAGCCAGCCCACCCCCACGGACCACTGACGCAACCTGGGAATCATCCTGGACTCCGAGCTCAAAATGGACCGCCAGATCAACCCCGTCTCGTCCTCCTGCTTCCACACCCTCCGCCTCCTACGTAAGACCTTCAAATGGATCCCCCTCGAACACAGAAAGACCGTCACTCACGCCCTGGTCACCAGCAGACTCGACTACGGCAACGCACTCTACGCCGGAATAAACAAAAACCTCACCGCAAGCTACAGAACATCCAGAACGCCGCCGCAAGACTGGTCCTCAACCTGCCAAGACACTGCCACATCTCCCATAACCTGGGCACACTCCACTGGCTCCCGATCGAGGCTAAAGTCACCTTCAAGATGCTCACCCACGCACACAGGCCCTCTACGACACCGGACCAGCATACCTGAACAGCCGACTCAAATTCCACGCACCCCAAAGGACCCTATGATCAGCCCAGCTCTCCTACGCCGTGGTCCCCCACACCAGAAAGACCAGATCGGGAGGCCGCTCCTTCTCCTTCCTTGCGGCCAGAGCCTGGAACGCCCTTCCGCTCCACCTCAGACAGACAACATCGCTCCCCATCTTCGCAAGAAACCTCAAAGCCTGGCTCTTCGACAGACCCCCTCCTTGATGGACTGGAACCTGCACCCCCTCCACCCCCAGCGCCTTGAGACCCTTACGGGTGAGTAGTCGCGCTTTAACAAACACCTGATTGATTGATTGATTATGCCATCCACAATGTGGGAGGCTCTGATTATAGCAGTAACAAAACCCGGGAAACCGGAGGAGCATTGCTCCTCTTATCGACCCCTATCACTACTTAACACGGACACAAAGCTATATGCCAAAATACTGGCAAATAGACTGGCTCCTCTACTCCCACGTATAGTAGGCGCAGAGCAATCTGGGTTTGTCCCAGGGCGAACTCTGACCAGTAATCTTAGAACGCTGTTCGGAGCTATCACTATATTAAACCCAGAGATCCAGGCTGCAGCGGTGTTCCTCGACACTGAAAAGGCGTTCGATGCAGTGGAATGGCCCTTTATGGTAGCAACACTGCGACGGGTGGGAGTGGGGGAGATTTACATTACACTAATACAAACACTTTATTCAAACCTCACTGCTCGTATCTACATGAATGGGATTCTCTCTACCCCCATAAACGTTACACGAGGCACCCGACAGGGTTGCCCGCTCTTCCCCCTTTTATATGCCCTGGTGGCAGAACACCTGGCCTGTGAATTACACGAATACCACTCGCATCGAGGTATAAGGTTCCCGAGTTACAAATTAATTATATCGGCGTATGCTGATGATACCCTATTATATGTAAGAGACCCAGAGCGCAATCTGTCACCGGTGCTGCGAGAGGTGGTACGGTTTGGGGGGTACTCGGGACTAAAACTTAACTGGGAAAAATCACTGATATTTCCAATAACATCAGCTACCACCCCTGTCCCCATTGAATTCCCTCTAGTATGGACCAGCGAACCTGTGAGATATTTGGGAATAGAAGTGCACTCTGACCCCAAGGTTGTGATAAGAGAAAACTATGGGAAGGCAATACATCGCTTAACGGAAGTGATGGAACACTGGATAAGACTGCCCCTATCGCTGCTGGGGCGCATAGCATTAATGAAAATGATAGTGCTCCCGAGATTTCTTTTTCTATTCGCTAATATTCCAATATTGCTACCGAAATCAGTTTTTAGCACGCTACGCACACTCCTGATTCGCCTTGCATGGGCTGGGAAACAGTGCTGGGTGGGATGGGACATGCTGACCCTTCCCTACGCTTTAGGCAGGCTGGATGCCCCTAACTTAGAAACATATTATAGAGCCACGCAGATTATGCACACATACTACTGGGTCCATGGGCCACCAAACATTCCGCATTTGCACCTGGAGCGAGTAATTGCCGCCCCGACATCGCTCCCACGCTCACTCCTGGCTACAGCAAAACGCAAAATTAGAACACTTGCCCAATAGACACTTTGAGTCATCTACTACAAAGAAAGGTTCTAAAGAGACACATACTCCATTGTTATACTCACCTATACTACCTATACAGTGGTGTACTTGACTCCTGTGGAGCGCAGAGGGAGCAGGCGTGTGTGCACTAAAACAAGCAGGAATTAACACCATGTGAGACTTCTTTCAAAATGGGTCCCTAAGGCCATGGGAGGAAGTCCAAGCATCTGCGTCCGTAAATACACTTGGCAACATGTATAACTGCCACAGGGCGTATCAGTCGCTTCGGACGCAGCTAGGGATGGATAGAGCAGAGCCACCAGCAACAACTCTCCTGACTTACTTGCTGCAAGCGACTTCTCCAACGCATGGGATCTCCACCAATTATAATGCGACACACAGACAATACACTCAGCAAGAAAGCGCAGCTAGAATGGCAGACGGACTTGAATGTAATAATTACAGACAAACAGTGGGCGTACTGCTGCTCCCTCACTAAAACTGTATCGCAAAATGTCAGACACCGTCTGGTGCACTTTAAGTATCTTAAATATACTATACCCCGGCCAGACTACACAGATACGGATTGCGAGAAGATGATAGAGGCGCACGCTGCGGCACAGAGGGGGCTGGGTTTGCACATTTAGCCTGGTTCTGCCCGAAAATACATGCATACTGGGTGGAGGTACTAGCAGAACTCCAAGAAATAATAGGAAAAGCAATAAAAGAATCTCCAATGCTAGCCCTCCTGGGACTGGACACAACAAACCCCAAACAGGACCGTAAGTTGGTGGCAATAGGCTTGCTGCTGGCCAAAAGGCGAGTAGCTATGCGCTGGATGAGAGGTAGTGCCCCTATAGTTGTGGAGTGGCGCGCAGACATGATATATTGCAATACGAATTTGGACAACTATAATGCATTGAGGCCTATTCGAAGCAGACCCCCGGACGTGTGGGGACCATTTCAAGCATACTTGTGCAGTAGGGCAAGCGCGGACGCTGACACAAACAGTCAATGTTCAGAACGCTGCGAAGAGGAGCGGGGAGAAGAAATTACGGGAGGGTCAGCGAGGGAAGCACCATAAACCTGGAACGCAGTATAAATCATGAGAAAGGTGCTGCACAAACAAAAGGACACAAAACGCTCCTAGCAAGGCATAATTGAAATTGTAAATGAAATTTAAGGTTAAGCAAAGGAGCCGGAAATGCACCCTTGTAAATAATATTGCATAATAGTAGCCTGATGTCGCGGATAATGTGAACAGTCCCCATTGATATATAAACGTGATTGTACTATGCATCTATGTAATAATGCCAGCAACTCTAAATGCACTTTCTGTATTTTTGAAAATGATAAAGTTTCAAAAACTTTTTTTTTAAACATTTCCTATATTCAATATTTTTTATTTGATATACCTACCTATTTAATGAAAATATGTTGGTCCACTATATTTTTGTAGTGAATAATTTTGTACTTTACATAGAAAGTATGTTAAGTCGATGTTTGTGTCCTTGATATTTTTTGGGTGACGTTTAGTATTGCAGAATTTTTGTTGGCAATATTTTGTCATTGAACCCACAAGAATATCTTGAATGCCCACCATATGTCAAAGATGGGTACCATTGCACTAGGGACAGCCACATGTCAATGCAGCATACCTTCCAGCCCACATAGGAGCATTTCGTAAACAAAGAATCTCTCCACAGTGGTCACTGAATATGCACATGCATATATGTATATAGGAAAACCCATAGATGTACAGTCATTTTGTTCTCCTGTTCACAAGATGACAACCAGAAGTGGCAGCCAAACAGCCAACCTCTAGATGAAGCAGGCTTTTCCAAAGATTCTTGTTAAGCTAAGGGTGATGCTGCTCAGATGAACTGTATTGTGGAATATTAGTGAGGTCAGGCTACCATCTGACACAGGAACCAGAGTGTCCAGTTTGTCTGTATGTATATGGTATTTATAAAATGCAAACCTACCCGAAATGCAGCTGAGTGGTCTACTGGCCAAGGACAAAAAGAAAGTCAATTTGTAATTTGAGGGATAGCTGATTTCAATCAGAGAACATGGACTGTTATAACATCATGATGTAGTGTTCTTTAAAGAGATTTGTCTTGAACTGTTTCCTGTACTGAAGCAGTGTTGGGGTGGTCCTCATAGATACAAGGACATTGTTTCAGATCCTAGGTGCATGGATGGAGAAGGCCTGTTGCCTTGTTCTTTCTTGTCCAGTCTGATGGCGCCCTGGCTGTAGGTGTGCTATGAGTCACCAGAGATGGTGAGTTCCAGTGTCAGTCAAATTCCTTGTCCACGATTCTTCTCAGTGAGACCTATCCTTGATCTGGGCCTGTCCAGGACAGAACCTCAAGTCAAATAATGCCTCAACCACAGAGCTACCGTGGTAGGGTCTGGATCCCATCTTATATGGAAGGGACCAGAACTGCATCAGAAGATAGGCTGTCCCACTTTGGATGCATGAACAAACTAGCTGGTCCTACTTAATATTGCAGATCAGATCTACAGGACTAGTAGAGAACTAAAGGATCATCTTATTCTGCCCTCTTTTACCGAACCTGAGGTATGCTGTATGGAAGTAGAGATCCAAAAACCAAGGCAGGAATGGTGAGAGCTGTGGAAAGAGGTGCAGGTGGATGAACCTGCGTGGGGACTGTGACACATCCCTCAGAAGATAAATATCTCCATAGGACCCCAGGGGTCTACTTGTAGGAGACAAGTCTTAACATAAATACATTCTATCATGTGAACATAGAGTATAAGTGTGAAATATGATGTAAAACTGTGCAGAGTAAGAGAAAATATCTGCAGAAACACAAACACAATAGTAAGTGTGGGCAATAACCCCCTTATAATGGCTCCTATTGCATTGTATCTTATTTAAATTGGGAATATCAGATGGTGCTGGCATGTCACCTTTCCACCAGTTTGCAGTGCTGAGTCTGCCATGTGTTGTTTTCTGACTGGGGTTACTATTATTAGTGATGAACAGTGTCTGGTTTCTTAAGGTTAATGGTGCCACTGGCTCGTTCAGGTTTGTGGGTCTGTCCCTCTTGGTGAGGCAGGATAGTTCATTGTGTGGACAGCTCAGTTTGGGAAAGGTTCATTGAATGATGTAGTTCTCACATTTTTCTTGAAGTTAGTAAACTTAGGTGGCACGGTCAATTTTGGGTCTGACGCTTTCCTATAAGACAGTCACGTTTTCCTTTGAAGATTGTCTACATTTACTCCTTCTAAAATTAGCCTGGTGGACTTTTCTGAAGCCGGTGGATCTGAAAGGTGGGGAGGATTGCAGTGGGGGTCAGTCTCTGAAGATAATAATTTACTATCCATAGACATCTTTTGCGCTGGAAGACTGGACGTTGAGCGTGAAATTCTGTCTGCTCCAGAACAGTGCAAAGATGGTGTTATGTAGCCATGTGTCCACAGCCTCAGACAAAGGCGGCTGACTTGGTACTGAACCCCAGGGGAGTAACACAGGCCCCCACATCCCCCGCAGTGCGGGGGGGGCCCCCTCAGCACAGTACTCAGGTCTGAGCGCTCCGGATAAAATCCGGAGCGGGGCCCCTCCGTGTACATTGCAGGGGGGCCCCTTAAACTTTTGTTACGCCACTGCTGAACCCTCATTATTTTTTATATTCTAATCTTTAACGCACAACTGTAAATTATTTTATAGTAGTCTAAGCATGGAAGCAAAAGGGCCCTGGTTATTTTCAGCCTTTTGCTGGGTTCTCTTGAGCATCATCATTTTGAAATTTGTGTTTCTTAGCTGCTAAGTTAGTGTAGTGAATAAGGATCGCTCTGAGACAAGTATAGATGAGCAGCACATGAAGATGAGAGATGATAAAATCACAGAAGATCTAGTTGAATGGGCGTGGATGATTTGGAAATTAATTGAGCTGCTGAATAATAGACCTCCTTGAGGAAAAGGGTGGATGAAAGGGTTATGGGTTCTTTATTTTATTGGGAAGCTGATGGGAGGTGCTGATACTGATGTGGTGTCTTCTTGCTGTGGCAGTAATCTGAGATTGATCTGTGACAAAGAACTGTCAAACCGTTGATGTAATGTAATACTATGTTGGCAAAATCTCATAAAAACTATTCACAAAATTAAAGAACTGAGGCAAGTATAACCCCAAAGTTTTCTTTTTACTATTTGGGTGGGGACAGGCTTTGTCCCCAGAGCTTGAGGCCAATTCAATGGGATCGAGTTCCTGAAGTAGTCTAAAATTACAAAGATCTCTCACCTACAATCATTCTATCATCACATTTGCTTTAATTTGGAGAATGGATGGTGTTCTGCAGGACCTACCACATTTGAGATACCACAGTATTTGTGGGGATCTTTATGCTAAATGTGCTTCAACTTCAAAATGTGAAAATGTATTGCGTTATCATGGCAGCAGATAGCATTTTTTGCTCCCAGGTTATAAGAATCACTGTTTTTTTCTTGTTTGCAACTGGCATGGTTTACAACATGAGCAGACTCTGCCATCTAAAAGGTTTCCAATATTGAGAGATCAACTTTACCACAGGCCACATGTATCCGTTGGACAAAGTTGGTAACAATGTAGAGCTGAGGGTCAGAGATAACGTTTTGACAATTCTGATTTGTTTACTGTGCAACAAGAGTAATGAAGTAAAACATCTATGGGTCGCACCTATCACCCCACTCATTTTTAAAGTCTGTCTAGGGGGATCTTGTGATCAAATGTACTGCAGATCGGGTATTTGCAGGATTACCAGGTGTTCTTCTTTAATGATATCAGAACGTCCTCTTTAATGTTGACCAGAGTGATCTCTGTGCCTTGAGTGCATGAGGCTCAAGTGTCTGACATGGGGCAATTCTTAGGCTTTCAGTAGCTTTTGCAGTTTTTTGGAGACCTCATATCAACTTTTTGCTATGTTTTTTGTGGAGACAAACATTTTGGAGCAGGTAACATCTACAGCATGGGATAAAAGTTGGATGTTTGAAGGAACCAAGGACTGATTCGTGTTTGCTGACACATTCATGACTTTTGTGATGTTCAGAAGCTGAATGGTTATGATGGCTGCTGATCCTGGGTCCAATAGAGCAACAGATCTATTCTTCAGACTCTGCCTTGAACAGTTAGGTTTGTATCATGATTTAAAATAAATACGGCTGACTACATTGGCATGCTAATGGGTGGTTAGGGAGTTGCCCTTGGGCTATTATGAATGACAATGATTTTATCATGAAAGAGCAAACAGAGGTTTTCTGTTTCTTGCCAGTTCTGCGATCGCCATTGAACTGGAAATAGTTCACCCACTCAGTTGTTGCCTCAACATATCTTAGAATCTTTCAAGTGTTATTTTAGGAATTGGCTAATCCACTTCAGGATTATGAATGTTGGGTTGCACCACTTGTTAGTTACATTGTACTGTAGCTATGTGCACTTCTGTGTGAGGAGATCCTGCAAATCAAAGAACTAGTGATGCTTCCAACGCACTCGCTAAGATCGATTCAGGGTTAGAGTCAAAGAGTTAGGTGACACCCATATGTTGGAAGCACTGCAGAATCAGGGCTAAGTTCACTGCCCTCACTACTGTCACGACAGTCTGTGTTGTTAAATGTTGATGGCATGGGGCTGCTGAAAAGGTGTAATAAAGATGGGAGGGATTAGCCATTCTAAAATTGTGACTACTCTTCTAAAGTGGACATATCAATGTTACAGCACAGGACCAGGTGTAGTGTGTGTCTTGCCCAATTTATTTAATATGATCGGAGCTGATTTGTTGATATTTATTTCTAACCTTACACTTTTGTCTGTTACTTTTGAGGAAAGTTTATTGTGCCATTTTTGATCCACAGGCTGAATTCCCCCACTGGATGAGGATAGTATCAGGAGAATCTCCTCCATGCAGTTGATATGATACTCTGGTTTCTTGTAGCTGAAAGATAGCATTAAGGAGCTGTTGGGCCTAACGTGACAGCACATAGTCAAATTAGGTGTATGATTCACTAATGACTACAGCATAGGTAAACATAAAACAAGCACTGGCACAGACAAAGGTCTAGCTTACATTTTGAGACCTTTCATAATAAGCCTTCTGCAGTAAAAAAATAATTCAAACCAAAAACATTGTTTTCCACATGCAATGCATCTATGAGATAAATAATGTAATGTGTTATGATTCAGTGTACTTTTCAGCTGTAAAATAGTCCCACATGCATGGCAATCCAAGCACTCCATAGTAAGCAGAGCGATACCTCAAACAACCAATAGCATGAGGTGACAGAGAAATACGCCCCTCTGTGGAGCCAATGCCTACTCTACATGTATTTTAAAGAATTGACAACAACAGGTCTTGCAGAAAGCCGCGGTCAACACAGACCTTTTAAAATATTGCTCTCAGATATTAAAAAATCCATCTTTTAAACTCACTCACAATAGTAATGTTGGCTACAAAAAAATTGTTTTACATTTAGATAAATATTAACTACACACATATTGAAATATAAGGACATATTTACAAGGAGCTAGCGATGCCACAGGATCATTTTCTTTGACGCAGCGGCGTCACAATCAGTGCTCCACACTGCTCCATATTTACAAACTGACGCATTGGGTCCAATGCATCAGTTTGTAGAAGCTTACGTCACATTATTCCTGCGCCAGGTATAATGTATGCAGGATAGGCGTTCCCACGTTAAAAACCACGTAGAACTGATGCAGTGAAATTTACAACTTTTCACTGCGTCACTCTACGACTTGACTGCGTCAAAATCCCTATGCCTTCTCAAACCAGGTGTAAGGATTGATGCAGGGCTTTTAACATCGGACTCGCCTCTGTGTTCTGACGCATTGCTGGAGTTGCATCAGTCTTACGACAAGGTCCAGCAATGCGTCACTTTAGCACCAAAAGATCGTGAATCCTTGCGCCATGGAGCACTGTATTGTAACTACAGCGCATCCATGGGGTCGTTAGGGTATTTGCGGCAGGCGCAAGAAATCTCACGCATTGATGCCGATGCGTTAGTTCCTGTAAATATGCCCCACAGTTTCAAGCATGTGTATAAGACCTCCCTCTTAGGGTTTTAATAACCCACACTCGTATGCAGACCCCGTTTCCACATCAATAGCATGCCCTACCAATATGCCTAACTACGCTAGTGTATGGGATGGCTAATTAAAAGCACAGGGCCCTATCACTTGAAAGGGTGCAGACTCGTTTCTTGCTCCTCATCACACTAAGAGTACCCCTGTCATGCACAAAAGTGCATACTGTACAAGAATTTGCCTCTCCTCCTGACCACAGAGTGGCTTAGTCAGTCTCCATGATGTAACAAGGTGCCACCTCTTCACAGGGAGGTTAAGGTCTCCACACTGCTGGTCTAGGTACAGGGGTTAGCTGTGTCTGGATGCTAAATTCATACTGTGCAACCTTGCAAACACCGCCTGGCACTACACCATAGTACACAATCTACCATTTACTACACCTCAGAGAAAAGCTTACAGTTACTGTGTATTCACTGAACACTTTCTTTGACCCTCTTTGAAAGAATGTTTCAACTTAGCGAATGATCTGACTGACATATATATGGTAAGCATTACCTGGAGCACTCCCCCCATGTGTACATTGAAAGCCACAAGAGCAAGCATTGCGCTTCAGTGTCTCCTAGTGTCCTCCCAATAGCCACTACTTGGGTAGTATTGCCTGAACCAGAGAGGGGTGACTGATAAGAAACCATGTCAAGGACATGGTATACACTATGGCAGTGCCTGAAATGGAAATATAGAAGTTCTAGTACTCACTATTGCAGAGCATTCGCTTGCAACAGGTAAGTGCCCACACTCTCCCATTAAAAGTATTGTTCCTCTGCTGAGAAGTGCAGGTGGTCTCATCTTCAAATTAAAGAAGTGCAGGTACTTGGTACCTGCCTATTTAAAGCAATGCATCCTGGATTGCAGAGCCTGTGTGTATACTTACTCGGAACTTAGCCAGTGCTTAATTTGAGCAGGTGGTTGCTGGTGGACCCACTGGCACCCATCTCTCGGGACCAACACTTATTTTTCCTCATCTGACTGATCGTGGAGCAAGAGAGGGAAAAACACACAAAGGGGCAAGAATTAGGAAGAGAAGACGGAAACACCGCAGCATAAGGAGAAAGCAGGAAACTACAGAAGTGAGATAAAGAGACATGGAGTGTCTGATAGTGGACGGAAGAGCCAGGAGGTCGATTCATGTCTAAGCAGCTTTAGTATTCGGTGCGCCGACATTTAATTGCACCGGCCGAGGGTTTCTGAGCAGAGCTTTGGGCACCTGAACTCATTCTATTACAAATTTAGTGCTGACCTTCTCTCCGGGTCATCTATGCAAGGACTGGGCTGCCTCGCAGGGTGCCCCTTGGCTAGACAGGTCAGTTTAGTACATGCTATAAATACAAATGAACTAAAAAAAGAAGATGAAATATCTAATGATGTAAACATGACTGGAGTGCTCTGATGGATACAGGCTGTGTGTAAAGAAACTGGTTGGAATTTTGAATGACTTTAGCCTAGTAATGGAATTGTATCTGATGAAGGCCTTGATGGATTACTACGGAAATAGCAAAGTTTATAGTGTCTATTAAAATAGCCTGAATTTAAAACACCCAGAACCTGCGGCGCGAGCTATTCGTACACTTCACAGAGCACCGCTCAGCTGGCAGACACTGAAAATAGGTATATATATGACAAATAAAAGGAGCAATGAATTTAGAATACCCCAGTCATGTTACATGTGTCTCTGAAAAGCAGTAGAGCTTGTCAATCCACTTCCAAATTTGTACTTTTAAAGGCACTACTAATTAGTACTGAAGTGATTTTATGTTAAACAAAGGAATCTCTGGGCATAGGTTGTCGAAAACAATTCAACATATCACCTCACCTTCATGCTCTGAAAGCTCTCTCCTACTCGCCTCTCCCAAAGGTGCATTGAAACTTTTTGGGTTGCACACCTCTGTAAAAATATTATGATAAATAAAAAATTCTCCGAGCATTGGTATTTGTTTTGCATTTTTCAAAGAATGTTCCCAAAGACATCCAAGGAAGTTACAGCTTGCTTCCTAAGTTATCTCCCAATAAATTATTACATGTATTTTGATTTCATTTGATTGTATTATTATAGTACATGCCCACTTCTTGCAGCATCTCGACGTTGGGAGACAGCTGCTGACAGGAACACAATTAAACTAATGTAGGAAGCAGGGAAAAAAGCCATCCATTAAAGGATAATCAACAGATAAGGATATGTGGATGCCGAAGTCTTTGGGAAATCATCCCAGAGTTTGGGGTAGCAGTTCTGTAACTCAGTCTCATCATAAAACGCTTGGAGAACACTGGTCTACGGCTGCATGTTACCGATTTTCTTGTGTTTTATCGTAACTGCTGCCATTTCAAGATGGAGGCATATTATCCCGTCTCTGACATATGATATCCTGTTGCCTGTGTTCGTTGTTGTGTTGTTATATGCACTTGTGCGTATTAAGGTTATTACCTGTGAGCAAGTTAGAGATGAGGTTGAAATGTGTAACCACTCTGTAGTTATTATTAGGATTCCCACAGTTAGGAATTCTTTAGATTTTGGCTTGGTAATAACTTTGTTACCATTTGATGAATCTCCAGGAAACTTCGCAGATCTATTCTTTTTTCTACTTTAGCTAACGATCCAAAGTTTCATGATGATTAGATAAGAGGGTGCAAAGAAAACAAGCATTGGCATAGCCAATAGGTCTCGCCTTTGGGGCCTTATAAGTGTTTAGCCAGAGCTATTGACTTTGCCAATGTCTTCAAGCTGTGCTGTAGAGAAGTGTGGCTGCTGTGCAGCATGCTGAAAAGTTACAATAAAAAAGTGTCAGAAGCATTTTTGTTACTTTATATATGACCAAGAAGGCATTATGTAAAACTGAACGACCATATTAAAAAAAGTATTTACAATAAAAAATTTCCTCAGTTTTCTTTTGTTGTTGCAATGCTGGCAACTTGTTTCTGCCTATTGCAATGGTTGTTTGTTAAAGCTTTTTTTTTGAGGGGGCATAAACAATCGGAGGGTGAAGGTTGGGAACTAGTACCTGTATTATAACACTAGCAGCGGCTAGACGCTAGGGGAGAATCAACAGATGCCAGATTCCGAGAGCAGGCTGAGGTGGTGCTTAGTGATGCTGAGGTGGTAGTGGTGGTGGTGGTGACTGTTGCGGAGACGATGCTGAGGTGATGCTGAATGATACTCAGGTCTTGCTGAGTGATACTGCTGTGGTGCTGAGTGATGCTGTGGTGGTGCTGAGTGATATTGTCTTGGCGCTGAGTGATGCTGTGGTGGTGCTGAGTGATATTGTCTTGGTGCTGAGTGATGCTGTGGTGCTGCTGAGTGAAGCTGTGGTGGCCCTGAGTGATGCTGTGGTGGCCCTCAGTGATGCTGTGGTGGTGCTGAATGATGCTGTGGTGGTGCTGAATGATGCTGTGGTGGTGCTGAGCGATGCTGTGGTGGTGCTGAGCGATGCTGTGGTGGTGCTGAGCGATTCTGTGGTGGCCCTGAATGATGCTGTGGCGGCGCTGAGTGATGCTGTTGCGGCGCTGAGTGATGTTGTGGCGGCGCTGAGTGATGCTGTGGCGGCGCTGAGTGATGCTGTGGCGGCGCTGAGTGATGCGGTGGCGACGCTGAGTGATGCTGTGGTGGCACAGAGTGATGCTGTGGTGGCGCTGAGTGATGCTGTGGTGGCGCTGAGTGATGCTGTGGTGGCGCTGAGTGATGCTGTGGTGCCACTGAGTGATGCTGTGGTGGCAGTGAGCGATGCTGTGGTGGCCCTGAGAGATGCTGTGGTGGCGCTGAGTGATGCTGTGGTGGCGCTGAGTGATGCTGTGGTGGTGCTGAGCGATGCTGTGGTGGTGCTGAGCGATGCTGTGGTGGTGCTGAGCGATGCTGTGGTGGTGCTGAGTCATCCTGTGGTGGTGCTGAGTCATCCTGTGGTGGTGCTGAGTGATCCTGTGGTGGTGCTGAGTGATGCAGTGTTGGCCCTGAGTGATGATGTGGTGTCGCTGAGTGAAGCTATGGTGGTGCTGAGTGATGCTGTGGTGGCGCGGAGTGATGTTGTGGTGCTGCTGAGTAATGCTGTGGTGGCGCTGAGTGATGCTGTTGTGGCGCTAAGTGATGCTGTGGTTGTGCTGAGTAATGATGTGGTTGAACTGAGTGATGCTGTGGTTGCACTGAGTGATGCTGTGATGGCGTTGAGTGATGCTGTGATGGCGTTGAGAGATGTTGTGTTGGTGCTGAGTGATGCTGTGCTGGCTCTGATTGATGCTGTGCTGGCTCTGATTGATGCTGTGGTGATGCTGAGTGATGCTGTGGTGTTGCCGAGTGAGAGATAGAGTGAAGATATAATGCCCAATTAGAGAGGGTGGTGAGAGAGAAAGAGAGAGAAAGGGTGTACATAGAATAAAGAGTGGAGCGGGATAGAGAGAGACAAAAGTGGAGAGAGAGTGAATGAAGGAGTTTGAAAGAGAAACAGATAAAAGAGTGAGAGAGAATGAAAGGCTAAAAAAGATAGAGAGGGGAGAGTTAATTAAGTAGAGAGAGAATTAGAGAGGGGAGAGAGAGAGAAGGAGAGAGACAATAAGAGTGGGGGTGTGGAGTTTAAATAGAGTGAAGAAGTGACGCGGAAAAAGTAACCTTAAATATAGCTTTGCGCGAATAAATATTAAAAAAAAACAGAGTGAGACAAAAATACTGGTAATTAGGCTGTGACTACCAATATAAAACAAATAGCGATATAAGGTGAAATCAACCCACCGAAGCAATATTTCTAACTAGACAAAAAAAGCTTGCATTTCAATGCTAATCGCTGTTGTTTTTCATGTGACTGTAGTCCAGGGCCGTCAGTTGGTAATGTGAGCTGCTGCTGCGATTGAAACATCAGAGTCCAGAGAGTTAATGAGCAATGACGAGGAAATGAGGAAGAGATAGGAAACCCAGATGGCAGCTGCGGCGTGCACGCCATCGTGAGCGCAAGCTGGTCGCCAGCCGAAAGCCAGTGGGTTTGCACTTCCAAAACCCGCTTACTAAAACTCTCAGCCAGACCAGCGCAAGCGCTGGTGCAGGCCGAGACCTAAAAAGGGGTGCCAAAATACGTTTTTCAACCAATGCATTGTCCCAAGACTTTTTTCGCAGACGTAGCGACAAAATGGCTGAATGGATTTACATGAAATTTGGCAGGAGTATAGATCAGGGTGTGGAAAGAATCCTTTTTGTTATTTGATCTGAATTGTTTTTTAAGTAATAAGGGACAAAAACGTGTGATATATTGGGCCGCGGTATCTGCAGTACATTTAATTGTGTGGTTTTATGGTTTTTGTTTATTTGTTTATTTTGCACCGTATATGTAAGAAATGAAGGTGGTTTTTAATTGATACACCCCACAAGTGGGAATTGTTTTTAAATATTGTAAAGAGACTCAAGCTTCTAACATTTGTCGACTGATTTGTATGTATTGTTTTTAATGTATGATCACTAATAAAACCATAGAAGAGCTCTAACAGATTGCACTGTCACCTAGTGTCTTTTCCTAAACTGAAGTGGTACCGAGATTGGATTACACAATAGTGTTATGGTGAGCCCAAGTCAGGTGTTGGATTGAATGGTGTATGCTTTTGTGGTATTGCCTTTCCCAAGTGGAACGTAAGTAGCAGCAAGAAGCGCCATGCCACACGATTTGTAATATAGTGCATTGACGAAACGAACTGATATTGCCAGAGAGCTCTGGGGTCCAGGTTATTTCAACATACAATCGACAAGGTTACCTTTATCAAAGAGAAAGTTGAAAGCAAAACAATAAGATAGCGGATACCGTTAGCCCCTACGTTGGAATGATCGGAGCTTATCGCGCTGATGCATGAAATGAGAGTTCCTCACATACAAAAATAAGGACGCGCTCGGAGATTAAAATGAGCTTTTGACTGCAGATACCCCAAGTAACTTTCAAGGGCTCAGGGGCCGTTATTACTCTGGCTGGAGTGTAACTATATTACAGCAAGAAGCAACAGAATCCCCACGGTTTACCTGCAAGAAAAAAATAATTAAAAAACCAATAGGTCCTGATGAAGATGGAGACAATGTGTCATGTCCATTGAAATGTACGTCGACCTGAGAGTATGATGCCCCAGCCATCAGCATAGCATCTGAGGGTTGATGTTTCCACCCCGAATTTTTTTCATCTGTGTATGCGATGCTGCACTGGGGAGTGTGAATGTGTGTAGTATGTGTCAGTGATAGGAGTGTTGACGATGTGAATGAGGTATCAGTGTGGGGTATACATTTATGGTTAGTAAAATTGATGTTAGTTTCCTGAGAGGAAAGATCTAAAGAATTTGTGTACAGATTATGAGTTTTCTGCACAGATTGTGATCATTATAAGAAAATGTATTATTGAAATTTGTTAATATATTGTAAAGTAACAACAATGTTTAAAAATAAAGTGACAATATAAATTAAGATTGCTATGTGATTGCTTTTAAATAAGTGAATAATGAAATATAATAAAAATAAGTTTTTTATGAAACTTAAATCCTTGTGTGGAGAAATCATGAGTTAATGACCCGTTGCTATGCTATATACTAGCAAGTACTAAAGTATTCAAGGTCACGTGGGAGGTTGTTCATTATTTTTGGTTTATTTCTCCCTCACTCCCAGACCAAATGAGTTTTTTTTTTTACGGGGGCGCTTTTTTCAAATAGATTGATCACTAATAAAACCACAGAAGAGCTCTAACAGATTGCACTGTCACCTAGTGTCTTTTCCTAAACTGAAGTGGTACCGATATTGGATTACACAATAGTGTTATGGTGAGCCCAAGTCAGGTGTTGGATTGAATGGTGTATGCTTTTGTGGTATTGCCTTTCCCAAGTGGAAAGCTCACTTTTACCATTCGCGGTATACTGCAGTACATGGTGATGACAAATCACAATATGATTGGTTAATCAAAGCCCTTGCAAAAAAGAAAAGGCAGCCATATTGTTTAGACCACACTTTCTATTTGTTTTGTGTTTTACATGAAATATAGCTTAGTACTCTTTTTGTAATGCATAGGAAGAAATGAGACAGTTTAGGAAAGTCTGTAGGGGTAGGGGAAAGTTTACGATGTATCCCAGTACTTTTGTGAAATTATCTAGAAAGTACTACAGTACCTACTGAAATATATTTAAAAAAATCATATTACAAATCACACTCTACGACACCCAACTCCACCCCACTCTATGACATGCAACTCTACTCTACGACATTCAATGCCACTCCACTCTACAACATGCCGCTCAATGCTATGACACCCCACTCAACTCTGACATGCCACTCTACTCTATGCCACTCCACTCTACGCCCCTCCACTCTAAGACACTCTACCACATGCTCTCCACTCTAATCTGTAACATGCCGCAACACTGTACACTACTCCACTCTACAACACTCCACTCTATGTCCCTCCACTCTACGCCAATCTACTTTACTCCACTCTACAACAAGCCACTCCACTCTACTCTATGACACACAAATCCACTTTACTAGATGCCACTCCACTGTACGATACTCCACTGTCCTCTATGACACTCCATGTCACTTCACTCTATGACATACCACTCCACTCTACGACACACCACTACACCCTATTCCACTCCACTCTACAACACTCAACTCCACTCTATGCCCCTCCACTCTACGCCACTCTATTCTACTTTACGACACTCTACGTTACTCCACTCTACTCTACGAAGCACCACTCCACTCTATGATACGCCACTCTACTTTACAACACATCATTCCACTCTACAACACTCTAATCCATTCTAAAACACTCCATGCCATTCTACTGTATGACACGACCACTCCACATCCCGACATGCCACTCCACTCGACAACACACCACTCCACTCTACGACATGCCACTACACTCTACGCCACTCCACTATACGCCCTCCACTATAAGATACTCTACGACATGCCACTCTATGACATTCCACTGCTCTCTACTCTACGACACGCCACTCCACTGTACTCTATGACACAGCACTCCACTCGATGCCACTCCACTCTACACCACAATACTCTACGACATGACACTCTACGATACTCTATGCCACACCACTCTATGCCACTCCATTGTACTCTATGACATGGCACTCCACTCTATGTCACTCTATGCCACTCCACTTTATGCCACTCCACTCTATGCCATTCCACTCTACGCCACTCTGTGACACTCTACTCTACTCTGTGCCCCTCCACTGTACGACACTGTACTCCACTCTGTGCCACTCCACTCTACAACACTCTTCTCCACTCCATGCCACTCTATGACACTCTCCTCCCCTCTATGCCAATCTAAGACACGACACTCCAGTCTATGACACTCTACGCAAAACCCTCTATGCCCCTCCACATCACTTTACTCCACTGTACTCAATGACACACTACTCCACTTTACTCCACTCTACTCCACTACTCCCCTTTGTGCCAGTCCACTCTATGGCACTCTATGCCACTCCACTCTACCACACCCTACTCCACTCTGCTACACTTAACTCCACAACACTGTACTCCACTCTCTGCCTCTCTACTCTTCTCCAATCTATGACACTCTACAACACTCCACTATATGCGACTCCACTCTGACACTCTCCTCCACTCTATGCCCCTCCACTCTACAACACTCTACTCCACTCTATGCCACTCAACTCTATGCCACTTCACTCTGTGCCATTCCACTCGCCCCCTCATAATAAACTTTGAACTTTCGTGAAAGTACCACGGTACCCAATTTAGTTTAATTAGAAAACACATTGAAATTTAATTAAAAAACCAAAGGTTGAGGCTAAGTTATCATTATTAATAATAATTATTGATAAATTATTTTGACAGAAAACCAACGTAAACCTAAACTCGTTAGCTAACCTACATTAACTACAACTCGTGTCTTCCCTATGCACTGCGGATACCCTTTCATAGTACATCACTTAAAGCATGTTCAATGAACAGCATTCATAACAAGACGCAAGTCATCTCAAATGACATCATTTATGAGAACACTGTGGATCGTAGAGGGGCGAGTTATAGTTAATGTAGTGTGGCTAGTGAGTTGACAACACTGTGTACAGAGGAGCGCACTCAGGCTGCCTTGATGTCGTAATTTAATAGTGGAAAAACCAAAACTCAGAGCCTTTCGACCTTCACCACGGTCTTGCTCATATGACTGATTGTCTTATGGACAAAGAAACATTTGCTTTGTTCTGCCAAAAGTCGCAACACCCCTGTGAGATTTGGATGGAATATATATATAAATTTCCACGTACTTTACCATATGGAGATCTCTGCCCCGATTATGTAGGTCTCCGCCAAGTGTGAGGAACATAAAACAGAGTGGTAAAGGTACTATTAATAGTAACTTGCAGTCATATGTGATATTTTTACTCCCATACTTCAGGGCTGGGGACATGTACATCTACTCTTTTGCGTAACTTTACATTCATAAATGGTGAATCGCGAAAAGTAGAAAAGTTTCTGAAAAGTGTAAGAGTAACTTTAAACGTTAGATTTACTCACATGCAAAATTACTTTTGCGAGTAGCTCCCTTGTTAGTCTATAACTTGGAGTAATTTTGCACTCAGAAAAGGTGAATAGCTGAACAGCAAAAAACTGTAAAGTTCCTCCTAGATGTAGTAGGAAATATACATGTGAATAAAAATAGGGCCCTGTATTTTCAGCGAGCATTTCAACTTAAGTATCTTGATATAGTGCTGAAGAAGGTGAAATACAGATTGGTGGAAAATGTGAGCTCCATAACAGAGCATGCACAAGAACTCAGCTGGACCATCCCCAACAATGGTAAAGTTCATACATCTGCTACATTCTATATCTTTTTTCATATATTTGCAGTTAGCTGTTCATTAATTGTGTCATAGGACTGATGCCTAATAGAGGATCTCAGGCTGCTGCTAGGTCTGGACGTCCAGATCTTCACAGTGTTAGTGTGCCAGAGGTAGGGATGACCCCTTCCAGTAGCCACGTTGCCACCAAAACTAGGTAGCGCCTAAGTAGAAGGTGCTTTCTGGAATGAGTCCCAAAAAGGAGAAAAAAGCACTAAGGCAAAACACCTCTGAGGTTGCAGCAAAACTCCAGGGCAGGTCAGAAGTACTTTGCGCGAGGATAGACTGTGTGGTCTGAAAATGAAGGAGGCAAATCCAGCTGGAATCAAGGGTCACTGAAAGGAGTCGCAGACTGGAAGCTGATGAGAAACTAAAGCACAGAAGGCTAAAGGTTAGGAAACAAGACTGACAAAATCCCAAAAAAAACCAAAGAGTGTAAAACTACTTGAAGCATTGCACCGCAAGAAAAATACAAGGACTTCCCTTTATATAGTAAAAAAACAGGAAAATACACCAAAATACTGGGTCTCCATCTTGTATTGGTAACTATTACATAGTATAATGCTTAATGATAGCCATCTTGGTTTGAGGAGAATACACCTTCCCAGAAGTGGCACTAATGCACTCTGGGAAGGAGGAGACAGCAGGAAGATAGAGACGCTGCCTGCATCTTAAAGAATATACCCAAGGGAGAAGACTGCTGGATGGAGAGACAACACCGGTGAGTTAGCCACTGTGAGGTAGGTCTTATCAGAAAACACGCAGCCCCCTAGAGCTCCTGAGACCTCTCCCGGACTCCAGCGCATCCCAGCTGCCCAAGGTAAATTGTGCTAAGGACGACAGGCTGGGAGTCAGGCTCCTTAGCAGTGCTATAGTGTGCCCTCTTCCCGATGCTCCAGATATGTCTGGAAGCAATATGAAAAAGTGTCAAATTAGAATTGGAGTGTAAACTGAAGAGTCATCCTCCCAAGACCTTTCTCTAGGTGGGTATCCTTTCCAGTGAATCAAGAACTGACATTTCTCTAAAGCTTCTGGAATCACAAATTTCTTGTACTTTGAACTCCGGTATATTATTCACCAAGACCAGTGCAGACAGAGAAAAAAACGTAGTCGAAAAAGATCCAGGCAATAAGGTTTCATTTGGGAAGAGTGAAAAATTGGATGAATCTTCAAGTTCAAGGGCAATTGGAGTTTGAAGCCTACTGGATTAATAGTTTGAGTGATTTTAAAAGGACCATAGAATCGAAGTTTGAATTTGCTCTGAGAAAGGTGAGCAGTTGAAAATTTAAAGGATAGCCTTATCTCTGATTTTATGGGCAGGAGAAGGATTACGATTGACATCAGCATAGTGTTTAATCTTCTTTTTCCAATCTTAGAGATTAAGCGGAATTTACGCCTAATAGTTTGTGTCTGTCTAACAAAACAGGCAGCAGCCGACTCTAGGATAGAAACTTGCTGTCTGGACAGAAAAGTTCTAGGATGAGGATCTTGAAGAGAGAAGAAAGGTGAAGTTTGAGTAGCACTATGGATGGAGGTATTAAAGGAAAAGTCAGCTAATACCAGAAATGAAGATCAGTTGCTTTGAGTGGGATTACAAAAGTATCAAAGATATTGCTTAAGACCTTGATTAAGTCATTCTGTTTGACTATTGGTTAAAGAATGGAAACCTGAAGACAAGGCAACATCAATCTGAAGAGATTTGCAAAAGGATTTTCAGAAGCAAGACATATATTGAGACCCTCAATCTGAAATAATGATTTGGGTAACCAAAGTAAACAAAACATTTCTAGAACTTGGGCAGAAGGTAGCTTTTTTAAGGCTATATAGTAAGCCATCTTTGAAAGAGAGTCAGCAGTTACCATGATTACTTTGTTACCCTTAAAATGAGCTAAGGCCACAATAAAGTCAGTAAAGATAGTATGCCAGGGTTCTGGTGGAACTGTTAAAGGTTGGAGGTAGCCAGAAGGTCAAGAATGAGAAGTCTTGTCCTGGGCGCAGACTGGGCAAGAGTTCACATAGAGTTCAGTATCTTCTCAAACAGAAGGTCACCAAAAAGAGCGCAGTATTAGTTCTAGGGTAGATTTGACTCCCCTGTGACTGGTGGCAGGAGAGTCATGACACATTCTAAACACTTAAATTCTTAGATCTTGAGAAGGAACAAATAATGCTTTTGCCCTTAAAGAAAAAATTCCTTCTTTGTGAACACTTTCCCATTCTCTTCTTGAAACCTTGGAATACTTGGCCTGAACCTTTCCTAGGAAGAACTGTACTGCCCAAATTATGTTTTGAGAAGGAAGAGCATTCTGATCATAGGTTGGTGAGGATTCCGATATCTTTGGGAAAGGCCATCAGCAAGAATGTTCTTTGATTTAGGAATAAGGGTAATAACAAAGTCATACTGAATAAAGAAGTAGGCCCATCGTGCTTGCTGACTATTTCTGCATCGCATGTTTCTGAGACATTGCAGGTTCCAATAATCAGTTCAAATCTCAAAAGGTTCTTGAGCGCCCATCAAAACATACCCCCACTCAGCACAGGGTAGTTTTATATCCAGAAGTTCTCTCTCGAGGACCAAATAATTTCTTTCTGCATCTGATAAAATGTGAGAGAAGTAGAAAATGGAGTGCTCTAAAGTTTTAGGGGCACATGCATCAAGCTAAATACCGGTCTTAAAGGGGCCGACTCGCAGAATCGGCCCCTTTGCGACCGGTAATTAGCCTTTTGGGATGCATCAAGCCCTAAGCCATTCGCAAAATAGGTAATCGCAAAATTTGCGATTACCTATTTACAAATACAGATTAGGGAATCGCAATTTGCGATTCCCTAAATGCAATGCAAGAAGCATTCTCAGAATGCGACTTTGCATTAAGGAATCACAAATTACCATCAACTTCAAGTTGATGGTAATTTGCAATTCCTTAGAAAAATGCACAAAATTGCATTTTTCGAAGTGCCATGTCCCTTAGGGCATGTGTGTGCGCCACATGTGCACACATGCCAATTTTGGGGGTGCATCAGGGTGGCCTTTTGGCCCCCTGACACCCTTGAAATTGCATTCGCAATTTGCGATTACCTATTTGGTAATCGCAAATTGCGAATAATTTCTCATTCATTCCTATGGCCCTCTAGGCTCATAGGAATGAATGGGAAAGCATTACCTAATAGCGAATCGCAATTTGCAATTCGCTATTAGGAAATGTGTAGGAATCGCTATTTTTTCAGCAAAACCTACAAGCATAGGCAATTGCGATTCCTTAATAGCGATTCCTTAATAATCGCTATTAAGTAATCGCAATTGCTTAGCTTGATGCCTGTGGCAGTTATTCTCCTGAATTTGTATTAAAACTGCACTGATGGCCCTGTCCGAGGTGTCTGTTTCCATAATAAATTTCCAGGTGGGGTTACGATGATGCAAAATTGGTGCTTGAATGAAGGCTTGTTAAAGGTTTCATCAGCTACAGTGTCCCACTGAAAACCTTGGCTAAGCATCTATTTTCTTGGACCTCAGGTTATGTTGCAGGTTAGAAAGGCGAAATCTCTGATTAATTGCTGATAGAAATTGGCAAGCCCAAGGGTTTAGTTTGTTTAATGTTAGAAGGAACCAGCCATTCCAGAATGGCTGCTACCTTTTTGGATCCATTGGAACCTCCTGGCTGTTTAACCGGAAATCCAAGAAGTCTACCTCTTATTGATGAAATTCACATTTTCCACCTTACATTAGAGTTGATTCTGTCATAATCTTTTCAATGCTTGGCTCACATGTGAATAATGTAGCTTAATATTTTAAGAAAAAAATCCCAAAATCATTTAAATAGGAGATACCAAAATTGATTTAGGATTTCAACAAAAATATGATCCAGAAATTGTTGGGAAATTGCTGGGGCATTACTTAAACCAAAGGGCATAACTCAATATTTGTAATGGCCTAGAGGAATTCTAAAGGTGATCTTCCATTCGTGCACCTCCTTTAAACGTAAGAGGTGATAAGTGCCAGGAAGATCCAATTTGGTAAAATGTTTGGGCTCTCTCACGGACTCTAAAATGTCCTTGATCAGAAGAAGAGGATAACGATTCTTGATTGTTATTTTGTTCAAGCCCCTATAGTCTATATAAGGTCTCAACTTGCTAGACTTTTTGGATCTAAAAAACACTGAGGCACCAGTGGGAGAAGTAGATCGTGTTATGAGACCCTGGCAAAGATTCTCCTCCAGATACTGCCTACAAGCTTCCTTTTCAGACACATTGAGGGAATAAACAGTTCCAAAGGAAATAGTGACTCTGGGCTCGATTGGAATGGCACAGACAAATTCTCTGTGCAGACGTAAATACGATTCATTTTTTTAAAGAGATCTAATTAACAATGATATCGAGCAGGGAGTCCTTGAATAGAATTAGTCATCTATGAGACAGGACAACTGTTAGACTCAAATACTTTAGGGGTTCAGTACCCTTCAGATGGTAATAATGTCACTGACAAAATTGAGACGATAGAGAAATTGTTTGAGTCTCCTAATTTATATAAGGGTTATGGAATATGAACCAGGGAACTCCTAGGTGAATATAATCCATATTTGTAAAGCTCGAACATATCACCCCTTAACGTTTCAAGGCGCTGGGGGCCATCGGGGAGATTAAGTGAGCTATTGCCCAGAGTCACATGATGCTGAGATGAGCTGCTGCCGGCAATCAAACTCATAGCCCCGTGCTCAGGAGTCAGCCGCTCTGGCTGCTGCACCACACCTCTCCCACTAGTATGATGGTATGATTTGGTGATGTGATCAAAGGAAACAATTTCCTTACGGGCACCAGAAACATTAAGGGGGTTGCCATTTCTTTTACAGGCCCGGAGACTAGAGGTGTACTATCCATGGTTTGCACTTGTTCTGTAGACTCCTTGGTAATGTGCAGTAAATTTCTCTCTTTGGCCCAGGATTCATCCACATATAACCCGCTAGCTCTGCAATTTATTAGGGCAGATACATGAGTTCGATTTCTTTCTGGTAACTCGGTCTGGACAGGAAAAAGAAAAAGTGAGTAATGATATTCTCCTGAGGCTCTAATGAAAGGGACTTGATGAACCCCTGTCCTTCTCTCTTTCACAAGGTATAGAGTGTGACATTTCCTGAGGACTTTTGAGGACAGAGAGGACAGACTTGTACCAAATGTTCCGATGAACCACAATACATACAAAGACCATTCTCCCAATGATGTGCTCTCTCAGACTCCGACAGTGAACCACAGGAGGCATTCATTTGCTTAGGTTCTACATTAGCGGATGTCATGGATCTTTCAGGGGAAGTCTCAGTTCTAGTGGGTATCAGCTGGAGGCTTCCTATAGCAGAATTTGTTCATACCCATTGTCACACAGATCTGCGTTCTTGTTCAATCACTAAGGCTTGATCCACTAATTTGGAGAAGGTGGTAGGCCGAGTGGAGTGGATCGGTGCGTCCTTGATTTCTTCCTTCAGGACCCTATGATAGAGGGCAATTAAGTCCGCTTGACCCATGTGGGTTCGGTTGCAAGTTGATAAAAATGGGTTCTATAGGACAGGACATCCTGTCTGCTCTGGTGAATTCCACAAAGAGCCTCTTCAGCTGAATATTCAAGGTCTAGTCTCTCAAACATTTGTTTGAAGGCAACGGCGAAAGTGCCATACTTGAACAGTGATTACTAAAGGGGTCACTAGTGCTAGTGCTGGCCCAGACCAGGCGCTAATTAAATATCCAACTTTAGGCCGATCCTGCGAGAATTGGGCTTGATGAAAGGCAAAGAAAAGAGTCAAAGAATCCAGAAATTTTTTCAGTTTGCTCAGATCCCTGGAAAAGCGTGGAGTCATTGGAAAAACCATCAGAACGTCAGAGGCTCTGGTAGTCAGGGTCTGCTGTAGAGCAACATTTTCACCATGCAGTTGTTGTAGTTCTTGTGTCTGCTGCTGGACCTCCTGGACTAGGGCATGGGCCTGGTCCACGTGGACTGCCTGGGCTAAAGCTTGGGTTTGATCCACTCTCCCGCAAAAGGGCAGGGTATTGGGTGTCACAAACTGTCACAGAACTGACGCCTAGCGGAGGGTCTCAGGCTGCTGCTAGGTCTGGACTTTCAGGCCGTCACAGTCTTAATCTGCTAGATGTAGAGCTGACCTCTTTCAGTAACCCCGTTGCCGCTGACACTAGATAGCGCCTCTGCAAAAGAAACCTTCTGGAATGACCCCTGAAAAGGAGGAAAAAGCTCTAGGGCAAAAAGGGGTGACACTCCAGGGCAGGTCAGAGGTACTTGGCTCGAGGATAGAAAAGGCGGCCTCTAGATGGAGGAGGCCAATCCAAGTGGAATCAAGGGTAGCTATGAGGAGTTGCAGAGTGGAAGCTGAGGAGCCAAAGAGAACCTGAAGGACAAAATCCAGAAACATCCCCAAAAGAAAGTCAAGAGTGCAGAACATGAACAACAGAACTGCTCAAAGTGCTGCAACACAAGGAGTAGGTTAAGGTTTTCCCTTTATATAGTGAAAAAACAGGATATGGCATCAAAATAAAGGGTGTCCATCTTAGATTGGGAGAACTTCCATAAGAGAATGCTTAATGGTGGCCATCTTGGTTTGGGGAGAATATACCTTCCCAAATGTCCCACTGAGACAATCTGGAAAGGAATAGATAGCAGGAAGATGCAAACGCTGAAAGAAGAAGACTGCTGGATGGGGATACAACACCAGCGGGCCAGGCAGGTCTTATCAGGGGACGTGATAGCCCACAAGTGCTCCCAAGGCCTCTCCCACACTTGAGTTGCTGAGGGAGCAGTGTGTCCCAGCAGCACAAGTCAAATTTGGAGCCAGGCGCTTTTGTGGTGCTACAAGTTGTGACGAAATGCTTCACCTAACAGCAACTTTTGGTACATTTAGCAAGAGGCAGTTTGAATGTCAAGACAGACAAGAAAAGTAATTGTTTTGAGATGATGGAAGAGACAGTAAATGCACAGCATATGGGAAAACAATAACTATTTAGAATGTTATCTGATGGATCTTGTGTTGTGTGTGTCTGTACCAGAGTTCATGGGGTTTAAGGGTGGGGAGAGGGCATATTAAAGTTGACTTATTGTCTTTAGGTAGATAGGTGGGGAGGGAGAGACTGGCCCTGAGCTCTACTGGGACAGTTTCCAGAGCAGACAGCCTAAAAGGTGGACATAACTGAATTGGGGTGGAGCACAAGATCTTTGGGAAAAGATGAAGTGATGGTTAGCAGAGGATTGAGATTAAGTGGGTGAGTAATGGAAAATGGATTCTGAAAGAAATAGAGGAATAAACCCTGAATCAACTTGAAAACCAAAATGTGTTTAAACTGGCTTGGCTCACCACTAATCAAGTACAAGATCAACTGTCCCAAAGTTTTTGATAAAAAGCAGCTGCGAAAGAGGGTGTTAGCTGAACTAGATGAGGGCCTTTGTGGTTTTTTTTTTAATGGTAATGCCAGAGTATTGAGTACACAGAGGAAGATATTGAATAGGTTCAAAAGAGAATCAACAGCACTAGAAACAAGCAATGGGCAGAATGCATTCCTAGGTCAACTTTATGAAACTCCCCAAAATGTCATTCGCATACCACACAGCTGTGCTGTCTGGTAGGCTGCAACCCAAAAAGAACTATGGAATTAATCTTTTGAAAGTAGAAAGGAATGTTTTAGAAGGGGTTCATATTTGTAAGGCTAGGAGGCATCTCTTTCGGGATGTAGCAATGATCCAGGCTTTAACCATGGATCATCATTCTCACTTAATATAAGAGATCCATAGGAGGCCCTGCTTTCTCAGTACAAGTTGCCAAACCCTGGAATTCACTACCAACCAAAATGTGAAATATTCAGCAGCATATATACTTCAGATGACAGTTAAAAACATGTCTGTTTTTAGGATGACTATATGATTCTACAACCCCGGGCTAGAACTCAGAATAATAAACACACATACAGGTACAATCTACAGTTTACAGCCCACATATATGGACACCCCAACCAGCACTTGTTGTTATAACCAGGTAAATTACATTGGGCTGGCATATGTTTTTTTTTATAGTTATGTCTATTTATATATAACCCGTCCGGTTCACACTATAACAATCAGCAGTTGGCAACTAATTGGAGTTCACACAGGCTGCATAATGACTCTATTTACTCCTCTTACACTCACAAAAGGCCTATATGATAAGCGTCTTGTCCATCACCCAGTGCAGGACCAGTCCATTATCCAGCCATCACCAACTGAACAGGCATGAAATAACTGAAGAGAACTGCCCCATATTGCTGGCCAATCAGAGGTCTCTAATCTTGTCCACCACTGCAGGTTCCAAGTAGCTGCATACTATGATCACTTATTTACTTCTCCCAATGACAGTTAAACATGAGATGATAGTGACAAGGTATACCCCAGGAGATCTCCCCACCATTTCTCTCTCCAGCCATGCTTCATCAGGACCATAAATTAATAAAAATCAAATTGGACATCCCAGTGCAGTAACCAGTTAAGTGGACTATGATCATAAGCAATACCAAGAAAGGACCAGCAGAACTACTCAAAGCAGCCAGCTGACTGAAAACCATAAACTGCGAGTCTGTATCGTGCGCCTGCTTATCCAGCATACTGCTAATCACTGCATCCCATATTTCGATAACTGCACCTAGGTGATCATCATGAATAACATGGAACATTTCCCACATGGGATCAAAAACAAAGACAACACCCTTCCAACCACGCATCCTACATGGCGTAGCATACCGCCCATGTAGGCAAGAACTTCTGTGCTACACATAGGGGTAGTAAGTCCTATATAAGTGTTGCAATAAAATACAATACAGAAGCTGTCCTTCAGAGCATAGCCATGTGATCTTTTTTTCTTTTATTGTTTATTTAGGGAGTTCCTGCATTGTGGCACTAAGCACTGCAAGGTAGCTCAGTATGTCTGGGACCAGTTGTACAACGGTTAGAAAGTACATTGAAAACAAACGTGTATTAACAAGAACCTGAAGCCATGAAAACTGATTACGTCTGGAGAGAGATTGTATAAGCATACTGCATTGCTCGGACAAGGTATATGCTGATAAAAGATTTGTATAGCCAGTAGTCAACACTAGATTGACAGCATGAATATTTTTGTGCCACAAAAGAAGCTGCGCCCATTTTATACAGTGTGAACAAAATGCCCAACGAGCATGCTGTGCCAAGAGGACAAAATCAATTTCAAGTACTGAGCCAGAGCATCATGTGTATCACTTCCCTGCACCACTTATGGGGCCACCAGAATGACTGTGCAAGGAAATAAAGCCTCATTGAGATTGATGTTCGTATATTGCAGGAAGCTGCTATCACGAGGCAGGGCACTGCCAATAGATGGTCGCTTCCTTCTCAATTATTCCAGAGTGCAGCTGCTTACACATCCCCCTCAACTCCTATGACCAAGTGGCAAAATGGCAGAAAGCATTTCGTAGGGAACCCGTGAGGAGCAAAATAAATATTAGGTTTGATGTTAAAGGAAATATTTGAAAACTGTCCACAGGTGCATTACGAGAACCACATTTTACTTGTTTTTTGATAGGTGAAGTAAAGCTGGCCTGTTCTGTGAACTCTTGGGGTGTCAGTCGTGTCTACCACGTTTCACTGGCCTAATCAAGCGTTGACTGTGGAATCATTGATGTATACTTTATATATGAAATCTCCCAATTTCAAATATATATCTGTATTATTTATTTTGGCATCCGCAAGTTTCTTTTCAATGGATTGAAATGTAAACTGGCTCAGAACCAGGTAACATTACCTCCCTGGTGAAACTAACAAAAGGAAAAACTCATGTTTTTTTTAAAGATCTCTGCCAGTTCTCAGAGCTGCTGCTTGAAACAGGCCAGGCGGCGGGCCCCTTCCTTTCTCTAGCAGATAAGAGCTGCCATCTTAACTTAGCCACCCCCTTGCTTTAATGCTGTAGTGTTTATCAGGATATGGCCAGTTTTTATTGCTGATAATAGCCCAGGGAAGAATGACGGATCTTATTTGCTTAACCTTAACTCTCAAGAAAAGGAGTCACCCACTTTGAACCTTTCAGACCCCTTCTCCTCTTCAAAGTGTTGAAAGAAGGGCCTTTAAATCAGGGCTTTACTGCTTCTCCAAACATACAAATAGATACTCCAGTTTTTATAGGGTTGACATCAAAGACCTGGGCAGTCTGGAGAGCATCAGGACCTGCCATCGCCTCTGCTTTGGATTACAGATCTCAGCACTAGTAATCTTTTTTGAGGGCCTGCATTACACCCCCTACACACTGGACATATAATACACATGCCATTTAAGAGGGGTTTTCTTGGGTTCCAAGTAACAATATGTTGTAGCAGTAGGCGAGTGGGGGACATCCACAAGAAAATAGAAGTGCTTTTCAAAGGTTATTAGCCTTTTCCATGGTAATTTATAGCAGATATTTTGTCTAATAATTTGGAGTTTTACTAATCTTTTCGATCACTAAGACTAGAACTAAGGGCCAATTTAGGGCCAAGCTATGTCACTGAAATGTGACATAGCTTGACCCTAAGTTGGGCCAGATTTACAAACTTTTGGCACAAAGCAACCACACTGCCCCCCACCCCCAGGCCTGGCACACTTTTGGCTCCCCTACGCCATTGCACACACCGTTACAACATAGTGCAAGGTTGTGCATGCATTGTCAAGTATAGGTTTTTCCCTAAAAGGGTTTCACTTTTAGTACACAAACTATGCTTTGACATAGTTAAATACGCTTCCCACTTTGCATGTGTGATGCGGAGTGCAGCAGCAAAGTTAGAAATGGTTTGAGTGCAGCACACATGCAAAGTTGAAAAAGGTTTGAGAAAAGAAAATGTTTTCTCAAACATGCCTCGATAAGGCGTGAATTTGTGGCACAAAGTCCTGTCTACCTTATTAGCAGATAGGGATTTGCGTCAAAACGCATGGGTGATTACATGGGAAGACCCATGGACCACCCATGGAATACTGCTTCACTTAAAGTAGCGCAAAGTAGTGCTATTACTTTAGGAAACATTCCAAATCAAATCAGAATTTGCATTGGGAGGTAAATCCCAACACAACACTTTGCACTAGGTTTGAATTACTTTTCAAGTAATTTGCGTGGGTGACGCAAACCCGGCTCAAAGTGTTAGTAAATTTCCCCCACAATGTTTAAGGGGAAACATTTATTGTATAAATCAGGAATTTAGTACAACTAATTCTGATCTTTGTATTAGTGAAGGGTTTTAATTCATTACAAGGCCTATACATGTATGTTCCAGGTTATAGATTTAATAATTGAATAATAAGGTATTAATGTCAATAAAGACAGAGGGAGCTTTGTAGGCTTAGGTGACTAGGTAAAGAGTCACCAAGGCACCTGAGAAAGTGAAAAACCCATAGTGACAATCCACATCAAAGAAACTAGAGCGGCGTAGAGAAACGTGGAGGACAGTGGCATAGAGTGGAGTGGCGTAGAGTAGAGTGGCAAAGAGTAGATTGGCGTAGAATGACACTGAGTTGAATGTTGGAGTGTACAGTGGATTGGCATTCACTAGAGTGGTATAGAGTAGAGGGGCATAGAATAGAGTGGCATAGAGTATAGTGGCATGGAGTAGAGTGGCGTAGACTAGAGTGGAGTGGTGTGGACTGGAGTGGCATAAAGTGGCGTATACTAGAGTGGTTTAGAATAGAATGGTGTAGCTTAGATTTAAATGAAGTGGATTGGTGTAGAGTGGCGTATAGTAGTATGGCGTGGAATGGCATAGAGTAGAGTGGCATAGAGTGAGGTGCAGTAGAGTGGTGTGGAGTAGAGTGGAGTGGGGTGGGGATAGATTGACGTAGAGTAGAGTGGCACAGAGTAGAGTGGAGTGGAGTGGCATAGAGTAGAGTAGCACAGAGTAGTGGAGTGTTGAGTAGAGTGGCGTGGAGAAGAGTGACATAGAGTGGAGAGGCATAGAGTAGAATGGTGTAGAGTGGCGTAAAGTAGAATGGAGTGGCGTAGAGTAGAATAGAGTGAAATGGCATAGAGTAGAGTGGAGTAGAGTAGAGTGGCATGGAGTGGAGTGGCATAGAGTGGGGTAAAGTGGAGTGGTGTGGAGAAGAGTGACATGGCGTAGAGTGGAGTTACGTAGAGTGGCATAGAGTAGAGTGGTGTAGAGTGGAGTGGCACAGAGTAGTGTTTAATTAAACTTAAACTGGTAATTAAACCTAAAGTGATTATCACAAAGGAGAGGTGTAGAGTAGAATGGCATAGAGTAGGGTGGCGTAAGTAGAGTGGAGTGACATACAGTGGCATAGAGCAGAGTGGCATAAAGCATGGTGGTGTAGAGTGGAGTGGTGTGGTGTAGAATGCTATAGAGGGGCATAGAGTGTCACAGAGTAGAGTGGAGTGACGTAGAGTGGCATAGAGTGGAATAGTGTAGAGTGGAGTGGTGTTGTGTTCTGTAGAGTGGTGTTGTGTGGCATAGAGTGGCTTGGAGTGGTGTAGAGGAGAATGAAACAGAGTGGCGCAGAATAGAATGGAGCGGTATAGAGTGGCGTTGTGTAGAGTGGAGTAGAGTGGTGTACAGTGGATTAGAGTGTTGTAGAGTGGAATGGTTCGGTGTAGAGTTGAATGGCCTAGAATAGAGTGGCATGGAGTAGAATGACGTGGAGTGGCGTATAGTGGAGTGGAGTGATGTAGAGCATAGTGGTGTAGAGTGGAGAGGTGTAGAGTGGAGTGGCATAGAGAAGAATAGAGGGGCATAGTTTGGCATACAGTACAGTGCTGTAGAGTGGAGTGGCATAGAGTGCTGTAGTGTGGCGCTGTGTAGAGGAGAGTGGTGTAGAGTAGAGTGGCATAGAGTAGAGTGGACTGGTGTGGAGTGATGTATAGTAGAGTGGTGTAGAGCGGCGTAGAGATGAGTGGTGTAGAGTGGAGTGATGTAGAGTAGAGCAGCATAGAGTAGAGTGCAGCAGAGTAGAGTGGCATAGAGTAGAATAGAATGGCATTGTGTGGCGTACAGTAAAGCGCCGTAGAGTGGAGTGGCATAGAGTGCTGTAGAGTGCTGCTGTGTGGAGTAGAGTGGCTAGGAGTGGTGTAGAGTAGAGTGGCATAGAGTAGAGTGGCATGGAGTAGTGTAGAGTAGAGTGGTGTAGAGTGGCGTAGAGTGGAAAAGAGTGAAGTACAGTGTGGTAGAGTGGCATAGATGCGCTCGAGTTAGGCTACAGAACTGATTTTAACTCCTTTAACTCTTTTGATTTGCCTTAGAACTTGCTCACTCCTACCTCTATTGGCCATATTTATTTGGGTGAACCACAAGCCGGTACGCTCTGCTTTTTTGCACATGATTTTAACTGTTGGTGCACACTTACCTACTACCCGCTGCACTCGTGCTGCTCTCCACATTTCTCCTCGGTCCACCGCAGGTTTTCCCGTTTGACTGGAGGGAGATTGTGCGATAGCGGAAGCAGTTTACCTGCATTTCCCGGTAGAACGGAGGTTAGCAGTCTAGCTGCTCGCCTCCCCTATTTAATGCCATGCCTGGCACGACGCGCCACTGGCGCGCCAAAGGCTCGCCAAAGGCAAGCCGTCTGTGCCCGTCCGCGCCCGGTCATCACCAGGAGCCAGGACCCCTGCATGTTTTACACCAGAATTAGGAACCAGATTGAAGTGCACATACACCAACCAGGAACTCCTTGAGATCTGACGAGGTAGTTCAAATAAATGTACTCATCATGCATATGCTATGCTTAGATCTCCCCCGGTTATGGAGGGGCCCTTCGCGTGCAGGTTCTGTCAATTTCAGAGCCTGATGTTTGAACAGCATTTCATTGATAGTAAGCCTACGACAGACCCAAGACCTGCTGACCTTCAGGAGGCTACTCAAGACCTGGCTGTTCGACCAGTAGCAGCACCCCCCCTTCCCTCTCCCCAGCGCCTTGAGACCCTCGCGGGTAAGTAGTGCGCTCTACAAATTCTGTGATTGATTGATTGATAGTACGACACCTGACCTAGGCAAAAGTCAGCCCAGCCTCTGTGCAGAGGTAGATACCCTTCCCCAGACCCCTTCAGGATACCAAGGTTGGAATTGCTTTTTAAGCAACGTCAGATCTCTGCCTAAACATGCAGTCGAAATCTGGGACTTATTTACTTCCAAGCTTCCCGACATTGGTTTCCTGACCGAAACCTGGATTAAACGCAGCTCCACCCCTGCCATAGCAGTGGCACTCCCGGAGGGCTACCGCATCCAAAAGCTGGACAGACAATCCAAGGTGGGGGGGGGGGGTATAGCCATTATTCATAAGGAATCCATCAAAGTCTCCATACTCGAGCAACTAGGCAATGATAAAATTGAAATCCTAGTTTTCAGAATTGACCTGCTTCCTCAACACAGCTGGAAAGGCGCCCTTGTATACCGGCCCCCAGGCCCTCTCTTATACTTCTCGCTTCAACTAATGGAATTAATTTCCTCTCATGCCATTTCAACAAAAACGTTTTGCTCCTGGGAGACTTTAACATTCACAGTGAAAACACCGTAAATCAAGATGCCTCTATGCTCCTGGCAGATTTAGCCACACTAGAACTAAGTAAGATCAACGACGGCCCCACCCACTCAGCGGGACACACGTTAGATCTTATTTTTACTAACTCTTCTAACATTTTCTGCGGAGCTCCCTGTCCACTTACATGGACTGACCATTCATTAATAGATTTTCAAATCAGGGGTCCCAGGTTATACGACGTTTCCCCCATAACCCCCTAGCTTGAGTAGACAGTGGCATAAAATCTCTCCTGTCCACTTCCAGGATATAATTCCAGAACTCTGGAACCTTGATCCAGATAATGTGGAGGAATGCCTGGCCCGCTATAATTCTATAGTTAAAACTGCCATTGATCAGCTGGCTCCTCTGAAACAATGTCCTAGTTTGGCTAGGTGCCCTCAGACAGCGTGGTTCTCCTCCAATCTTCGGACAGAAAAGCGTCTCTGTAAAAAGCTGGAATGGCGCTGGCGCCTCTCCCATGATGCACAGGATAAAGAAAGATATAAGACCGCTCTGGCTCAATATCATAAAAATATAAAAACCGCTCGCAGAGCCCATATTGCGCTGCAACTTGATCAGGCAGGGAATGCCCCAAAACTACCAAATCCTAAAATCCTTCAATAACCCGAAGGCATGCAACAACGAAGCAGCTCCCTCCCAAGCTCTCTGTGATAAAATAGCAACTCACTTTACTCAGAAAATTGAGCTGATCTACGACAAAATCACCTCAGTCGGAAGCTCTCAGCAGGATCCTACAGCAGACTACTCTCCTGCTTCGCCTAACGTGCAGACACTAGAAAATTTCCCCACGCTCACGCCCGGTGATGTAGAGTCATTACTGAACACAGTAAAATCAGGCTCCCCCTGGATATTATTCTGGCTAAGACCACCTCACTGCTCTTCAAACAACTAGCCACCCCAATCTGCTCAATCCTCAATCTTTCGTTGAGAGAGGGCCAACTCCCCGCTGAATGGAAGGCGGCACAAATCATCCCCATCGGTAAGAACCCTAAGGCCCCCATGAAAGACCCATCCACCTATCGCCCAATTTCTCTGTTACCTCTCCTGAGCAAGATATTAGAAAAACATTTCAACAAACACCTGTCTGACTACGTCGAAGCCTCTAGCTGCCTTGATCCTTCCTAGTCTGGCTTTAGACCCAGGTACAGCACTGAGTCAGCTTTGATTGCTGTCACTGACAACATTAGACAGTCCCTGGACAACGGACAAACAGTACTTCTCGTACTGCTTGATTTGTCGTCGGCCTTTGACACGGTCTCTCATCATACTCTGCTCAGGAGACTCAGGGAAATTGGAATCCAAGGGATAGCCTTACAATGGATGTCGAGTTTTCTCTCTCATAAAACTCAGACTATCAATCTAGGCCCTTTCTGCTCAAAGACTACGGGACTGACTAAGGGAGTACCCCAGGGATCCTGTCTCAGTCCCACCTTATTCAACATTTATGTTGCTCCCTTAGCGGGATTACTCAGGAATTTAGGTTTCTTACTAATCTCATATGCTGGTGATACTCAGCTCCTACTTTCCTTTGACAAACACACTTCCAACACTCAGCCTACCTTCTCGGAGGGCATGACGGCAATCGCTAGCTGAATGAGGAACAATTTCCTCCAGCTCAATGCGGGGAAAACTGAGATCATGTTGTTTGGAGCTGCCTCTATGATGTGATCCCCAAGCTGTTGGCCAGTGGAGTTGGGCGCCGCTCCGGCTCCCAAGCCTGTGATCAAAAACTTGGGCGTCCGCCTGGACCAGAAACTGATAATGAAGGAGCACGCTGCAACTACCGCCGGCACCTGCTTCCATGTGTTAAGCCTCCTATGTAGGGTATTTCCCTTCCTCCCGCTGACCACTCGGAAAACCCTCATCCAGGCATTAGTGCTTAGCCACCTGGACTACTGTAATGCTCTCCTGATTTCAGCTAACGAAGTTTCACTGAACAGATTACAAGTAGTCCAGAATACCGCAGCTCGCCTGATCTGTAATGCTCCCCCCCAAACGGCCTCCCTCCCTCTCTTGCAGCAACTGCATTGGCTCCCAGTGTGAGGAACCGGAATAACCCACTTACTGGGTCTCGGCGGCGGGGGAACCGCCCAAGTCTTCCATCCCCTTCATACGTAGTAAAAGGAGACACAGGAGCCTTCGTCTGCAGGAGGAACCCAGATTTATTCAAATAGCCCGGGCTATGGAACAGAGTCCCAAGCTCGTTAGAAACAAGACAGAGGAGGCTGCTGCTTTACTCCGCAGCTTACAAGCCTTTTATACTTTTTCATTCCAGTCTTTTGGCTGTTAGTCCATTGTTCAATCAGGGCAGTGTTTGCAGTTGATAACCAGATCCAGACGATGTTTGTAGTTGGTGACCTGGTCAAGGCTTGGTACTCAAATCATTGTTCACTCAGCTTGATCAAAGCACGGTCATTCAAACCATTGTCCAATCACCCTGATCAAGGCCCAGCAGTCAGACCATTGTCCAGATAACCTGATCACGGTGTCAAGGATGTTTACCAGGCAGGGAGCAGGAGATGGAAAACAAATCATTTACACAGGGCGTGAGTGTCTCATGGCTTTCTGTTGAACTGCAAAGAACAGGGGGTTGGGTGTGCGACAGTTCCTGGACAGAAATGCAGGCTGCAAGATGGTTTTTGTCGTGTTAGTTAGAATTTCCTCAGGCATCAGCAGAAACGACCAGGTGGGTCGTGTGGAAGTGTTTTGACACGAAATGGCAATGAAAAACAATGGAGTCCCGGTACAAATGATGCCGATCAGAAGAACACTTTTCCTCAGACCCTCCTTTTGCCATTGAGTGGCAAATACTTTAAGAAATGTCAATGTTCATAAGGCCATCGGTTTCTTGTTGAAGCATCATCATCATATTGGTGTTGTGAATGTTGGAGGGTGGAGGCTTGATGGTCTGGACACACATTGTACAGAGCACTGGCAGGCACTGAAAGCACAAACAGCAGGAGACCAGGACAGTTACTCCCAAGGCAAGGAAGATGAGGACCCTCCACCCCCATTGGGAAAGGAGGCCCCAGATCCAGCCTGTGAGGGACCAGTTGCCTTCATCCAGATAAATTTCAGAAGAAAGGCGATGCAGGCGTTGGATGGCATTGTATACTGTAGGTGCGTTGTCTGGGATGTACACGCAGCAGCTGGAGCCGATCAATTTACACACACCACCACGATCAGCAAGGATGACGTCTAGGACCATGCGGTTCTGAAGCGTTATAAGGCGGTCCGCTTGTAGCTCTGCAGTGATGTTGGAGAGGGCACCAGCTGTTACTGTGATGGTGGCTTCAAGGACCCTGGTCAGTCCTCGTACTGCCCGACTGTTTGCCATGGGGCCCCAGAATGGAAGGAAACCTTTAAAGAAGTCCCCGGTTTCCTGGCCTGCTGTATCCTCGGCTGATATGACGCCCCTACGTGAGCGACGCAGAGCGCCCTTCATCAACAGGTGGTAACCCCCAGGGGTAGAATACGTTGGTGGAAGGAGGAAGGCCAGATAGTAGGTACCAGACCAGTTACGGGGGAGCCAAGTGTAGGCGGCAGTGCCACAGATGAAATTGGTGTTGGGGGATGCCACCAGCTTCGGAGATGTAGAGTTTAAAGATTTTGTGATATCACAAGTACTGGTACCAACTTTCATAGTCCCTAGGCCATGGATGCAGACACGGCCTTGCATATTTACGACATTCACCGTGTCTTGTTCATCGGGCAGTATCCTTCTTGTGCGGAATCTGGAAAATGTTCGTCGAGTGGTTGAGTTGAATACTACCATCTCACCGAGTTCATCTGGTGATAGTAGCGATGTGGATGAGCTGGTCGGGCAAAAAGGAGCATTGGCATGGCCAGATCTGTTCCGCCAGAAGTCATCCCGAAATGTTCCAAGGGCAGAATTGGCAGTACCATTGACAGTGTAGGCCTCCTGTATCAACATCCACCATGCAAGACAAGACCCAGAGATGGAAAAGGGGTAGGGAAAGAATGGGACACGGTGTATCATGGAATGCGGCATCAGTCCGCAAACCCAGCAGTTGGAAGTGTTCATGATCAGCTGATGATGATGCAACATTTGGATGAAGGTGTTATTGAAGAATTCTGCACGGCGGGGTAATTTGTGGGCTGGTAGCGTGTAATACTGGTGCTCTGCAGGAGTCGGGATAGGGGTTGGTGAGGTAACAGGATGGTAGATTAGTAACAGCCAACCAAGGATAGACAGGATGAGGGAGACAAACAGCGTCACCACGGTGGCCATGAAGCATTTACTATGTCGGAGACTGACATATTGTTTCTGGATTCGAGTGTTTTGGACGGCAGCCATTGTGCTAAGCCAGGGACCTCTAGTGGCTGTCTGTGATTGGTGGTTGCTTCACTGGGCGCAGGTGCCAAGAGCCCTATGGCGTACCTTAGTCTGACACACCAGCACTACTCTCGGCCGGGGAGATCACAGCCCTACATCCTATAGGCACTTGGCGAAGTCAAAGGGCAAGCTTTCCCTCGGGGCGTAAGTTATATCGGTCGGAAGTAGGGACAGTATGGTCGGGAAACAATTGTTCTTGATGTTCAGCAGAGTTAAGGGAGGGTTCCACCCTTCCTTTCAGTACGCTGTCACTCTCTGCTTCTGTAGATGTAAAATGCAGTCTGGCATCGCTGAATGGGACAAATGTCGGGACTGTTTATGTTTCTGAGTCTCCTTGTCCTTCCCTCACCCACTGATCATAGGGGAGGGGCAGAGGCACACGCCTACAGTGGGACGAATGCACCCAATTCTTCCTACCTTCTACTTTCACGGCGGTGCGGGTGGCCAGCAACACCTGACGGGGCTGTGTCCAGCGGGGTTCGAGGCTCTTAGTCCGTTGAAAATTCCTTACTAAGACCCAATCACCAGGTTGGATAACGTACCCTGGGCCCTCGCTTTTGTCAGGTATGGCCTCATGCACCTGGTGATAAAGAGTACGAAAGGTATTAGTTAGACTGTACAGATAATCAGTTAATACAGGGTATTCAACATCAGACAGTTTCTTAGGCCGCGGGACACCCCATACATTGGCAGGCCTCCCGAACACAATCTCATGGGGGGATAGCCCTATCCTGGTGTGGGCTGTCGTTCTTGTAGACAATAGGGCCAAGGGCAGAGCATCAACTCAAGTGACACCTGTCTCGGCTACTATTTTGGCCATTTTAGTTTTTATGATGCCATTGTACACCTCCACTAGACCTGCCGACTGGGGGTGGTTAGCTGCATGAAATTTTGTTTTATGCCCAATGCTGTACAGATATATTCCATAATTTGAGCCGTAAAGTGTGTCCCGTTGTCACTCCAGACCGAGCGGGGCAAACCGAATCGTGGGAGGTACTCTTTTAATAGCATTTTGGCGGTAGTGATAGCGGTGCAGTCTTTGACGGGGTAGGCCTCCACCCATCGGCTGAAGGTACAGACCACCACTAGGACATATTTCAAATTGTTACATCGGTCCATCTGGATGTAATCCATTTGGAGGACTTCAAAAGGGAAGGTAGGAGGAGAGAATCCTCCTTAGGAGTAACTGTGCCTTTTCCTGGGTTATACATTAGGCAAATCATGCAGGTTTTAACCAGTTTTTGAGCATATGCTGGTATCTTAGAGTTGTACCATGTAGGTTCCAACAGTTTGCATATCCCTTTTGCACTAATGTGAGCAGGACCATGGGCCATCGTAACTACTGGTAGCACATGACTGTCAGGTAACATCCATTGTCTTTCCATAGTCGTGCGGACCCAGCAACCATCAATTCCCTCCTTTGCTAATTGCTCCTTCCACACCCTTAGTTCCTCAGGAGTAGTATGGGACTGAATATCGATCACACTCTGTACTGTGTTTTCAACCATGCCCTCATCTGCCACCCACCTAGCGGGACCTCCTACATACATTCCTTCCCTTTTCCTAAGAGCTGTTTGCCTGGCCGTCTGGTCAGCCAGGGCATTACCTTTCCCAACATCATTTGTCACTTTCTTATGGGCCTTACATTTTATGATGGCCACCTTTCTGGGGAGTGTCAGGGAGTCTAACAATCGGTGAATTAGGGGCCATGTTGAATCTTGGTCCCATGGGAAGTAAGGAAATTCCTTTCTTTCCATAACCTCCCGAAGTTGTGGGCCACCCGAAGGAATATTGGCTGTCAGTATAAATATTTACCGTCATCCCTTTGCTTAACTCACAGGCTCTAGTGAGGGCCACTAATTCTGCGGCTTGAGCAGAGCACTGCGGAATCTGAGCTGTTTCTACTACTTGCTCTAATGTCGTGAGGGCGTAGGCGGCTGAGGTGTTACCATCTGGCCCTCTGAGACATGATCCGTCCACATACAGTATACCTTCTGGTTCTGCTATCGTGGTATCCTGTAAGTCAACCCGTCCCTTCGTCTCCTCCTCTGTCCTTAATATGCAGTCATGTGGGTCTAAGCGGGCATCCTGAGTATCCAGTGGGAGTAATGTGGCAGGGTTTAGTACAGTGCATCTCTTGATGTTAATGTGGCTGGAAAAGAGTGTCAGTTCATATCCTGTGAGTCGTGCGCTAGTGAGGTACTGTGCCTTGGTGTTATTAAGGAGGGTATCTACAGAATGGGGGCCATCAGAGTCAGGGGAGTTCATGACGATCCCCGCACTCTGACGGACCATGAGGGCGGCCGCAGCGGTCGCCCGTAGGCATCCTGGGAGAGCCCTTGCAACAGGATCTAAGGTGGCTGAAAAATAGGCACACGGCCGATGGTGACCTCCGAACATCTGGGTCAAGACAGCGCATGCACAGCCGTCTGTCTCATGTACAAAAAGAAAAAATTGCTTGCTATAATCAGGAGTACCGAGGACTGGAGCAGTACACAGAGCCCTCTTTAAATCTTGGAAGGCCTGCGCATGCTCTCTAGTCCATGGAAAGGAACTGTCTGATATGTCTTTAGTGGTGAGGGCAAGAAGAGGTTTGACCATGGCCGAAAAGTTGGAAATCCACTGTCTACAGTATGAGGTTAGGCCTATGAAGGCTTGCACCTGCTTTTGTGTTCGTGGGGCCGTCATAGCATTGATAATGGCTACACGATCAGCGGTGAGCTGCCTTCCCTCCTTTGAGAGGAGATGACCTAAATAGGTCACCTTCTCTTGACAAAACTGAAGCTTTTTCAAAGAGACTTTGTGATTATGGAGGGCAAGGTGGCGTAACAAACAGAGAGTAGCTTCTTTACATGATGGGGTGGAATTTGCAGCAATGAGGAGGTCATCTACATATTGTAATAGTGTGGAGTTATCAGGGAGTTCCAAGGAATCTAGTTGACTTTTGAGGGCTTGACTATAGATACTGGGGCTCTCGGTGAAACCTTGAGGCGCGGCAGAATCTAAAGCTCCGCCCACCAAGGGAGAAACCAAAAAATGTCTGCTGTCAGGATGTATAGGAATGCTGAAAAAGCATTCTTCAGGTCTATGACAGAAAAGTGCGTTGCGTCAGAAGGGACCATCGTTAAGAGGGCTGTAATGTCGGGGACAACAGGATATTGGGACATTGTTATTTTGTTAAGGGCTCTCAGGTCAATCACGAATCTGTATATTTTAGGGGAGAGAGCATCTCCATTGGTCTTTTTAAGAACGGGAATAATGGGACTGTTACAGATATTGCCACGTGTTTCCTCCACTACGCCCTTGTCCATTAATTCAGATATTATTGTTAAAGGGCCATTTCTCCTTCCGCGGGTAGTCGATACTGCCGGAGGCGGGGAGAAGTGCACCTGGCTAGATGCGTACCACATGAGGGGATATGTTGAGACACCCTACATCAGTGTCTGATGATGCCCAGAGGGAGGAAGGTAAAGACTGCAATTCTGGTGGGAGGGGACCAGACAGATACATATAGGAAGCTGCGGTGGGGAAATTGTTAGGGATACACCTTGGGGACTACATGATATGGTCGCATACAGAGCTTTCAGTAAATCCATGCCTAACAAGTTTTCACTGCAACCTGTAGTAAGGACCAAGGGAGCGTCAACATGTGCAGGGCCAATATCGAGAGGGAGGGGTTCAGAGACAGGGCTCGTCACAGGTGTTCCTGCAAAACCCACAGAGACATTTATATTGCCAGAAAGGGGTGCCTCCGGGACTGACAGACGTGCAATAGAAGACCTGAGTGGCCCCAGTATCCAAAAGAAAATCCTGATCGTTCCCCACAACTGTCATTTGAACATACGGGCCCCTTTGATCCACTGGAATTTGCACTCTGGTAATACCCCTTTCCTGGCTGTCCTATGCTTGGTAGGACCCTATCTCATCAACTTCGTCATAATCATCATTGTAATAAGTGCGTGTTGCTTCGTACCCATCAAACCTATTGGCCGGGCGCGGCTGGACGGGAACGTGATCCCTGGGCCTACGTTCTTTATCCTGTGGATGGGGCGGGCCATGGTCCCTAGTCGGCCTTCCCTCCCTGGGAGCGCGAGGCCGAGTCTTCCCTGTTTGGATGTTTTCTGCTAACACGGGACACTCGTCTATCCAATGGCCGTACCCTTTACAATAAGCACACTGATCTGTTTGGAGGGCTCCCGTACGTTGAGGGCTGGAGGGGTAGACTGGCGAGCCCTCGGAGGGTGTTGGGGCTGAGGTCTGAAATTCCAGCGGGCATCGGGACCTCGGGGAGGGTAAGCCTGCTGCAGAAGTGCCTTAGTCTTAAGATCCCTAACCTTCTTACTTTCCTTGTCTCTATCTTCATTCTCCCTATTCTCATGATATTGTGCCATAGCCAAGATACCAGTCATAGTTTGGGCACCAGTCATAGTTTGGGCACTTACTTTCAACTTTCTTAAGCCTGGTGGAAATCTCAGGAAGCAAGTTGCTGACAAACTTATCGATAAACACTGGGCCAGAACCTGGGGTCCGGTGATCCAAACCACTATGTCCCTTGTATTCTGTCTCAAAACGGGTAAAGAAGTCAGCCACATTCTCATCTTTTCGCTGCCTACAGGCGTTTATTTTATCCCAGTTAATGACAGTTTCCGGCAAAAGTGTTTTCATAAACGTTATTATTTTACCGGGCAAAGTCAGGATGGCGGCTTCTGGTTTAGTCCCTCCTACCCTTGCTTCTTCCATAGCTTCTAGGTCAGCCCATTTATCTCCCAACGCCACTTCATGATCAGTATGTCGAATCTTGCCCCAAATTTCAGTGGGGACAACCGTACCAAAAAGTAAATCCATATCCTCAAGAACGAGAGTACCTGCAGATATAATCTGACCTAATTCTCTGTAAAAGGCAGCCGGATTCTTCCGGGGATCTGGTAATTGTTCTTTTAACTGCATTACTTCTGACCTTTTCCAAGGAACATGAACCCAAAGCCTGCGCCAGTGTGCCTCAACAACCCCTCGGCCATTATTTTGGGCATCGGTAAGTGCGTTAACAAAGACAGGGGCCGCCTCTCTCATTGGCATAGCTGTTTCTAGAGGGATGTTGGAAAAAGCGGTCGTATCACGGAAAGCCATTAAAGCAGATATAGCGCCAAACATCCCCTCTCCCTGAACATCGCCTCTTCTTATTTGTGACCTAAGGTCCATTAATCCAGTGGGTATCTGCATAAGCTCATTCTCGAATTTTTGCATGACCAGCGTACACATGTATTCAGCCCAGGTGGTCTGTTCCATAATTGTCCACTGGGAAAAGGTGGACCATATGTCTTTAAAGGCATAAATATTCCCGTTCTTTATCCAACATTCACACTGTTGCTTCTGTAGGTCATTTTCTCGAAGGGACGAAAAGCTGACTGCAGAGCGCAAGGAGGCCAGTCGGGGGAATTCAACATTTTATATAAATCCTGCTTAACTGTAGACCACGGGGAAGTAGGAAAAGGGCGGGTAGGGGTAAAGCCGCAGGGATTGGGCGGATGGAGACTTGTTGTCATTCCCGCAGCGAGGACAGGGTTAGCGGGCGTGGTCGGTGTCATAGGAAAAATCGGGAGGGCTGGTGTGACAGGGAGAACAGTAGGAGGGGCAGTGGGGGCAGGAGTGGGCGTTGGCGGGGGGATACGTGGGGTGTGAGGCGTCAGGGCAGGGTACATTGGGGCATATGCAGGAGGGCTTTCTAGCATGGTATCAAGCAAGGAATCACCTTCTTCTCCCCCTTCCATATGGCCCTTTCTTTTCTCCTCACGAGCTGTATAACATTTTTGTACCCGGGCCCCATGCTCCCTATCGGCTATTTCTACCGATTTTGTCATTTGATTTTGTAAATTTTCTCTGGTGTGGTCGTCCATTGACATACGTTCCTGTTTTCTTTCTTGAGCCTTCTGCTTTCTAGCTCTCTGCTCTATCTCTTTCCTCCAAAATCGGACAGATTCAAACATAGACGGGCGCGTTTTTCTTTTAATTATTTGTTCCTCTAAGTTGGCGAGAACTTGGGAATTAAAGGAGCCATAAAGTGGCCACTGTAATTCCGCGTTACTTTGTTTCGTATATTTTACCCAGAATGAGGAAAACATTATGGCAGAAGGGCCATGTTTAACATACATCGTATGGCCAGGGGTCCCTTCTGGAGGAAGCGGACAAGCCGCCTCCAGCCGGGAGTCCTGCGTACACATAAAACAACATAATTTCTTGAACTTACTACTGACTGGCATGCTTGTAAATAGATAACAGACACCATCGGGTTTTAAAAATTCACCTCGCTTGCTTGACTTTTGCAAAGGTCAATAACAGCAGAATCATACAGACTTGGTGGGTGATCAGTCCACCCTTACCTTACAGGGGTAGTTCTCTTCTGCAGATGTAGGGCTGTGTCCTGCTCCAGAATTTATTTGCTAGGGGACTCCAGCGAGGACGCGGTCATGTGGCCCAGACCGGGTGGGGAGGAACAGCGGGCGAGTCGTTCGACTTACCGGATTGCAAGATTCGGGTGCTTTACAAACTAATAAATATCAAATAGATTGGAGTAGAGTGGTGTAGAGTGGCTTACAGTGGCACAGGGTTAAATGGAGTGGGGTAGAGTAGAATGGCATAGAGAGGCGTAGAGTAGAGTGTAGTGATGTGGTGTAGAGTAGCGTGGCATATAGTAGAGTGGCATAGAGTAGAGTGGACTGACATGGAGTGGTGGAGAGTAGAGTGGTGCAGAGTGGTGTAGAGTGGCGTAAAGTGGAATAGAGTGGAGTACAGTAGAGTAGAGTGGCATAGAAGGTGGTAGAGTGGTGTAGAGTGGCGTAGAGTGGAATGGAGTGGCATAGAGTTGAGTGGAATAGAATAGAATGGCGCAGAATGGCGTGGAGTGGCATAGAGTGGAGTGACGTAGAGTAGAGTGGAGTGGTGTCGAGTGGCATATAGTGGAGTAGTATAGAATGGCACAGAGTGGAGTAGCGAAGATTAGTACAGTGCGGGTATTCATAACTAAACAGTCAATACAGACGTCAGAACTGGTGAAAGCAACACAGATAAGAAGCTGTATGCCTTTTTTAAATGTAGGAAAGCACATTGCACGTCCAAGAATAATACTGAAACACTTATAAAATAAAAAATAGTGCCTTGCAAAGAGACGAGGAAGAACAAAGATGATGAAGAATGCATGTACTTGGTACCCCATGGAGGAGCTAATACAAGAAAGGAAAGGAAGCCTATGGAAGCTAGAAAGAGAGTCAAGGAAGAGAGGCAAGCCCCTAAAGCAAATAATTTATCAGGTCAGGGAACAAGGAGGAAAGGGTTAGCACAACAACAGATATGAACCCTCTAGACCTATATTTCTTTATAGACTGGCTACACGGGCTCAGTGATAGGGCATCAGAAAAAACATTATTCTCCACACCAAAATTTTGTAAATCATTCTTTTATTTCATATTTTTTCTTTTTTTAAATAATTTGTTTATAAAATATTTCATACTAAGAACAAATGTATAGTATTCAAGAAACAACTTTTTTGCACAAAGTTAGCACCATGTACCAAGGAACAGTCATAATTCCTGGGCCACAATAAATAACAACATGAATAAAATTACAAATAGTAAAACAAAAACATACTTCACATCCCCACATCCAAACATACCTCTCACAGTCTACAACTGCCACCCTTGCACACAATACACACACACACTTTGACATCCCAGAGCAACACCAGTAGCACTGATGGAAAAAGGCGGGCGATAAAATCAACCCCTAATGGCTGTGCTGAACACTGGGGTGTCACACTCTAGCTGGTCGACGTACGTTTCGATGGAATCTATAAATAATTAATCCATCTTCTTCAGGACCTGTTATTTTCTCACTTATAACGGGTGGATGAAGGGGGAACCAGTCTGAAATGACAATATGGAGAAAATAATAATATAAATGAATTAATTTATTTTCATTTAAAAAAAGGAGAAGCCCAAGGAGATATCTTACATTTCTCCTATACAATATCTATATAAAAACTAAGCAAGTATGCCACTCATATGCATTTTCAAAAAATGGTTAGTATCTCTGATGTGTTACATGTTCTCTCACCACCATATGTGAATTGTAAACACCAGTGCCAAAACAAAAGCATCTTTCACACTGAAACCTATGACAAATACCCCAAACACCACATAGTGCGCATTGTATAGTATGCTAAACATGCATAGAGAAATTAAATCATTCTTCACATAAAAAAAGTTTTTCTCTCATCCAAAAGGAAAAGTGTTTTGGTCCATGAACTTTTCTGCAGATAGTATTCGACCTCTTACTCACTACCTTCCTGATGTACTAGCATCCAAGTCTATAATCCATAGACTATAATTTCCCAAAATGTGCTCGGACTGAATCTATGTATGGGTCCTAAATGGCAATGCTACTTCAAAGCCTAATTTATTGTAGGAACAGTTTTTATAATTGTCAAACATCAAACTTGATCTGTATTGTATAGAATATTTGTGTCCCTGATGTTACTATCATGATATAAACACACATAGTACCCCTTCAGTCTATTAAGGTAAGACTCATGGGTCCACGCTATAAACATTCTATAGGCATACTCGAAAAGATATATCTATAATATCTTATGAATGGACATTTACCTGCTAAATGCAGGCTTGATTTCTATGCTGTTGGAATCTGCGAATCTGCCGATATCACATATAGTGGCACAGTATGGTTACAAATCTAATACTACGTGCTTACCCGAGCGGTCTAAAAGAAGATGGGAAGAAAATAACACAAGTATTAGAAAGATACCATGTGTATAACATCACATAACTTATAGTCCGCAATTCTAAGAATAATAATCTACAGGTTAAAGCCAAGACTTCATAAGGTAGCATACCGTTGGATATATCAATTCTCAGATGGAGTGATTTGTTGTCGTGTTTTTCTCCCAGGCGTAATCCCACTGCATTTGTTCTCAATATATGCGTCAAAATGTGACAAGTTTTCAAACGTTTGGGGCCTATGCCGTCAAGTGAAAGAAAGAAGAGAGCACCGCGATGAGGCGCAATTGGCATACATCTTTGATTATAGCAAGCAACACGGTAAACGGCCCTTAAATATCAGGTAAATCAAAAAGAGATGAACCATGTACCTCTGATCTTTCTTATTTCAGTAAGTGTGAATATTATATTGGCACCGTCATTCCAACTTCTTTAAAATGATAATATGTACGAGTAGATCGCAGTAGGACACACGTGCTATATAGGGAACAGGATCAGAAAAAAACGCTCGTTGTTAGCCCGACAAAGTGAATGATTCTAATGTTTGTATCTATCATAATCAGTATCTGCCCAGTTAAAAACAGACCCCACTAGGACCTAATAGGCACCACTCGTTGCTTATAATGATTATTTCGAATAAAAAAAGTAAGTAATCCCCAGAATATCTAATGCCGAAGAATACATTAACGGCAAAATCTCACTAGCGCAAAGTCCACTGTGAAAACAGAAAGCCCGTTTCAGAGGCATCTACAAGGACGCCACTTACTTTATGTATTATTTTATTCGCTACCTGCAAAATATCGCTAGCACAGAATATACTCTAGAGCAGTTAGCCTGTGAAAAAGGCATCTTACAAAAACCACATACTCTATATCTCGTACCTGTCTGATATGCAGTGCCGCCAGAGAGTCCTTGCACGAAGTGATTTCAAGGAGTGAGGCTCTCACGTTGTTCATTTATATCCTGGTGCTCCTAATCACCCGCAGCCGGAACACGTCCACTTGGAAGTGATGACGTGATATACAAGGGACCAGATTGTGCCCTGATACACCTAGCGCACTGAGTGATTTTAGGCGCCATATTGGAATGGTGCAATATCTACCTAGCCCATATACATGAGTTCGATCTAAATGGCCCCCCTATATAGCGGCGATAATATTACAACCCAATAATTCATGTGTTTATATGTAACGACTCCCATTTAATCGAAAATTTATATAACCGTAACAGCATTCACTAACACCAATCTCATGGTGTTTATTAAAAATATTCACTACAGTCGACCCAACAATGCAGTGTGGATGTTCTACTTCAACCAAGATGTTTATTTAAATGAAACGATGTTTCTAACACAAGCAAGCACTTCCATGAGCGCTACAGAATAAACTTATAGTCCATGACAAAATGAGAGCCATTTTGGGAGGAAAATTGTTAGGTTTTCTCACTCCCTTCGAAGATGGAAACCTCCCTATGTTACTAGATGTAAATGTAATATGACAAGCAATATATGGTAAATACAAGGCAATAATACCTGATGTTCCTCATAGCACTACAGTGCACAAAGTAAATATCTGGTGACTTCCATCCAAATAACGATGATAACCACTTAAATATATATAAGTGGCAATAATTGGGGTGCATCAAATATGTGTAATGTCACTTCTCTATAGTGCACTGTGCTAACCAAAAACAAATAGGTGGCTAGGGCTAAAGTGCCCATGATATAGATATTATAACCACCTTCCTGGTTGCAGAGCCAACTCCATCTATATATGTAACCAAGCCTGTGATCATATTCGGTTCCCACCCAGGGTGATAACATATATAAGATGATATTCTGACGAGAAGAATCATTAAGCAAGATATCTAGGCAGAGTCTATAATAGATATCTATACTGGAGCGTCTAGGACATATCTAAGCTGATCTATCAGTAATGAAATCTCCAAGATTAATATTCTGCCACTATACAGTCTGCCAAATAATCTCCTCATTCAGGCCATCTTGAACCGAATTAGGAGTATAAATCCAATAGGTTTCACAAACCTTACGTACCTCATCAGTGCTTTTGCCCAGGAGGCTTTTCGGTTTTTCCAATATAAGCCATCTAAGCTCGTTCTCATTGTGGTTCAAATCTACACAATGTTGGACCATGGGAGACAGAGTTTTCCTAGTTCTAATAGCCGATCTGTGTTCACTGTATCGAATTCTAAATTGCCGACTCGTTTCTCCCACATACCCTTTGCCACAAGGGCAAAGGATAAGGTAGACTACATTGTGGCTCCGACAATTCGTGAAATCCTTGAGTTTACCTTTCTTGCCTTTATATTCCCAAACTTGGGTCACAATCGCCGTGTCACATGCAACACATGTACCACATTTGTGGTTACCCAATATGGGAGGACCCACAATGGTGGTTTGTTTCACCTGTGGAACACCTGTATTTCTTGTATGTACAAGTGTGTCCTTTAAATTTCTTTTTCTCCGATAGGCAATAATCGGTTTGTCTATAGATTCCTGGTGCTCATTAGTATTAAGAATATGCCAATTTTTGTCTAACACCTTTTTAATTTTAAAATTCAAAGGCGAATGATTTATTACACAGACCATTTTATCATTTTTGGGACGTATGTTTCCTGCCAAAAGTGCTTCACGATTGTAATAACGTGCCCGTTTGTAAGCTATCCTGATCAGACGTCTGGGGTATCCCCTCTGTAGTAGTCTCACTTTCAAATCTTCTGCATTTTTGTCATAATTCCCAATACTAGAACAATTTCTTCTAATCCTTAGGAATTCTCCAAAAGGAATAGAATCTTTTTGACAATTCGGATGATAACTGTCATGTGATAAAATTGTATTCTTGGCCGTGGGTTTTCGGAAGAAATTCACATGGATGTCTCCTGCATCACCAAAAATAACAATATCCAAGAATTCCACTGACTCAATACTTTTATGGCATGTAAATCTCAAATTCTCATCGCTGGCATTAAGCCAGTCGATGAACATCAGAAGAGTACTTTCATCTCCTTGCCAAATAAAAAAAATTGTCATCGATAAATCTATGCCACCTCAGAACGTTCTCATAAAATGGGGCCAATTCGTTAAAAATATGCTTTAGTTCGTACTCCCCCATGTATATATTAGCCACACTTGGAGCACAAGAAGCCCCCATACTGGTCCCCTTAATTTGATGATGCAGACTACCGTTAAACTCGAAGTAATTGTTTTTTAATACCACTTCTAAGCATTCTAAAATAAATGCATCAGGCCTTAAGCCAGGTGTTCTATTCAGAAGAGTGGCTACTGCTTCTATTGCCTGCTGTTGGGGTATGTTAGTATATAACGCTTCAATATCAAGCGTCACTAAAATTTCAAACTCAGGGTCAAATGGTACATGTTCTAGCTTGTTGATGATGTCACTTGTGTCTCTAATATATGACTTGTACTCAGTAGTGAGTGGACACAGAAATGTGTCAATGTATTTAGACAGTGGTTCCGTGGAAGAATTGATAGAGGATATTATTGGCCGCAAGGGTGGATCATAAATATTCTTGTGCGTTTTCGGCACTCCATACATGGCTGGTGTAACAGGATTCTGTTTATTTAAAAATTGATATTCTTTTAGACAAATAGCTTGTTTTTCATAAGCTTTTAATGTGATATTATTAATCTGTTCATGTAATCTTGTAATCACCCCTGTTCTCACGGGTCTATAATGTTCTGGCACTGCCAACATAAGATTTATTTTGTCATCGTACTGTTCTGTATTCATCAGAACTATACCCCCTCCCTTATCACAGGGTTTTATTGTCAAATTAGGTGTATTTTGAAGTGTATGGAGAGCTGTCTTTTCCAATTTGGACAGATTGGATTTGCCATAATAAGTATGTTTTGTGATCTTCTGGATCTCACTCAATACACATTTTTCAAAGACGGCCACCTCAGGACCAACCATCTCCAAGGTGGGACTAAAGATGGATTTGGGTTTACAGCCTGAAAGGTTATCATCTATATCTGTCTTTTCACGTGACAAGAAGAATTTCTTCAGTCGAATTTTCCTAAAAAGGCAAAAATATCTTGATGGAGCTTGAATTTGTTACATGTCGTATTCGGCACAAAGGACAACCCTTTGCTGAGAATAGCTGACTGTTCACAACTCAAATTATGAGTAGATAGATTGAAAATGGGTATGGTATCAGCTCCAATTCCCTTATTTAAGTTCTCCAATATTGCTGATTCCTGGTCTTCATATACATTTGAGGAGGTTGAGGGTCCATCTGTTGGTACCCTCCCTGTCCGTTCTTGGAAAACGGGTTCTGTTCTGACCCCGACCTCTCCCTAAAAAAGGAAGCGGTGTCTGATAAAATGATTGGTAACCTCTGCCTCTACCTCTCTGGGGTCGCTGTCCTTGAAAATGGCCCTCATAATTGTTTGAGGTATCTCCCTCCGAATCAGAAGAATTAGGGGCCGATTCCGATCTCGGTCGGCGGCGCACCCAATACCATTCGGTCGGGAAAAAAGCCATGCGAAAGCCTGTTTCCCGACCGATCCGTACAGTACACCGAACGAGCAAGTACGATGCGCACAACAGCAAAAAATCCAGCCGAGCCGTACTCACCCAAACCAGGTCCTGTTCTCCGACCGAGGCGAATCCGGAAACGCCGAATCGAGTCGCACGGAAGGAAAAATGCAGCCCCGTCTGGCCGGACAAGTACGATGCGCTTTCCGTACGCGCCGAACCCGTCGCTACGCACGGCACGTCAAAGCATCCGGGAGAGGCGCACATAAGCTCCGATTCGCGCCACAACACGATCCACGGCTACGAGGCGAACACGCCAGCGGCGAGGACGAGGCGAGCGACGAGGACGAGGCGAGGCGGCGAGGGCGACGCGAAGCAACGAGAAGGACGAGCGACACGAACCAACCATGAATCCCTTCGTCCCGATCATACCAATATTCTACATTTACTACCGGAACAGGCACGGACGCGTACGGCGCAGAAGGTAAGCCAGACACCAACCACAAAACACATACAACACGTACACGACACATCACACACACACAGAGGGATGCAGAATATACTTACACCAGCAACAGCAGCACCATAGGGGCGGGATGCCCATCACCAATGCCACATATGCACACATGATGCCTACCACCACTACCACCCTCACCCAGGGGTGGCATGATGCCCACCACCACAACCACCCTCACCCAGGGGGGCAGGATGCCTACCACTACTACCACCCTCACCCAGGGGGCAGGATGCCTACCACTACTACCACCCTCACCCAGGGGGGCAGGATGCCTACCACTACTACCACCCTTAGCCAGGGGGCAGGATGCCCACCACTACTACCACCCTCACCCAGGGGGCAGGATGCCTACCACTACTACCACCCTCACCCAGGGGGGCAGGATGCCTACCACTACTACCACCCTTACACAGGGGGCAGGATGCCTACCACTACTACCACCCTCACCCAGGGGGGCAGGATGCCTACCACTACTACCACCCTTAGCCAGGGGGCAGGATGCCTACCACCACCCTTAGCCAGGGGGCAGGATGCCTACCACTACTACCACCCTCACCCAGGGGGGCTGGATGCCTACCACCACCCTTAGCCAGGGGGCAGGATGCCTACCACTACTACCACCCTCACCCAGGGGGGCTGGATGCCTACCACCACCCTTAGCCAGGGGGCAGGATGCCTACCACTACTACCACCCTCACCCAGGGGGGGCAGGATGCCCACCACTACTACCACCCTTAGCCAGGGGGGCAGGATGCCTACCACTACTACCACCCTTAGCCAGGGGGCAGGTTGCCTACCACTACTACCACCCTCACCCAGGGGGGCAGGATGCCCACCACTACTACCACCCTTAGCCAGGGGGGCAGGATGCCTACCACTACTACCACCCTTACCCAGGGGGGCAGGATGCCTACCACTACTACCACCCTTACACAGGGGGGCAGGATGCCTACCACTACTACCACCATCACCCAGGGGGGCAGGATGCCTACCACTACTACCACCCTTACCCAGGGGGCAGGATGCCTACCACTACTACCACCCTTACACAGGGGGCAGGATGCCTACCACTACTACCACCCTCACCCAGGGGGGCAGGATGCCTACCACTACTACCACCATCACCCAGGGGGCAGGATGCCTACCACTACTACCACCCTTACCCAGGGGGGCAGGATGCCTACCACTACTACCACCCTTACACAGGGGGGCAGGATGCCTACCACTACTACCACCCTCACCCAGGGGGCAGGATGCCTACCACTACTACCACCCTTACACAGGGGGGCAGGATGCCTACCACTACTACCACCCTCACCCAGGGGGGCAGGATGCCTACCACTACTACCACCATCACCCAGGGGGGCAGGATGCCTACCACTACTACCACCCTTACCCAGGGGGCAGGATGCCTACCACTACTACCACCCTTACACAGGGGGCAGGATGCCTACCACTACTACCACCCTCACCCAGGGGGCAGGATACCTACCACTACTACCACCCTTAGCCAGGGGGCAGGATGCCCACCACTACTACCACCCTCACCCAGGGGGCAGGATGCCTACCACTACTACCACCCCCACTCATAGGATGGACAATGCATGACACAACCAGCACACCACAACCTAGGGAATGCAAGAAGAAGACATCCCCCAACACCATGACAAGCGTGTGTAGACTGTGTCAAATGCCTACAACACCGAACATGACTTTGAACATACAATGTGACCCCCTAGCACATGTGCCACACATATATGTGTGTGGCACCCACAATGCAAGCAGGCCATGACCATTGTGGCAATGGGGTCCAAACCCCCATCATCACAGTGACCAAAAGGTAAGTGTGGGGTCCATAGCTGAAGCACATTTTGAACATTGTGGCAATGGGGTCCAAACCCCCATCATCACAGTGACCAAAATGTAAGTGTGGGGTCCATAGCAGAAGCACATTTTGAACATTGTGGCAATGGGGTCCAAACCCCCATCATCACAGTGACCAAAATGTAAGTGTGGGGTCCATAGCTGAAGCACATTTTGAACATTGTGGCAATGGGGTCCAAACCCCCATCATCACAGTGACCAAAAGGCAAGTGTTGACAAAGTAAGAGGTGCAACTGCCAAACTGCATGGATGATTCCTGGTCACAGAACAACAAACACATCAGTGGCAAAGTAGTGTATGTGTCCCATTGCAACATAAATTGGGGGAGCCAAATCCTGCAGTGCAAATAAGACATAACTTTGGCCATGTGCAGACAAACAACACCCATGGGGGCTGACACCGTCAACAATCATCAATGACACAATGACAGAAGTGACCATCCGAATGCAGACCCACATATTTGCACCAATGGGCACACACATGCAGATACCCTGTGGAGACTGCAGATGTGAGGCGAACAGATACCATACCATGGCAGCAATGGGACACACAATCAACAATTAGCAACAAATGAGGGCTCCCGTCCCATCAGCCTGGTCATGGAAGTGCCAACGGAATCATCAGCACAGATCCAACACACTTGTATAGCAATGTTGCACTGACAACACAGATGAGTCCTTCCCCATTGATGCCCAAACCTGCATGTTCACTGGAGATGGCCACACGGTCAGGGAAGTAGACGAATAGAACAATGGCAGGCACAACAGATGTGCAGGGGTGGAAGCCACAGATGTGAAGTTGCCAATCTAAGTAGGAAATCTCATTGCCAAATACTGAACACATGACACCCTCAGATGCTGCTATGGATGACATGGATACACCACAGGATAGGACACATAACCCCTGGACCACATGGGTTCCTGCACAGTAACACTTCATTATCATGAGACCAAATATCACCATCACTGCAGCAAGGGCATTCTTAGCATCATCAACATCATGTACATCAGAAGCAAAAGCACTAGAGAACAGAAAGTTGCTTTATTCAGCATATGTGGCATTAAAAGTAGAAGTCCGGTAGAACATAAACAAAGGCCAATGGCCAGTCCATCAACAAAGTCACAAGTGGGTGACAGTGGCAGATGCCACCCTACACATGCCTTCACAAAACCAGGGACAATCCACTAGGAGGGGCAACCGGGGGAGTAGGCCAGGCACCGCAGGGACAGGATCAGGGCTCACCAGGAGGAAGCAGGGAAGGGGTGGTGGGTGCTGGAGAGCCACTGACAACTGCAGTGGAGGTGTCTGACATGGTGTGTGCCGGCACAACTGGGGGGCATGGCTCAGATGTTGTGGGTGCCGGCACGACTGCAGTGGACCCTGCAGATGGAGTGGACAGGTCCGCCACTGCAGTGCCCAAGTCAGACAGGGTGGTAGTGGACTCCACTGCAGTGCCTACCACCAGGGGAGGAGAATGGGGAACAGGCAAGGTGGGCTGGACAGAGGGGAGGACACCCTCACCACATCAGTGGCACAGACAAGCGCAGCGGGGGTGTGGTGCCGGGAGAGCAAGTGGCAGGGGGAGAAGGCCGGAGCCTCTTGGGGATGGTATATCTGTGGGTGGGGGAACCTGGGGCAGGGTGTGGCGGGGGCACCTGTGGAGTGGGGGCCTGAGGGATGGAGGAAGGTGACCTGGTGCTTGAGCTGCAGGGCGGCGGCGGGGTCTTGCTCTTACCACTCCGGGGGACTTGCGGGTGGGGGCCTCAGTCTGTCTGCGCCTGGGGGAGGGTGTCCGGGGGCGAGGGGCACTCTGCTCTGTGTGGGGGGGCTTCCTCTTCCCCCTGGATGCTGGGGCAGCTGGATTGGACGGGAAGAGGCCGAGGTCACTGAGGAAGAGGCGCTGGGTCTTTGGGGTTGCAGGTGAGGCAAGGGAGGGTGCTTTGGAGGGAGAGGCAACTGAGGACTGCGCAGTGCCCGTGGATGCGTGTGTGTGTACCAGGGCCCCATCCCCTGTGAGTCTGGTTTCAGTCCCCTGACTGTGCGTGCGTGTGCGTTTAGTTTGTGGCATGTGTGTCTGTGTGCTGGATGTGTGTGTGCTGGTGTGTGCCTGTGCCGGTGTGTGTGTGCTTGGGACGGGCAAGGTGCTGGGGAGTGTGGATGGAGCAGAGGCAGGAGGGGTGAGGGACTGTCTGAGGAGGGACACTGCTGCCGTCAGGGAGGAGTCCATGGACCTGTTGCCCCTCTGTAGGTCAGACATGCCCGATGAGATGCCCTCCATGAACGACACCAGCTGAGTCAACAGTGCGGTGTGCGCATGGAGGACACTCAGCATGGCTGTCTGCCCTACATGGAGCTGGCGAAGGAGGTACACAGACTCCTCACTCAGGGCAGCAGGGGACACAGGGGCAGGGGGTCCGGTGCCTGGGCCAAAGGAGACACGCTCCCGAACATGGGAGCCTCCACGGACCTGGGGAATGGGAGCAGATGGGAAGGCGGTGGTGGTGCTGGTGGTGGCGGGGACAGCAACACTAACTGGGGTGTGGTGGCTGCTGACACCCGCCTCCACAAGGGAGTCATCCTCCGAGTTGCTCTGGTCCTCAGCTGAGGTGGATGGTGCTGAGGATTCCTCGGTGTGGCTCCCCTCGCCCTCCGTGCCACTGGGTCCCTCCGACCACTCCTCGGCTGCTGACCCAGTCTGGCTCTCTGGCTCCTCCTGGTCCGTGGAGCTGTCCCCTTCCGTGGCCGTGGATGTATCTGCAAACAATGGGGAAACAGACAGACATCAGTCACCTGCACCAAACGCACACACCACTGTGAGCACAGCACATCACAGAGCAAGCCCTGGCATCATTAGTTGTACATTGCTAAAAGTGCCCTAACTGAACAGGAGAAGCCAATTGTCAGTCTGATGCCAAGCATGGCACTCACATCCCACATGGCCTTGCACCCATCTGTCTGGTGTCTGTTGGATTGCAACACCCCAGTGTGGACACATGCACCAAGTACACAGTAGTTGGACAGTGCAGAGGACACGGTGTGGACACATCACAGCTCTTGCCACTGAGTCAGTACAGGTTTCCGGATGAAAGGGATGCCCAGAGTCAAATAGGAAATGCATGTGATGCATACCAGCGACAGACACCATGATGCACCCATGTCCTGATAGCCAGCGCCACTATGGTGTGCATGTAGCACATGTCACTCCCCTGCAGGATAAGTTGACACATGCCATGGCAGAGGCATGACTGTTAAGTCATACATCACTGTCTCAGTGATGTATGACTTGGCAGCCAGACAACAACACTATGCACTGTGTCACAATAGTAGGTCATGGGGAATGCAAGTCCTGGAGCTGCACAAGTGCACATGTACATCCCCCACACAACACATCATCTCAACCCTCATCTGTCCAGGTCACACCTATTGGACATATGGGAGACCTGTGACACTACCCTCTGAACCTGAGCCCCTCACAATTTGCTGTGAATGGGGAACAGCTGCCTGAACATCACATTCGCATACCCCAGTCTGCACAGGCAGCTGATCAAACACCTATGTGACACACAAGTATCGTCTCCTATGGTCACATCTCCAGGGGCATGCTGAGCCCCTACCAAGAAACACCACAGCAGTCCTGGCAACTAATCCACAGCACACTGACACAGAGGCAGACACCGGAGGGGTCAAATCACTGTGCACAATGTGTCAGCTGATACACGGGAGTGGGAGTACAGAGTGCATTGCATGGCCTGGAGTAGGCATGACTGTCCTGCTCCACATGAATGAGGGATGTGCCCTGGACAGTGGATAGCTGGCTATGTATGTGTGACACACGTAATCTGCACACTCCTGGGGCACAAACATTGTTCCCACCCGCTGCATGGGCGTGTGCCACATACCCCAGGCACATGTGGTGGCTCAGCTCAGCAAGTGGACCACATATCAAAGCAACACGCAGATCACATGTCCAAACCCAGGCGTTGTGTGAACAATGGACCCACCCATGATGCCCACAACAGAGTCAGGGAAACAGATGCTGTCCCCCACCTTTAGTGAAGCAAACTGCAAGGACACAGTCCCAAGTGACACAATTCCCTGACTGTAAGGGCCACACCTGGGTATCAGATGAGCAGTGGGCAGTGCACAATAGAGGGACATGGCTCCTGGACAACATGACTGCTGCACTCTGGCAGTTGAACCAGGCCAGAGGAGGGCACAAAGCATGTAATACAGAGTTCACAGTGCAGTCTTTGACTCACCCCCTCCTTGCTGCTGTCTGGCCTTCAGCTGCCCATCCAGGTCTGGAAAGACCACCGCCAGGATCTGGAGCATGTGGGGGGTCAGGGTCCGTGTTCCGCCCCTCCTGCGAGGAGGTGACAGCTTCAGCTGGACCCGTGCAATCCTCCGGGTCCAGCCCCGAAGGTCCTGCCACCTCTTCTGGCAGTTGCGGATCCGGCGCTTGTAGACCCCCACGGACCGGACAGCCAGGACGATGTCCTTCCAGATTTCCTGCTTCCGATGGGCATTAACCTGTGAGGATGACAAAGTGAAAAGGCCATTACCACACATGCAACATATCCGTGCATGACACAGTCGTATATACATGTCTCAAACACAGGGGCACATGATGTACACAGGCAGTGCAAAGCTGACCATGGACAGTTTGCCAGACGTCACTACATGGTATCATTGCATGGGAAGTAAAACCATGTTCAAATGCACTGTCACTGCACCATACCTGTCCAGTGCAAGTCACTACACACTATGGGGGTGACAACTACTCAGTGAGCCTGCTAGCCAGTGGCGTGCAGACTCTCAGCCTTGCTAGTCACACAAAATGCACATTCAGAAAGGCAGTGCACAGAACACTCACCTGCTCCCCTGGTGTCCCATACAGCTTGCTGTACTGTGGAAGTAGGCTGTCCAGCAGGGCCTGGTTCTCTTCAAGGCTGAAGGCTGGGGCTCTCTCCACAGTACGTGCCATTGCAGGGTCCAGAGGGGCAGAGACAGCAGCAGTGCAGTGGCAGATGTCGTCTTGGAGCATGTAGTGCAGGCAAGTGGGCTCTCAGGGGAACAGCCAGCAATATATATGTGCTGGAGAGGCAGATACTGTCCCTTGTGTCCAAAGTGATAGGTCCAAGTCGTTTGCATCTTCTGAATCTGGCCAATCCATGGAATAGCAGCACCAAAACACGCCCACAGCATCCTTCAAATCTTCAACTTCATGACATACATGATTTTGCAACATTGTTGTGGGTGACCAACTGATTTTCCAGCAACCGACTCGTTCGAAATTCGAAAACGCGTCCGTTGCCAGGCAAGCCCATTGTCAATGGGTGCGCACCGATCGGTCCATTGCAGTTCAACGCGCACAGGGGTACAACGCGTACCCGCACACATTGAAAGCAATGGGCCGGCCGGAGGCACCGATCGGTCCATTGCTGTTCAACGCGCACAGGGGTACAACGCGTACCCGCACACATTGAAAGCAATGGGCCGGCCGGAGGCACCGATCGGTCCATTGCTGTTCAACGCGCACAGGGGTACAACGCGTACCCGCACACATTGAAAGCAATGGGCCGGCCGGAGGCACCGATCGGTCCATTGCTGTTCAACGCGCACAGAGGTACAACGCGTACCCGCACACATTGAAAGCAATGGGCCGGCCGGAGGCACCGATCGGTCCATTGATGTTCAACGCGCACAGGGGTACAACGCGTACCCGCACACATTGAAAGCAATGGGCCGGCCGGAGGCACCGATCGGTCCATTGCAGTTCAACGCGCACAGGGGTACAACGCGTACCCGCACACATTGAAAGCAATGGGCCGGCCGGAGGCACCGATCGGTCCATTGCTGTTCAACGTGCACAGGGGTACAACGCGTACCCGCACACATTGAAAGCAATGGGCCGGCCGGAGGCACCGATCGGTCCATTGCAGTTCAACGCGCACAGGGGTACAACGCGTACCGCGCACATTGAAAGCAATGGGCCGGCCGGAGGCACCGATCGGTCCATTGCTGTTCAACGCGCACAGAGGTACAACGCGTACCCGCACACATTGAAAGCAATGGGCCGGCCGGAGGCACCGATCGGTCCATTGCTGTTCAACGCGCACAGGGGTACAACACGTATCCGCACACATTGAAAGCAATGGGCCGGCCGGAGGCACCGATTGGTCCATTGCTGTTCAACGCGCACAGGGGTACAACGCGTACCCGCACACATTGAAAGCAATGGGCCGGCCGGAGGCACCGATCGGTCCATTGCTGTTCAACGCGCACAGGGGTACAACGCGTGCCCGCACACATTGAAAGCAATGGGCCGGCCGGAGGCACCGATCGGTCCATTGCTGTTCAACGCGCACAGGGGTACAACGCGTACCCGCACACATTGAAAGCAATGGGCCGGCCGGAGGCACCGATCGGTCCATTGCTGTTCAACGCATCACTGTACATGTGACTGGCATATGTCAGCATGCCTGTCTCAGATGGACATATGCCAGCCACAGATAGCTCCCAGGGAGTGAGGGGCACACCTACATCACGACAGCCTGTCCAAACCTTATCATAAGGCATGTAAGGCTGCATTTCCTATTGTGTGTATGTTGGTGTACATGTTGTCCTGTGGGTGTCACCTGTGGGCAGCCACCCCCAGGCTGTGCACGTGTTCATGGGGACAGGATCATGGGTGTTATGTGTACGTGACCACTGTGATGTGCAACTGTTCATATCTGTGCATGTGCCATGGTCACATGTATGTGTATGTCATGTCACATACCCCGTGAGTCCCATGTGGGACGGTATGTTTGAGCCAGGGTGTCCCAGTGGCACAATAGTGATGGTCCTCCACAGTCTTTGTGCATGTAGTGTTTACAATGTCTCTGATTTCATGTGCACAATGGGAGACAGTCTCCACATCCACGTTGTGTGTGCATGGACTCTGATGTTGTGCGTGTGTGTCACAGACGTCCATGTCTGTCCTGCCGTGGCAAGTGGGGCCACTACCTGTGGGGTTCATGGTTGTTTTGCTGTGGTGTATACATGATACTCCATGTAATGCCAGTGTCCATGTGGCATTACAGGGTCCCTGGGAATGTACCTGTCGTTGAGCTGTGGTGCCTGGGGCACATCTGTCCTCACATGTCACTGTGGGGGTTATTGTGACACGGCAGCAGGAGATGGGAACTGTGACACGGCCTCATGATATCCAATGGGCCAACCTGGGACAAATTGATGCCACCTGTAGGACCGTGTTGACAGATGTTGGCCATGTATGTACCATACATGTCCTTCCGGTACTGCACACTTCATGTAGTTGTGCCTCATAATGATGTATGTTGGGATCTTGAGTGTGTTCAATGCCGCATATGTGGGGTGACTGACAATCTTGCTTACTTCTCCTCTGCACTGCAGGGCTCCTGCTGTCCATCGGCCATTCCCAGACCTGGCAACGATGGTGGAACGGGACAGCATCCGACGGTACCGCTTCACCAGGCAGCTGATTGAGGATTTGGCAGTGCAGTTGTCCCCACATTTGCAGCCTGGCCGGCCGTATCCTACAGCGCTGACCCCCAAGGTGAAGGTGATGGCAGCCCTACACTTCTTTGCCACTGGTACCTTCCAACATACTGTGGCGACTGCTGGTGGGATGTCACAGACCATGTTCAGCCGTGTGCTCTGCGATGTTTTGGCGGCAATGTTGCTCTTCCTGAACCGGTACATCTATTTCCCTAGACTGCGACGACTCACTGACGTGAAGAGTGACTTTTATGCCCTGGGGAGGATGCCGCATGTCATTGGCTCCATTGATGGGACACATGTGGCTTTGGTACCACCACAGGCCCAGGAGCAGGCCTACAGGAACCGCAAGCACTACCACTCGGTCAATGCACTGGTGGTGTGTCTTGCAGACATGACCATCACACACGTGTGTGCCCGTTTCCCTGGTTCAGCACACGATGCCTTTGTGATGAGGAGTAGTCGCATCCCCAGGATGATGGCACAGATGCAGAACCAGCGTGCCTGGCTTGTCGGTGTGTACTGACTTTGTGCCATTGTGTGTGATCTGATCTGTAGTATTCCGCCCACTTTTCCAAGTCAGCTAATGTGCACTTGTCTGTCCATAGGTGACTCGGGATACCCCAACATGCCGTGGTTGCTGACACCCCTCAGGAACCCTGTGACACCTGCCCAGATGCGCTACAATGAGGCATATGGTCGGACCAGGAGAGTGATTGAGCGGACCTTTGGTCTCCTGAAGAGCCGCTTCCGCTGCCTGGACAAGACCGGAGGGTCCCTCCCATATGCCCCTGCGAAAGTGTGCAAGATTATCATCGTCTGCTGCATGCTCCACAACCTGGCAGTGCGGAAGGAGTTGCCTCTCATCCAGGATGACAATGACCAACATCCGCCACCTGTGGAGGATCCTGGCCTGGACCACGATGCTAGTGACGATGATGATGATGATGGTGATGGTGATGTCCGCACACAGCTCATCACCAACTTCTTTAGCTGAATGTGAGTATCCTGAGGTGTCATGACAATGATGTGAGTTGGCATGATGTGTGGGTGGTGCTCTGGTGCTGTTGGAGTGTGTCCATGGGCTACTTGACTGGATGTGTGTTGCGATGTGTGGTGACAGGTGGGCTGTACTCCCCAACAGTGTTGACATGCTAACTTGGTTCTGGGTGGGTATCTTGTAACATGTATTGTGCATGAGTTTTGCTGTTCTGTCCTGTACTCCATTGCTTTTGACTGTGTGTCATTTCTGTCCTTCACAGGGTACTTTCAGATTCGTTTGGTCAACTGTGTCCACCGACGACGTGATTGCACATCCAGGCTGGTAGCTGTTGTGTCCCTACAGGTGATGTGCGCCACACCCATGGACTTCCTTCCATCTACAGTTGTTGACTGTGTGCCCGCTGCCAGGTGGGGTTACCTTGCATCTGTAGTGGTTACGGCATGTTGCAACTGTGTAATAAACCTGTGCTTCACTTTGTGATGTGCGTTGTCTGTGGTCACACATTTGACTGCCATTTGCTTACTGCACCTGTGGGCTACTTGACTACAACTGGGAATGGGTGTGGTGTCTGTGCATTGCACCGTCTTCCCTGGCAACATCAGTGTAGGCAATGAGTCAGATGGCCTAGGTGTGTATGTGTCGTGTAGCCCTGGTGGTGTGTCTCCCTCATGTGTGTCACGTTGCCTGTACTCACATGCCTGTGTTGTCCTTGCTGTTGCTGTTCGCATACACAGTGTAATTTTGCAGTTCATCATCCCCATAACAGCACCCACGTTGGAATCACGACAGAGGCAAGTATGGTGTATTAGTGTGTTTATTGTGATACATTTGTGTTAATAGTGCATAGGATGGGTTGTGCTGTACATGAATCTTGCAATCCCAAGTTCCTAGGTGAATTGAAAGTCTGGGTAGACAGGATCCCCAGTATCGGGGCCACAGTTGTCTGACACATTGGTCCAACTTGTACTCCCCATGCAATGTGTGGGAGTAGTGTTGCCGTCAACAGGGTGAACAGTCTGTGCACAAAGGCGAACATCCAGAACAGGTTCAGGCTTCCTGGGAGTTGCGCTTGGCCATCGGCCTCTCACTTTTCCCTCCTCGGACGACCCCTCTTCTTGGGGGGGCCCTCAAGTGCAGGCTGCTGCGGTGCAGGGGACTCTCCGCCAGAGTCCTCCTCCCTCCCTGTGGCAGTTGCAGTTTGTTCGGCACCAGATGTTGTTGGCACACAGGGAGGTGTGGACTGGTTGCTGTTCATCTGGCGGAGGCATTGTAAAATGTCCCTGTGCACCGCCGTCATCTCATGCAGTGCATCCCACTTGGACTCCACGCGGACATGTGTGAGTCCACACGGGACATGTGTGACTCCACGTGGGACATGTGGGAGTCCAAGCGGGCATGATGGGCAGCCTGCTGCTGTTTAATGTCTCTGAGGAGCCCCACTACCTGGCTGAGCTCTCCGGTGCTGGACTGGTACGCATCAGCTATGCGTACCAGTTGTGGGTCGTCATGCACACCAGCAACGTCTGCAAGCAGCGACCTCTGTCTCCCACCCCTCCCACCACCCCTGCTGACATGTGCAGTGTGTGTAGTTGCGTCGCACAGATAACCCTGGTCCACCTTGGGGGTTGGTGGTGGTGGTGGTGTCCATGGCCCCAGGTTGGTCCAGGGTCACTGTGCTGGTGTTGCTCCTTATTCTGTCCATGTCGGCAGGGATGGTATTCGTGGTGACAGTCGTTGTAGGGGTGGGTGCAGGGGGTGCAGCTGGTGGTCCTGCTGGTGCTGCAGCTGGTGGTCCTGCTGGTGCTGCATGTTGACTTGCACCGGATGTGCCAGGTTGTTCTTCATCGTCCGAGGAGGACAGAGGCTGTACGACGCCAGTGAGCTCGGCATCCTCTTGAGCCTGGGACTGGGACTCCTCAGCGTCTGCTGCTGTGTCCCCATCATCACCTGTTTTTGGGAGACACAAACAATGTATGTCATGTTTCTGCAGGCATCAATGGTTGACACACATGACAGTTGTGACTGTGCCTCTGGGTGCGGGCCTGTACATTGCATTGTCCTAAGTCGTCACAGTCAGGGGTTGATATTGGTGTGGCACATTGTCCTGCATTATTTGGGCATTTCTATGTATTTTCTGGGGTGTGAACATGGTCTGCATTGGTTGTGTTTGGTTGACAGCCGGCCCTCCTTCCCACCCACCCAGCCAGTCAGTTATCCCACCATGGAACGTGCTTGCGTTGCAGGGAGTGTAAGTTGTCTCTCAGGATGTCAGTCAGTGGTGTCCTGCTGTTTGTTGGTGCACAGTTGGCAGCAGGGCCTTGTGCTCCCCACAGCAGTAGCCAGTGTCAGCCATCTTGTGAGTCCTTCTCCACTCCCTGTGATGTGAGCATGGTTCAGGGTGGTGTTGATGGGCCAGTTGTGAGGCTGAGCAATGTCTGTGACTACGACTCCCATCATGCTATTGCCTCCACCCCCTTCCCAGCATGCCCATGCTTCCTTCCTTTTGACTCTGCTTCCCTGTGGGGTGGGCTGGCTGTGCTGACAGGATGGCTGGGAGTGTTGTCCTGGCAGTTGTTTGGCTAAGAGTCCCAAGAGTGTCCCTGTGCTTCACACAACATAACCCAGGGTGGTGGTGCTTTGTGGGATCTTGTGTTAGGATGGGGGCATTGCATTCTACCAGGTGGGTTCTGTGGAGTTTGTGTTGGGGTGTGTGTGAGGGGAGGTGCTTGTGACTATGGTCAGTGCTGCAAGTCCCCCTTCGCACCCAGCTAGCCAGATATCCCACCATGGAACGTGCTTGCATTGCAGGGAGTGTAAGTTGTCTCTCAGGATGTCAGTCAGTGGTGTCCTGCTGTTTGTTGGTGCACAGTTGCCAGCAGGGCCTTGTGCTCCCCACAGCAGTAGCCAGTGTCAGCCATCTTGTGAGTCCTTCTCCACTCCCTGTGATGTGAGCATGGTTCAGGGTGGTGTTGATGGGCCAGTTGTGAGGCTGAGCAATGTCTGTGACTACGACTCCCATCATGCTATTGCCTCCACCCCCTTCCCAGCATGCCCATGCTTCCTTCCTTTTGAATCTGCTTCCCTGTGGGGTGGGCTGGCTGTGCTGACAGGATGGCTGGGAGTGTTGTCCTGGCAGTTGTTTGGCTAAGAGTCCCAAGAGTGTCCCTGTGCTTCACACAACATAACCCAGGGTGGTGGTTCTTTGTGGGATCTTGTGTTAGGATGGGGGGCATTGCAATCTACCAGGTGGGTTCTGTGGAGTTTGTGTTGGGGGGTGTGTGAGGGGCGGTGCTTGTGACTATGGTCAGTGCTGCAAGTCCCCCTTCCCACCCAGCTAGCCAGATTTCCCACCATGGAACGTGCTTGCATTGCAGGGAGTGTAAGTTGTCTCTCAGGATGTCAGTCAGTGGTGTCCTGCTGTTTGTTGGTGCACAGTTGCCAGCAGGGCCTTGTGCTCCCCACAGCAGTAGCCAGTGTCAGCCATCTTGTGAGTCCTTCTCCACTCCCTGTGATGTGCGCATGGTTCATGGTGGTGTTGATGGGACAGTTGTGGGGGGCAATATGTGTGACTGCGACTCCCATGATGCTATTGGCTACACTGACTTGGCCAGCATACACAGAATTCCTTCCTTTGAGTGGTCTTCACTGTGTGTTGGTGTTGTTGTGGTGGCTACATGTGTGGATGTGTTTGTTAGTTCTATTTGTGCCACTGCCTAGCTGTAGTTGTGGTTGTGTTTGTACATGTGTTGGCACAGTTGGATGTGACTTTTTTGATGGCATGTGTTGTGTTTATCTGACTGACATACACATTTTGGGATGATTCTGTTCTAGTTGCTGTGTAATTGCTATGAGTGCATGGTTTGACTCTCCCCTTGACAGTGATGTGTGTGTTTTGTGGCAGTATATTGTGTACATTTGTTGTGTACTCACCAGGCTCTGGGATGTCCTCTAGTCCATATACGCTCACTGGCGGAAGGATGGCCCGCACCTTCTCCTCCCAGGGCCTGAGGTATATTGGCTTGGCAGGAGGGCCACTGCCGGTGTGTTGGCTGTTGATGTAGTCTTTCTTCAGCATGTCCCGTACCCTCCTGCGCACGTCATACCACCTGTTCTGGATGTCGGTCTTTGTGCGCCGACATGGTGATTGGGCGTTCACCCTGTTGATGATCCTCTCCCACATCTTGGTTTTCTGCGACATGGGGGTCTGTTGGACCAGTGTGCCAAACAGCTATGGCTCCACCCTGAGGATCTCGTCTACCATGACTTCCAATTCACTATCTAGGAACTTGGGATTCTTCTTGGGGGCATGGTGATGGGTGGTGATGGTGGGTGATGTGTGTGTTGGTGTGCAGGTGAGGGTGAGTGAGTGTGTGTTTTGCTGGGTGTATGTGAGGTAGGTATTTGTTGGTGTGCTGATGGTGTGTGGCTTGTGTGAGGGATGAGCTGTGGGTGTGTGGTTGCTTTCTCTTGGGTGCTGGCAGTGGAATGGCATTTGCAAAGGCTCATGGTAGTGATTTGTGTCCTTTATATAGGTGGAGTTGTGGGTGTGTCTTTGTTCTCTGTCCCCACCCCCCCAGTATTTATTGGCTTGGTAATTGCTTGTTTGGCCTTTTTTGGGTGATTTTTCCTTTGTGCTGTTTGTGTATGTTGGAAACGTTCTTGTGACCGAGTCGGACCCTGCATTGGTCTCGTATGGTGTTCTCCGTTTCGTTCACGCTGTGTTTGTGCAGTTTTCTATGCTGCGTACGCGTCGGTCGCGGTGTATTGTGTTGCTTCGGCTCGGTTTTGTATGCGTGTCGGTCGTACGGCTTGTCCTCCGTCCGACTCGCTCGTGGTTTTCGCGCCTTGCATCGTACTTTGCGGTTTGGAGTTAGCGTGTACGTTTCGGTCGGATTTGTTCCGGGTGCGTGTCGGTCGGTTGGATTCGCGTGTTTTTCCGGCCGGATTGCTGTTTTCCGTGCGGCTCGGTCGGTCGACTTGGTTTCGGTACGTGTCGGTCGGATTTTCGCGCCTTGCATCGTACTTGGCGTGTCGTGCGCCACGGGTACGTGTCGGTCGGTATTTTTTCCGGATCCGAGTCGGTCGGTGCTTTTTCCGGCCCGAATCGGAATCGACCCCTTAGTGTCTGAAAAAGTGAGAACTTTCCTTTTGTTGTTATACCCATATGTTTGGGTCTCACTTTCTTGTTGCCACTCTTGATAATAATTCGTCCTGAGGTATGGGTACGCTTTTTCTTGCGTAAACCATTTGATGTCCTTCCTCAGTTTATCGGTCTTTTTTTTAATGAGATAGTCTTCAAATTCATGTAACTCAGCATTGAGACTATCTAATTTTAACTTAGCCTCTTCTACAGCCATTCCAATTCTAAGTTTGTCCTCTAATTCTTGAATTTCTAGATTTAAAGCAGCTACCAATTCTCTGGCTGTTTCAATAATTAGAATCATCCAATCTCTAGAACATCTATTGCTAATCAACGACCATCTCTCCAAGAACTTACGTAGTTCTACAAAGAGTGCTGGAACATTGCGGACCCTCAATCCAGAAGGAATCACCCCCGCCCGAAGATACTCCAACATAAACGTCGCATGTGACTCCATTCGTTTCGTTTTCTTCCTTAAGTTCAATAATGATATCCATTCATTATTTCCTGTATTCGACAGTGTAACTCTCTGGTTGGTGCTAGTAGTGTTACCTATCAGTGCTGTAAAGTCTGCATCCGTGAAGCCAAAAGTTTGCAAGACTTCCATTATGGAACAGAGGCAATAAGGAGACTTGGGCAACCGTAATCGCTCAACTGATCTAAAAAGTTACTAACACTTTTTAAAAAAAAGAGAAAGCCTTAAAACAGTGAATACAACCAAATAGAATGATCAAGCCATAAAGTTACTGTGTCAAGCAAGAGAACCACTGTGTCAATAAGAGAGAGAAAAGAGAGAAAGAAAACCACTATATCAGTGAATGAGAAGAGTAACATACATTTGAAAATGCTTAATTTGTGGACACAATCGCTTACCGCATGGAAGTGGCGAGACAAAACCAGGCAGCCTGTGGTTAAAAAACCACTGAGATCCAAGGAAGAGAGGCAACCCCCTAAAGCAAATAATTTATCAGGTCAGGGAACAAGGGGGAAAGGGTTAGCACAACAACAGATATGAACCCTCTAGACCTATATTTCTTTATAGACTGGCTACACGGGCTCAGTGATAGGGCATCAGAAAAAACATTATTCTCCACACCAAAATTTAGTAAATCATTCTTTTATTTCATATTTTTTCTTTTTTTAAATAATTTGTTTATAAAATATTTCATACTCAGAACAAATGTATAGTATTCAAGAAACAACTTTTTGCACAAAGTTAGCACCATGTACCAAGGAACAGTCATAATTCCTGGGCCACAATAAATAACAACATGAATAAAATTACAAATAGTAAAACAAAAACATACTTCACATCCCCACATCCAAACATACCTCTCACAGTCTACAACTGCCACCCTTGCACACAATACACACACACACTTTGACATCCCAGAGCAACACCAGTAGCACTGATGGAAAAAGGCGGGCGATAAAATCAACCCCTAATGGCTGTGCTGAACACTGGGGTGTCACACTCTAGCTGGTCGACGTACGTTTCGATGGAATCTATAAATAATTAATCCATCTTCTTCAGGACCTGTTATTTTCTCACTTATAACGGGTGGATGAAGGGGGGAACCAGTCTGAAATGACAATATGGAGAAAATAATAATATAAATGAATTAATTTATTTTCATTTAAAAAAAGGAGAAGCCCAAGGAGATATCTTACATTTCTCCTATACAATATCTATATAAAAACTAAGCAAGTATGCCACTCATATGCATTTTCAAAAAATGGTTAGTATCTCTGATGTGTTACATGTTCTCTCACCACCATATGTGAATTGTAAACACCAGTGCCAAAACAAAAGCATCTTTCACACTGAAACCTATGACAAATACCCCAAACACCACATAGTGCGCATTGTATAGTATGCTAAACATGCATAGAGAAATTAAATCATTCTTCACATAAAAAAGTTTTTCTCTCATCCAAAAGGAAAAGTGTTTTGGTCCATGAACTTTTCTGCAGATAGTATTCGACCTCTTACTCACTACCTTCCTGATGTACTAGCATCCAAGTCTATAATCCATAGACTATAATTTCCCAAAATGTGCTCGGACTGAATCTATGTATGGGTCCTAAATGGCAATGCTACTTCAAAGCCTAATTTATTGTAGGAACAGTTTTTATAATTGTCAAACATCAAACTTGATCTGTATTGTATAGAATATTTGTGTCCCTGATGTTACTATCATGATATAAACACACATAGTACCCCTTCAGTCTATTAAGGTAAGGCTCATGGGTCCACGCTATAAACATTCTATAGGCATACTCAAAAAGATATATCTATAATATCTTATGAATGGACATTTACCTGCTAAATGCAGGCTTGATTTCTATGCTGTTGGAATCTGCGAATCTGCCGATATCACATATAGTGGCACAGTATGGTTACAAATCTAATACTACGTGCTTACCCGAGCGGTCTAAAAGAAGATGGGAAGAAAATAACACAAGTATTAGAAAGATACCATGTGTATAACATCACATAACTTATAGCCCGCAATTCTAAGAATAATAATCTACAGGTTAAAGCCAAGACTTCATAAGGTAGCATACCGCTGGATATATCAATTCTCAGATGGAGTGATTTGTTGTCGTGTTTTTCTCCCAGGCGTAATCCCACTGCATTTGTTCTCAATATATGCGTCAAAATGTGACGAGTTTTCAAACGTTTGGGGCCTATTCCGTCAAGTGAAAGAAAGAAGAGAGCACCGCGATGAGGCGCAATTGGCATACATCTTTGATTATAGCAAGCAACACGGTAAACGGCCCTTAAATATCAGGTAAATCAAAAGAGATGAACCATGTACCTCTGATCTTTCTTATTTCAGTAAGTGCGAATATTATATTGGCACCGTCATTCCAACTTCTTTAAAATGATAATATGTACGAGTAGATCGCAGTAGGACACACGTGCTATATAGGGAACAGGATCAGAAAAAAACGCTCGTTGTTAGCCCGACAAAGTGAATGATTCTAATGTTTGTATCTATCATAATCAGTATCTGCCCAGTTAAAAACAGAGCCCACTAGGACCTAATAGGCACCACTCGTTGCTTATAATGATTATTTCGAATAAAAAAAGTAAGTAATCCCCAGAATATCTAATGCCGAAGAATACATTAACGGCAAAATCTCACTAGCGCAAAGTCCACTGTGAAAACAGAAAGCCCGTTTCAGAGGCATCTACAAGGACGCCACTTACTTTATGTATTATTTTATTCGCTACCTGCAAAATATCACTAGCACAGAATATACTCTAGAGCAGTTAGCCTGTGAAAAAGGCATCTTACAAAAACCAGATACTCTATATCTCGTACCTGTCTGATATGCAGTGCCGCCAGAGAGTCCTTGCACGAAGTGATTCCAAGGAGTGAGGCTTTATATCCTGGTGCTCCTAATCACCCAATCGCTAGAAAGAGAGTGACAGTGAAAACAACTAATGGTATGCTGTGGGTGGGTTGTAAGTCCACTGAATTGTAAACAACACGTCTCGCAGCACAGTGCATGCACTGTGTAGGTGAGACATAAAAAGTAGCGTTGAAGGCACTGTGCCCTTTCATACTTCCATGTATCACTAATAACACTAATACCCATCCAGTCATTCATAATAACATACATAAACGTGGGACAAGGAATCCACGTTCAGACAGTGGCATATATATCTTGCCTGTTCTAGTGATGTTAACAGTAACATCACTAGAACATGAGATATCTTTGGAATGAGATGTTCAAATAGATGACCCAGCAGAATGATAGACAAGTAGAATGGGCCAAGATACTACTCCTTGGCTAATACTGGTCCCATTCCTATAGTGGAGTAGTCGACCCCGCAGTCTACCATCTGTATAATTAAGTGCAGAGAGGAACAGTTATAGATGCATGTGAAGGTCTACAATAAACATAATCACTACCATTTCAAGGAAAGGGTTTTCTTGCGATAACACACCTCCTTAACTAGTCACGGTCTGTATTACACCGGCACACCTGTTGGGACCCTCTCACAACTCAAGCCACAGTGTCCATCATGAAATACGTACACTCTGTAGCACCCACGGACCCATGTCCCCACGACATCTTCTACCTCGGGAGCAAGATGATTGGCGACAAGCTCAAGAAAGTCCTGAACACCTCCATCACGACGGCCTCCTTCCCTTAGGGCTGGAAACATGCAATCAACCAGCAACTCACCGAACACCTGGAACACTACAACCTCCTGGACCTCTCTCAATCTGGATTCCCAGCCAACGATTGCAACAATACAGCCCTGATCACAACCTGATCTCTCCTCATGAAGACTCGGCTGTGCCCATTATCCTCTGGGTAAGCAGCGACCTTCCTTTTCGACTCTACAGCATTATACCATATGCTTATTCTGTCTCCATGTTTCTGTGGCCTTTAACTTTCGAATGTTGCTTTCCCCTTTTTTTTATATGTATTTCCATAGATAAATCCTACCGCTGGCCACATCTTGGAGCCCTTCAGTCATCATGTTTTTATCTATTTAATTACGTTGTCTGCCCTCCTATGATTTGGGCCGTCGTCCTGGCTATCTAACCCAGGTACAGTAGGCCGCGGTGCCTTCTCTGCTATGCTTGCCATTTTCTGCAACTCTTTTTCTTTCTTTTCACTCTGAGCCTTTTGGTAAATATATCACTACTGGGTGGTTTGCTTATTGTCACGTCCATCTTTCATCATTCCTGTGATCGGCACATCTACTAATCTCAAGGGTCTTTTGGTGATTATCTTTCTTTCGCCAGTGGTCCACTGGCTTTTACATATCCCTCTCATTTTTCTCTAATTTCTTCTTATCTTCTTGTAATTTCTCTGTAGTGTGCCTTGCCCTGGTCAAATAGAAATTATCTTGGTTTTATTGTCCTCCTGATGGGTACCCCCCTTCTGTTTGTGAGGGTGTATAGGGATGTACTAAAATACCTGCACCCTGATTTATCTGTATGTCCATGCTTATATTGTATTTGTTTTCATAGGCGCTTCATATTTCCTTTGCTCGCACACGAATCTGTCGCCCTGAAGAAGGTGTGACCCAAATGTGGGTCTGACACCGAAACGCGCGTCGGCGCTGGAGCCCCTGTGCCTCCCTTGTTGGCATCTCTCCCTTGGAAAAAAAAAACAGACTATGGACTGTATCAGTGCCTTGCAACGATAACCAACTGATCTTGGATTTTCCATATCATCCAATACTGTCTGATTTTCCTATTGATGTAAACCTCTTTTTGGATTATGTGATTGTGTTTTTTAATACATTGTTATCTGATGGAATGTATGAGTATGTCTGAGTCAGTGTTTGCCTGTCTGTTTGAAAGATTGTGTGTGCGTGGCTTAGGATGGCTGTAGAGTTTGTGGACATTTATTGTCTTCTATGTTTTTTCTACTATGTTGACCAAAAAATCCAAATAAATATGATATCCATAACTCACAAGTATTCTGTACTATGAATGGGAAGGGTACCCTGTTCAGGACTGTTTTGTCTATATCAGTGACGTATAGCACTTCATAAAGAAATTCTTAGGCAGAGTGTCTCCTCTGATTGCCTTCTGATCACAACCACAGACAACATCAGGGCCCTCCTGGACCGCTGCGAAACAGCAGCCCTCATCCTCCTGGACCTGTCAGCCGCCTTTGATGCTGTCTCCCACCGCATCTGGATCTACAGATTCCAGCAAATCAGAATTCAGGGAGACGCCCTCAAATGGATAGCCTCATACCTCACCGGAAGAACCCAGAGAATCCATCTCCCACCATTCACCTCGGAACCCAAGAAGATCGTCTGCAACGTCCCACAAGAATTGCCCCTCAGCCTCACTTTCTTCAACACGTACATGGCCCTCCTGGCCAACTTCGTCAGATCGCACGGACTCAACATCATCTCCTTTGCTGACAACACCCAGCATCCTCTCGCTGTCAGTAGAGCCCTTCACCACCGGAGCCAACTTCCACAGATGTTTGATGAACGTCACCAACTGGATGAAGGACAACTGCCTCAAGCTCAACACGGACAAGACGGAAGTCCTCATCTTTGGGAATAACACCTTGCCATGGAATGACACTTGGTGGCCTGCTGAACTCGGTCCTGCCCCCTCCCCGACATACCGCGCCCGCAACCTCGCCATCATCTTGAACAGCAAGTTACCTATGAAGCAACAGGTAAACACAGTCTCGTCTGCCTGCTTCCACACCCTATGCACGCTTCATAAGATTTTCAGTTGGCTCCCAAGCAACACCAGAAGGACTGTCACTCAGGCCCTTGTCACCAGCAGGTTGCTCTAATGGAACATTCGCTACGTAGGAATCACTACACGCCTCCTGAAGAGACTACAGACAATACAAAACCCAGTGGCAAGACTCATCCTCGTCCTCCCCAGATGGACTAACCTCAACCTGCACCTCAAGAAGCTATACTGGCTCCAGATCAAGAAGAGATGTCAGTTCAAGATGCTGACCCACGCATACAAAGCTCTGCAGAATGAAGGACCAGCATACATCAACAAACTAATGACTTTCCACAAACCGACCAGACACCTGCGATTTGCCTCCCTCTTCCTCATAGACTGCTCCCCGGATCCGCCGAGCCAACAGCGGAGGTCGCTCCTCTTTCACCTGGCGGCCAAAGCCAGAACGACCTTCCCCTGCACCTTAGGAACACCACATCGCTCTGGGAATTCAGGAAAGGGCTCAAGAACTGGCTGTTCCAATGAACAGAGCACCGTGAACCAGCAAGCAACTCCAGTGCCTTGAGACCCTCTGGGTGATTTGCTGCGCTTTATAAATCCTGATTGATTGAGTCCTCCTAGCAGCAGGGCAGCAGGGCAGTCCTTCTTCTGAATCTTCCACAAGTCTAGGAGTGATCTGATTTTGTGTCTAGGAGGGCCACCTTTTATCCCCAGTGCTAACCTCTGTGTGAGGGGTGTGGGAGCAAAAACTGTGCCACAAAATCAAGACACCACAAAATTTATCTTAATCAGATCTCCCAGATTTATCTGGATCGGAGACGGTGTTAAACCACAATTTCATGAGGCAATGTCTCCCTGCGTTAAGGCACCTCCCAAACCATCAGAATCAATAAAAAACAATATCATTAGATTATTCCAATATCAGAATAGTTTGGTCCCATTCAATAACTGAGTTCTAGATCAATGAAAAGGTAAACAGTTTTATTACAAAATTCAAAAACAATTGGTTCAGAGTCAATGCCATGAAGGCTCTTAAAGGCAGAGATACACAGAGTATGTAAAAATCTGAAAATATTCTAAATCCCAATGGGCAGCATAATCAGAAAGAAGCTGGCAGCATCTCTAGCAGCATCTAAGTCTCCAGGAAATCTTCTGGCTCACTCCCAAAATCAATGGTTTTTGTACACAATTCTTGCATAGGAAATAAGAACTTTTTAAGAACCATCGTAGTGTGAGCAAATGTATCATTGCTTCAGCAAATCAGAGAACATGAAAAAATAAATGTCATTACCTTAACACCTAAGCACTACCCCATTTTCTTGAATAATTATTTAGCACTCTCTATGCTAATACCAATGATGTTTGAACAAACAAGTTGCATTTACAGTGTTGCACTGTTTGAATGAATATATTACATTGAAGCAGCGGAAGACATAATAATATGTTGCCAGGTACATCAGAGTTAGAGAAGTTCACCATGAGCAGATTAGCAACAGTGAAGAATATTATAATACATGGTAGATTAACTGTGAGAAGTTGGCCTGGCATATGCTGTCCACTAATTATAGTGGGCACCTTGCACCAGTCCAAACAACCCCTTATTGGAGATAGGTTAAAGACAACCTTATTGAAAGCTATCCTAGTGGTAGCTATGGAGAGCAGCCTTCAGGCTAAGTCTTGAAGGAATGTAAAGCAGCTTGTTTTACCAGTCTATAATCTCTTGAGTGATCAAATGAAAGAGCACCACACCAGGTATATATTCAAAATATATGTATTTATTGCTAAACACACCCCTCTAGTCTCTTTATGAGGCTAGAGTTCGAAGTACACAAGTTATAAGTTATTTAAACACAGTAATAGCACAAATACACGTTTGGGCCCTAGGGGCGTACCAAACCATATACCAATAAAGTGGTATAAGAACCACGACTGAACTAGACACTAGGCCTAGAGCCTCTAGAAGTGCTTGGACCACAAGGAACCACCCAAGGTAGTGACACAGGGGACCCACGGGGACGCGTGCAGTGTAAATACACAACCGCGATACGCCGTTAACTTCTATGGAGAAAGTCGCGATCAGGAAATTAAAGAAAAGGGACACTTAAAGGAGGACTTGGAGCAAACCCTTTGAGAACTAGGTCGTTCTAGAGTCTCTACCCACGGGAGCACCGGAGTACTCGTGTTACCTCACCCAGGGAAGCCGGGTGCATAGGTGCCTTTCGGGGTCGGGTTTCGTCGTCGATTTGAATGGCGATCTGCTGCAAAGTGCTGCTGGCGACCAAGTGGAAAGTGTCCGGGTGGATCCAAGAGTGGATCGGAGATCTGAAGAACCTGAAAGCAGAGGGGACAGAGTCTGGGTCACTAGCCAGTGACCAGGAAGGCGATGAGCGGATGCCCACCGATGTCGAGTGCTTCAGGTAGGTTGACGGTCGTCTTGACTCTTCAGCCACGAGGTCCAAGAGGCGTTGTCGGCGACCAGGAGCAGGATTCGGGCTGGTACACGATGTCTGTCGAGTGCTGAGGTGTCGGCGACCGGATTGGACCCAACAAGCCTTGGCAATGGCAAGTCTCAATGAAAGTGAAGAATGACAATGATGCAGACCAGCAAGGTCTGAGAAACTCACCCAGCAAGAGTAAGAGAGGGCAAGCCTGGAGCAACGAGGGAGCCCAAGAAGAAAAGGATTGGCCTTCGTGAAGGGCTACTAGCCAACGGGCTAGCGACCGCGAAGGAGCCTCGAGACGTCGCACGTGGAGCTGGCTCACAGGACACTCGTGGAGTGGAGGCCAGTGATCTTCGGTGCAGTTGGTGCTGGAGGATAGGGCTACTCGGAGCCCAAAGCACGATTTCGTGGGAGACCCAGAAGAGGATGCACTAGCAAATGCATGCGGTGTCCAGGGGTCACGGTTCCACGTTACCCACGACAGCTACGGGCCTCAGCTTTGCTAGGGACTCAGGGCAGCCTCGGGGAAGTCTGGAAATCTACCTTTGGTGATGCAAAGACTTCGGCGTCCGACGGGAGCTTAGGCGATGCAGACCGGACAATTGCTTCTTTGGTGCCTGCCAAGCAGGGGAGTCACTCCTTGACCCCAAGGGAGATTCTTCTGTCCTCTAGTCTTGAGTAGAGCATCGAAGGTCCAGGATTCAGTGTCAGAGTTTCGTCCAGGGATAATCTAAAGTCCTAAGGACTGGGTTCCTATACTTATACTAAGTTTAGGGGTTGGACTACTCTGTGGCCCCACCTATGGGTGGGTCAGGGCAGAGGGGTGGCTACACCCCTTTCCCTTTGTCCAGTTCGCGCAAAGCAGGGGCTGCAAGCCCCTGATCCGGTTTGAACTGGGGTATGCACAGGGACACCAAGTGTGCCCCCAGTGCAGGACTTCAAAGCACCCGAAAGTGCTCCCGCCCAGCCCCAATACACATTATCCTGTCTGGGGAGGTGGTCACACCTCCCTGGGACAGGAAACCTATTGTCCAGGCCTCCCCTGCCGGAGTTTCGTCCAGCAGCAGGAGGCCAGACTTGTGTCTGTGGCAGCAGCATCCATTTTGTGATGCCAGGCTTTAGAAAGAAGTTACCGGCCAGGCCAGGGTTAACATGTCTCTCCCTCTAGAAGGGTGGAATGCTACCCCGCCGCCAGAATTGGTGGGGGGTAGTATTCCAAGATGTTTGACACCAAACACGACATGTTTAGGTGCAGCCATTCCAAAGTTAGCATTTAACGCGAGGTTATAATGCGCTTAAGAGTATATGGTCAGGCTGCACTACAAACAGCATCAGAGAAGGGTCTCCGAACGCTGCAGAGGGGCCCTGCTCATGCAGGGGCACCCTCTCACATAGGAACCACGCACTCTGCCTTCAGGATTGATAAGGCCTGCCATAGGAGTGACTTATAGGTTTATATGTGTGTATGTATTTAGTGATATAGGTAACCTATATCACAGTAAGGGGTGCATGCAGCACCTTACCCAGGCTGCAGTAGCAGACCTGTGGTGTCAGTTTGGATGGCCTTCCAGGGGTGGCATAATACATGCTGCAGCCCCTGGTAGGCCTCTGAGGTACCTATGCCCTTGGTACATAGTATACCATATACTAGGGACTTATAAGGGCACTCCAGATTCCAATCAGTGATGTGCCTAAGGCACATGGAAACCATTTTAGAGAGGAAGCAGCGAGGCTGGGGTTCTGATTAGCAGGGCCCCAGCCAGACTAAGGTCGAAAAACAGTGAAGCATCAGCAAAAAGTGGGGGTACCCATGTGAAGCAGATCCTACTCTCCTACATTAACCATGTTCTGGTGGGCATATGGGGAGAAGATTTGCGCAGGGGTAAGCACTGAATGAGTGACAGAGACAGCTTTCATCCAAGATAAAATGGTGTTTTGCACAGAAATGTAGCCTAACTAAAACACATCAGATTATATACTTATACACATCATAGGAAAGCAGTTTCAAAAGCAATTGTATTAAATCAGCCTGCATTTGTAAAAGTGCTCGTGTAAATGCATATTGCACATTGTTAATGATGGACAAAAATAAAAAGCCTTACCATTTTTTTATCTGATTTTGGGTCTGAGAGTGGCACCTTTTATCCCCAGTGCCAGCCTTTGTGTGGTAGGTAATCCCTACCCCCCTTCCTAACTAGTTCTGTCCAGGACCCCTGTCCGTCCTGGGTTTGGCTCCTAACTGTCCGCTAGGACAAAAATAAGGGCAGACCTGGTGTCAGGTTCCTTTGTGTGTTGTGCTGACATGGCCTTTTGAAATGCAATCAGAGCTGGGTATAACTCTTCCCCCAGCCATCCTGCCAGGATGGCCCATCTTGTCCACACCTACGCCTCAGTTATGTGACACGTTCTACTGGTGGAAAGGCACTGCTGATGAGGGCACAGAAATGGCAACTTTCTAAAAGTGATATTTCTAGAATTTGTGACTTAAATCTGATTTTACCATTAAATAGGATTTTAAATTACAATCCAAAAGAATTCCATAAGTACTTCTCTATCTGCTCCAAATCTGAATTTAGCACTTTATTAAATGTAATAAGGCAACCCAGTCATAGCCTATGGGAGATTTAGCTTTACAACAGTGAAAAACGATTTTAGGAGTTTTTCACTACAGGACATGTAAACCTTAAACCCACATGCCCTATTTTTTACATACCATACACCCTGCCCTAAGAGCTGGTAGGGCCTAACTTAGGGGTGGCGTATATATATTAAAAAGGAAGGTTTAGGCCTTGCAAAAGTGTTATTTTGACAGGTCAAAATGCCAGTTTAAAACTGTACTACAGGCTGCAGTGGTAGTCCTGAAACATGTTTTAAAATGCTACTTTAGTGACTGGCACAAGGAATGCTGCAGGCCCACTAATAGCATTTAATTTGCAAGCCATGGGTACATGTATTACCATTTACTGGGGACCTAAAAGTAAATAAAATGTGCCAATCAGGTGTAGGCCACTTTCACCATGTTTCACCATGTTTTAAGGAGCGAGCACAAGCACTTTAACCCTGGATAGCAGGGTTAAAGTGCACAGAGTCCTAAAGACAACAAAAACAAATAAGAAAACAGGAGGGATGAAGTAAAAACGTTTTGGAGTGACTCTGAAGAGAGGGCATGGCCAAACAATACCTTTTCCTTTTCACACCGAGTAAACACTTAGGTGTGATAGGGAGGTTCTCCAACAGGTCTTGAAGAATTTTATCGCAACTGTGGATTGCACCACCAAATTCAGGTTTCACAAATGATCCATATCCAGTGTATTTCACCGCATTCAGAGCAAGTGGTGCAGAGTGCTCTTGAGCACATGGAGTAAGACGCAGATCTCTGGCATCCCACAGTTCGGAAACGTTACTGCACAGGAGCCAATTACTAATGAACTAACCTGGATACGAGAGGGTATAGTTCAAATGCGGTGAAATACACTGGATACCACAGAGTGTATGCAATTCCTTACATGAATAGGAATTTGAATTACAAAAATGAGGCCTGATGAAGTCCACTGAAGCTGGACGAAACGCATTGGCTGCTTGGCTGTTTTTTTATCAAAAAAGAAGAATAAAGGAATTTAACATTAACAACATTGGATGGACATAATCATTTGTGAAACCTGAATTTGGTGGTGCAATCCACAGTTGCGATAACATTTATTCTGGTCTTGGAGACTGCTCTCTGGAGACAGCGGGAGCGGTGAAGGTGCACACCATTGGAGCATAATACTCCAAACAGTTGGACTCTTTGTGGGGAATTTTTGTGGGGAACTTTCTTTTCTGTTTCTTCCTTTAGGGGGAGGTGCGTCACATATTCACAGTTGTGTGTATGTATGGTCTTGCTGTTTCATCTTGGTACTGGAGGTCTTGAAGAACATTCAGTGATACATTTTGTGCAGTAATAAGGTTAAAGCACGTTGACCAGCAGACATAGTGAGGAAGGAATCCGAATAGTTACCTATTGCATTTCCCCTTTATCCTGTTTTTAACTTTCGATAGGACAAGCAGAAATAAGAAGGCCCTGTCCAAATACAATATATATTTCTTCATTCACGACCCTCACACACCAATTGTGTGTATGTTCTTGTAGGAGCTCAGGATGAACCCACCATGCAAGTGTAACCTGACTGTTAATAGTTTGGCCAATAAGGAAAAGAAATCTAGGAGTAAGTGGAAATTCTCTGATAAACCTAGTAGAAGCCACTCCAGCTGTCCTATTATTTGTAGGAGAGGGGGCCAACCAATTAGTGATCAGATACCAATTGGGCAAAGAGTCTGGTATGTTTTTGGATGGTAAGTTTTAGGTTGACGTTATCAAAAAAGTGGAGGGGATGGAGGGATCAAAATGTTAAAGCATTGTGCAAGTCCACAAAGAAAGACCCGATGGCTTCTGGAGAGTGAAATAGTGCGAAAAAATAAAATTTTAAAGTGGGCAAGTATTAAGGTGGAGTAAAATGCAAATGATGTAGGTGGTGCAGTTGCTACTGGCCATCTTTACAGTTGGAATGTGGTGCATGTTAACTGTAGTTGTGTGAAAGACTGCTGGTGATAGTGTCTTTTGGGTCGATCCATGTCTCAGTCACAGCCATGAAATGTAGCGTGGGGCTTTGTGAGCCAAAGTGATGAGGAAGATGTTGTTACATTCAGACCATGTATTCCATAGACACATAGAAGCACTGAGACCCCTGGCTGTCAGGTCAATGTGCTCAGTGGTCTCTTTAGTGTTCCATCTAGGTGAATAGAACAGATGCTCAGTGCGCAGTCTAAGGAAGTATCTATTGTCAGTGAAGCGTGTGAAGTAGAGAGAAGATGCAACAATATGGAGTAACAGATGTTGGACATGACCTATTAGATCCTTAATTTTGGGACGCATAAGGTCTATTGGGAGAATGGGTAAGATTTGTAAAAGCAGCATTTTTAAGTATGACTATGGTAAACAAGTACATTTGAGGACTGAGCCAGAAGAGCAACTTTAATTGGTTTGAGTAGTCAGATGTAGGCATATCGACAATTATCTGGTATTATGTAGTAGTAATTATAAATGACAATGTTATAAAGAACTGTTTGGGGTATTAACTACACAATTTATAAGGTCTCACAAAGCATGGCATTACAGATCGAGTGCATTAAAGTCATTATGAATATGCTTTTGTCTGGTGTTGCACTTTAGTGTTCTCTGTGATACATTTCTCAATATTTGGGTTGCATATCCTATTAAAACCCGCCACTCCCATGTTTATTAATATAATTGTAGAGTACTGGAAGTGTTAGTCTCTGAAAGGCCTGCTGTTCATTTCTGGAGCGGATTGTGCATGCACCCAGCCTTTTAGCCCATCTTAGGATGAAACAATGCCAAACTAAGAACATGCCCTTTCCCCTCCAGTCACCTAAGCAAGGATGCCTTGAGCGAGACAGATATTAAGAGTCAGGATATGGAGTGACGTTGGGACTTCCTGTAGCAGGGGGATTCAGAGTGGAGCTAATGGCCTTGGGAAGGAAAGACCAAATGGGGCCAAATGAACGTCTGTTGCATTGGGTACAGACAGCAAGGGATCCTGGTGCTCAACCTGGACAGGTCCACTCACCACTTAGAAAATATCTAGGAGGCCCCTGTAAGTTTCCTTTGTAGATCTGGAGTCAAAATGGGGGTTTATTCTTAGAAGGACAGGACTTTATATAGGCCTTGCTGTAGGGGTTCAGGTAGGGGAGGCATGAGTGCACCATGTGTTCCCCTGTTTGATTAAAAGGTAGGAAATATGGTGAAGAAAAAGAGTTGGCAACTGCTAAGAACCGAGAGAATACTGCAGAGTGAGGAAATGCTAGAGAAGGGAATGGGGCAGTGAAGCTGTGCTGTGTGGTCCAAGAGATGGGATTTGAAAAGTGATTATGATTGGAGGACGTTTTGTTTTGGATTGCAGAAGCACCACCACATTCTGAGTTCCTTCAGATTTGCTCATGACGAGTAACTTAGTTCTGTTTTCAAAGGATTCACTGTTGAGAAATTTGTGTAACCTCCAAGTTACAGGTTGAAGAGCGCCAATGAATTTGATAAAATAGCAGGACTGACAATTATGTTACAATTGCCACTTCGGTTTCAGTTAAATACTTAATATCCATTTTGAAAGCAACAACTGGCTTCACTAGTGTATGGAAATCTATGTATAACATTACTTTGTAATTCCTTTATTGGCCATTCTTTCCTTTTACCTGAAGGTTACCCTATAACATGTGCTGTAAGTATATAGTCAAAACTATGCAGCTTTTAGTTTAGCTTGAAGATGAAGCATAAGGTGGCCTGGTTCTAAATTAGGTTAAAGTATACATGTCTGGAAAATAAGATCGCCTAGAGGAAATGAAGGACTTCCTGGAGGCTACAGTAGACATCCTGCTGTCCTGTGTCTCTGATGGTACCCTATTGAGTTGCACTCTGCTGGAAACAATCAGACCTCTCACCACTCCTGGCTTTTACTGGTAGTAAAAACTGTGATTGGTTATTCTATCAGTTATCTATTGCTAAAGTAATACTCCTGAGATAAGTTAAATAAGGAACCTGAATAGTTCACTTAGGTTTTTTTCTCAACTAAAAATATAATGGTCTACGTAAACAGGAATCTCATGCTTGCAAAGGCTTGAAAGACACTTCTGAATACAGGTGGTTCTAATTAACTACACAACTACAGGAAGAACGTTCTTCGGGTGTTGTGAGTTCTCCATCAACAAATGAATGACAGAGCCACAATTCATCTGAACCCATACTGCAAGTGAACATCTAAATATGCAGAAGAGCAAGGGGAATTATTTTAGGAGCCAGCAGATTGCCTGTTATCCAAAATAAGGATGGCATTTCACACAACCGGACCAAATGTTGTGTAGTAGAAAGGTATGCAAGTGATTTAGTATGGAATGCGGTGTACAGCAATCCACCATCATATCATTGTGGCTTCAGTGCCCCTTGTGTCCACCTCTAACTTGCAATACTACGAGCTGGTACTGGTCCAGTTGAAGAAGTTAAGGTCATATTAAGGGCAAGATATAATATTGCCAGTGTACCCCATCCTCGATCTCCTTGTTGACTCAAGAGGCTACACTAGCACTACCAACACAGTGCCTGTGAACCCTAGATAAATGGGTTCCATTTACAAATTGACACTATGTAATTCATATCAAGAGATGAGGTCTCACTCTCTAAGAAAGGTTTATGAAATATGTCTCAGTCTAAGCCAACTTGAGCTATTTATAGCTCTAGAATACACATATACTTTAGAGGAGTAATAATAAAACTGTGTTAACCAGGATGATACATAAATCTCTATTGGCCAAAATTTGTTGGACGGTAATCCGTCCATCAGGGTAAGAGAGGACATTACCTCCACCAGCCTGAAAGAGTACCGTTTGCCAAATTTAGAGGTGGCTGCTGGCCCAGTCACTCCTGTGCCGGCACTAGAATTATCTTTCATTGGTGCTACACCAGAAACATCTATAGTAAACAACGGCAGGATTGGTTGTCAGCTTTTGCAGCTTTATGTAGTTTAAAGTAACTCTTATAAAACATCCTCAAAAGTATTAATTTCGATTTAGAACTGCGCTCCTCAAGGATAGGAGTGGTCCAGTATCTGGTCTGTATGTATCCAAATGCAAGTGTCCTACTGGATTAAACATGAATAAGGCTGCATCAACTGGCGACCAAGATCCCAGAAAACACTTGGACCAAAAGAATGCTGATCAATCGCCAAATGTCCAAGGTTATGGCCTTCGTACGTGAGTGGACCGGGTTTAATTAGAGGATGGGATAGAAAATAGAGCCAGTCAAACAATATTGACATTTAAGTATGAGTCCCAAAGCAATCTCTCATAGGCTGGGGCTTCTTTATGTATTTATTTGTGTTTGCCTGGATATTTCACAGGCAAGCTAATTCACAGAGTCTGAAACACGTCAAATAGAGAGGGGGCATTATATTGCTAGCTAAAAGGGCCATCTGTGCCTAGGTTGAAATACAGCATTTTATATGCCACCCACTTGTTAACTATAAGAAGTTGTAGCCCAGTTATAGGCACAAGCAGCAGATCTGATGTAGGTTGAGGTGGCTGGCTAGTCTAACCTTTTTATTGCTGTAAATGTTGTGCAGTGACAAGATCCTGATTACCCATGAAGTAATGTGACCCCAAAGGACATTGTGACTCTCGAAAGAAAATTACATTTTAGGACAGCAGCATCCAAATGGGTAGCAGGGAACAGTCTATGAAAGTCAGCAGACTGAGAGGCACCTCAAAGAAAGACCAATGAAGGAGAAACCTCTCCCAAACATGCACTGTGGATCTCAGACCTTTGATGTTGGGATCCATTAGGACACCTTTTCCCCCATCCATGACCTAGTCACCCTGTGCTCTACATCGGAGCATAACTCTCACCCCTCTCCCTAAGTCTGAGTGAGTCAATAGAAAATAAACTGCTAATCTGGTCCCTGATGGTTATGATGTTTCAAAATGACATTTCTTTCTATAACGTAAACAAATGATCTAATACTATAGCATAACACTTGTTAGTAGGCAGATATCCTTAATGTCCACTCATCTCTCCCTAGTGACCATCATGCCTTTTACTGTGATCCACCATGACAAATCATAGTTTGTCTCGTATGTCTCGTCTTTTCTCCGCTGCTGTCTCCTTCCAATGGACTCCCAGCTCCCCCTGTTCTTTTTGAATCTTGAAACTCGTCCGGCGGAGCCCGAACCGCATGGCCGATTCCCGGTGGAGCTGCACCGACAGCTATAGGGGAGAATGGCCCTGGCACACCGCTTTGGCCGTCACCTACCCAGCCAGACTTCGGACATATGTCTCGCCTTTTTCTCCACCACTGTCTCCTTCCAATTGGTCTCCCAGCTCCCCCTGTTCTTTTTGAATCTTGAAACTCGTCCGGCGGAGCCCGAACCGCATGGCCGATTCCCGGTGGAGCTGCATCGACAGCTATAGGGGAGATTGGCCCTGGCACACCGCTTTGGCCGTCACCTACCCAGCCGGACTTCGGACATATGTCTCGCCTTTTTCTCCGCCACTGTCTCCTTCCAATGGACTCCCAGCTCCCCCTGTTCTTTTTGAATCCTGACACTCGTCTTGCCAATAACTCCTGTATTGAATTTGTAATTTTTCTGTAATTAATGTGAAATTTCTGTAACTGGTAACACACAGCGTTCTGATACCTCCAGGTCTAGCTAGCGCTATATAAAACTCTAAATAAATAAATAAATAGTTACATATCTTAAGTACCCTTTCCAGGACCTATTTGGTACATACGGACCAGGTCTGCAATTACTTAAAATGCCTTGCAAGCATCAATGAGGCCTTGATCCTGCATGCCATGTGTGATCAGCACTACTGCTGTCCCTACAAATCATGCCCACATAATCTCATTTCATCCCACTAGCGAAACATCCAGCAAACAATAGTCCAAGAAGGAAACCAGATGCCCACCATCTCTAACTTTATCCGGATTGTTTGTTCCATCTATAATAGCAACACATCTACCTTGGATTTTTTCCACAACAAACTTCCAATTTACAGAAATTACACAAACCTTTTTAGACCTGTGTAACTCAGCCACAGCAGCTCCCTTCACACAGACCATGTAACATTTATCCATGCTCCCTGTCAGCGCAGAAAGATAAGAGAAGTTAGACTCCTCCTGAACAAATTATTGACAACTTCTATAACGCCTTCATTCAGTTTTGCCACTCTCTCTTTTAAGTTCATTATCCAAAACATTACTGCACTCTCCGAAGAGTGCATGACTCTATGTCTCGCCATCCAGGTGGTACTGGACCATTGGACCATTTTCCAACAACCTTGATGCCATCCTGGGCTCCTTGTTGTACTGCTACTAACAGTAGGACCTGTACGAGTAGTAGTGGTTGCAGTAGGTATAGTACTACTACTCCAGCGGGAAGCAGTGTCGTAGCTGGGGGGGGTGGTATGCCCCGGCCGGTTCTTTTAGGGGGGAGGCAGCACTTCACGTGAGGTGAGCAATTTTGGCAAGCGCAAGGTAAGTGTTTTCCTTTTTTATTATTTTATTTACCCTCGTCCTCGTCTGTCGACTCCTCCCCCCGCTCTTACTTGCACCGGCTGTCACTGGGTGGCAAACTCAGGGACCGCCCCGGGCAGGAAGGCATTATTATTTTAATAGTGCCTAGTAGTAGTAATAGAGCATTACAGGCTGCACTAATAGTAGTAGTGACAGAGAGCTTATTTAGGGTGAACACAATATTATCTGTTAGTATATGGAAGTGCATGTTATGTTTTATTTTCATTATATCAATAAAAAAGAAGATCAAATGTGACACCATGTGGGGGCGTGGCTTAGCGATCCAACATGGTGGACGCGTGTTAGGCGAGCTCCGTTCAGCCCATATTAATCATCCTACATACATCCTGATTCGTCGGTCATATACATCCCCGAAATTTCCTGTAATCGTCAGGAATTGAGAGGAGAGCAATCGGACCCGGAGACAAGCCGAGACTGGCGGCTTTGCGGCAGCGGCAGCAACATTCGGCTCCGGAGGCCTAGTGAGAGGACGGGAGGCGGAGCTCCTTGGGCGCCAGCGAGAACAGAGGAAGACAGGCGCGGCGGCGCTGGAGCACTCCGGGGCCTGCGAACCTGCCTGAGTGGAGAATCGGCCCATGGGGACTGACGTGGAGGCGGAGCTGTGGCCACAGTGACATCTGGGTGGAAGAGCAGCCCCCGGTGGAATTCCGGTGAGTGTCCATGCGCATCCCCCTCCTCCCCCCGCCTCTTGCATTGGGTTCGGCGGTTGGATCGGGCCGCACAGTGGGGGTGTGCGGCGGGCTCACCGGGGGCTGGAACTGCATGCGGGGCCTGCAGAACTCTGGACGACTGGTGGCGGGATCCCGGGAGCTGCAAAGAGGCTGGTCTTGAGGCCCGAGAGCTGGCTCGCGTGGCCCCGCTCCCCGACTGCTGTGAGGCTGGGACCGGCGGCGTGGTGACTGTTGCGGCTGCTGTGGGGTCTCGTGTGCCCTTGAAGGCCATAGCGTAGAGGGGCACTGTGGTCACGCAGACACAGGAAGGCGCTGCGGCCTGGATCCGGTGCTTGTTTGCCCCTGACTGTGGGGGAGACGTGCTGTAGGGCCGCAAGAGAGTGGAGCTGAGCGCTGGTCCCCTGAAGTAGCGGGCCCGGGAGGATTATAGAGCTCAGCGTGGCAGTGACCGGATCTGCGCGGCCACAGTTGGCAATACTTCTGGGGGTACACGTGACCGCCAGGGGTGGAACCTGGCCTGGAACCATTGGATCTCATTAAAATCGATGCACTTCATCCGGTGTGGAGCCGGGCCTTGGCACCCTATGTGAAGTGGGATTTGGTGTGGTTGGCGAAGCACGCTACCCTGGCTGTCTAGAGGGTGCGACCGCGAAGACTAGGAGACGCCCACAAGGGGGGTTGGGGGCGCAACTGTCCACGGAAGCGGCCAGGTTAGTACTTGGTGCGGCTTGTGGGCTGGAGGGTCCCACCCAAGTCTCCCACCTCATAAGTCCCCTGCCAGAGAGAAATACTGACAACAGAGTCCGCAGGGGTGATGGGCGCCATTCCGCGGGCCGAGTGAACGTAGATCGTCCCGGAGGCCTGCCTGGGGCTACAGATCCGCTATCCTGAGAGATAGGTGACCCGAACCGCACAATGACAAGAGATAAACCAGGTGGAGGATCGGCCAAGCAGAGTACTTTAGATCGCTATACTGGAGCAGGAGCCCCGACAGCTGACCAGGGTGGTGCGCAGGGAGGCCTCCCGGATAATGCCGCACTCATGGCGGCCATCACACAGTCCAGGGTCGCTCTGGAGGCGAAGATTGGAGAGGTGGGGTCTGATGTTATGCTCCTACGGCAGGATCTTAGGAATGCAGTGGAGCGCATTACTGATCCTGAAACCAGGGTCTCGGGAGTAGAGGACTCAGTCACTACATTGCAAAAAAAAGTTTCGTCTTTGGAAACTCTCACCAGGGGTCTGGCTTCGCGAGTGGAAGACGCGGAGGGCAGGGCCAGGAGGAACAACCTCCGCTTTGTTGGATTCCCTGAAGGATGCGAAGGGGGAGACGTGGAACGATTTTTAACTGGGTGGCTTGCGAGTTGGCTCCCCCCGGAGTTGCTATCCAGCTGTTTTGTTGTGGAAAGGGCGCACAGGGCCCTGATACAGAAGCCGCCTCCTGGAGCCAGACCGAGGCCCGTTATTGCAAAGATCTTAAACTATCACGACAGGGACACAATCCTAAAGCAAGCCAGACTCAAGGAGCCCCTGATGTTTGAGAACACTCACATCCTCATATTCCCGGATTACACGAGACTGGTTCAGCAAAAGAGACAGTCATTTATGGCAGCCAAGGCCCACCTGCGTGAGTTGAAACTTCCCTACGCACTGCTGTATCCTGCCCGGCTGAGAGTGGTGTACCAATCCCGGGCTCTGTTCTTCCACTCGCCAGAAGATGTCTTTAACTGGACATATGAAACCGTGAAGGTCCGGCTACGTACGCCGCCCAGGCTGGAATCAGACTCCTCATCCGGTGAGGTTGCCAGCAGGCCACCCAAGATCAAAGTCAAAGGAACTAGGAGGTCGAGATCCCGACGCCGCTCCAAATCCTGCAGTGATCCTAACAGATCTACCTCGGTACCCCGACAGGGGTCTTCGGCGTCATAATCACATTAAGACTCTCCTTGATGGGGGACTGTTGGAGACATTTAGGTTGAACCGACGAATCATGAGCAGGGGCTCGTACCTCTGCTTGCATCTTAATAGTTCAGGGGCACGCCTGTTGAATATGGGCAGGTTGTTGGGGAACCATTGGGGGGGCGGGCGGGGGCTCCCGTTGGGGCCCGCAAGCCACTCCCACTGCGACAGATACTTCAGCTGTTTTGAGGTATAGGGGGGGATGGGGGAAGTTGGGGTACACATATTATTTGTTTGCACTGCGTCACTGCCACACACAGATACGATTTGTACATTGGTCCATAGCTGTCCCGCATGTCGATACCCTGAGACTTCTCGATGGCAGTCCCCACGGATAGGGTGCGGCCTTTGTGTAGTGAGCTGGAACGTCAGGGGAGCATTAGATAAAATTAAACGAGGGGCCCTACTCCAACAGGCCAAAAGGTACCGAGCGGACGTCCTGATGCTTCAGGAGACCCACTTAATGGGTACAAAAGCCTTGTGTCTCCTCCGCTATGGTTATATTCAAGTGTTCCACTCAGGCTTCAATAGGGGATCCCGAGGGGTCACGATTCTACTTCATCGTAGGGTCCCATATAAACATATCAAAACATGGACAGACATTCAGGGGAGATATGTCTTCATTAGGGGCACCATACATGAGGAACAGGTGGTTTTGGGCTGTGTGTATGCTCCCCCGCCGCTGCAATGGACATTAGTGGAGCGCCTTACGTCCTTGTGGGCCGATATACCAGACGGGCTGGCAATCATAGGGGGGATTGGAATGATGTAATGAACCCAACCATGGATAGATGGAGAGCAGGAGGATATCTCACTGTTTCACACAGTACCAGACTGAACGCCTTGGCGACGGGATTGGGATGGGTGGATACATGGAGGCGACTGCATCGTGAGGAACTAGGATATACGTACCTCTCGACAACCCATGATTCTTATTCCCGTCTTGATTATATATTTGTACCGATAGGAGCTGTAGGACGGGTGAGGGCAGTAGAGATACTTCCAAGGGGATTATCCGACCACTCCTCAGTGCTTTTTACGGTGCAGTTGGGTCCCAAAAGGCAGACTTTTCCTTGGCGTCTATCCTCCTGGCATCTGCAGGATGAAAAGTATCGGGAGCACATGGAGCAGGCAATTGAACAATATTTGGATACAAATGTGGGAACCATAGCTGAGGCAGCAACATTATGGGAGGCCATGAAGCCCACCTTGCGGGGGTGGACATTTCGTTCTGCACGGCGGCTCGTCGAGCCCGGCGGGAATCGCTCCTGCGGTCGGAGGCCCACCTATTAGAACTGGAACAGAGTAGTAGAGGAGAGGGAGGAAGCTTGGTGCGCCGACAGCTGGCATTAGAGCGACAATCTAACCACAAAAAGCTGCTCCTAACTGAATTGCCACTACGAGGTTTGGGATGTATTTGTAAGTGAAGGCATCTCACAAAAAGTAACGGACTGGTCTCACACACCACCTGGTGTCATGCTTCATCATTGACCAGTCCTCGCCCTCTAAAACCTTGGTTTGATAGAGGGCGGGCATACACCTGTAGTCAAACCTGCATCAAGGGAAATTTCCCATGTGGATCCTAGGCGACTGCTCCCGGTCCTCCCTGATGAAGCTGGCTTCTCCTAGGGAAGCAGCAATAGCCATGCGATTGCGCCTCATTCAATTTAAGTACCTTCACCGGGTTTACTATACCCGGCTCAGGCTATGGAGGGCGGGTCTTGTTACATCCCCGATATGCCTGCGCTGTGGCCGGGAGGAGGGGTCCGTGATTCATACTATATGGCACTGTACAGCACTCACGAAATTTTGGAAGGGAGTAATGGCCTGTCTAGCAGAGGTCTTGGGGTGGGAGCTCCCTTTCTCACCCAGATTGGTAATCCTACACATTATGGAGGGTATAGGAGGCAACATTTACAAGCGACACTTGTTAATGCTGGGGCTGCCATTGGCCAAAAGGGACATCCCAAGGATGTGGAAGGCGGCAATCCCACCTTCTCTCTCGGCCGGAAGATTGGGCTAGACTTCTGCATGGGGTTAGAGATCCCAATATTCAAGGCCAGGGGTTGCCCACAAAAGCATCCCAAAATTTGGAAGAGATGGGCAGACTATCGAGGCCTAGATCTGGACCCAGTGTCCCCAGTGGATTCCTCGGCATCTATGGTGCTGTGCGGGCCCTTGGGATAGGAGATCTGAGGGGTGGTAAGGGACTAGATTTGTGAGGATGGACAATGCAGTGGCAAAAGAGACGCAGTGGTGAGTTAGTGTAACGGGGGGGTTTAATGTGTTAATGCTATATTGTTTTTTAATATTGATAAGAAAAATGTATACCTCAACCGTCATTGACAACGATTTGCAATGTTTACTATGGCAGATATTTCCTGGGTCAAGGAGCTCTGTAATGTATATGACTTTTGACACAATAAAAATTTGTTTAAAAAAAAAAATGTGACACCATGTGAATGTAGTACACCTCCTAACAGTAATGTACCTTTTAGCTGCAAAAAATGTATCAAGAGATGAATGTGTACATTAGGAAATAACACAGCTCCCCACTAGTAACGTCCCTAATGTGACTATTCTTTGCATTCAGAGAAGAATATTACACACCTCAACTAATTAACTTTCGCTTTGTGTATTAACAATGCCATAAAGTTAGATGGCTGTGCTATAAAAAAACTAAATTCACAGATTTATTTTGCATAATTTCGATGAGCCCTTACACTGCCTTTTTATGGGAGGTGATTTGCACCGGAAGGAGCTAGTGAAAAATAAAGCAGTAACTGTGACCTCATGGGAGGCAAGGTCAGGGACTTGAGTGATTAATATGTGTTTGACTTTCGGAACTATTCTATTATTTTCGGTTCCTGGTTCCTGGTGTAGTGGTAAATAGTTGCTGTTACCATTGGCAGTGAACCAATGCTTTGTTATTTCCAATGTGTCATCAATCCTTTTCTCAAAGCCCTGGCCAAGTTAGCATGAGTCTTATTTTGCTCTGCCAATGAGTCGCTTTCTCCCTTCCTGCTCATTTCCTTTTTGCTCTGGTCGTGCAAGTTCATGGTCACTCTGAAACTGTTTTGCAAACATATAGATAGTAACCAGCGTGAGAGTGTACTTATTGTCAAGAAGCGGTAAAATGTGAAGCAATGGTGGCCACCTTTAATTGTACAATATTTAACATAACCTGATAAAAGCAACCAGACTGTTGCTATTCCCTAATACATATTACTCCAAATTGTTCATATTTGTCACCCCAAGCGTGCAGATTGCCCTGGTGCAGTTGATAATGATTCTGAGGTAGGAAGTCACAATATCAAAGTTTTAATATCGACCTGCACTTATATCGCCTCACAAACTAGGCTATCAATAAATTATCAAAGAAAATAGATGTGAAGTTAAAATAGTAAGGTCATGATTATGAGAGGCCCAGAAAATGGGCTTGTATTTCCCTACCCCGGAATTACTGATACAAGGGTACCGGTAACTCCAGGGGTTGGGAAAATCCAGCGCATTATGAGATGGACCCTGAGAGGCCACTAACAAATGAGAATTTACTGGGTACCAGTTGTTGGCCCCATGGCAATCATGCGGCCACTCGTAATGGGGGCCTAAATCTATACGTCCCTGTATATATATGATATTTTTGTAGACGATACTGCAGAGTCGATATATGTGTAGGCCATTATTGACCTCAATATTGTGATGTACAACATGATTCCAAACCTCTTCATTAAAGTATTCAGTTACTGACGACTTACTCACCAGGTTACTCATTGAATTAGTAAGTCCCTTTCTTTATAAGTAAAACACTTTCTTCCTACTACAGCAGCAGTCTTCAAATTGTGAGGTGTGCCCACTTGAGGGAACCTTCCTTCATGACTAGGGGAGGGGTGTAAATTCAGAGCTTCAAACCTAACCAGGGTCAGACTACTAGATTGCAGAAGCTCTCATCAGCAGTGGGATGTGGCTAAACAGCACATTCAAAGCTGTCCTCTGCCTCATATAAACAGTAAGCTTGACTTGATGTTCTCAGGGAGTGGCTCTGTTCCTGAAAATGAAGATTGTCTGGAAGTGCATCATCCTCCATTTAAAGTGTGTTTCCAGACTGTGTTTATTTAGGAGCAGGGAACTGGTGGCATGGTATGAATAGATATGTAAAAATCTCATTGCTAATGCCAGACCCTATTTCCAGTCCTCAGAAAGGAGGTTGTAATGACATCTGAAAGCCTCTTCCCATATATTGATTCAGACAAGCAACAGCCCATGCCATCTCCACTTGGCACTATCTACAGAATGGAGCCAGGGGATCCCTCTTGAGGTTCAAGACAACCGTCCCACCACCAACTAAAGACTGGGCAAATTGGATCTTTCTTAAGGCCTCTGCTCTTTAGTAAGGAAACCTCAACAGCCGATCTCTGCACTCTAATCATCTGCAGCTTACGATCAGGACGGCAATGCTCTCTTCCGAAGACCTCTGCTGTCCCATCCCATCTGTTCCTTAGGATCAGGGTCAGGAGGGTCACTCAGCAAGCAGTTACATCAGCCAACATACTGAAACGGGAAGTCCTTGCACTCAATCACACAAAGATCGTAGGCATTTGTCTGCTCCCAACATGTATACTGAAAATGTGGCAAGAAGACCATACAGGATACTCTTACTTTTCACATGCATATGTAGAATGACCAGTTACAGGATGCTTCCCTTAGCAAACTATTGACTCCTTGTTTGCACAGTGAGATCGAGGTTGAGCCCATGCCTCATTCTCCTTCCATGGACTGCAGATGTAGATTGGGGCTGGAGGTCATTTCACTAGGCTTCTGCCTTATTCTCGTCCCATGGACTGCCGATGTAGATCGGAGAAGAATCCACTCTCTGTAGGCAGTTTTTGAACCATTCAGCAGGATTCAAAAGTCAGGGGCAAATCACTTCCGGACCTGTCACCTCCACAGTATCACAGCGTCGCTGCTCATATTTTGCGAGGTTGATACGTTTGGTAGTGGTGCTGCTCAAGTATGGCTTGTCTGCTCAATTTGCCAATGGAGCAAGTAAAATACTAAAAGAAATATGTTTTAAAATACATATGCCACAGAAAGTCGGCAACAACTACGAAATTAATTGTAATATTCAATTATAAATTACCATGCATTACATGTGTTATCCAAATGAAAAATTTATAAATAAAAACTTAAAATAACACTAGTACTTTATATTAAATAATAAAGTACAACATAAACATATTGGAGCCGATTTGCAAAAGTATTGTACCTCAGGAAATCTTAAAGCAATTTGAGAGTGTTCTCAACTTGAGACTCATATTGCAATACACGAAAATACTTAAGTCATTGATAGCTAAGATTTTCTTTAAATGTAGTCCTTCATTCTTGCAACTCACAAAAACAAGTAACTTTTGTTAATGGTAGTTTAAATGTAACTCTCTAAGTTATGCCACTGGTTAAACTTACTCCAGTCATGCAATTAATATTTCTTCTTAAATTTTATTTTAAAAAAACAAGAATACTTTTTCTATCACACAAAAATGTTTTTCACAACACATTTATTTTCTCTCCATGCATCCTGTGAAATTTGGGGTGACTGTAAATGCTTTTCACATGTTCACCCATTATTCCTCCAGAATTTTCCACACGAAAGGTATGGCTCACATTAAAAATAAGAAATGCATTTAAAATATTTGAGAATTTTATTACATTTTTGAGCATAGACGTATTAACTAAAAATCTTGAATTACAAAAAATGCATACCATTATCATTTTCTTTATCCCTCTGGCATTACTCATAAATGGTAGGTGCATCCATTTGTTCAAAATATGCATTAGTAACACCCATGTTATGTCTCAACTTGAAGTTGTCAATAATGTTTGTTGCTGTAACATATGCATGGGTGAGTAACTTACACACTGGTAACTTAGGCATTAATGAGTAACTTACACACTCATAAGTAAATCACGCGTACACATGCAGAATAAGCCATGATATACAACAAGCTGCAACAAAATACAATAGCTTACACATTTTATGTAATATATATGTGTTATGCTTAATATAATTGTTTTTTTAACTATTTATATTTTTAATGTATTTTTCAAAACTCTAAGTGGTGTATGTCATGCACTGATGCACAAGTTACATATTTTCTTAAGACAATTCACAACCACAAAGAAAGGCACTTACAAGATTTTGCAGATAACAAAGTATTAAAAAAAATCTCAAGAGGGTGTCCATACTTAAGTGAGGCTTACGTTTCGTAAATTGGCCCCATAATTATTATTCATTAAAAAAATATATAGAACATATTTTAAATGGATGCAACCATTATAAATAGTGTTTGAAAATATGTAACGAATGGTAATACTTTTTAAATACTAAAGAAAATAGCAAATAATATTAAGACACAAACAACAATATAAAATAATTCAAAGAAATACAATATTTTTAAAACTGTAATTAAATATGCTCAAAAAATCCTACAAACATTGTGGAAAAGACTAACTTGGGAGAGGGGTGGGAGGTAAAATTTACTATTCTAAATTTAGTCTAGCAAACACTGGGGCAAATGTATGCATTGGTGGTGGTGGGGTGGGGAAGGGGGTTCAAATGTACTCTTCTAACTACAGTAACATAATGCATACCCGGGGAAGGGTGGGGGTTGATAAATTTTGTAATCCTACCTCAAGACTAACAAACATTGAGGAAAAGGCTTACATGGGGGATATTTTGGGCCTCATTAGGATGTCAGTCGGTAAGCCTCCGACCGCTGGTCGGAGGCTTACCAACCAACATCTTTGGTTTGAAGTCCCATCTCCGTATTTGACAGCGGTCGGAGTCCAAACCGGCCGGTCAATTTGACTGGCTTCCGATGGGCTCAAGGAGCCCGTCGGCCACTTGGAAGCGCCACATAATCCCTTACGGACGGCGTTTCCACCATCGGGATTACGATGTTGGTTTCTGACAGGCTTTCCATGTCAGACTTTCCAACATGTAAAGCCTATCGGAAAGTGACTTTGGGGACTGCTAGCAGGTCCTCCTTCCTTCCGTGGCCTCCGGTAGTGGGCCGGGGGGCACCTATGGTGCTCTCCTGTAAATCTCTGCACTTTGTGGCAGGCACCAAGCGCAGGGATTTACAGTAACTCCCATTCCTCTAGGGAGCTAGTGCTGCCACTGGTTTCGGACAGCCACACAAGCTCCCATAGGGAAATGGGAATTTGCGACCGCACCATGTGCAGTCACATCATAATTGCGGTTTCGGACCGCTGACCCGAGGTCAGTCGGTTCCAAAACCGCAGAGATGTCGGTCGGAGGCAAATGTATTTTAACACAGATGTTAAAACATTCTGCAAAGCGCATACCTTAGAGGGTCCTCTTTACTATTCTAACAGCAATCTAAAAAATATTGGGGAAAATACATCCATGGACAGGGTGAGCAATCCTATTCTAACTGTAGTTCAATAAATAACTGGGAAAGTGCATACACGGGGAGGGTGCGACAGTGCATATTTTGGCTAAGAGGGTGGCGGGCAGTCAAATTTACTGCTCTAACTCCAATCTAACAGATGTTTGAGGAAAGTGCATACATTGAGTGTTGAGATACACTACACCCAAGTAATATAAATATACATAAAAAAGCATTTCATAAAGTGCATTAAAAAAGAAACATGTTTAAAATATTTTTTATAAATTAATACATATATTAGAATTCCAGGCATCTTGAATGTATTAAATAAATCATTAAAGTAAACTACCTCAATGACACTGCAAAAGACACAAACATAAAAGAAATGTAATAAAACCTGTAACGATAAAAACTTACTTTTGATATAATTAAAATTTTACTATTTATTTTTAAACTGGCCACCCATTCCACCAACATACTTTATATTCCAAAATATTAAGGGGCTTATTACAATGTCGGTCGGAGTTGCCTCCGACTGACACCGTCTCGGACTCGGGACCAACCGACCTCAGGTCGGCGGTACCGACCACCTGATAACGATGCGACCAAACACTGTTTGGTCGGATTCCCACTGTTCTCTTTCGGAGCTTGCGTTACGGCTATAAACCGGACGTAGCACAGGCTCCTGTAGAGAAATAGGTGTGTGTAAAACCCTACACCCTAAGGCAGGCATCCCACGGTGCCTGCCACACAGTGCAAGGTTTTACAGGGAAGTACCCTAGGTACTCCCTCGACCACCGACCGTAGACCGTAGACCGTGGAAGCTAGGTGACCCTGCTAGGGGCCCTCAAAGTCACTTTCCGAAAGCCTTCCCATGTCGGAAATGCCAGCACGGAAAGGCTGTCGGAAACCGGCTTCGTATCCCGGCGGCAGAAACGCCGTCCATAGGGGGTTACGGTGTGTTCCGACCGGCTTGAAGACTCCGAGAGACGGTTGGAACCGAGCGCGAATGACCGGCCGGTTTATGTTCCGACCGCAGACATCGTAATCGGTTGGTCGGACCGCAAACCGACCGAGTTGGTCAAAAAGCCTCCGACCGAGTAGGAAAGCCTCCAACTAGCGGTCGAAGGCTTTCCAACCGACATCATAATCGACCCCTAAATAATTATGAAACCATAAAACATGTAAAAACAAATAACAATGGCAGACATTACTAATTTAAAATATAAAATAATTAACAACAAATAATATAAACTTTAAAAATAGCAATAGTCACCAAAACCCAATAAAAAGTTGCTAGAACCAAACTTTACAGTGAGTCTGAATTATCAAAAGAAGAGTTTGCAATTAGGAAGAATAAAACTTTGACTCTGGGTTTTATCAAGACTGAGTTCTGCGTGATGTGAATATGAGTAATACCAACGAGGAAGCTGTGAGTGGGATTGAGTGTTAGAAGCGGCATAACTCTGAGTACTCTGAATTAATCTGAGTGTAATAAAAGACAGAGCTCTGAGTGCATGAATCTAGATGGTATCATAAACTAAACTGTGTTATATTGGTTATAATCGTGAACAAACTGAGAGTCTGGATTTTATGAAGAGGTCCCGAGTCTGTGTGTTATCAGACGCAGTGCTCGGATTGCTTTAGGGTATTATCACAAAAGAGTTTTAAATGACTCTTGGTATTATATTGATTATACCGAGCTGTGAGTAATCCAGGTCTTTTAGAGTGAGGAAGGATATCATCAAGACTAGAGCTATGTCATAAGCTATGATCTAATTATACGCCACAATTTTCTGAAGTTGCATTTTGTGATATAGTAATCTGTGGGCATATTGTGAGTGGCATTGTTCCTTAGTACACATTGTGTGTCATATCATTATATTATTCTAACACAGTATGCAGTATGGTGTTTTTAAATTCAATGCTTTTTTCTTCTGCCATAGTATCTGTGACGATCTTTACTTCAGCTGTGATTTGATGTATCCATTTGACACAGTTCGGCTGTCACACACACATATTTCTGTGGTGGATTCTTGGTGCTAACTGTACATTACGTGATATCATGTTCTACCTATAATTTAAGAATATGGGCAACAAATTACACTTTTTGCATAAAAGTTCTTTGGTATGCCCCACACTACCGTGCTGAGTGGAGCTTTGCAGATGCGCCACACTTGCTTATTCAATAGCAGATAGATTTTTTAAAACTGTTATGACACTGGCCAGGACCCCACTCTAACAACTGTTCTAATGCCACTGGTTCACATGCATATACATCAGCAGATACACAGAGCAATTGCACAACATCTACTTGGCCTTTCCCATTGACATGGCATTAGATATTTCATTGTGACACTAGTAAAGTGTGCCTAGGAATTTTGGCTACAACCCTTGTGAGGCATTATGAAAAATACTTACGAAGGACTGGGTTTTGCCTCCAGAAGTGACTGTATGTGTTTGATGAGTCACGCGTGTATTGCTGTGTATTTTATTTATTTATTTATATTGTTTTTCCATTAGGAGAAGTGGCATTCCATCCAACAATGCTCTACCTAGGAACCAAGGAGTAGTACATAGTAACAGCAACAGTTGTAGGTTTATGATTAACAATGAATAAATAACAATTGATATGGGAGAACCATAATCACACACACACATATTTATTATGTTTTAAACTCTACTTGCATACAAGAGTTGGGGTGTAATTGAGGAAAAGAGAAGGAGAGGCCATGTTGTATGAGGCAGGGGTTGCCCCTCACTGGCTTTGAGAGTTCTCTGGAATGTGAAGGGACAGGAGCGACTGGCCGTAGCGGGCACTAGGCGTTTTCCCGTTGGGCCGGAAGGCTGGGGGCCGGTTTTGGACCGGTGGGGGCTGTTTAGGTCTCGCCTGAGCCAGCGCATGCGCTGCTCTGGCGAGACATTTAGTGAGTGGGCTTTAAAAAGCCAACCACAGCTTTTTGTGTGGCATAGAGCATGCGGTTACGCGCACAGTTACGAGCAGAGGCACCATCTGGCTTTCCTCTCGCTCTCCCAAGCACACGCGCCTCGCTCCGCCTCTCTGTCTTGCTCGCGCTTCATCGCCCCTCCCCCACCACAGAGCGCGTCTCGCGGCCCGCGTCTTGTTTCTTTTCTCCTTGAGCCTGCCTTACCCCAGCGCCTACTGATAACTTTTCATTATCTGTCCTTCCAAAACACTTTCACTGGAAAAACAAGTGCGGCACGCTTTTACGTACCCCCCTCTCTTTATCTACATCACTCTGCCCCACCTACACACACCATCTCCTGTGTTCTCCCTCCGGTCACACTTTCTTCACGTCATTACCTTTCTCCCCGGCGAGGACCCTACCCCCCCACACACACGCGTACCTCCCTGCCTCTCTGTCACCGCCCCCTGTCACAGTCTCCACATCGCTGGCTCCCTATCGCTTTACTTTCACTTATCTCGCCCTTTGTCCTGCCGTCTGTCCATCCGTCCACCCAACCAACCATACAGATACAGCTATCCATCTATCCGTCCATCTGCCTGCCCGTCCGTCTGCCCGTTCTCTCTTCCATCTGTACCTTCTTCTGTCCGTCCATTCATGTGCAACTCTCCACCCATCCATTTGTCTGTACATCTATCCGCCCATCTGCCTTTCTCTCTTTCCATTGATTCATCCACCTGTCCGTCCCTTCTACCATCCACCCATACATCTTTATTTTGCTCTGGCTAATCATGACTTTCATTTGGACGGTGTATTTGAGGCTCGCGTTTGTGTCTGTAAAATATGATTGTTCACTTTTACTCAAGGTGTATTCACATTTTATAAATACTTATTTAATATAGCATAGCAAATAGCCACATGATTATTATGAATAAAAGTTACTGTTTTCAGCAATCCATCAAAGGGTGTGCACATCACCCTTCTATGAAACATGTTTAAAAAATTAACTTTCCACATTGAAAGCAAATCTTGCTGCAGTGTTTGCTCAAGCTTACGTCCTAATATTTCATAGGGCCTACTGGACATTACATTGTGCATAGGCTAGAATTTCACAGTTCTGCATGCTTGCATTGGCATGAGGAAAGAGGAGGCATTATATGCAAGTTGTAAAATGTCCATACATTAGTGGCTCTGCATCAAATATATATGGCGATGTGCCACTGCAGCTCTAGGGAATAAGAAATTAGCTGATAGGATCGATGTACTAAGATATAGGCTCGTTTGTTTAATAACTTGAGTGTCCAGCCTCCTTAGTTTCACGATGGCTACTGATTACCAGATATTATTCAAACATACTTTTTTTTTTTTTAAAGCATCTTGCTGTAATGCCTATTCACTTACTGGTTCTGATCTTGGCAGCATAGATAGTTTTATTTTATATGATTGTGGGTGACTATAATAACAAGCATTGGCATAGCCAATAGGTCTCGCCTTTGGGATCTTATAAGTGTTTAACCATGCAACAGTTAATGTTGTTGCCCCAAGGATATTGTGCTGCATAACTAAATACTTATGAGGTCCCAAAAGCGAGACCTATTGGCTATGCCAATGCTTGTTTTGATACAAGGGGCCGGTTTTGCGCAGTGCTGCAATATCGACCCCCTGTACCAGAAGCAGCAGCATAGTTTCCCACCAGCCCCTCCCCTCCCCCCCCCCACGCGGCCGGTCAGGCTTAATTGTCAGGGCCGGATTGCGTTCCCAGTCTGGCCTTGAACAGGGAGCACTTGCTACTCACCTGGAAGTACCTTCTATCAGAGGGAGCCGGGAAGGCTCAAAAGGTGGAATATCGGAGACTGAAGCCTGGGAGTGATTGCTACTGGCAGTGGTACTGGAACAGTTTTCAGAGTGGGGGTGATGCCATTAATTTTACATCACAAAAGTCATAGCAATTGTGAAGAATCTAAGAGTCGCACCAAAAACAAGTGTAGCAAATGTACTACGCCGATTCAGCAGGAGAGTGGTAAGGGTGTGTTATGTAGCCAGTGGTGTATTTTGGAGCATTGTTTTGATTGCGCATTTTCTAATGAAAAGGCCACTTAATTTCCAATGACATGCAGTTTTACTAATAAAACTATATCGAATTCAAACGATAATGTGTAAAGATCCAGTTTCAGGGTATATTTATCATTTGCGCATCACCAAGTAAAGTGTCTTGGTTTGTTTTGATCCTATTAGAATCTTTGTTTTCATCATACTTCAGAAGTACAAAAAAATAATGCGCTTCATTTGTTCTCTCCTAATTGCGGATATATTTTTAAATATATGCATACTTCATTTACATGTATTTAAATGATGTAGTGTGTCAGAAAAAAAACTGACATCCTAAGGCCTTTCCTTTCACTACCTGTAACCCAAACAAGATTGTCACCTATGTTACGTTTACAAAATCCTCTCACTTTTCAGTCAGAGAAATAAATGCAAATTCCAGTTTCTGAATAAGCAGCAATTTGACAGAAGGCAGAGCATGACATTAGACTTTTATCTTTATTTATTTATTTGAAAAGTTTTATAAAGCGCGAACAAAACCCAACCGGGTATCAGAGCGCTGTACAAAGATGAAAAATGACGTTTACGTACAGAGACAATATAAATACATTTACAAAAAAGCAAGTAAACAAACCGGTAACAGCCAACCTAGATGAGGCCGAGCAGTTTCAGCATCGACTTACTTCAAATACAAACGAGATACGTTATAAACCTCCAGTAGAAATGATTGTCAAGCACTAGTTTCAAGCATAAAGTAAAAGTAAATTGTTAAGCATACAATAAAACACCCAAGCACACCCAATAAGGCAAAATGCGAGGAACCTGAGGCATAAAATAACTGAGGGCGCTAGTGGGAGAGTAGGTAGAAGATGAACAGACAGTAAACAGCCCACTCAGATGCGGCCGAAAGAGTGTCATCATCTCCTTACTTCAAAGACAGATGAGATACATATTAAACTCCAAGTAAAAATGATTGTCAAGCATGAGTTACAAACATAAAGTGAAATTAAATTGTCATATATTTCAACACAAGGTAAAGAAGCTTGTCGGAGACTAGCAAATGACAAGGAGGCTATTGCTGATGCAGTTCTTCCAATAGTAGCCATTTGACCTGTTTTTTGAATGAGGCAGTCGAAGGGTTGGCTCTGATCTCCGTCGATAAGGCATTCCAAATTCTTGGAGCCAGCCCTGAGAAGGTGCGATTGTAAGTTCTTTTTATTGAATTTCGCTGGTTTCAGTAGTAGGGTATTGGAGCTTCTTAAATTTCTTCTGGCTCCGGAAAGCTCAAGTTTTTTGCCAGGTAAACGGGGCTATTGAAATGTATAGCTTTATGTGTCAGGCAGGCTATCTTGAAACGGATCCTAGCTTCAATGGGGAGCCAGTTAAGCTGGATTAAGTCAGGTGTGATATGATCATGCTTTCTTGAGCCAGTGATTAGTCTAGCAGAGGCGTTCAGAGTAGCTCTTAGCGGCGCTAGCCTAGATTTAGGAAGACCAGCTAGGGTTACCAATCCATATTCTACTCGTGAGATAACTAAGGATTGGACTGCTGATTGCATGTCTTCGGGAGGTAGGAACGGTTTGATTTTCCTAAGAGTGTTGAGCTGATGGTTGGCACTCTTAATGGTTGCACTGATGTGACCTTGCATGTTTAGAAATTTGTCTAGGGTGACCCCTAGAGAACAGGCGGAGTCCACCAAATGCGGTGTGCAGTTGAGTGCTGAGATTTTTTGATCCAGTTATGCGTGGGAGCCTCGTGGTTGCGTGGGGAAATCAGGAGAAATTCCGTTTGAGAGAATTAAGTAAAAGGTGGTTATGTGTTAGCCATTGTTGAGTTTTTGAAGCGCTATATTAAGAGTTTTAATGTCATCTGGAGAGGAGATCTTCAAATATAGTTGAGTGTCATCCGCGTACATGTGGTACTGAATATTTGAATCATTTAGAATGGCAGTTAGAGGTTCCATGCATAGGTTGAAGAGTGTGGGCGAAAGTGCAGAACCTTGAGGCACCCCAATAGAGACTGAAGTGCTGGCCGCCAAAGATTGGTTGACTTTGATTCTTTGTGTTCGGTTATGCAGGAAAGAGGAGAACCAATTAAGGACAGGGCCGGATAGCCCCATCCTGTGTTGAAGAAGGTTAATCAGGTTGTCATGTTTGATAGTGTCAAAAGCAGAGGACAAGTCCAGCAGGATTAGCAGACAGGGTGTATCTTGGTCCAGAGCTCTCAATGCATCATCAACAATGTGAGTTAGCGCTGTTTCTGTGCTATGACATGATCTAAAGCCTGATTGATGTTGGTCTAGGAGCTGAAATTTCTCAATGTGGTCGCAGAGCTGTGTGTGAACAGATTTCTCAAGCAATTTCGCTAAAGACATGATGTTGGTGATCGGCCGGAAGTTACTGGGATCTGTTAGGTCTGCATTGGTTTTCTTGGGGATGGGTGTGACTTGCCCCATTTTAAGGCAGTCTGGAATCCTCCCCTGTAAGAGAGATTGTTGGATGATCTTGGACCAGAGAGGCAGAACTGCCAAGTTGAGGTCTTTGAGCAGTTTGGCGGGGAGTGGGTCCTTGTAATGGTTGGAAGGTTTCAGAGAAGCCAGGGAAAGTGACAGCTCTTTCAAGTCAGGAGTTCGGAAGGTATTCCAGCAGGCATTGTTTTTGGGTGTGTAGTCTGTGAGGTAAAGCGGGGCACAAACTGCCGTGTGAGCAGGCAAACCCTCGGAACTCATAGACAGCAAATTCTCTGCGGCCCGTTGCAGTTCCCGCTCAATATTTCTAGACTTTTCAGCGAAGTGCGCTGAGAAGTCCTCCTCACTGGGTCCAGCGATTTTGATTGCTGGCATAGGATTAGCCTGTTGTTTGATGATATCAAACAGTTTCCTGGGACGGTTTTTAGCGCTGTCAAGCTGATCTCTGAAATGTTCTGATTTAGCGCTGCGAATGTGTTTGTTGTAAGAACTTCTCATCTTTCTTAACTGTTCGAGGCTATCTTCGAGCGCACAGCATATGTAACAAGATAAACACAAATTCTAAAGGCATGTTTATTGTTCATTCACTTTCTGAACGCCAACATTGTTATTTTTGGGGAGTGCAGCAGCACCCCCAGCACCCCTACTACCAGCGCATGATTGGCAGAGCAGGCGTTTCCTGTGGAAATGAATCAAGCAAGGGTGTTGTGGTAGAGGTGCATTGCGGTGGTACCATTCATAGGATTGAAAACCAAGATTAGGAGTTGTTTAGGGCTGTATTTTTGGCAGCCCAACACGCTAGGTTAGGAGGGTGGGTGTGTGTCACTTCCGTGCAACAGGGAGGGATTAACGTTCCTGCTATTGAAAATTATTTGTGTCAGATAGACAGAAGAGGACCAACATTGTATTTGCATGTGTCACACGTGCTACGGTGTACATGTGAATGGACAATGTCAAATGATACATCTGCAGCAGAGACACGTGAATATCAACCGAAGCATTTGTACATAAATAGATCATTCCCTCCATATGTCAATGAAAAGGAGTGATGCGCAGCACACTTTGCGATACCATGCATGTTTCCTGGAATGTATAGACAAAAGTAAAGAGCTTTCATGATACTCTTTACTAGTGAAACAATAGATTTGATCGCACGTGGGGAAAACGCACACAGATTTAAGAGGCCATACTAGTGGCAGGATGTACATTACATACATGCCAATGCTCATGAGTCATTGACTTCGATCCTTCGATGTAAGTGTACATTTTCCCGTTGCCATAGGCTAAGTGACCTTTTGCCCTCCCACATCTCCTGTGGTTCTTGTAGAAGAAATGTACTTGCAGACCTATCTTCAAACTCCTTTTGCTTCCCACCATATGTCTAAGATGTGCTCACATGCTGCCAAAGCAAGTCTTGAACACACTCTCTGGGACCAACATATGACACCAATTCTCAACACTAAGGGCCTCATTTATGGGGTTTTATCGTAGGGCAGCGCAGCAAGTCCCCTTGCTGCGCTGCCCAATGTCAAAGTGAAAGGGCAGTAATGCACTGTATTTAGCCAATACAGTGCGTTTCTATGCTTTCCTCCTCCGTTGGAATCGTTTCGGCAGCCTAGCGCCAACGCAGGCACCCTTGCACCATGGTGCAAAGGTGCCTTTGTTGTCGGCAGGATTGCTTTGGTGCAGAAAGGGGCACTCCAGCTAAAACAACAGTGTCTCAACCGGTAACCACTAGCAAAGACAATTAAAAAAAGTGTATAAATCACTTGAGGAAGGGAAAGAAAAGAAAGGGAGATTAAAGGCAGGTTTTTAGGATATGTTGTTATTTGTAAGTAGTTATATCAGCACTACAGTACAATTTGAAGTAACCATAACAACCAGGTGTGCACTGTGAGAAGTTGGCCTGGTATATGCTGTTCACTAATTAAAGTGGACACCTTGCACCAGAACAATTCGACTCTTATGGTAGATAGGTTTAAGACAACCTTTAAAGAAAGCTATCCTAGTGGTAGCTGTGGAGAGCAGCCTTCAGGCTAAGTCTTGAAGGAATGTAAAGCAGCTTGTTTTACCACACAATCTCTTGAATCACCAAATGAAAAGACACTCACACAGGTATATATATCAAATATATATGTATTTATTAATAAACAACCCTCTACTAATCTCTTTATGAGATTAGAAGTCAGGAACATATGTACAAATCAAATGTTATCAAAATAAGTTTAGCACAATCAAATATCACAATCTTAGTTTGGCTAGACCTAGGTCTAGGGCATCTAGAATCGAGGGACCCCCAAGAACCACCCCAGGTAGTTGTAGGAGACCCACAGGGGACGGACGTGGTGTCCTGGCACCGGTGCGAGTCCTGTAATAGTCTATGCGAACAGACGCGATTGAGATTTCAATGTTAAAGGTCCCTTGCGTGTTCGAGGCGAACACACCGATCGGTCCTTGTACGAGTCGAAGGACGCAGTTACAGATAGAGTTGCAAGGGAGTTGGACGCGGTGTGTCTAACACAGACGCGAACCATGTACGAGTCAGCGCGATAGTCGCACTTGGAAAGTAAGAGTTTTAGGGCACTTCTAGCGTAGCTACAAGCAAGTCACTTACAGGGTAAGTAGTTCTAGGGCCCACAGGAGCACCATAGTGCTGAAGTTACCTCACCGGGTGCATAGGTGTTCTTTGGTGTCGGGTCGCGGCGTCGTTTTCAATGGGAGCCAGTGAAGACTTGCTGCTTGCGGCGACAGGAGAAGTGTCCGGAGGAATCCAAGCCTGGATTCAGAAGATGGAAGACCTGAAAGCAGAGGGGACAGTGTTCAAAGTCACTTGGCAGTGACTCGGGGCAAGGAAGATGGATGCCCACCGCCGTTGCAAGATTCAGGTCGTTCACAGGTGCCTTGACTCTTCAGCCACGAGGTCCAGGAGGTGTCGACGACAACCAGGAGCTGGATTCGGCGTGTCCCACGATGTCTGCAGCTTACTGCGGTGTCGGCGACTCGATTGGAGCCAACAAGCCTTGGTAACAGCAAGTCTTGGGGAAAGTGTAAAAAGTCAATGACGCAGACCAGCAAGGTCTGAGGGACTCACCCAGCGAGGGTAAGTCAGGGCAGGCCTGGAGCAACCAGGGGAGCTCTTTGGTTCTGTAGGAAAGCCTTCAGGGGACCCACAAGCCGGCTGACGTGGTAGGCCTCTGATCTTTGGAGGGATTGCTGCTGGAGGCCAGGACCACACGTGGTCCAAAGCACAGGTTCGTAAAACGTTGTGAAGGGGTTGCACTTGACAATAGTGCACGGTACCCAGGGGTCGCGGTTCCTCGTCACTCTTGGGGTCCACTGGCCTCAGCTTCGCTGGGGACTCACGATGGCCTTTGAGAAGTCAGGAAATCTACTTCTTGGGCTGCAGGGACTTCGGACTCCGGCGGGAGCGGCGTAGTTTGCAACCGTCATTTGTAGTTTTTGGTGCCTGCCAAGCAGGGAGTCACTCCTTGACTCCAAGGAGATTCTTCAGTCTTCCAAAGGTAGTGGAACGTCGAAGGTCCAGGATTCTTCTTCAGAGTGTCGTCCAGGGATATCTAGTTTGCAATGCACAGGTTCCCCCTCTTATACTAAAAGAAAGGGAGGGACTAGCTCTATGACCCCACCTATGGGAGGGTCAGGGAGTGGGTGGCTACACCCACTTCCCTTTGTCCAGTTTCGCGCCAGAGCTGGGGCAGGTAGCCCCTGGGCTGGTTTGAACTGGCATATGCACAGAGGAGCCTTCTGCTCCCCAGTGCAGGACTTCAAAGCACTCTAAGAGTGCACCCACCCAGCCCCAATACACTAAACCCTGTCTGGAAGGTGGTCACACCCTCCTGTGACAGGATACCTATTGTTGGGCTTCCTCCACTGCGAGTTTCGGTCATCAGCAGGAGGGCAGCCCAGTGTCTGTGACTGGTGGCATCCATTTTGTGATGCCAGGGCTCTGCAGGATTCTACCGCGTTTCCACAGTAGGTACATGTCTATCCCTCTAGAAGGGTGGAATGCTGCCCCGCCGCCAGGACTGGTGGGGGGGTAGTATTCCAAGATGTTTGACACCAAACACGACATGTTTTGATGCAGCCATTCCAAAGTTAGCATTTTACCGCGAGGATATAACGCACTTAAGAGTATATGGTTTAACCGCATCCACAAACAGCCCCAGAGAATGGACTCTGAGAGCTGCAGAGGGGCCCTGCTCAGGCAGAGGCACCCTCTCACATAGGAACCAAGCACCCTGCCCTCAGGATTGATAGGGCCTGCCTTAGGGGTGACTGATAGGTTTAAATGTGTGTGCAGAGGAGATATAGGAAACCTATATCTCAGTGAGGAGTGCTAGCACCACCTCACCCAGGCTGCAGTAGCAGGCCTGTGGTGTCAGATTTAGTCTGCTTCCCAGGGGTGGCATAATACATGCTTCAGCCCCTGGTAGGCCTGTGAAGTACCTATGCCCTTGGTACCTAAGGTACCATATACTAGGGACTCATAAGGTACCACAGTATCCAATCACTAGTGCACCTAGAGTGCACTCCAAGTCATTTAGAGAGAACAGAGAGGCTGGGGCCCTGATTAGCAGGGACCCAGCCAGACTATAGCCAGAAACCAGTGTCAACATCAGAAAAAAAGTGGGGCAACATAAGAGGCAGATCCTACTCTCCTACATGCACTGAACGTGCTAGTGTGGGTGAACGGCGCAGTGACACAAAGGTGAGAAAACAGCGTGAATGCCGGAAAAACATTAAAAACAAGTTGTTCTGAGGTCAATGATACAAGACAGATCAACATAAGTCAAGTATTATGATTTAGACAGAATTAACTGACCCCGTGGGAACCGCGATTTGTGCTGAGTAGTCGACGGCATTTCGACCTGTTCGATATATGGTCATCTTCAGGACGATGGTTACTAATTCATGGATAGTGCTGTATAAAAAGGAGAGGGAGAATGTGAAAAAGAGAGTTTGGAGGCCCTGGATACAAGTATTAGTGGTAAAGGATATAGAGAGGTCAGGCAAGTGATTTAGAGCTACCTGAGAGAATAATGCAGTAATCCAGACTGCAGGGTTGAAGGACGTGGGAGTCTGGCCAGGGAGCAATTGATGGGGAAGATAGGAGGAAAACAGATTAGGTCCGCGGTGGTCGCGCTGACCGGACTGAAACTGTGAGGCAACAGGGGCAAGGTGATACCTGAATGCACTCTGGGAGGGGAAGAGGGCAGTAGATGGATCCTGGGGGTGTTCAATAAAGGATGCATGCTCGACCTAGAAATTAAAGCAGAGTGGAGATAAGGGAGCATCCTGGAGCCCGTGTGATGGCAAAGGGAGCAGAGAACAGTGGGGGTCTTACCTGGGCGCTGGAGTAGCGCTACCCAGCGTGGAGCTGAATCAATCCGGGGGGGGGCGAGCGGATAAGGAATTGCCGCTACCAGGGGTTTGGAACCGGACGGGCGAGACATCCGGATGCACAGCCAGGCCTGCTCACAGAAAGAAGAAATCGGGGAGTGGGCGGGAGAAATTAAAGTCCCGCGGGACGAGTGAAGTGTCCGGGACCTCGGCCAAGCGTGCTCTGAGCTGGCTGGTGGAGTCTGTGGAAGGCGAGAAGTACTGTCGGTCACGTGGACAGGGTAGAACTAGACTGGCTGAATTGAGGACAAGGCAGGTGCCCCGGCGGATGGAACAGGGGAAAGCGCCAGTAACAAGATGGCGGCTAGAAGAGTGAAGGCACCGAGTAAGATCGTGACAATTGGAACTATAGCAATACATTCCCGACAGTTTGGTAGACATCATTCTATAATACATTGGAGAAAAATGGCATAAATTAAATTAAATTAAATGAAAATCGCAGTAAGCTGCGGTTAACAGTCAGCGGAGTTAAGGAGTTGAAAACCGAGGAGCGATTATAATTCACTGACGGTGCCAAGCTCATGTACTGTGACAATCGTAAGTTACTAGTTGCATATAATTGGTCGCAATTAGATAAACCGGATATATGGTTAGGGCGAGGTTAAATTGTCAATGTGTCATTATACATAGTAAATAAGAACCATTTACACTGGTTCTGTATTTCCACATGGGGATATGGCAATACATGAAAGTTTTAATCGGTGGAAGGGAAGGGAGGGAAAGTAGGGGAAAGGGGGGGGGCGGGTGTGGGGAGGGGAGGGGGGCGGGAAGGGCGGAAGAAAGGACAGTGGGTGTGTTTACAAACGGGGGATAGCAATCATTGATACAGATTGATGAAGGGAGAGGGGAAGAGGGGTCGGGAGGGGAAGGGCAAAAGGAACCAAACAGTGACTCAAGACAAATTACATAAAAGGTCATATTCAACATACATAAAATCCACGTAGAGTCAAAGACAATGTAGAAACAGAGTAGGCTAGATCATTGGGGTTAAGATGTCGCAGTGACCGTGTTCCATTCATCTAAGGAGTTGAGTCCGTTAGCCACAGAGTCGCAGCGAGTGATCCACCTACACTCGCATTTATTCAAAAGAAGTTGCAAGTTACCACCCCGAATAGGGAGTTCCGGGCGGTCAATGACCTGCCATACCAGGTCTGTTTCAGCATGGTTGTGTTCTTTGAAATGTGCAACTAGTGGTGCAGTCTCGATGTTGCATCGGATGCGACTTTTATGTTGGGTAATACGTTGCTTTACCATCTGGGTCGTCTGGCCAATATATAGCAAGTTGCAGGGGCAACGTATGGTGTAGATGATGTTGGTGGTGCAGCAATTGGAGAATTGTTTAAGTTGGTAGGTGTGATCAGAGGTGACAAATACTTCCGTGTTGATGGTAAGATCACACACGGCACAAGTCTAGCATTTGTAATGGCCAATGATGGGTGGTAGCCCCCACATGGATGTAACAGACAGAGTTTTCTTTTCTTTTTGTGGCCAGGTAATGGCGTGGACCAGTTTATCAGAAAGGTTATTGCCTCTTTTATATGAGAATAGGGGAGGTTCTCTAAAGGGGGCATGGGTTTGAAGTATGTACCAGTTTCTCTTGATCACCTTGCTGACCTTGTTGCTCGAGGGACTATAGGTGGATACAAAGGGGATGCGTGAGTTGGTGCGTTTGGGTGATGGTGAGACGAGTACTTCCCTGTGGCTATACCACACACGTTTTGAAGCCCTGGAGACCAAACGTTTCGGGTATCCCCTGTTGGTCAGTTTCTCTGAGAGGATGGCAGCCTCACGGAAGTAATCTTTACGCCATTTACAATTCCTCCTGATGCGGAGGAACTGTCCGCAAGGTAAGCCATCTCTCAGACCACGTGGGTGATAACTAGAATACAATAACAAGGTATTGCGTTCTGTGGGTTTACGGTAAAGTGCAGTACTGATGATACCGTCCTCTGCATGGAGTGTGAGGTCAAGGAATGGAAGATCATTGTTTCTCACGTCTGATGTAAAAGTGAGGTGAGTTTGGCAGTTATTGAGCCAAGAGATGAATGAGGATAAATCATCGTGTGTGCCATGCCAAAGTAAAAGAATGTCGTCAATGTAACGACGCCATAAACTGATTTTATTCAGAAAGGGGTTTTGGACGGACAAGATGTGTGTGGTCTCGAGGTGGTGAACATAGAGGACGGCAAAGTTGGGGGCGAAACACGCGCCCATCGAGACCCCTTTGATCTGGAGATAAAAGGTGTCCTTGTAGAGGAAATAGTTGTTGGTCAATGCAACGTGAAGGAGGTCCATTATAAACTCAGTAGGGATCGCGAATGGGCCTGGGTCGTGTATCCAAAAGTTGTTTTATGACAGCAAGGCCTTCAGTGTGGGGATGTTGGTATATAGTGATTCGATGTTGAGGCCCCCCATCAAGTCAGTGTCATTATTGAATGGTAGGTCTCCGATGATGTTGATCAAGTGGGTGCTATCCCTGACAAAGGTGGTAGTCAATGGGACAAACTCTTTCAAGATAGCGTCAATGTATTTTCCCAGGGGTTCTAGAATGGAACCACAACCTGATACTATGGGTCAACCGGGTGGTTCTGATGGATTTTTGTGGACTTTGGGCAGTACATAGATCACTGGTGTTCTAGGGTGAGGATTATTTGGAGATGATCTCAGACAATAGGGCCTGGTTGGTAACAGCTTGTATTTTTTTCAGATGTCTGCGAGAGGATCTGAAGTCAGGGCACGATAGTGTGTGGTGTTTTTCTCCATCATATTTGTCTATATCCATAACAACTATGCCTCCACCCTTGTCAGCAGGTTTTATAACTATGCTTTGATTGTCGCATAAGCTGTCTATGGCCTGTTTTTCAGTGAGTGGGAGATTGTATGGAATAAATTCAGATTGGTGTTGTAGTTCCTTGATCTCATGCATGACCAGTCTCTCGAAAGGCAGGATTTCAGGTGGCATCATGGAAGCTGGGGTCAGAAATGTGGAGGCCGGGTGGAATTGCCTCTCATAGGGTCTATTGGTATCGGGTTTGCCAGAAAAAAGTTGTTTAAGACGAATATGTCTAAAAAACAAAAGTAAATCTTCTTGTAATTTAAAGAAGTTGCTACGGTCAGCGGGGACAAAGGAAAGGTCTTTACTGAGAAGTGAGATTTCGTCAGAGGACAAGGTGTGTTTAGACAGATTGAAAATGGGGATAGTAGTGCAACTAGAAGTGTTAGGACATGAAGGTGTAGGGCCGACATTGGTAGTCATACTCAGTTGGGTAATCTCTGTCGTGAGTCCTATGGATAGAGTAGGCGTGATAGTCGAACCTCTTGAGGAACTGGGACCAGTAGCAGTAGTGTCCTCATTGTTAGCTGTGGTCAGTTGGGTTATCACTGTTGGGGGCCCGATTGATAAAACTTGCGACGGGTTTGCCGTTCTCCTGTGTACTGGTATTGGTAGTTCGGCCTCACCCGACCCCGACCGCGTCCGCGGTTTATGCCTAAAAAACCAGTAGGTAGGAGTGATAGTGGGTGGGGTCTGTTCTGTGGGCATTCTGAGCTGGGGCCTTCACCAGGGTCTGAGTCCTCGATGGAAGTGTTGGATGAGTCTGAAAAAGTAATGATCTGATTATTCCTGTATCTCCCCCAGTTTCTGTTTCTAGGTGGCTGGTAGGGAGTGTTGTAAAATGTGTCAAGTAAGTATGGATAGGTGTTATCCTTGTTGTAGTTCTTGATATCTTTCTGTATTTTGTTTATTTTCTTGTTTTGTTCAAAGGTGTTGAAAGTGGCAATAATACTGTTGATTTTGTCGAGGAGACCCTTGGCATCAGTGATGGTCGTGTCAGCTAGAATGAGCTTTTCGAGCTCGGCTATCTCCTCGAGCTCTTTTCTACTGTGTTCTATTGCTGTGTCTATGTCAAGCACCATCCAGTGACTTGAGCAGGTGGTGGCCAGATGACTGAAGCCGTTCCGGAATTTAGGGTCTTGTGTAAAAATTGCTGGCACGATGCGTATTTGTAATCCTAGTGGTATGGTGTCGGATTTGAGGTATTCTGTAAGCATACGTGTGTGAAGATCAGTACGAATCTGTTTTTTCGTTAGATTCTCGAGCTTCCCTAGTAGAGCCCTGGAGGTATTAGGGGCTGAGGGAAGGGGGGTGGACGTGTATGAAAGCAAAGAAGGGCCACTAAGAATGCGTTGGATGTAATCATCCGTGTAGTTTGGGGTCTCCCTGGAGGATATAATGTGCAGACTAGTCGCGCATTATGTAACACAAACAATGTATAAAGTATATACGAATACTCTCACAACCCAGCGGTTGCTCAATGTCAAGAATACAAAACACAGGAGTAAACCCGTTAACCCAGTTGAGACTGGGTGGAGTATATAGCAAAAACAACAGTGTCTCAACCGGTAACCATTAGCAAAGACAATTAAAAAAAAGTGTATAAATCACTTGAGGAAGGGAAAGAAAGGAAAGGGAGACCAAAGGCAGGTTTTTAGGATATACATTGTTATTTGTAAGTAGTTATATCAGCACTACAGTACAATTTGAAGTAACCATAACAACCAGGTGTGCACTGAACGTGCTAGTGTGGGTGAATGGCGCAGTGACACAAAGGTGAGAAAACAGCGTGAATGGCAGAAAAACAGTAAAAACAAGTTGTTCTGAGATCAATGATACAAGACAGATCAACATAAGTCAAGTATTATGATTTAGACAGAATTAATTGACCCCGTGGGAACCGCGATTTGAGCTGAGTAGTCGACGGCGTTTCGACCTGTTCGATATCAGGTCATCTTCAGAACGATGGTTACTAATTCATAGATAGTGCTGTATAAAAAGGAGAGGGCGAATGTGAAAAAGAGAGTTTGGAGGCCCTGGATACAAGCATTAGTGGTAAAGGACATAGAGAGGTCAGGCAAGTGATTTAGAGCTACCTGAGAGAATAATGCAGTAATCCAGACTGCAGGGTTGAAGGACGTGGGAGTCTGGCCAGGGAGCAACTGATGGGGAAGAAAGGAGGACTGGCCCTTTTACTTCTGTTGTTACATGGTATGTCTTATTTAGTCTGTAAGTACTATTTTCTTTTAATAAGTTTCTCCTACTGCAGGCAGGACATGGTTTCCTGCAACATTCAGCGTGCCATACTGGTTTTCACTTTCCAAGCAGCCTGGGACAAGGGAGGCCGCTTCTTTGAAATTAAATAGGTCTCGCATTTACAAGAGTTTGTGCTATTGGCATTGTAAATGACAGTGCCTTTTATTTATGTGTTAATTATCAAAACGGATAAATAAAAGTCATTGTCATTTACAATGCCAATAGCTTAAACTCTTGCAAACGCGAGACCTATTGCATTGCAAGTGTTTGTTTTGGAAGTTGGCAGGTTTGTCTCTGGCGCCATTACTGAGACACAGGTGGGGCTTGGAAAAAACTAGACTATATTTGCAAACATGAATTCAAGGTGCTGGTCGTGTTCAGTCAATTTACACTGCAGCAATCAATGGCAGGGTTAAAGGGCACCTCCAAGAGGCATTCTTAGATAAAGAAGTCATAAAGTCTGGCAGTGTTTACTGAGGGCTGCTTGTCTTGCTAGCTGTGCAAATATGTACCCTTTATTTCATCTCAATCTTGCATAGGCCGGGTGAGAAAGGCCAGGCCTGCAAATAAAACAGAAGTGATCTTTTTAACCCCTTCCAAGGTTTTCCTTTCATGACACAAGCACCCTACAGCTCTCGGGCCTCAAATACAATCTTACTGAAGAATGGCATGGCACACCTCATGGCACATCTTCTCTCAGACAAGAGGAAAGGTAAATAGTGCGAAACTTTGAAATGGGTGCAGCGGCTCTTTCTTTTGGGTGAAAGGTGTGCATACTTACCCGCTGTTTGCACTAGCAAAGGACAACCAGGAAGAGGCTGAAGGTCAGCCTAGTTCCTGTTTGAAATGAAGAGCTCGGATGTCCTACGTTTATGTAACTTTTTGTATAAAGTACTAAATTACACTACCACCAGCATTTCTCGTTGTCAGTGTCCAGGTTGAGGGCCCAGTGAGACAAAGGCGTTTAAGAGTCCTAAGACAACAAAACCATATACATTTACTGAACAGGGATGGGTATAGAGCTAGCCTCTGATAACTGGAAGTTGATGAGGGCCTCCTTACATGTGCCCCTGTAATCCAAAATGGAGGGTTACAGTATTCCTGAGTTTTGTTTCCTGTGCAAATTTCACAAGTAAAAACTGGGCAAATTTGCAAAGGAAAAAGAGGTGGCAAAGAGCCAAAACAATGTGCTGCCGAGCGCCACGCAGGCACCCTTGCACGATGATGCAAGTATGCTTACGTTGTAAGCAGGATTGTTTTAGTGCAGGAAGGGGCACCTTCCTGCAAAACAACAGTTCCCTGAGAATGCAGCACACATAGAAAGAGGAAGTAATGTGGAGAAATAAAGATATTTCTCATCGGCGCGCCTCACCTGCGGAGGCGTAGCATTTTGACGCATTCCCAGTTCTACCACTGATAGTAAATCTGGGAGTGCACCACAATCCATGGGTGGCTGCACGGGAACATCCACGCTCCACCCATTAAATGCCTCCCTGAGACAGAGCAACATAACACAGTGTTTTGCACTGCGCTGCATTACTCTGGATTAATCAAGCCATGCAAAGCAGCGCAAGGTGGCCTTGCATGGCTTGATAAATAAAACTTAAGACCCAAGTCGCTCTTGCACCCCATTGCGTAGGGCAAGGGTGATGCATCTCTGTCATAAATCTGCCCTTGAATCCTGATTGGTGCAGTGGAGAATAGTAACTTGTGTATGTTTAGTGCTACAAGGTCCCAATCTGTGATAGAAAGCACTGTGAACATGTAAGCCATTCATTTAAACTTGCATTACACACAGTATAAGATAGACTGCAACAAAATGCACAAAAAGGTTTAAGATAAAAAAGTGAATCTAAAATATAGATTTTAGTAATACCCAGACTGTACGGAGTGCAAAGTTTTTATAACTGGTTTTTAAAAAGAACACAGTTTGCAGCTTACCTGGTAGCTCCCTTACAATACCTCTTGAAAAGAATAAATGTGTGCCACAATTTGTCTGACTTGTTTAACATTTTTAGGACTAAAATAAGAATAGTTGGGGAGAGGAGTTGGCCTAACAGCTAGGGCGGTCGCCCTGGAATCTGGGGAACTGGGTTCGAGTCTCGGCAATGACGCTGAACATCCTGTGATTCTGGGCAAATCACTTAATCTCCCCGTGCCTAACAAAAATGAATGTGTCCTCATGTAATGCAACTGGTGCTATGTAAAGCGCTCTGATACCCGATTTGGGTCAAATTCGCGCTATATAAAACTCTGTAAAATAAATAAAATAAGGAACCAATTTTTTAAATATTTTTGTCTTGTAAAAGCACACACGTCACAGTTTAGCTGTAAGCTCCCTTACAATACTTGTCAAAAAGAATTCTTGTGTGTCATCAGGAAGCTCCAGTTGATTCCATTAACTAAAGCCAATACCGGCTTCCAGGCGCCCTTTACATTTGCAGATTGACCAGTTATGCACATTTACATTACTTTCAGGCAAGCAGGCACCCTGGCAAGGAGGCTTGTTTAGCTCTCTGCGCCTCCCTCAGCACAGGAGACTCCTTGCGTCACACTTCAGCTGGAGCATTTAAACTATTGGAATGAACCGTCCTGGGATGGTTATCTTTTCCCAAAAAGTAGGGGAACTAATTTTCTAAAATCAAAAAAGTATAGGCACGTCATGCTCCTCAGACCCCTCCCCCCACTTTGGCCACTGCACTGAAGGCACCTTTAAAATTGTCAATATGTCCTCTATAAACTTCCAGAGCACAACATGCAACCCATATTTCAGCTTAAAAAGAAACACTTCGTAACTGGAAATAGCATGATGGAGCATGGAGCAGGTGCAGGTGCTTAGGGTGTCACAGGTTTGGGAAAATGTAATTGAGTGCTTCCTTTTACATTTCAGCCCCATGGTGTTCTTTCTCTCGGAAATGCCCCTTCACCACGTACTGCACACTTATTCATTCTTACTCTAATGTTGAGAGATTATAGTCATGTAATTTCTGTCCGTAATTACCGCATTCCCTAACATGTCACTCACTCACTCACTCACTCACTCAATCACTCCATTTCTCAACCATATGGGCCCACCAATAACAGATTTAAGCAAGGACATTTATAGCTCCTATGTGCCCTTGCGCTCTCATGAACCCCTTTTACTGAAATAGGGCAAATGCAGCAAAATGAAGAGTGGTACCCAACAGCACTCGCTTCCACCAATGGCCTTACACAAATACACTTCTGCCAGGCAGTGTTCCATTATGTTATCTAGCTTTTGTATAGTTGTGCAAATGCAAAGCATGAAAATGCCATTAGAGTAGCAGCACCGTGTTCAAAAGCTGACCACAGGGATTACAGGCACTCCTGTTGGCTCGCTTAGAATAGCTTGTGGCTGAAGTATATTCTATGTGAAAAGAGTTTGGTGTGATGTGTGAAGTCCTCACAGGCAGAATGGTTGAGCACATCAAAACTGCATGTGTCGTACGAAAAACAGGTCTACATGTTTCAGCCAAGGAGACTCCAAAAGGTGTCACGGCTTTCGTCAGGACCTAAGAGGATGCTGCTGCACACAAAAAAATGTGAATGGTGATAAACAGATAATATTAATACTGAAATACAAAACCAGTAATCCTGCTGTTTTCAGTTCTAGGTTTATTGATCGTACCCGTTGCGTACGGATAAGAAGCCTCACCTCAACCTGGCGACAGCTCAGGGAAGGGGGCACCGCTCTCTCCGTCGGTACGCCTGGCAGTACGTAAGCTGCAACCAGAGGTTGCCCCACCTCCGGTTGCAGCAGCATCCTCTTAGGTCCTGACGAAAGCCGTGACACCTTTTGGGGTCTCCTTGGCTGAAACATGTAGACCTGTTTTTCGTCCGACACATGCAGTTTTAAATCCATACTGCAGGTGCACTGTTTTTAATCCTGGCAGCGAGAACAAGCTAATAAAGGCAACTTCTTTGTTCCCGTTCCCATCCTCGATGACCAATGGGCCTTCTGCTGTGCGCAGACTAGGGAAGTTTCACTAAATAGCAGGCATAAGTTGTTACATTTTAAATTCCTTTGGAGAGCATACATGACCCCGGCTAAACTCCACGCTATTGACCCCTCCCGTCCTCACAATTGTCGCAATTGTAGCGGCCCTTATGCCGACTTCCCTCACTTGACATGGACTTGCCCTAGGATTGTTGAATTTTGGACAGCCGTCTTCGAAACACTATCACTAATGACACAGCTGGAATTGGCCCCCTCCCCAGAGGTTGCGTTGTTAGGCTATGTACGCAATCTACCTAAGAAACTTCGCAAATTTATGGCTCTGGCAATGCTTCTGGCTAAACGTGAGAATGCGCTTCGTTGGGGTAGTAACACAGCTCCAACAAAAAGTGCATGCCTTGCCAGCCTCACCTTTTGCAACACAAACTGTGAATTATACGCTGCACTACTCCCACCTAAGTCCCGACCGAAGGATATTTGGAACCCACTCAAGACATATTTACAGGCCTTGGCACTTGGCTCTCCTGCACTCACTCCAGATCGTATAGTTCCGACGGGTGTGGGTTGAGCGGGCTGGATGGGCAGAGGCCTTTTTGAAATAGTGTCAGTTGCTTGGGCGATGGGTGCTTGCTTGGCTGTGGTGGGTTTGGGGTCTTGATCACCGGGTGAACGTGTGCAGGTCATTTATTGCATGTGGAGCTGTTTTTCATATTTCTTTTGCTTTGACATGTGACTAAACATGATACTGTCATGCGAGTGGAATTGTTACCACCTTCTTACAGGAACAAATGTAACAGTAATATTGACTGTCTATGTTGGAAAAATGATAAATAAAGTTATAAAAAAAAAAACTTCTTTGTTCCCGTTAGTTAGTCTTAATATCACTACTTACACAGTTACATTTTTTTGCTGCGCTGCGCCCTCAGCATAACCCTGCGGCACTCAAAGTACGCCCCGCGGGCCACTTGCGGCCCGCCAGACCATTTCATGCGGCCCCAGTGGAAATCATCAGGCATGGAATCAGCACCATTTCTGCCTGTTGTAATTCCTCGGGGGCCGCATTTGCTGGTAAAAGCATGAAAGGGCCATGCCATGACAACCAGTGTCTCGCATGCTCACCTGTAGCCCCCCCACCCTCACCTGCCTCTCTGGCGTCACTTGCTCACCCTGCCATTGAGTGCATTGACTGTGCTGCCTGTAAGTGCTGCTCACTGACAGTGTGGTTCTTTAATCTCGCAATTGGTGCCAGTAGAACAGAGCTGACTCTGTAGTTAAATTTATGTTTTTAAGGCCCCTGGGTAGGGTTTCAGCCGAGCCCGGACTTTCCTTCCTCATGGTCTCAGAGCAGGCAAGTGGTGTTAACAGAATAAATAAAATAAGGATCCAGCAATGTCCTCACGTGGATCCATGGGCTGCGCCTAGCCTTTTGTTTTATGGCATGACTTCACTTTAGGTACATGCAGGGCTTTAAGTGTGCCGGGTCTCACCGGGTCTGAGCACCGGCAGTTTTTTAAAGGGGGCCTCGAAACGGGTCTCTATCGGGCTCTGTTTTGTGCCCTGGCATAGGCGGTCCATTTTTTTCCGGACTGCAGTGACAGCAGGCACATCGATGTGTGCTGCTCACACTGCTCACTTCTCACTAGTGGAGAAGTTACGGCATGACATCATGCCAGGTGAGCGTTGTAGGGGAAGGGAAATCCTTTAAAGAGAGTCATTTTCTCTCTGGATTTCCCTTCTCTTTTTGAAACGCAGGAGCAGCAACATCGTGGTGGTGGTGTCAAGCAAATAGTCCTGACTTGTTGTAGGTGTGATGTTACTTGTTGTATCATAACTGGATGCAATGACAGAAACAACAAAATACAAGTTGGGCGGCACACTATGCTAAGCGCAGATTTTCAGCATACGTGTTTTAAGCCACGCCCTTAATTACATTGGCCACGCCCCTTTCAGAGACCCCCCAGTTTTTTCATTCCACTTAAAGCCCTGGGTACATGGGATGCTACAGGTTCTCGGTTCACAACAGTGGTGCTACGGAAAGTTTACAAGTGGAATTGGGGGCGATGCAGTTTATACACAAAGTTATATGCCTCGGAAGCTGCCCAGCAGGATAATTATGTATAAATCCCAGCTTTCACACTTTATTAAATTGTGCAATTCTGAGTGAAACATTTATATGCCGGTGTTGTGGAAAATATTTCTAACATTTATTACAGGCAAGTCAGCTTGCGTTGTGCATTACCTAAGAAAGTGTATTAATTTATAGTCCTTCAACACTACCTGTCTGAGTCGTGGCACAGATGTAGCATCAGGTCCATTATTTTGCAGAATTGAACAGCAAATAGTTATTGGTTTTGGCACGCATTAGGTAGAGTCAAAGCTGAGGGGACAGGGGCACAGGGTGTACTCAGAGATGAATGGGCAGAGGCAGAATGAAACGGCAGATGTCAGGGGAAGGGGCAGAGAAAGGAAAAACAGAGGGACTGGCAGACTCCGTATGAGTAAAGCATAAAAGCAGAATGAAAAGCGCAGTGAGGATGTATGGAAAGGATAGGGGGTTAACCGAAGAGTGCGAGTGAGTAGGAGCAACGTGAAATATGAGCGCAGAGTAAGGGTATTGCAGGTTATGAGGAGTGTGAGGGGGCAGGAGCAGAGTAAGGATAGGAAGAGTGTGCTGCTTTATACATAAGGACTATATTGAGCGATATATATGGAAGGTGAGTGCTAAGTCAGGGACATGGGCAAGGAAATAGTGAGGGGTACGAAAATAATGGAAGCAACAGCTAGCAGCAGAGTGAAGGGAAGCAATGGATTGAAGGTGTAAAGTAGAACTGCAGGCAGGACAGAGGGACTGGCTTATCAGTAGAGTAAACCTTCAGTAGAGCAAAGGTGTATAGGCACAATGAGGCAGTAGGGCACAATGAGAGGGTAGGCGTAGAGTGGTGCGTTAGCGTGCAATGAGAGGTTAGGCGTAGGATGAGGTTTAAGGGCACAATGAGAGGGTAGGCAGTTATGATAGGGTATGAAGAGAGTGAGAGAAACAATGCTGAATAAAGTAGAGAAGTGTGGCACCAAAAAGGTGTGACCAGATAGGGGTAGAGTGTGAAAGAGAGAGAGCAGGAGCAGCATTAAAAAGTCAAGGTGTGGAGAGAGGGAATGCAGTTTAAGACGTTGGGGCCAGAGTAGGTGCAAAATGACAGGCTACGAGCATAGTTAAATAGAAGGGCCAGGAAATTAGTATAAGGGGTAAAGTAGAGGAATATAGCAAGCATGAAACAGTCATAAGGTAGGGTCCGAGTTAGAGCGCAGGGTCAGAGTGAATGCATAGGATCACAGCAGACCCTAGGAGCAGAGTCTTTGAGTGTAGGGCTCAGGAGCGGACCCTAGGAGCAGATTCATTGAGTGTAGGGCTCAGGACCAGACCCTAGGTGCAGAGTCATTGAGTGTAGGGCTCAGTGAAGAATAGTAGTAGACGTGCTGCCTGATACATGCATTATTATGAAATGACATGCACCTTCCTGAGATGATAGTCATTTTAGAGATGACACTACAATACTTCTGCTGCATTGTTGGGCAAGCTCATTGACTGGGAGAAGGCAGCGTGAGAAGGCAGCAGGTCTCTTGCCCATCATGTCGGTCATTGGGCAATTGTAAATGTGCATTACAGCCTGAGTACATGAATGCATGTATTGTGTGGGCCCATGCATGCATATTACAGCATGGGACCATTTATGCATGTACTGTCTGGGTCCATTAAGAATATGGGAGCCTGCTGTCACTGATGCTTGTATTGCCTGGGGTTACATGCATATGGTAAGTTTCATGAGCTTAGGTGTGTACAGCGGGCTGGACAGAGGACAGGAATCCTACCTCTGTCAATGCACTTTGCATGTACGCTTCTGAGTTTTGCTGGATGATATTGAGGCTTGGTACTGTAAACTCTTAACAGGGCCATTAAGGGTTGTGCGGAGCGACTTTAAGAGGCATAGGGGTATGAGTTGTGTCTTCTAAGAGACAAATAAAGGGTGTGTCTGCGCCAACTGAGGGCCTAAGAGCCGGGAACTGGGTGCTTGTCAAAACAAGGCAAAGATGAAAAACTATGGTCAGAAACACACAGATCCCAGTAAAAATACAAATATTGACAGTATTTATTCGGGGTACAAACATTCCTCTATCACATTTCGAAATACAGCATTGTCTAGTAATGTTTTGAAAAGGGGGTGATTTTTTTATTACCCCATTAGCCCCGCCCCCAATGACCCCTCCCCTTCCACCGCCCCCGCCCCCATCGTGCAGGCCCATCTGTGCAGCCCTCGGCCACAAGCCAGACTGCAATTTTGGCCCCCGAGAAAAAGTTTGTGAGTACCCATGCCATAACCCGTCCTTGCCTCTCTCATCTGTTGGATTTAGTATATCCTAAATAGAGCAGGTATACAAAACATCCCTGAGCTCCTTCCTCTCAGAGAGGGAGTTGTAGCCGTTGGCGGGACTAGGGATTCCCGCCAGGAGGAGAATCCCAGATGATGAAGCATGCCACCTTCGGTGGGTGAGTGATTACGTCCTGAAAGGGATTATCCCACAGGCTTCCCTGTGTGATTTTTGAATGTCTCTGTCTGTTTGCTTCGTTATCTCAGACCCAAGGATTTCTATGTTGTTTTTTGACATTTTATCTCTATACCTGATCAATGAATTAGAGCATAGTATAAGGTCAAGTGTGCTTGGTGTTACTTATTGTGAACTAAGTTGCTATTTTACGGATCAGCAGCACTCCACGCACTCAACCCAGGTCGCAACAACAACTGCAAGCTAGCTTCGCCGGCCGACACCCACGGACCCTTCAGCTGTCACCGCTGCCGGCATATCTGCAGCACCGCCAAGACCACGGACCCAGCACAACCCACCCGCAAAAACACAACCGAACCGAAGTTCCTTCAATGCATCCTCCTCAACGTCCGATCCCTCCACAAACACGCCACCGAAATCTGGGACCTCCTCGACAACACCACCCCGGACGTAGCGTTCTTCACCGAAACCTGGACCAACACCACCCCGGGACCGGACATCGCCATTGCCATCCCCGAAGGGTACAAGATCTCCAGAAAGGACCGCTCACCCGCCCGGGAGGAGGAATCGCCATCGTCCACAAATCCACCCTCCGCCTGAACACACTCCCCGACGAGCCCACAGACATGATGGAACATCTACACTTCAAGATACAGACCAACCCTACCACCACCCTCCGAGGAACCCTCATCTACCGACCCCCTGGACCCCGCGGACCGTTCACCAACTCCATCACGGACATCATCTCCCCGCATGCCATCGCATCCACCAACTACACCCTGCTGGGAGACCTCAACTTCCACATCGACAACCAACTGGACCCCAACACTGCATCCCTCCTGGACAACCTCCACAACATTGGACTTCGCCAGATCGTGACCGAGCCCACGCACTCAGCAGGACACACCCTCGACCCCCTCTTCACTACAGGAAACTCCATCACCTTCAGCCACACCACCGAACTCCCATGGACTGACCACCGTTGCGTCCACTTCACCTTCAGAACACCCATCATCCACAGACACCAGCACCCACTCCCACAAAGAAACTGGACCAGAATCGACGACCAGCTTACCTCTTCACTCAGCAACTCCACCCCAACCATCGTGGAAAACGACGACCCCAACACAGCAGCCCGAACCCTGCTCAGATGGATCTCCGACAGCACCAACACCATAGCCCCCCTCAAGAAAAACAACAACACCCACGCCAAGAAAGCCAGATGGTTCACCTCCGAACTTTGGGAGTCCAGACGCACCCGCCGCCGCCTCGAACAGACCTGGAGGAACACCAAATCCACAGAAGCCCACAACAACTTCAAAGCCGCTACCAACGCCCACCACCAACTCATCAGAGAAACGAGGAAAAAAGCGATTGAAGACAGAATCTCCACACACGCACACAACAGCAAAGAGCTCTACAACATCATCAAGGAGTTCGCCCAACCCACCAGCGAGTCGACTGACATCCCTCCCTCACAAGACCTCTGCGACAAACTCAGCACCTTCTTTCACCACAAAATCAAGAGCATCTACGACAACTTCGACGAAGACAACGAACACACGGAACCCCCACCAACAACCCTCGACACCCTGAAACCAACGATTGACAGCTGGACAGCCCTCACCACCGAAGACACACCGAAGATGATGAAGTCAATCCACTCCGGGGCCCCCACAGACCCCTGCCCCAACCACATCTTCAACAGAGCCGCCGACACCATCGCACCCACACTCCGCCACACCATCAACTGCTCCCTGGCGACCGCCTCGTTCCCCGATGACTGGAAACACACCGAGGTCAACGCCCTCCTGAAGAAACCCTCGGCGGACCCCACCGACCTCAAAAACTACAGACCCATCTCCCTGCTCCCGTTCCCAGCGAAAGTTATCGAGAAAGCCATCATCAGCCAACACGCCACATTCATCGAAAAGCACAACATCCTCGACTCCTCCCAATCCGGCTTCAGGAAAAACCACAGTACGGAAACCACCCTCCTCGCCGCAACAGAGGACATCCGCACCCTACTGGACAAAGGAGAAACAATAGCCCTCATCCTCCTCGACCTCTCAGCGGCATTCGACACAGTCTCCCACCGCACCCTATTACGCAGACTTCACGACGCAGGGATCCAGGACAAGGCCCTCGACTGGATCAGCTCCTTCCTCTCCGGCAGAACGCAGTGGGTCCGACTCCCCCCTTTCCTCTCGGACCCTACGCCAACCACCTGCAGAGTCCCTCAGGGATCCTCCCTCAGCCCGACGCTCTTCAACGTCTACATGGCTCCACTCACCCCCATCGTCAAAACCTACGGACTCAACATTGTGTCATACGCAGACAACACCCAACTCATCCTCTCCCTATCCAACGAACCCAACACCGCCAGACTCAACTTTCGAGAAGGCATGGAAGCCGTTGCCAAATGGATGAAAAACAGCTGCCTACAACTTAACACCAACAAGACGGAAGTACTCATCATGGGCCCAAACCCCGACGGCTGGAACGACACCTGGTGGCCCCCCGCGCTCAGAAACCCGCCCACCCCCACGGACCACGCACGCAACCTGGGAATCATCCTGGACTCCGAGCTCAAAATGGACTGCCAGATCAACTCAGTCTCGTCCTCATGCTTCCACAACCTCCGCCTCCTACGTAAAACCTTCAAATGGATCCCCCTCGAGCACAGAAAGACCGTCACTCACGCCCTTGTCACAAGCAGACTCGACTACGGCAACGCACTCTACGCCGGAATAAACAAAAACCTCACCCGCAAGCTACAGAACATCCAAAACGCTGCCGCAAGACTGGTCCTCAACCTGCCAAAACACTGCCACATCTCCCAGCACCTGCACACACTCCACTGGCTCCCCATCGAGGCAAGAGTCACCTTCAAGATGCTCACCCACGCACACAATGCCCTCCACGACACCGGACCAGCATACCTTAACAGCCGACTCAATTTCCACGCACCCCAAAGGACCCTACGATCAGCCCAGCTCTCCTACGCCGTGGTCCCACGCACCAGAAAAACCAGATCGGGAGGCCGCTCCTTCTCCTTCCTCGCGGCCAAGGCCTGGAACGCCCTTCCGCTCCACCTCAGACAGACAACATCACTTCCCATCTTCATAAGAGACCTCAAGACCTGGCTCTTCGACAGACCCCCTACCTGATGGACCGGAACCTGCAGCCCCAACCCCCAGCGCCTTGAGACCCTTACAGGTGAGTAGTCCCGCTTAACAAACGCTTGATTGATTGACTATGCTTGAGGGATGTGTCAGTGTTTCGAGCTAAGGAATACTCCAGGACGGGAAGCTGTAAGAGCTACGTTTATATGGTCTTCCTGAAGGTGATATGGTTTTAAAGGAGAAGGAGTTCAATGGTTTGCTACTATGACATAGAAAACACTTGCACTTTAATTTATAGCAAATTGTTGCATCTGAGGCTGCGTTGAATGCTTTGAACGTGTAATGTTTCCTGTAGAAAGTTTGGTCCAGTTCACAGAATTACTTGGTGAGGTATGTATCTTTGTTCATAGACGACATTTTTACTATATGCTCAAGGATGCAGGCAACAAGATGGTGGATTCACATGGTATTTCACAGCTATAGGAGTGGCAGGAGCAGGCCTAAATGTTAGGTCTTCTAACTTTATGCAGTTTAGTTTGACATTCAGGCTCAGCCCGAATGTCCCAGAAGAGGAGCTACAAGGGTAGACTCGTCAGGAGGGAACTAGCATCATGTGCCCACCCAAGACAAATGATCGGTCAACTTGACAGCAGCACAGCCGGTGAGGAAGGGCCTGCAGATGCTTGTGGGGAGGGAGGGTAGGAGAAATCAGGGCTTGGGTGTCCAACAAAACACACAAAGCAAAATTACTTTGAGCAGGTACTGATGCTTTATTTCGCACAGTTTAAATGTACAGACATCACACAGATACAAATACCACTGCAAGTGGAAAATAAACTGCACAGTTTACACCACAGGCATAGTATTAATTTTAATAACAATAGAGGGTTGATTTGGAAATCAGCCCTGTAGGGCCCCCTTTCTTTCCTCTCCGCCACTGTTTTCATGGAGAAAAGGCCTCCATGAAATCAGTGGCTGTGAGGAAAGTCGTAATATGCTTGGCAGGACCGCGGCAGTCCACCCAAGCATATTGATGCCTCTTGACTGCCGCACCACCACCAGGGAACACCGATTCCCTAGCGGAGTTGGCAGTCCTAGGGCGGCACGACCGGCAAGGTCGTAATATGGCAGCTGGAAGACCACCACTGCCGCCCACCATGAGTCTGGCAGTCTGAGGACCTCCAGACTAGTAATTAGGCCCTAAGTGTTTGGGTGTCATTTTAAGGGAATTAAGTTACTTGTTCCCGTTTGATATTGCTACCAGAGTGAAAATTTTGTTGAATCACCTTCAGGTTCCACTCAATATGGATCTCGAGATGGGGAAAGTGATGGCCCCTGCTTACATGTGATGAGAGCTGGAATGAAGCATAGTGCTGGAGCGGTGAGTCGGGTTACATTTTTCAACTGTTACCACCATAATCTGAGAGCCTGCTGATTTTCAGCCATCGATCACACTTTCAGTACTCTTTCCCTGCCACCATCTAAGTTCCAGCACATGCATAAAATAGCTTGCATCATAAAACCTGTTTTCTAAAGATGATCCACTACCACATGGCTAATATTGAGACAACATACTTTATGAAATTATACTACACATTTTAAAGAAACCATTTGCCAAGGGCACTGATATTGGCAATGGATGTAAATAGGTTTGGAAAGAGTGAATATCATTTTTACCCACATCCACATCTCACACCTCTGTGCTAAAAATGAGACTACTAAAAACAGTGTATAATTATGTATGTTATTTTAGTTACTCCAAAGTATCCTTCATTTGTGGAAAATTGACAGATTTTCATAGAGCAAATCTTCTGATAGGAATAAAATTGGGTTTATGACCAGGGATAATCCTAAATGTGGGTGTTGGTGTGAAACCTCACCAGATTAGCCTCTGAATTCATAGGAGGAGGGACAGCTGTGTAGCATGGGCCTGGATGAGATACCACACGGGGCCAACCCCTCCTGGTACAGTCAGCGGCCCGATTATATTGTGCATCTGGGTTAAGCAATTGTGCACATAGGTCAGTAGTGAAAACATAATACATGATCCTGCCTCCCCCGAAAACAACACAAAATAACCTATTTATAAAAGCCATTTTGAAGTATGTAAATTAGTAGAAGTACACAACCCTTTGGCAGGAGAGCTCCGCCTCCTACTCTCCTATGTTTTCCCTACGGAGAGATTCGCCCCTGTGACAGAGATCTCCCTACATGCTGTAATAAATGCGGGAGGGACAAGGGGGATTGGTTGGAATATTGGGAATACTTACTTCTAAATAGGTGGCGGGTCTAGGGAAGGACTGGTTAATACAAAACATACACCCACACAAGACAATTTCTAGTCCCAAAATAGATGTTTAACTATACTACAGAAATACTACTTACAAACAGACTTACATGTTTATATTTATTTTAGCCCAGCCTTGGAATAGGTCAAGCACCACACATGGCAAGCCACTGGTATTGCAACACACTATAGAAATTAATGGTGGGGCAATACACTAACAGATAGGTACATTAAATTAAATAACATTTTAAATTAAACTGCAAATTCTTTTCAACTTTATTATTTAGAAAAAAAGATTGAATGTTATTTTTTAGTGTACAAAATAACAATATGTAATTATATCATAAATAATAAAATAAAATTCAAACCATAAAATCAGTTGTTGGAGTCTCTACCCATTCATTTGAAGGGGAAGGGAATTGTAAGTATGAATCTCCACATGGAATGGTGAATTCCATCCTTGAGGAGATCTAAACCTCGGTGTAGATCTACATGTGCGGAGATCTCCACATGTAAACTTACTTTTGTGAACCGGACCCCACATGTTTAAAGTGTCTCCCATTAAATGTATTTCAATTTGTCAAACTGTGTCAGAAATATTTTACACATTTACAATTTAGTTCATTTTTGATTGAGATAATTTGAAGGAGTGTGAGACAACCAATGTCTCCTTGCACCCCCTGGTAAACAACTGTTATGATCATCAATGATTTATAACAAAAACATTAATCTATAAAAGATTTATGAAATAAGCAATTTGTTAATCGTGTGAAGATTTTATTGGGGCATCACCATTTGACTGGCAGGGACATATCACTACAATTTACTTCTCCGAACATTTACTCACTTGGAAGGCATGGAGCCCCACTAACTAAGGGCCTCATTTATGAGGTTTTACCGTAGGCCAGCGCCGCAGGCCTTCCTGCTGCGCTGCCCTACGGTAAAAGAAAATGGCAGGAATGCGCCGTATCTATGAGATACGGCGCATTCCTGTTCTTTTCCCCTGCGCCGGCGCACAATGGGCTGCCGGGCGCCAACGCAGGCACCTTTGCACCATGGTGCAAGGGAGCCTGGGTTGCTTACATGATTTTTTTTGTGCAGGAAGGGAAACCTTCCTGCACAAAAACAATCACAAGAGGCTTTTCATCTTTCTATGTGTGCTGCAGAATGCAGCACACATAGAAAAAGGAAAAACGAGGAGAAATAAAGATATTTCTCCTCATTGTGCCTCCCTTACGCCTTCCCTGGGGTGGCGTAAGTTTTGGCGCTGCCTCAGATTTACAATTTTTCGTAAATCTGGGGCAGTGTCAAAAAGCCATGGATGTTGCTGGGAACGCCCCCAGCAACACCCATTGCACGCCCCTTTAACGCAGAAAACTGCGTTAAAGGGAACCATATTTACGAGGCAGCATTAAGCCATAAAAAGTTGCTTAGTGCTGCCACGTAAATATGGAGCAGGCTCCTGCGCCACGGAACGTCACAAAAAGTGACGTTCCGGTGGCGCAAGGGGTATCACAAATGAGTCCCTAACAGTTTGGGCTTAACTTGCCAAGAAGTGCTAGACACAGTACTCCAATTGTTAATATGCTTATAATGGCAGGTGATTAATACTTTGAAACTGCCTCATGGAGGTATGATGGTGCTGTAAAAGGGAATATCAAAACTTAAGTAAAGAAAACTTATGTAAAGAAACAGAAATGGAACACAGCCGCACACAATTTGAGTGCGGGGATTAATGATGACATCACATCATACAGCAGTAATAATATCCCCAGTTAGTATTATCTCCACATTGTGATATTTTGACAAATGCCTAGGACATTATTCTGCAAGTATTTACTTTTGGTTTTCACTAGCATCATATTGGTAAAAACATTTCACATTTCATTCTTGACGAGATGTCAAAATACTTTAAGTATGATGCAGTTGAAGCAGTATTTCCACACAATTCTAAATATGTGAAAGGGTAAAAATAAGTGGTAATCAGCTTGAAGCTAATTTTTGCCCTGAGTACCTGTTACTGCTCATTGTTGCACAGACCATGTGTTACTGGGGTCTTTTGAGTCCATCCCGAAAAAAGTAGTACCAAAAGGCTGACATTTATGTTATTTACTGTTTCATGGACCGTCAACATCTCAAGAGATCTTCTGAACTGCAAGGCAGGAATTGTTGCCCTCTCCCGCTCTCTGCTATGTGTTCTTCAATAGTTTTTGACTAGCCTTTGAAACCGTTATTGCAAATATACTCTGCACAGTTCGTTCCCATCGTGACTTATGGAGCGGGTGTTTGGGGCTTGGGTGACCACAGCCCTCCAGAGGGAGGAGAATCATGTCTGTAGGAGGTTAGTATCAGCTCCTGTATCTACCTCCCATTTTATCAGCCACAGCGAATTGGGCATAGATTATTTGAGCGACCATATTCACAGTCGTCCGGCCATCCTGTGGCTATCCATCTGGAGCTCGGAAGATGCCATACTAACAAAGAATATAATTAATAACTGCCAGGCTTGTGATAAGGGCCTCTCCATCCCTCGGTTTGCTTATGTTAAAAAAAACCTGGAAGGAATACGCCTAACCGATTTGTTTTTGGACAGAGAGCCACAGACTGTTGCTTGTAGAAAGCAAGGGCAGCTTCTATTAATGGAGAAAGCCGCAACAGACCGAGTGAGGGCTGCAAGTAAGAAAACGAGTGTCAAAGAATACTTGTATTTTAATTTAGGGGAGTCCCCCTCGGACTATTTGTTGAACACAGATAGGAATTGGATACGATATTTATTGTTCAGCTTTAAGGCTGGTATAATAAAATATGTTTTATGTTTTCCCACTAGGCATCAGCAGGAGCTTGATCTGAGGATATGTCCCAGTAACAATAAGCCCAAACAAACTATGATGCACTTTCTTTTTTTCTGTGGTTTTTATTGATTTGTAATTGGATTTACATAGCGCTTACTACCCCATACGAGGCGTCAAAGCACTTTTTTAGCGAGTAGCACGCTACTCCAGAACCCTTAAAGAATTAGTGGTGAATTAGTATAGTGAAAATATGAAAGTAATTTGAGCGGAGGATATGTTAGTCAGTTATTTGGAATGAGAAGGATAGTGGAGAGATAGAAGAGGGAAAAGGTTTGCATATATATATCGCTTGCTACCCCTGATGAGGTGTTAAAGTGCTTTTTTCGGCGAGTAGCACGCTACTCCGGAACCCATAAAGGATCAGTGGTGAATTAGTATAGTGAAATATGAAATTAGTTTGAGTGGTGGACATGTTAGTCTGTTATTTGGATTGAAAAGGATAGTGGAGGGATAGAGGGGAAGGATTTAGAGTTTTTTAAAATGTATTTATGTGTTATATACAAAAAGATTTCTTATGCCTTTTATGAAATCTAGAAAGATACGGTCCTGTACGGAGGCGTACCTTGTATTACATACCTTGACTGATGATGAATCCTGTTGTTGTGTAGCTGTTTCTCAAAGCTGCTGTATCCTCCAGGAAAGCAATGTTAAAGGACTGATCTTACTAATTACTGACCGCTTATGTCTTGTTAAGCTAATTTTCTACACAACATGTGGATTCATTATGATATTGTCTGCTGTTAATCTTATCAGTTTTTTTGTCTTTTAATACTTATTACTGGTTTATGTATTTTGGTGCTTTTGCCTATTTGAACAGCGTTGTATGTATAAGTTGTGTGCTTTTATGGCTTATTTCATAGCCGAATAAAGTTGATTCAAACTAAAACGAAACAGTAGTTTTTGACTATATGTATAGTGCAGTGTTCCAGCATGGAGAAACTGCCTGGATCATCACATGCAAATGTAATAGATCTTATTGGTTTAAGGTTAAGGGAAGATTGGGAGATGTAGGAGGGGCGAGGAATGTTAAAGGTGAACTTTACAAACCTGGACACCAGCAAAGGTATGGTTGTGAAAGCGATGTGGAGATCTGTTTTATCTTTCCTTTACTCAGGGCTTTAAGTGGGGAAAAAAAACTGGGGGTGCTCTAAAAGGGGCGTGGCAAATTTCGTAAATGGGTATGGCCTATCCGAGTAGGGGCGTGGTCTAAATCAAGATAACTAGCATTGTGTGCTTAAGAAAATCATGAAGTCGCATCCAGCAAAGGATAATAAAATAGGCAAAAGGGTATATTTATTAAGTATAAGCCATAAAATACCAAACACTTTAAAAAACATGTAAAAATTATTTACATTACTTAGAAATCTATTGCAGGATTTCCCAAAACCCTTGAAGATATTCATTGTGTCTATTTTGCTGGGGTTTCTCACAACAATTTTCTTCAGCAGACCTTCTACCTTTTGCCAGCCAACTCTTTACATACAGCTTTGCGTCAAATGTTTCAAATGGAGGACCATTGAGTTTTACCCATAAGCATGAAGAAATGGTCTCTACAAGAAGAGAGGCCCTTGTTGGACTAGCAATTAAGTTCATTGCGCTGAAACCTCTCTCGCAATCCGCATTACTTGCTGGCAGGGTTTCCATGCAATTACTAACTTTTTTAATGCTTCAGGGGTTTTCTTTCCACCAAAATCTTTGAAAAGTCTAAAAGCTTGGATAGTATCTCTTGCTGGCAGCTGAAACTCTGAACACAGCTTCTGGATATCTGTTTCACCATAAAGAATGCATTAATCACCAGAAGGCAAGTTGCCTGCATCTAGCACACTGAAGCTGGCTATAAGTTCTTTCTCAGAATCCAGGGCACATCGTTTATTGATATTTACAGACAGACTTTGGTAAAACTGATTTTGATTAAGGGCAACAGAGTTACTTCTACCATGGAAAAGAGGAACATTCTTGAATTTGCCCTCGTCAACTGCTCTCTGAGCCGCAGAAGCAAACTCCCCTGGTGAGTCCTTCATTGCTCTAAATATACGTACTTGACTAACCAAAAGTCTGTGGGCATTAACAATTGTAATGTCCCTCCTCTGTAAGGAGAGTGATAAGTCTTTGAGCTCTTGAAGTGCATCACACATTACCCCCAAATCTACCTTTGACCTTTGAGGCCCGAAAATAGAGCCCCCTAGAGACCACTTTCGAGGCCCCCAAAAAAGAACTGGGGGTGCTCAGACCCCCACAGACCCCCCACTTAAAGCCCTGCCTTTACTGACAGTGGCGAGTGAAAAATCTGAACTTCAGGCCATACATCCGACACCCAGACATAGGCTTTCCACTTTTAAAGTTGTTGGCGGCACTATTCGAAAAGTCTTTTTTTAAGATAATAAGAGCAATGGAATAAGTGAAGTTTGAAATGCTTAGACAAGGCAACAACCTGCAGTATTAAGTGCCACAAACCAGCAAGCTATTTTTAGGATAGTAATTATTATAAATATAAAAAATTCTTACCTACTTACTGGTTTATGCGCAACTCTTTTAAAATCTCTTGTGCTCTCAATCTGTCTTAAAATCTGTACTTAATAGAGGTCCTGCCCTCAGCATATAATGTCCTCGGTCCAAATCAATGCAAGGCACATTTGTGTCAGGTTCTTGAAATTGTGCAATTGAATGGTATCATGAACATGTACGAGGTACAGTACTGAACCTTCCACCATCTACATTCTTGATATCTGTTGCATACATGCTGAAGTTACGGATCACCTAACACAAGGGTCTGACAAATGTCGAAGAGTGCACTTTACAAGTTCTCTAGATAAGAAGAAGGATCTCACTATTGTGCCCTTCCCAAAGTGTATAGCATGGTTTATGCATTTTGGCGTTTTGATTTCCCTGCATGGTCCTTGATACAAGGAGATACACAGGTAGAGATATCTCATGTTGCTTGGTTATTTATGCAGGACTGCTAGGGAATACTAAAGCAAGCCATTGTTTTGTGAATAGCACCTTACTCACAACTCTGCCACGTATGTCTATTGGCACCAGCAATCACAATGGTTCAACATAGAGCTCATGTCCCAAAGAATTATTGGATGAAACAGAAAAATTACTGTGGCATGATATCGTGATAATCCAAAGCATAGATTTCCAGTGCAAAAATGTGAATTTATTCACCTCATAAATCCCATTTTAAAATCAATATTTGGACATTGCAAGTGCAAAGTGCCCCCCACGTTAGCAACAACACACAACCAAACAAATAAGTGAGACAATGAGTGAAAATATAAGGTATGTTGGTAAGCAAACAATCATATGGATCAGTCTTATAAGAATAGCCACAAGGTGGCCAATCCACACACTGTTGTGAAGTATCAGGAGGTTTGTTTGCATAGGTGCTGCAAGTAAGGGTGTGAGCGCTGCGGCAGCACCCCAAAAATATCCATGCTGGGATTCAGAAGGTAAATGAGCAATAAAGATGCCTTTACATTTTGAGTTTATCTTCCCACATTTGCTGTGCATTCAGAGACAAGTTTCAAATGTCAGGCTGTGTCTTCTGACAAACTGCTGCTTACTTGGAAATTGGTCATTACTTTTATTTTCCTGACCCCAAACTGAGAGGATTTGTAAAAGTGACCTAGGTGACAATTTTGCTGGGGTACTGGAAGTGAAAGGGAAAGCTGTAGGATGTCTCTTTTTTTCCTAACCAACAACAACATTTAAATACCTAAATTGAACTATACACATAATTCAAAACATATTAGCAATTAGGAAAGAACACATAAAGCACACTTTTGTATAATTCTGAAGTTTGATTGAAACATAGATTTTAATAGGATCTAAACAACTCAAGAAAGTTTATTTGGTGATGCACAAATGATAAATATTTGCTGAAACATGATTTCCACATGTTATCATTTGTGGGAGTTTTCTTTGCCTGTTTGGTGGTGATTCCTTGTCGCTCGCCCATACCACGCTCATCCTGCGAAGCACCCCTGGTGGGACAAGGGTCCCAGGGGCAACGCTGGTTTGTACACTCTGGAGTGGACTGCAACCTCCAGAGTGCACCTCTGTTCCTGCTGTTCCCCGCAGCTGCCGCGAGTGAGGGGGAGGCGTGGCCAACGCGCTCATAGCGCAGCCTCTCCCACCGCGACGCGGGACGCGTGCGGGACGAAGCCCGGACAAAGCCCGGTCCAAGGGCGGGCCCGTCTGTGCCCGTCCGGGGCCGTACGAGGCCGGGCAGGGCCACCCCTCTGACACGTCGTATCAGCCGTGCATTGCAGTGGTGAGTGGGGCATACTAGCTCTATGTCTGGGCCAGTATTTGTCATGGGCAAACGCAATATTACTCCAGCACTACGTAACACCACGTCCATTGATAGTATGCTGGAGAGAGCAGTTAACATTGTTAGCACCGAAATTGAGCTAACTGAGAGGCGCATGTCCCTGGGCCTAACAAAATCCCATCTTCCACTACAAATCGAGAATACTGATATTAGTGACTCTCAATTAATGTTGCCTACACAAGTTGATCATAGTTTATATTTACCAGCCCGAGAAAGCGAACTGGGCGCTGAAGGAATTGTGGACATTGTACAAATTGGGGTAATGGAGGATTCTGCATCTATGGTTTGTCCTAGGGACACTCTTGTATCAGCAATTGTGAATGCATCCCCGAACCCAGAAGTCTCCGGGGCAAAAAGGAAAAGGAAAACAGCTAAGCCGGTCTGTTCTAAACGGAAACAACCCATACGCTCGAATTCTCAACGCACTGCGCTAACTTCATGGATTCAGGGTTCGATAGCTTCAGCTGACTTAGTATCTGCTAGCGCTTCGGTTGATCTAACACCTTCAGAGACATTAAATTACTCTGTATATACGCAAACTGAATCTGTACCGACACCTTTTTCTAATCTTAGACTTGGGGATACTGCCATTGATATTATCATAGATACAATGTACGAACGAGTTAAAGTGCTTGTAGACAAGAATTTTGCCACTTTATGGAAGCGTTTAGACCGTTTAGAAACTTTAACTAATAAATTAAATTCGCCCAGTAAGGTATCTAAGCAGTCATCCTTACAGGGTAGCACCCACAAAAAACAGACCTTGAGTGATGGAATTCCTAAAGATCCTAAAGATCAACAGGGGATTATAATTTCTACGCAGTCTCCTGTTTCTTGTGATACCTGTCGTAAAGCCAAAGGTTGTATCCCTCTTAAACCTCGCCCCGACTCCGCTAATACCCAAAACTTAGCCTCTAACACTACATCTCATCCATCTAGTCAAATTGTCGATCAAGCTCTTTTTATAGCTTCCGCCAATATTGTCAGTGACAATGCTAGTGGGTATGCTGAGTCAAGTAAAGATGTTTTAAGTTTACCACCAGCAGCCTGTCCGTATGTCCTGATTCTCGCAGGGGTTCCCCCATTAGAGAAGAATAAATCTGAGTCTTGGGACCAATTACGAAATAAAAGTATTGACTGGCTGGCTAAACATAAAGGGTACAGGAGGTTTAACATAAATGATATTATAATGGTACGTAGGGTTGGTTGGGTTGGATCGTCAGAAAAGACCATCGAGGAGACTGTATTGTTATTAATTTTCGACGACCAACACTTGTTAGATCAATACTGATGGCAAAAGAGATTAATTGCTCCTTACCTACAAATGTTTGGGCATTGCCTCTTGGTTTCTTTTATAGACCAAATCCTGAGCAGCAACTTTCAATTACCCCTTCATATCTCTCTGCGAATAGGTTCTCTGCCCTCTCTGATCTTGATAGCTTAGATTGACCGTCATTTATACCAAAATATACTGAAATTGCCCCTTTGACATCTATGCTGGCTATTTCAGAAAATGACGGTTCTGACCCTGAGGCTATCTTAGAAAATAACGGTTCTGAGCCTTATGACCCTTTGTTACATGTGCTAAGCTGGAATGTTGCCGGCCTGGCCTCCAAATTAAGTAGTGATGAATGGGTCAAGACGGTAAACAAATATGATATCTTAATGTTCCAAGAAACTTGGGCAACAAAAGAGTTATATCTTGAAGGGTATGAATGCCTTAATATTACCTCACCCCCCCCTAAACAAGGCAGACCCTCGGGTGGATTATCCATCTGGGTGAGCATTGCGTAGGGTGGCTGTGTGAAAACACTCCCCACCAAAAATGCTAACATCCAAGCCTTGGTATACACACGGGGGTTTCGATTTGTTTTATTAATTTTTATAATAATGATTTTTAACTACACCTAATATGAATTTTGTCAATCTTTTTAACTTTATTTCGGATATACCTAATTTTATAGGAAATCAAAGACTTGCAGGGATTTGTCTGGGTGGGGATTTTAACGCAAAGATTGCAGGGGGAAATATTTTAAATCCCCTTCGTTCCGCTCTGGTTAATCCATGCAAAAGGGGGCTTGAGTTATTGGACCATTTATTAAATAGTAGTCTATCAAACGTAATGGATATCGCAGCTACAAATAATGGGGATAGTCCAATACCCACTTATAGAGGTCATGGCTGCGCCTCAATAATAGATTACGTTTTTATAACAGCCACACTAGAAGATTACTTAGTTAAAACAGAGGTTAAACCATCCACTTTTGGGGATCACAACCCAATTTCAGTTTTATTTAGGGTTGCTTCCAGACCTGATCCTAGAAAAGAGATAGGGGCCGGTAACCTAGAATCTTCTACAGACAATTTAAGGGTCAAATGGAAAGGTATCGATAACAGTAGTGTGTTCCAAAAATGTTAAAAACCTATCGATTATTTTGTGAGACTTGTCTTTCACCTGTTGATCCTAACCCAGAGGTAGTTTCTGCTTTTGTTCAACTATGTGCAGGCATTAAAAAATTGCTCTCAAGCCCTGCACCTGTATCCAACTCTAACCCTAGGTGGTTTAACAGCATTTGCTCTCGGGCAAACAGAGAGCTCAGAGCTGCTATTTCAGCTTCCCCTAGGAACCCTAACCTCATTAGATCATTGAGGCATGTTTACAAAAGAGTGACTAAGCAGAGGAAAGACGAGACACTAAAAGAACAATGGAACAACTTGGCTTGTGCTGCAAGATTTAATAACTCAAATGGTTTTTGGACAGCGGCCAAGTCATTGAGATCACTGGGCAATACACTCACCCGTTAAGTTGTAACATAACGAGTGAAGCTTGGGTAGCCCACTTTTCCAATATATATGCTGCTACGTCCCAGTGCGAAGATATCGTCGATAATTTCGTTGCCACCCGAATCCAAATATCAATATCGGAGGTTGAGGATGCCATTGATCAAAGTCTGGGTAACAAGGCCCCTAGCCCAGACGGGCTCCCTATTGACCTTATAAAATTTAGGGCAGAGTTCTGGGCCCCTCTTTTACTTAATGTTTTTAATAATTTGACATTAACTGAAATCCCCAATACATGGTCTACATCTGTTATCGTTCCAATTTTTAAAAGGGAGATAGATCCAACCCGAGTTGTTATAGACCAAGTTCTTTAATTGATAATACCCTTAAGATATTGGGAAGGGTACTATTTAACAAAATCAGAACCTGGGCCGAGGAGGAAAACATTTTAAACAGATGTCAGCTAGGTTTTAGAAGCAATCTTGGAACGATAGAACAGTGTCTTAACCTTAATTTGATTATAGGTAAATACACCATAGCTCGACACGGCCCAATCTACCTAGCATTTATGGACCTTACCTCGGCCTTTGATTTTGTTAATAGATCAAGGCTCTGGAAATGCCTTTTAAATTACGGGTTGGATGAGGATATAGTGCACTTTTGGCATATTTACACAGGGATCTAAGGGCACGGGTGAGAATAAGCACGGATGGGGCAGTTTCGGGGGACATTGTGGTCGGAAGAGGTGTAAGACAAGGGTGTGTCTTAGCCCCACTCTTGTTTATTTTATATATTAACGAGCTACATAATGTGCTGTCTGATCTGACTACAGATGTCCCAATGATTAATGGTAACAAACTGCCCGCCCTTTTATATGCGGATGACGCTGTTTTAATGGGTCGTACACCCAATGCACTGCGTATATTAGTTAGGGGTTTTGTTGATTTTATGAATGGTCTGAATCTTTGTACGAATTTTAAGAAATCTTTTTAATGTGTTGTGGTCCTAAAAATGTCTTATTAATGCTATTACTTCTGGCTCTGAAACTCTGCTACGCACACGCACTTTCCCATATTTGGGTTTACAATTTTCAGACAATGGATCTTGGGCATCCCATTTGGCTTATGGTCGGAGTAAATTTTTAAAGGCAGTTAATTCGATTTTAAATCTCCCCCAACCGAAAAGAATTGAGGTAGTGTTGTCCCTACTCAAAATCTATAGAACACAGTGTGTACCCACTATAACATATGGGGCTGAAATCTGGGGCTTTATAAATTCTAAAAGCATCCAGGTCGAAGAAAATAGATTTTGTAGGAGAATTTTAGGGATACCTATCTCTTCTTCATCCTTTGTCTGCCATAATGAGCTAAAATTATTTTATCTAGAAGATTATATCAGGTCCCGCCCCGCCCTGTTCTTGTTGAAGGTCTGGCAAAATCCGGCAGCCTCACTAACCAGGGAAATTATAATCGACTGTTTAAAAAGCGACAAGGGCGGAGATATACCGTGGCTTGCAGAAGTGAGGGCAAGTTTAACTAGAGTAAATCTTGGACACATTTTTCATAATCCAGACCAGTTAGATGGAATTAACAAAAAGACTATCCGAGAAGCCATATATAAATATTATGGGGACATAAGATACGCACAAGAGCTCTCTAAAGTATCCGTTGCACGATACATATTAATGGAAGACGACGGAGGCCCTCCATCATATTTACCAGTTAGTTACCTTTTAAGAATTATATTACTCGCTGGGAACGAAGTTTGCTTTTTCGCCTTAGATCTGGTACATTAAAATATTTGTTGTGTTTCCCCTTAGGCTTTCAGCCTAACATTGAGGAATTGCCTTGCCCTTGTGGCAATTTAGGTAAGCAATCCATGTTGCATTTTATGTTCTTTTGTAATTTCTATCAAAAGTACAGTAAGCAACTTTTGATTCCGTTTTTTAGGGCCAGTGGAATAACGGATTTCAAGGTTGCCTACGGGACTATTCTTCAATTTAATGGGGAAAACTTAACACTCCGTATTTGTACTTTTTTGAAAATGGCTATTTGTTCACGTGTTTCTATGAACCCCCGATAAATGGACCCAATTGTATTATATGCACTTCTTGGCTTTATGCTGATAAGGAAATATGCTCCTTGGTTCCCGATCAATATCCAAATGTGTGGAGTTTTTATGCTTGGAATTCAATTCAATAGCTTATTTCCCCCTGCTGCTATTTTCCCCAAAACCATCTGCACTTTGCACTTTGGCACTTTATTATATGATGCTGCTATATATATATATAACCTGATACACCCGTGACAACTTTGTGATGACTTATCGAATTATTTTTATATAGTTAAAGTTTTGATGTATGTTTTAAATTCAGATGATGTTTTTTTATGCAAATGTTTAAGTGATTAATTTTGTGAGAATTGTTTGTACTTTTATGGACATTTTATATCCGAATAAAGATTATTGAACTGAACTGAAATGTCAGGCTGTGTCTTCTGACAAACTGCTGCTTACTTGGAAATTGGTCATTACTTTTATTTCCCTGACCCCTAACTGAGAGGATTTTGTAAAAGTGACCTAGGTGACAATTTTGCTGGGGTACTGGAAGTGAAAGGGAAAGCTGTAGGATGTCTCTTTTTTTCCTAACCAACAACAACATTTAAATACCTAAATTGAACTATACACATAATTCAAAACATATTAGCAATTAGGAAAGAACACATAAAGCACACTTTTGTATAATTCTGAAGTTTGATTGAAACATAGATTTTAATAGAATCTAAACAACTCAAGAAAGTTTACTTGGTGATGCACAAATGATAAATATTTGCTGAAATATGATTTCCACACGTTATCATTTGTGCGCTATATAGTTTTACTAGTAGAACTGCATGTCTATAAAAATTAAGTGGCCACTTCAACAGAAAATGTACTGTCTGTAAATGAGAGTGCGCTACCACATATTTATTTTGAGCATATGCACGTTCAGGTAAACAATAAGGATCAGTAAATAGACACCACCACAAATGCACCCTGCTCTAACACTTCAGCAGTACACCATGAAGATCAACTTGTAAACCACTATATCAGTGAAACCAAAACGTCCAACTCCCACCTCAACCCTTCTGCACTGGCACCAATTTCCAGTGAATCCCCTATTGCCAATATGAGGACTAACCTGCAGGCCAAATACAAACATTTAAGTAGAAGTGTATAAGTACAAACAGAAACAAACAATGCAGTGCAGCAAGTCAGTCAATCATTGTATTTGTTTGATGTTGACTCTCTAGCTTGTGAATCAGGCATAGGGGTCCTCTTTGTTCCATCCAGCTTTTGTAGAAAGGCCATTGTTACTTGAGGGTCATTGAATATGCAAATTTTCCCGTTCACATATATTTTAGATCATGCAAACCATACAACAGATATGTTTTTGGTGTTTTGCCTTCACTGCTGTGTATGCATGTTTGATAGCTGATTGCATTGCAATAGTAAAGTTACACATAAAGCATTCTGTTATGCTGTTGTAGGACTGGCATTTTTCTATGACCCAACTTAGTACAGTATCTCAGTCTTTGTAGCTCAGCCATTATTCAGCGAAGAGATGGGGTGGAGCTCCTGGGATCAGTGTTGGTGCAAGAGACAGGTGGGCCCTCTCAACTATGAACAATACAGTAGACTACTCTATCAAAGACCTTAGCAAGCATGGTTTCAACAAAAGTTTTAATTCTACCAGACTCAGAGTTCCCCACAATTCGTATGTTATATCTGCATGCCTGAACTTTCAAGTCTTTGTTTTTTTTATTTTATCAATTGCAGAACTCTTTCCATACTCAAAATGCTTCGATTTCTGTTAATTGCGTTGTCTTTTAAAAAAATTTTTTTAAATAAGGCGTTCGGCCATGTCAGTGCGCGAGGATTATTTATTCAAGTGTTCTTTCAGTGAAGCTCCATTACACCTAGACCTGTACAATGGGGGTTATTACCACTCAGGTAAGTTATTCCACATTTACATTGGCAGTCACTACAACACATGAAACATTACAACGCATGTTGGGATAAGTAGGTTTTCTTTATATATGTCTATTTATATTACAAGTATGTATCCCACTACTACGACAGCTGTCCCACTACTTGGAAAGTAATACCTTATTGCATCCAAATCAATCTGGTTTCCACCCCAGTTGTAGTACAGAGACGGTGCTAGTGGAGGTGGTAGACTACATCAGGGGTACCTTAGATATCGGGAGCAGGGCTGTGCTGATTATGCTTGATCTGTCAGCAGCCTTTGGCACGGTACCCCACTTCACACTCCTGGCCCGTCTCCAAGCCATTGGAATCAGGGGGCTTGCATGGGACTGGATGGCTTCGTTCCTTGAGGGAAGAGGCCAAGAGGTCTGGTGTCCATCTATTTAGTCTGGGTCTTGTTATCTGCAAGTGGAAATGCCACAGGGTTCGGCCTTCAGCCCTACTTTATTCAATATAGATCTCACTCCTCCAGCAGTCTTGGCAGAGGCCTTGGGAGCAAAATAATCGCTTATGCTGATGAACATCCAGTTACTTTTTTCCTGGGGTAGGGATGAAGTATTCCCTGGCAAAAAAATCAGAACCGTCTGACAGTAGTTTTTCAATGGCTGACTCACCAGCAGTGTAAATGTAATGCTGGAAAGACGAAGCTACTCTTTTTTGGTGTAAGAGTAGATGAGCCCTGGCAGTCCTTTTGGCCAGTGGATGCTCCTCCTCCACTATGGCACGCTAGCTCTGTCAAAAATCTAGGCATCAAGTTTATTGGTGAGCTCTCTTTTTTCTTTCTCAGGTTAATGCAGTGTAGTGACCTATTTTGGTCTGTTATGTATGCTCAGGAAGTTCCTGCATTTTGTTTCTTTTTCTGCTTGGAAACTGGTAGTACTGGCCTTAATAACATCTAGACTTGACTACGGCAATGCACAGTATTTGTGCCTGCTTGATTAATTGATTAGTAAGTTGCAGGTGGTCCAAAATGCAGCAGCCCGTATTCTTCAGGCTGTCCTCTGAGAACTCATGTAGTCCTTATCTTAGGGAGCTGCACTGGCTCCCCATTAGGAAAAGGATCCTTTTCTAGACCTTGCTTCTCGTACACAGGTCGCTCCATCAGTCTGGCGTTGGCTACCTCAGAGCAAGGATTTGCTTCTACGCTTCATCCAGGCATCTGCGTTCATCCAACCTCTTTCTGGTCAATATCCCAAGGATTTGGCGGTCCAGAACGGTGAGCATGTCCTTTTCATTCTTAGGACCTTCAACATGGAATAAACTCCCTTTGGAGTTACGGAGCATTTCAGCTACCTCCCAGTTTTGGAAGAAAATGAAAACATGGCTTTTTAAGCAGGATTAGTGGGTATCTCTTTCAACAGTTATCACAGAGTTTTCAGAGCACCGGGACACCCCTTGGAGTAACAGAGCGCTATAGAAATGCCCTTTACACTACATTACATTACATATATAATATGGTTCAATATTGCCATCTCTCAGGTGAAATTTATAAACTTCTCTGCCTTCAGCCTCATGGGTTTTTTAAATGTCACCAGGACCCCTCGATAGCTATCTATCTATCTATCTATCTATCTATCTATCTATCTATCTATCTATCTATCTATCTATCTATCTATCTATCTATCTATCTATCTATCTATCTATCTATCTATCTATCTATCTATCTATCTATCTATCTATCTATCTATCTATCTATCTATCTATCTATCTATCTATCTATCTCTATCTATCCATCTATCCATCTATCCATCTATCTATCTATCTATCTATCTATCTATCTATCTATACCCTCGGTCTAGGTCCACTCTCTCCCCACTGCTCCGCTGTGCCGTCTCTTGCCTCCAGACCCTGACCTCCTCCTTGGGAGGTTCGAGGCTGCTGCCCGCTCCTGCGCCTGCTGCCCACTCCAACTGGGACCAGACTGCCTCCAACCACCATAACCTTTCTCAGCCGTTTTTTTTTCTTAATTTTTTCCCTGTTGTGCCACTGTTATTGTGCCCATCTGTGTCTTGCTCTAATTCCACCACTGTTTTTATTCTCTCGTGCGTGCCTGTTCCTTTTGCCTTTTGCCGCTGCTGCCCCTGCGGCCCCTCCCCCCCGGAATTTCCCCCCGGAATTCCCCTGCTCTCGCCTCCCAGCCTCTCCTCCCTCCCACCTCCCCTACTTAATGGCGGCCGCTGCGCGGTCGCACAGCGGGCGTGTCGCCGGTGCGCCAAAGGCAAGCCCGTCTGCGCCCGTCCGCGACCCGACTGCGGCCAGCGCCAAGAACCCTGGACCTCCCTCTACCCATCGATACGACACCACCACCCTCCTCGCACTCAACCCTGGAAGACTTAGAGAATGCCAACAGGCCTCGCCGAACACGACCCACGGCCAGTTCTCCTGCCTCCACTGCCGCCAGACCCTCACCGCCACCCCGGCCTCCAACACCGCCGACGCCAGCACCGGCGACACCCTAAAATGCATCCTCCTCAACGTACGCTCCGTACACAAACACGCCATGGAAATCTGGAACCTACTCGATTCTCTTTCGCCCGACATCGCCTTCTTCACAGAGACCTGGACCAACACATCCTCCGCCCCCGACATCAGCACCGCCATCCCAGACGGATACAAGATCCAGAGGAAAGACCGCCCCAACCACCCAGGAGGTGGCCTCGCCATCGCCCACAAGATCACCCTCCGCCTCACCACCTCCAGCGAAACCTTCCTCTCCGCCGAACACCTGCACTTCAAGATCCAGACCACCCCCAAAGCCACACTCCGAGGAACCCTCGTCTACAGACCCCCCGGCCCCAGAACACCCTTCGCCACCACCATCACCGACTTCATCGCACCTCACGCGATCGCCTCAACAAACTACATACTCATTGGAGACCTGAACTTCCACCTCGACAACCCCAGCGACCCCAACTCCACTATCCTTCGTGACAACCTCGCCAGCATCGGACTTAAACAACTCGTCAACACACCGACCCACAGAGTAGGACACACCCTCGACCCCATCTTCGCGGCAGGAAACAGCGTCCATTCAGCCACACAACGCAGCCGCCATGGACCGACCACCACCGCGTACACTTCGCCATCAACAAACCCAAGGCACCCAAACCAGCCCCACGCCCACCACGAAGGAACTGGAGCAAGGTTACCGACGAGCAACTTAACTCCACCCTCACCCGAGACAACCACACCTGGGCATCCGACGCAAACAGCGCAAACGACGCAGCCAGAGAACTCCACACCTGGATCTCCAACTGCGCAGATGAGCTCGCCCCACTACGCAACCCCGACAGACAACGCCCCAGGAAAGCCGCCTGGTTCACAACCGCTCTCCAAGAAGCCAGACGCACCTGCAGATGCCTGGAGAAGAACTGGAGAAACACCAAGACAACCGAAAACCACACCACCTACAAGGACGCCATGACGGACTACCACAACCAGATCAGAGCCACCAAAGGAACTTCATCCACAACAAAATCCTGGCCAACTCCACCAACTCCAAGGAACTTTTCAGTGTCATTCAAGAATTCACCAACCCATGCAGCGAAGCCACAGACATCACCCCATCCCAAGACCTCTGCGACAAGTTGGAACCTATTTCCACCTCAAGATCAAAAACCTCTATGACAACTTCATCGACCATCCACCAGGCGCCACAGACGGCCCCCGCCCCCCAGAAACACCAGCCAGCCCACCATCGCCAACTGGACACCGATCACAGCCAAAGACACCGCCTCAACCATGAAAAGCATCCACTCGGGGGCCCCCACTGACCCCTGCCCCCCTCACATCTACCACAGAGCTGTGGCCGCCATCGCACCCAAACTAAAACGCACCATCAACACCACCTTCAAAACAGGCACCTTTCCAGATGACTGGAAGCGCGCAGAAGTCAGACCCCTGCTCAAGAAGCCCACAGCTGACCCCAACGACCTCAAAAACTATCGGCCCATCTCGCTCCTCCCCTTCGCAGCCAAAGTTGCAGAGAAAACAGTCAACAGGAAACTGACACGATTCATTGAAGAGAACGCCGTCCTCGACCCGTCCCAATCCGGATTCCGAAGCAACCACAGCACAGAGACCGCCCTACTCACCGCCACAGACGACATCCGCACCCTCCTGGACCAAGGCCACTCCGCAGCCCTCATCCTACTCGACCTATCAGCGGCGTTCGACACCGTCTCCCATCGCACACTAGTCGTCAGACTACATGACGCAGGCATACAAGGAACAGCCCTGGACTGGATCCGATCATTCCTCACCGGAAGAAGCCAAAGGATCAGACTCCCACCCTTCCTCTCCGACCCCACGAAAATCACCTGCGGAGTCCCACAGGGTTCATCACTGAGCCCCACCCTCTTCAACATTTACATGGCCCACCTCGCAGCCATCGTCCGACAACACGGCCTCAACATCGTATCCTATGCCGACGACACCCAGCTCATCCTCTCCCTCACCAAAGACCCCACCAATGTCAAACTCAACTTCCAGAAAGGAATGCAAGACGTCGCAGTCTGGATGACCAACACCTGCCTGAAGCTCAACGCCGAGAAGACAGAAGTCCTCGTCCTCGGTACCACCCCTTCTGCATGGGACAGCACCTGATGGCCAACCGCCCTCGGAAGACCACCTACCCCCTCAGACCACGCCAAGAACCTCGGCATCGTACTCGACTCATCACTCTCCATGAACCGACAGGTCAACGCCGTCACCTCCAGCTGCTTCAACACCCTCCGCATCCTCCGCAAGACCTTCAAGTGGATCCCCCCTGAGTCAAGGAAGACAGAAACCCACGCACTCATCACCAGCAGACTGGACTATGGAAACGCACTCTACGCCGGCATCAACAAGTCCCTACTCCGCAAACTCCAGACAGTACAAAACACCGCCGCCAGACTCGTCCTCGGCATCCCCCGACACGAACACATCAGCCAACACCTACGAAGTCTCCACTGGCTCCCCGTGGAGAAAAGAGTCACTTTCAAAATCCTCACTCACGCCTACAAATGCCTACACAACAATGGACCCAAATACCTCAACGACAGAATCAACTTCCACGTACCCAAAAGAAACCTCCGATCTTCCAACCTCGCAATGGCCGAAACCCCGCACATCCACAGAGCCAGAGCAGGCGGAAGATCCTTCTCTCACATTGCAGCCAAGACCTGGAACGAGCTACCGGCAGACATCAGACGCGCCCCCTCCCTGAACACCTTCAGAAAGACCCTCAAGACCTGGCTCTTCGGCTAAACAGATCTGCGGACCTCCCCCCCCCTCAGCGCCTTGAGACCCTCACGGGTGAGTAGCGCTCTTACCATTCCCTGATTGATTGATCTATCTATCTATCTATCTATCTATCTATCTAGATCTCTAGATCTATTGATGCCATGATCCTCCATTAGCTCTCTACTCTCCCATCTGTCATTAGTTGGAGTGGATAGGTCCTTATCAGTTGCGCTACTAGGGCACTTAGAGAATGAAAGCTTTAACTATCTCTGATCTCTTTTGCCCACAGTCAGCAGAAGCAACCAAGGTGGTGCCACAATAGTACTATTTACATCAAAAATAACACCTAACTCAGTGGGTAGTCCATACGAAGAGTGATACTCTCAAACTAATATGTTAAACCTCATAGATTAGATGAAGAGGGTACAGGTTTTAATTAACAGCCTGCCTAAGCTTTAATGGACAAATCTCTTCTGATGGCTGTAGGGCAAATGCTTCTATGCAGTGATCCACCACCCGCAGCAGGCACTTGCTCACCTCGTTGTGTAGTCTCTGACAATGCAAATTCTACAGTGAATATTTCAGCAAGATATAGACATGCAGGAGTTATTCTTATTGAGTATTAACCAATGTAATAAATTATAGTTGAATTTCGGTCGTAGTGCAGTAGCCAGCAGGACCACTGAGAACGATGTCTCTACCATATCCACAGTGCCAGACTCGGTGCAGGCTTCAGTCAACAGCCAACAGTTACAGTCATTCTTTCAGGGCATTTCACTCCACACACTAGTTTGGCTACCCAGGCCCTCAGCACAAACAGCCCCGCTATCAGTCTAGACCGTGAACTGCTCTGCACAGTAGGAGCCAACCATCTGCAATGTCCTGTGAGGTGGCATACTGCAGCATTAGACAGAAGATCAGGTTGACAGGCCCTCCAGCAAGCATTCACCCTTGCTTTTATCAATGTTGCAGGGAGAAGGACTCAGGAGGCGATCACACTGAACCAAAGCAACCACTCTGGAAGGCCTCTAGCCCAGAGTGCCTAGCTTAAATCCATATACAAGTCTTTTCCTGGTCTCATCACAGTGTCACATTGGCTCTCCATCTCCCATCACCCTCAGGTATGGCAACTCTTATTCCATATTTGGTCTCACCAATAAGCTGTCAACAGTCATCGCACCTGTACTGTTTACAACTGCCTCCTTTGCTTTCTTGTGGTAGCAGGCTTGGCTGCCATTACCTGGCCAGGCCACACAGCTCCTCCTGTAAATTGTAGGATCTTGCCAACCGGCAACATCAATAACCAGCAGACATGGGTCAGCACTGTTTCAAGAACAATGGTGTGGCACTCATGAAAGTGGAGAGGACCAGCGTCGGATTGGTAACGCGGGCACTCGGGCAATGCCCGAGGGGCCGGTATCCCAATTCCAGCAGTGGGCTGCTTTTTTAAGCAGCCTGGGTGGCCGAGTTGGGGGGTTTCTGCATTGTTCGATGCCACCAGCGGTCCAGTGGGTGTCTGAGTGGCCTTTCTGGAGGTAGATGGGCGTCCATTACATCCCTTTTATCAACGGCAGAGGTGTCATTCCCTTTCTCTCGCTGGGCCGGCCCATTAAGATATGCATATTGAGCAGGGGCAGGGGGGCTGAGCAGAAGTGGCCGCACTTGTTTTCAGGTGTGTTTCACCAATGTAAACTAATCCCTGCATTTTTTTAACCTTCCCCCCCCCTCCCCCCTCCCTCCCTCTTCATAAAATTTCGCCGAAGCAGTGTTTTGCGGAAAGGCAATATGCAAATGTGGGCCACTTTTATTAGCGTGCCCGGGCCAATTTTTAATCCCAATCCAACCCTGGAGAGGACGGAAGCAATTTAGATGATACTGGACAATAGGTTAAGTTGCAGGAGTCCCAGCGATATGCAGACATCAGGGTGCCCAACTCTCTGGCGCCCCCTATGGAACAATGTATTTACTGCCATGAGATTGTGCATTATGGCTAAAAGACACCCAGAGCCCTTGTCAGAGAGGAAATCCAATAGGGTGTGGAAAAGACTTTATAAAGCAGACTTCCTTCCATGTTCCTTGCATTTCCCTTATGTGCTTATGCAAGCCCTCTATAAATCAAAGATAATTCTAACACTTCTTTGCCAGCATTTGTGACACCAATGATGTGCAGGTGGAGACTCAAAGTCTTGCTTTGGTAACCAATAAGAATAGAAGAGGCAGGACGTGTATCACCTTGTGCGTACAGTACACAAAGCATTTACTGGGCTCAATTTCATCATCCCCTGACAAGTCAAGAACTGTGGGTCTTCCTGGAAAAGGCCAAAAAACAGCCTAGGGCATTTAAATTAAGTAATACATTTCCCTCTTCTTGACAGTTATGCACATTTATCTTGTACTGCAAATAAAGTTATTCTAATTACTCTCACAATGCTTGATTGGAAAGGGTTAGCATAACCTGATTACACATTCGGTCTCCTTGCGCAGAAATGCATTTCTGAACGCAGGCTGAATAACAACCATTACCAGCACAGCAAGAACAATTGTGGGAACTAATCATATGTTACATCTTATGACCATAGACTGACCTACAGATTTGACAGAGGCTAGCCTGAATACGTGACCATTTTTTTCATAGCAGTGAGAACTTGTTTGACTTCTCCCAGCCCAAACTGCTTTATAGGAACCAGTCCTCCCAATTTTTCAACACTTTCTATGATTTGTAGGCAATGTTTTAGTTGTGAGCATTTGTTACTGGAATGGCAAAACCTTGCAAGTCAGTCCACTGTTACAAGGACTGGTCGGAAAGTCAGATTCTTTGCATTCTGATTCCATTCTGATTGCCTTTATATATCTCTTAGTAGCCCAGTTGAGACATTGAAGCACTATATGGCGAGTAAGATGCTACTGTGGACCCAAGGTTAGTGGTTGATCCAATGGTTACTGGTTATTGGGATTATACTTGAGCTCTCAAAGAAACTATTTCATCCATGTACTCCACTTTTTTTGTGGAAGATTAAAATAATATGAGATGGGTGTGATGATTAATGGGGGCTATTTGAGTTCATGCAAATGGTTGGTGGGATGGATGAATAGATAGACTAGAGGAGATTAGATATTGTTAGGTTGTAGGGATATGGTTTCAAAAGAGAGATTGTGGTATTTGAAATGTGGTGTGGTTAATTTGCATAAATACCATCAAAGATATGAAGGCAAACAGGCATGCAACGTAGAGCAGGCTATACTCAGAGAAAGGAGGCATGCAGAGGATGGAAGGTGACGAGTGAGTCATTCAAAAGAAAGAAAGGAGAGGGAGCAAGTTTTACGTCAAGGTGCTTTTTGAGATAGCATGGAATCTGAGGATGTAAAACTGTAGAATGAATTAACATTATGTGCTACATTAAGTACTTTTGATTGCATGAATGTGGTTGCTTGATTTCCTCTGGATACAAGCTGCCATTATGCACTAATACCTATTTAAGTATAGGACTTTAAGGTTGACTTTACACACCTTCTGTAACTCCCAATTCTCATTCATTATATAGTTGACTTCTAGCGACCTGTGTCCGCTAGTCCAAGGTTCCTAAAAGTGCTCAGTGTCAAGAGTTCCATGCATTTGGCATCAACCAAAACAGGTTATTTTCCTGCACCTCTGGTCCTGCAGCTGTTGTACATTTTCAAGAAGAGCATACAAAATAGATTCACACTTCAGAAACATATTCACAATAACATACCTGGCTTCCTTCCCCATCCTGTACCCAGGTAAGGAGGTGGCACCATTTGTAAATGGAAAGAGATGTTAAAGAGATCTAATAGAGCTTAGAATCAGTACAGTGGATAACCATGTGCACTATATTTGTTTCAATAGCTGTATGTCCTCCAATTCTAGGCTCTGCAATGAGAACAAGTGCAGGTCCAAAAGGAGTGGCTAGAAGGGACCCTCAGAGAAGGGTTTGGGGGTAATGTGGAAGGGGGCGAGGTGGGTGCATTCTAAAGGTTGCATGAGCTAAGGGTTTCAAAGTCCCAGGCTGATAAATGATGCTCAATAAAAAGCTAAAACTCGCTTAGGGTGTTACAAATGGCAGCCATGATGGGTCTAGGGTCTAAAATTATAAACTTGGCACAGGAAGGAATTGAATACCATCATCACACAGTGGAAGAGGAGTAACTAGGGTAGACGGTGCAATGGCTGGTACACTAAAGTTAGGGGCTTTTGCCAGAAGGTGAATGTAGAACTTTTGAGTTTTTTCCACTTGAACGTGGACAGTACCTAACTGCGTGGCAGAATAACTAACATTGTGCCAGGTTCACATCACAAAAGTAATGTCAGTCAACACAAAATGTTATTTGGAATTTACTTTCCAGAGCAAATCAGTTTGTACTTGAAAGTTGCCTGAAAGTAATGAAAATACATTACTTTGTCTCAAGAATTTGTTTCATGGGTGGTACATGGGCATTCCCATGCAACTATCCACGGTTTTGATGCAAAGCCCTATCTAATAACAATAGTAGACAGGGCTTTTCACAAAACAAATGCCCCTTTGAAATAGGCGTAAAAGGGAGAAAAGTTTTTATTTCTCCTACCTTTTCCAACATTGTATGTGTGCTGCACTATACAGCACACAGCCATATTAGGAAAAGTTTGGCAGTTTGTCTAGTCATAGTAATTTGTAATGGTAAATTTCCCTCTAGTGAAAAACCTATGCTAGGCATAATGCAGACATGCTTGCTGTATGGTGCAAAGGTGTGTGGGTGACAGTAGGCGATCTTACATATGGCGCTGTCCTGTTCTCTCCATCTTATGCTGGCCGTGTTGCATGATAACTTTGTAAATCTGTCCCTAAACCCTGAAAAAACCTAGGTACTCAATAATAATACTTAAGTTAGCATCTGGGGCAAGAGGGGGAAGAGAAATGACAATGGAGACGCCGGTTCAGGTTAGATCCCACAACAACCAAACACCTTTTCACAACCACTGCTCGGACATCCTCAAGGAGAAAAACACAAAGATGCACAAGATGTGAGGGAGCACGTCATAATCTGTGACATCATATGCTGCAGAAAGGCCATGGAGGACGAGAAAGCAAGAGGTCGTCTTAAGATGTGACGGTCTCCATAGTGTTGGAGGTGTCTTCCATTTCCTTTTAGTTTTCATTTTATGCATTTGTTCAATAATTGGGAAGTCCTATTTCTGGATTTTAACATAGTTCTAGTAGGGACATGCTCTTCTATAAATGAAAGTCAAGCCTTGTTTTAGTGGGAAGGTAAATCATTAAAATCCACTTTGGGATGGTTGACAGGAAGCCATGACATAAGCATTTCGACTAGTTACTCTAGATCGGTGTTTCTTTTGTTACCTCATAAAGAATAAAATATAAAGCCGGCTATTTGCACACAAAGATATTTAACAGCGGTAAAATATCAGCAAAAAGGAGAATTTTCATATGCACAGGAAAATTTGTTGCATGTTTGCAATATGGCTTGCGCTTGCCCATTTTGTTCCCATGCAATTTTATATTTGAGAGCATGTTAACAGGTGGGGCAGGCACGGCTTCCACTGCATCACTTATCCTCAAAGGTATACACAGAAATCTGCACCTGGTGCACCTTTTATCCAAAGCAGCAACTCTGAATAGGCACAGGGGAAGTGGCAGTGCAATGCAACAGGGGAACAGAAACGGCCCCATTCTACGTTAAGGAACCCATATTCCACAGCTTATGAAATACATGACCGGTGGAGTGCAGATTTACATTCCTACGATAATGCAGGGAAGAAGATCGATATGTCTGTGCTATTCTATGAGCAGAGCCACTGAAATTATGTGGCAGGGAGGACCAAATTATGTGACAGGGTTGAGTAAATTATGCGGCAAGTAAAGGCAAATTATGCGGCATTATGCAGCACATTTTGTGCTAGTATTCCTTCATTATTTTGTCATTTTTACACTTAACACTTTCTGAGCATTGGTTGCACCTCATTAGTACCAGGTTAACACACAAACACAGCAATACGCAACAAAAAGGTGACCAGTCAACCTTTGCAAAGGGCCTTCCATTGCGCCTAAACACGCGTCGCTGCATTTCTAGTAACTTTTGAACAGTTTGAGATAGAAAAAAAGAATTTGTTAAAATCTGCAGATTATGCAGCAGATGATGTATTATGTGGCAAATATGGCAAATTATTAATTATGCAAAAAAAAAACGGCAGACGCACAATCGCATAATTCCAGTGGCCCTGACTGTGAGTGATGTGGCTATGGAAGTGAGATCCTTCCAACAGCAACAGAGCCCTGACACTATGCCCACATAACTAAGGAGGTCTAATGCATAACAAAGAAGCACGTGCATATCCATTGCTTTCCTATATTTGGAGAGGTGATTCGAATCTGCCCTCCTGCTCCTCTTTCACAGAAGTCCTGATCGTTAATCTGTAATGCAGGATTTTAAACTGTGGTTGCTTATTTGTGAGGGATAGAATGCCCCCATCCTAAAGTGCTGCCAAAGTTTCAATTGTTATCCCAATTAAGCTTAGAGCCAGGACATCCATTTTTGATGTCCAGCTCATGTTTGCTGTGTATGACCCTTTGTATCTTTTGTAAAGTGCTCCGATTTAATGTTTGTGTAACAGAAAATTATTTAAAAAATAAATGATTAATAACTGAATGATAACAGTGATGCAGGAGTAACAAAGTGCGGATCAATCATGTGTTCTGATATGTTGTCTACATGAGACTACATCCCAAAAATCACAAAAAGCCCACTAAATTACTCTTGTCCTTAGCCAGAAGGCCGAGAAATGTTACATTAAAAATCAAAATGTTTACTTTATGAATGATGATCAACCCCAGAATTGCTCCCAAATTTGGAGTCATTACAGTGCCTTTTACTGAAATTACACTCTGCTATGAAGTCACAGGGTCCGATTCACAAAAGTAATCTGAGACAAAATCCTAAGTGTACGGCTTTCGGTATTCACAGAAGGCATTTAGGAGTACTAAGTTAGGATTTTGTCTCAGTCAATCTTAAGTTTTGGTCTTAAGTTTAACTTTAGACCAAAACTTAAGTTTAACTGAGACAAAATCCTAACTTTAGTATTCCTAAATGCCTTCTGTGAATACCGAAAGTCGTAAAGTTAGGATTTTGTCTCGGATTACTTTTGTAAATTGGGCCCTCAGGTTCTAATGCTGGACTTCTGATTACCACAATGCGGGCTTGCGTACCTCTGAAATTCAGTTATTTGGGCCAGGATTTACTAAGACTTCACACACCGCAGGTTGCTATGCTGCATTGAATGAAAAAGACCAAGCAGAACTGTGCCGTATTTACAAAGATAGATATGGCAAAGTTTGTCCCTCGCCTAGCGCTGCTGCACTTGTTGCTGCCTAGCACCAATGCAGGCACCCTTGCATGATGTTGCAAGGTTTCCTGCATTGTGGTTGGGAGAGCAGGATACGTTTTGTGCAGGCAGCAATAACTTCCTGAACCAAAACTATCTTTCGAGGCAGAATGCAGCACACATGCAAAGAGGAAAAAACAAGGCGAAAGACAGATATTTCTGTTCGTTACAGCAGCCTCCTGTAGGCACAAACATAGCATCCTCGGGTAGGGACAAACATAACCCACTCTTAATCAGTAACAGGAAATGTTTTAATAAATCATTTAAAACATGTACGGAGTCTATACCTGCCTATTTGAAACCAGCGACTCACCCAAAGGAACAATACCATTCCCACTTAATATTTTACTTGCTTACATTCAACACCGTTAAGGCCTCAAGACACACGTCCTCATTAATTAACTTCCTAACCCTCAACCCAATCATTCCACTTTTGGGTTGTGTCATAGCTCCCAAAAACTGTGGGACGCCAAGTCTTGGCTCTCAGTTTGTGCAGTGACTGATGCACTGGTTGTTGACAGAGAACCAGAGAACACCTCTAGATGCCACAAACAATCCATGACTAAGGACTTTCCCAAGGCAGGGGCTATTTATGGTAATTGCAGAAATGTTGAAGAAAGAGGCTTATTTTTGTTTAGAGTGAATACTCTTCTGTGTAGCAGGAAATAAATGTAAGACAGTTTAAAAAAATTACTATCAATAGAAATGTTGAAGAAAGCGGCTTATTACTGTTTGGAGTGAATATTCTTGTGTGTAGCAGGAAATAAAAGTACATTTTAAAACGTTTACTATAAATAGAATGTTTGCTAGTTGGTAGTCATAGTGAACATAAATAATAAAGTAACAGAAAATGGAAAAGTAGAAATAGCAATTTAAAGCTAATCAAAAATGCTTTGGGCCAGGAAGTTCCTTTATGTGTCCCCTCAGACTCCCCTATACAATATCCTGCAAAAGGGCTTCAGAAATGCAAAAACAAGCACAAGTGCTCTGTTATTCTTTTGGTTCCAGTCTGAAGTCACAGATGCTAGGTCTTGGCTGGCTGCTGCAGTTTAGCAACTGTTCTAGTTTTTGGCTGGCTTTTTTAGGTCGAGCCTCGAGTAGCGCGCAAGCGCTGCTCTGCGAGACTTTAGGTCGAGCCTCGAGTAGCGCGCAAGCGCTGCTCTGCGAGACTTTAAGTTAGGGCTTTTGAAAGCTGACCAGACGCTCGTGCGTCATGGCCTTTTCCCTGCGGTTACGCGCGCAGCAGACATCTGTTTCCAATTATCGTGCCCAGACGCGGGCGCGATAATTGGAAACACATGCTGGCCGTGCGGGGAAAAGGCCATGACGCACGAGCGTCTGGTCAGCTTTCAAAAGCCCAGGCTGCCGCGCTCGCTCGCCCCCGCTGCCGACGTCTCTGCTGTCCAGCGCTTCACTTGTTCTTCCTATGTTTCTTGGACTGTGGTTGGGTCGCCACAAAAACAGCGTGTGTGCCAGGTCAAGTGACTAAGGCGAGCATTGGAGTGTGTTGACAGTAACTAAATTACTGGGCTAAAAACAAAACGCTTAACAATAAAACCGCACGCAGACTGACCCGAGGCCCCAGGCATATTGCATCGCCTTTGTTTTTTAACTTTACTGAGTGTCACCTGACGCAGTCATGTGAGGAACATGCTCAGGAGGAGGAAGCGGACCGGAGACCAGGAACACAAAGCTGAGGGCACCTGATACAACGGAAATTACGGCACTACCGACGGGGGATCCGGCGCTAACTACGTCTGCGGCAGTCAGAATGGGCTTATCTGCACGATGTATCCCTCCGCCCACCGCGGTTCTTCTGGTGCTGCTACTTTGGGCCTCGCTGGCCGCTGGGGACAGCTACGAGCCTACTTGGGAATCTCTAGACTCCAGACCCCTCCCGAGCTGGTATGACGAATCCAAGTTCGGGATCTTCATCCACTGGGGGGTGTTCTCTGTACCCAGCTTCGGAAGCGAGTGGTTCTGGTAAGAAGACCCCATATGCATCATGGGAAGTGTAGTCCGTGTTGCGGTGGGGTGGCCCAGTCGCGATAGTGATGTGCAATATATTATTTTCCCTAACGCTCAGGATATTCGTGGAAAAGTGTAGTGTGAATACACCTTTGTACATAGTTACGTAACAAAATTACAACATTAACATCAGGGCTGTAGAAGCCACGGGGGCGGGGCCAGCACAGTCAATTTGTCTGCGTGCCCCCTCCTAAATGTGATGTAATTTTGAACTTTCCAAAGCTGACATTTTTAATTGTATTGCAGTTAGCTTCCGTTCCTTCGTATTTATGCAGTCCTGATTTTAGGCTTGCGAATTAAACTGCCCGCTGTTATGCCTCAAGCGCTAGTTTGACGCATCTGAGTATGGATTGGTGGAGGCTGATGGGAGCGTCATCACGCCTGCCCATGCTTGGGCTACAAGTTGGTTTTGGCCAGCTTCGTGCATGGCGCCCAACTGTCTGCCAGTATACTGGAAAGGACAAAAGCAAAGTGAACCAATGCAAAAGCTGAGTCTGGCGTTGGTTAGCGTGATGCCCTTCTCTTTTTCATAGCATGCCATCAGTGATTTTGGGATAACAGTCTGAAATAGACTGGAATGGAAGCAACGGTAGGGGGGACCAGAATTTTAAATCCAAAAAAACGGGACCTTTGACAGAAATAGGACTACAATTTTACTTCAACTGGTCACACAGAATGACAGTGCTCCTCTGCAGAGAATTACAGAAGAAGCAGTAAGAACATAAATAAAATGCAATTATTAAAGTCAGTAGCATGTCTGTTAATTAAATTGCTTTGTTTATAACAGCTGACAACTATGCCTGATTAGGAAAACAAAAGGCACCTCCCACCGTTTTCAGTCAACCCTCTCTAAAAACCGGGACATGAACTAAATTTCCCAAAATCTGCCGGGACGGGACAGTTGGTGAAAAACCAGAACTGTCCCGGCAAATCCGGGAAGCCTGGTCACCCTAAGCAACGGGCATAAGCTGGCCAAAAGAAAAGAAGTAATAAAGTCAGGTATGCTTGAGTGTCCTGTTTTCAAATGCTGTTATTTTGAGCCTCATAATAGATTAAATTGAAAGCACTTAAGGAAAACAAGCATTTGCAATGATAGGTCTTGCATTTGTTAAAGTTAGAGCTGTTGGCGTTGAAAATAACAATGTTTTTTACTTTTGTTTTTTTATTTGCATTGGAGTTATTATATTTGCATAGCACTATTGCCAATGGTATAAAAAAGCAAAAGTAAAAACATTGTCATTTTCAACGCCAACAGCTCAAACTTTACCAAATGCTACACCTATTGCATTGGAAATGCAATCGGTCTCTCATTTGTTGGAGTTGGAGTTATTGGCATTATAAATGCTAGTGTTTTTTACCTAGTCATGTTGCAGGGTGCCGTACCATATGTGGCCAAAGAGGTCCCATGGGACTTCTTTTAGCCACATATACTACTGCACCCCGTAAAGTTGGACTTATTGGCATTATAAATTGCAATGCTTTTTTCCTAGCCATGTTGCAGGGTGCAGTACCATATGTGGCCAAAAGAGGTCCCATGGGATCTCTTTGGCCATATGTACTGCACCCTGCAGAAGATATGGTAAATCCACCGTACCTATAATGCATTTCATGCAAGACAGTACCACTAGTACATTGAAATAGCTATGTCCATATATACAATTAGTAGCTTTCAAATGTGACAAATAATTATTATATTAATTCTGGATTAGGTTGTACTCTGTGTGGAGCTGGTGAAGGGAAATTTAGAGAAGGTCGCATATAAATATGAGATGTGCTAGTTAGTAAAGTAACCACTGCCATTCTTGCTTAGGTCCAAGTGTGTGTCCTGCCTGAAGCCCTTTAAGAAAATAGTGCACTGAGGCTGTGAATAAAACCTAGGGAGTGACAACGTGTAACAAGGGGTGTCCTTAAGGGAGGTTACAAGAAGAGACAAGGCGGTACTAAGGAGGGACTACTAAGCCTATTGTCCAAAGAAAAGCCACCATTTACAGAGGACAGGGACCAGGAACCAATTAAAAAGATGGGTAGAAAGTGGACGGAGCTTTATGCCCATATCCAGCATGTCTCGAAGAGACAGCGCAAGTGCTGCCTAGGCAAGACCTAAAAATGAACAGTATCTTCATGTATTATGATTCTAGTGGAAAGAGTAAAAACGAGCAAATGCATAAGGCTAAACAAAATCTAGATAAATAAATGTGCATATACGTTGAAACAGGTCTTGAGGGAAATGTTTTCCTTACTTTCAGAGAAAAGGATAAAGATACAGCCATTGGAGCAAAAAAAGAATTGTTTTGGAGAAACAAATTACATTCATCTTAGACACTCTTTAATTAATCATCACAAATGCTATTGAGCTGTAGGGAAGCATTGCTGGACCTCTCTCTCTCTGTAGTGAGTACAAGGCTAGTCCTGGGGACCCTTTAGCTTGCAGTACCTTGCTCTGGCATCTGACTGCCTTCAGTTTCAGAAGAACCAGTTTGAAGTAAGATATTTAAAAATATGTGCTCAGGTTTAATCTGGTGTGCTCAAAAAGACAAAGAAATATACAATACAAGGCCCACAGTACAATGCAAGACCAATGCTATTACAGCCAGATGCAGACATGATCGTTTTGATACTGCTTTGTTGGATTGTTTTCAAAACATCTTTTGCTGGTGTCCTTGGTCGTTTTTCTTAAGTGTTTAAATTGGTAATAAGACTGTTTCAGTATCTGAAGTGAGTGCTCAAGATATGCTTAGCCAGTCCAAGCTTTTTGCCAGCAGCCCCTTGCTTTCTGGGCATTGGGGTTTAACTTTTAGAGATGATTGCTAATTTGTGTTTACAGTTAATAAAACTGTATAGTTTTGATTTTTAAGTACCTTCCTACTACATAGTTCAAGCTGTCTGTTGGCAAAAGGCATAATGTCAGCTTACAGTAGGCTTAGAGCCTGCCCATTGGTTACTATTGGTTGGCTTTACTGTCACTCATTTGCTTGCTTCTCATTCATTAGCTGTGTAGGTTTCTCTTCCTCATCTTGAGTTTGTCTCTCCCCTAGAGCATGGACAAATTTCTTTCTCACTCCTGTGCTTCTCCCCAGCGTTCCACATTGCTCTCTCGTACCTGTTGCTTCACCCCTTCCACCCTCACCATCATTGTTGCTCCTGTCCCACCCGCACCCTTTGTGATACTTCCCTCCTGCCCTGCCTTTTGTGATTCTTCCCCCCACCTGCACCCTTCGTGTTGCTCCCCCACCCGCCCTTTTTAAAAAAGTGCTTGTGGTGCTAGTTTTTAATTTACCAATCCAACTCGGTAAATAAATAAAAACAAGCATTAGCATAGTCAATAGGTCTCGCCTTTGGGACATTATAAGTGTTTAGCCATGCAACGGTTGATGTTGTTGCACCAAGGATATTGTGCTGCATAACTAAATACTTATAAGGTCCCAAAAGCGAGACCTATTGGCGATGCCAATGCTTGTTTTTTTAATGGTTTGTACTATGATGATACCTCCTTTCCTAGAGCAGTGTGTTTCTAATTCGATCTGGAAATTTAATATATGTTAATATAGTTTAAATAAGCTCAATAAAGCTGATAATAAAATTATTATTTCTATGTTTTCATGTTTTGTAAATTGTTTACAAACTAATACAAACAAATACTCTTTTTGTCATCAGCAACACATTCTTTTGACTGAAGCGGGCACAACAGAAATGATGTAAAGTACACTGAAAAGAATATACAATTACATTAAGGGCCTTATTTACAGTTAGGTGGATGGGATATGACGTTGCGCTCCTTCTCTTTCTCTTTGCGCAACTGACGGACCGGGAGCCGTGTTAATCCCATATCGGATTTTTGTGGACCTGCTGAACCTGTTCCTGTATAGAGCACTATAAATGACAATTTCAGTTTAGACACATAGAACCTATTTGATCCCACAAGAATGACAGACAGGTAGGGTTTAAACCTTAAGGGTTTATTTTCAGATTGCAAGACATACAAAATCAAGTAATATAGTCATAATCAATTAATTAATATATCAGAGTGGAAAGCTCAGTTAAAATACAGATTCAATCAAAGAACTCAGTAAAGTTCAGGTCAGCAAAATACAGAGTATAAAATGGGAACGCAATCCGACATGAATTTGTCTCCTAAGGACAATAAGAAAAGGGCTCCTTTCCATATCCAAAAAGATCATTCTTTTCTAGATTTCTGAACAAAGGATTTCATACATTCAATATAGTTGCACATAGTTCCCACAGAATAAAACAATCAGGAATACCTAGAGAGAAATAGTTGCAAGACAATACATTTCGAAAATCTTTTACAATTCTACAACATGGAGCTTCTCATGCTTACCTCCTGAACAAGAACAAATATTGCTACATTTGATGTGTTTCTGCTGAGACAGCTAGGTGAAACCTTGAACATGTATGATTCTGCTGAAACCTCATTTTAATATTCTTGGGAATGTCATCGTCTTGCCTTTGAAAATACATTCAAACATTATTTTACTGAGACATGAAGATACATGTTTATCCATGTGATACAGAACATTGGCAGCAAACGTCACAAACAAAATGAAAGAGGCCTACAATTGCTGTGTTAGCTAGAGTTTACATTTTCATCAGTGCAATGCATTTATTTTCGAAAAAAAAAAGTTAACAGATACAACATCACAAACATGACGGATGTCCTGTCTGCCATATTGCAAGTACATTATTGCCTATGGCACTTCTAATAAGGCAAACAGGGTATTCTCCACGTTTGATGGAGTAGCCCAACCGCCATATTCTAAACATGGCCCTGAGTACTTCCAAGCACAACAAATGATGCACCTTTGAGACGTGATTGCCTAATGTTTCATTTTTTCACATGTTGAATAAACAGCTTTAATTTTCTTACCATTGCTGAAGGGTTACTGGAAATCACATTGCAGTCATAAAGGTAACCCACAGCGGAGATTTGTTTCCTTTACCTCTGGGCTTGTGCTTGGGGCAATGAAGGGCTGTGGTGTTGCTAGCTTGTGCCTTCCTGCTGGAACTCTGTACAAGGCTATATGATACCATGGAATGTGGAGTAAGAAAGGTTGGGAGTATTCGGAGTGGGGTAACAGTTAGGTCCTGGACCTGAAGACGTGACGCCTGCCTTACAGGGTTGCAAGGTTGCACAAATCATCAGAGTCTCTTTATCATTACCTCAAGACCCTAAAGCCAAGGTAACATTGGTTGTAATGAAGGCGAACGATGCTGCACTGGATATTTGCCACTGGTAATGATAATCTCTGGACTTGAGGAGAGTTTGCACCTCTGACATTCAAGAAAGTGCTTTTAGTGACATCAGTAGCTTTGGAGTGCATGCTGTTCACTGATGACTGTGCCTACAGGGTCCTTCGCACATTACTCAATTGAAGTTAAGTATGACTTCCTGCAAATGTTCATGTTTCTCAAAATACAGGCTACTTCCCCATTTGTCTAAAGAAGAGCTGTGGTTCTGTCATAGAAAAAAAACAATGTAAAGATGTCGGGCCCATTTCACAAAAGTAAACTTAGCCGTTTGGTCTAAACTTAGACCAAACGTCTACGTTTAGAACTTTAGAAATTCACAAAGAGCATTTACGAATGCTATCTTTATGTCCACACTCGGGGCTAGGTTTAGACCAAACGTCTAAGTTTACCTTTGTGAATCGGGCCCGTCATGTTTCTCAAGGAGTAGGAGTTGCTAGGCCGGAATCCTCAGCACCTCAACGCACTACAGAGATCAGTGCTGCTGGTGGTTCAAAGTTGCTATGCAAGTCTGCTACAAATCAACCATAGGTTAAATCCTGCTGCATCTGGACCAAACCAGATTCCAACCAGAAGACTGTTTGAATCTGAATATTGCCAGTCCACCACTGCTGCAGAGGATCTCATGTCCAATGTAGCTAGGTCGGAGGAAGATGGGGATCTTCCTGTTGAACTCTGAAATGGTCTTTATACTTTTGTCAATAACAAGAACTTGGGAGATCATATTAAACTACTCAAGGTGCAGCATATGTTAATGATTTGGCTGCATACCAGCTGAGCCGAATGAAAATACTGAGATCTGTAAAACTGGCTTCTATGAAGCCTCAATACCAATCTGTATGGTGGGTGGCTATTGTTGGTCAGTTTCCATCCAGACAAAAAAATCATTATTTTTTTCATAGGTGCAGGTGGGGATGAAAGGTGGAGGGGATAAGTTATCCAAGTGGAGACTAAACAATGCCTCTTTTATAGACACACACTAAAGTCATGCCCAACGCCACCCTCCGCTTCTTTCAGACTCATTCTCCCATTCAGACAAGCATGTCAACAGTGAGACCTTCTGCCAAAGTTGGTAGAGAATCACAGTGGAACAGAAAGTCTTGAGCCTTAGCAAGGATCGGACGTATGACAATCGGACAATTACTGGTAATCTCTACCAGTCTATATCTTGAAAGAAACCTGTTAAAATCATGTCGCCTTCCCGAAGGAATAACAAAGGCTAAGTCTGTTGCATAGTTGGCATTTTGTTTCATAGTTCAGGTAAAGGCATGGTGGGGCTCATGTTGGATACAAGAAAGCAACACTAAATAGGTGAATAAATTCCTGGAAAAACAACTCATTGTGCTTGATAGGGATAATGAACTCTTCAGTCATTGGGACCTCTTCTGGCAACCCATCTCGGTTTCAACTAAATTTTGGCAAAAATTAGCACAATCCCCCCTCATCCAAGCTCATACCATCCTCAGAAACCAACTTCACAATTCTGTTCTTCTTTTCCACTGCCTTGCAGCCTGTAGTGGTAAAGAATGTATAATTTCTTACCAGATTACATTTCCCTGAAACTCCACTCTGCTTCCTATTTATTGGCTAGAGATATCACCGAAGGTTAATTTTGAGAGCACTCCTGGCCCTGCATCATTTCTGAGGTCAGATTCTAGAGTGACAGAAAGTGGCATGGTCTATTTGACATTTCCAGGAAGTTCTGCATAGAGCTTCTATTCATTAACACTGTTGTCAGCATGCCTGCATATGCTTGTACGGCATTGTTGAGGGAGTGAACAGAACCTTGTGGAAGCTGGAATTAACCACATTGGCCTTTGGCCAGAGTCAAAGCAAGGCACCTGCAAGGATTCTGGCTCAGCTTGACAGGTAGGTCTTGGTGCAAGAGGCTGTGAGAGGGTGGGAAGTGAAGGAGTTTGAGATCCTCTCAGGAACACCAGGAAGAGTCAAAAATCTGAAGGGCTAGATGGTTGTTTTGTGCCTGGTCTGCATCTATACCATGTTATGTTAATGTTATTATGTTATGTTGCGTTATGTTATGTTACATCTTGTCACATTACGTTACATTATGTTATGGAGATTTGATTAGCAGCCTTTTTTGCCATTTGCAAGACCTCGCTTCACTGTTGGATTCTGAATACCTTTAGGCCATGGTATTGAAGATTTTGTTACCGATTGAAGTCTGAGTTCTGGTTGTTTGAGTTAGATCCTCAGTAGTTTGGGTGTAGTTAATAAGCTGCAGTTCTATGCATGTATGTATGTTTGGTTCGCTACCATAGATAACATTCCTGATTAATGAACAATCCACCAACGATTAGCATTTTTGCACTGCTAAACATATGATCATTTATTCACATAAAGGCATGATTTATTTATGTATATAGTTCTTATATAATTCATGCACAGGTCTTTGGTGAAGACACTTCACGTTCTGGCTGCATTTCCCACCTACATCAAGAATGCAGAAGAAGCCCAGACTTAGCCCCTCACAAATCTAAGCTTGAAAAATGGTCTTGCCAATCCCCCAGACTGTTCCCTCCAGTGAAAAAAAAAAATCCCCCAAAGACTAAAGAGAGATTACTTGTAATTAGATCTATTGGCCATTTCAAGGCATCATGAAAGTACAAGTTTGCCTTGGGTGATAACTCCATGTGCCCTGCAGAGGCGCAGCAGAAGCCAAGCCTTGTTAAACTTAAACCTCCACCTGACATGGCTTTGATCCTGGTGAAATATAGCTCCACTCACTCTGCAAGTGATGTATCTGTTGAGAAGTACTTTTGGATTTATGCAGAGCTCGGGGTAGGCACTTCACATCTGATGTCTCGCATTAGAGGCTGGTGCCAGGGCGGGCTGGCTCCATAGCATCCTTGTCAAGAATACATTAAACGTCTCCGTAGATCGGACTTTCCCAATAAAACAGCCAGTGTCTGAGACAAAGAGACCCAGGGGTGGACTTTTACTGTGGATAAAGTTGCGCGTAATGATGCAGGCAAGCCATTAAAATGTCCATGCAGCGGATAGGCTGTCAGGCTGCATGCTTGAAAACACAAAGCCCTGACGTGTAGAAGTATTGTGCTCCTTTCAGTACCTTCTTCTTTTATGGTATATGTAGGTGCATGCGCAAACAATTTGTATTTCTTTTTCTTTTGCATTTATTACCACAGTCTACAGTTAAGTATCAATTTTTTGGGGAGTTATCATTACCAACTCAGAGGTGCTTGTTTTTTTCACACTAAAAGAAGGAAAGAATGAGTTGGCAGCAATAAAATGTCAGTTCTCCAGAGCAGGAATTTTAACCAGGAGCTATTTTTACATCTATATCTGGGGACCAAGCATTAGCATTTGACACCACAGATCACACCTCTCTCTTCCACTGCATTAATGGCATGGCTGGTGTCTCATTCAGTTATATTCTATGTCATAAATAGATATATTTTCCCTCTACCCTTTCATTCTAAGCTGGTGTCCCCTAAGGTTTAGCCCTGTTACAGATTTTCATTTAGACAGGTAGATTGTGACCTATGGCCTTTAGCTCCTGCCCTTGACAGGGTAATGTAATAACAGTGTATTCATTAAGAGGCTGATTTATCAAAGGTTTCGCATCGCCCTTCCACCATACAAGGGGACGCCGGGCGACGCAGAACTGAGAAGGAGATTTACCAAGCATCGCAAGGCCACCTTGCATGGCCCTGCGTGGCTTGGTAAATCGGGAGAAACGCAAAGCAACACAAGCCACTGCCTTGCATTACGCTGCCCCAGGGAGGCTCATTCCCAGATTTACCATGGGTCATAATGCTACGCCTTCCCAACGGAGGCGTAACGAGGAGAAATATCTTTATTTCTCCTTGTTTTTTTGCTCTTTCTATGTGTGCTGCATTCTCATATAAAGAGGAAAAAGCCTCATAGGATTGTTTTTGCGCAAGAAGGTGTCCCTTCCAGCACATAAACAATCCTGCCTGCAACGCAGGCACCCTTGCAATATGGTGCAAGGGTGCCTGCATTGATGCTAGGCACCCCATAGTGCACCAGCACAAGGTAAGGACCGGAATGCGCTATATAATGTTAAATATGGTGCATTCCTGCCCTCTCCCTGTCACGCAGCACAGCAAGGTGTCTTGCTGCACGACATTTTGATAAATCTGCCCCTTAAGTTCTTTATGTAATGAAACCTTGTAGGTTTGTGATGTTTTTATTATGTTTGCTCTTTTTACATTTTATTATTGATGCCTTATTTAGAAACTGTATGTACAGAATGTATGGGAAACAGACCTCTCAATACTAGTTTTGTGTAGTAGGTGTCTATAATTCTCACAGCTTCTTGCAAAAATCTTGGGAAGCAAGTACTGTCTGGTCACAAACTTTTTTCCCAGTGCAACACACTATAGGAAGCCATCATTTCAGCTTGTAGGTGGAGAGAAGAAATGTTCTGCGGACATTCAGAAGGACAAGCTATAGATTCCTCAGTCGATGAACAAAGAACATGACACTGTGATCACAGAAGTCAGTGTAGGAATCTGCACACAGGGCTTGGTTAATTTCCACACAGTGGCAGAAAACAGGATAGAAGTCTGTTAGACTGTTTCTAAAAGATGTTATGTATTTTGATTGCAATATCTTTTTTTATTTGCCTGTGCTAATATTCTAATAATCATTGCAAATACTGCATGCCATTTTTGGGTACACAATGTTAGTGTAAACTAAGGATTTATAGATACCATATAGTTGTATTCCTTGACGACTCAGAACCAAACAGAGGTCGGACTGACCTGTGCACTGGAGGCTAATGAGCTGTCTACACAAGTCTTTGGGCCAAGGGAGATGCATGGGGAAGGCTAAAATCACCAGCTCCTATCAGCCTCTTCACCCACTCTGTTCAAAGATTATGCTCAGACCTCCCGTGATTATGACCTTAACTCAAACTATGTTCCTCCTCTTGAATAGGCACTCTGCCAAGTTCTCATCTGCCCATTTGGCAAATACAATCCTGGAAAAGGACAACTGTAACACAATCTCACTTTATCTGCCCAGAATAGACTTTTTTCCAGCTTTGTTTCCTGAAAAAGATATTTCCCCTTATCTCCCCATTTTGGGTCTTACTCTAAGACTGGGGAGGTGTCTGGGAGAAGTATAATGACAGTCAAAATTGTAGCTTCCTCCCATCCTGGGTAACCCCAAAGGGCTACACCACACATGGAGCTAAGTATTACATGTCTTTATTCGTCTGTGTGTAACTGTGAACTCAACATTCGAAACCAGCCTTCAGTGCATTCCGCTCTAACACTTACGTAAGAGTTCTGCGGAGTCCATCTGGATTCTGGAGCCAAAAGTGTTCCATTATTTTTAATTCGCAAGACACTACAAAAGTGACAGTAGGACCCTGAAAGCTACTATTTCCTTCTAGGATGGACAGCAAGTGAGCACAGGAGATCTGGAGCTGGGACAATCTAGGGGGAGGTACAGCAGGGACTACACAGCATGATGCAGGCTCTACAGGGCAAAGAAGAAAAGTCTGTCAATCAGGGTATGTCTAAGAACATTAAGACAGATGAACCTATTTCCTCATCTCATTTTCCTTCCTGTCATGTCGGCAGGACATGGCACCCTGTTCATCACTACTTCATGGCCAGTGATTTAATTTCTTCTAGACTGGATTATGCTAACACTATCTACTTGGGCCTCTATACTACCCTGACAGACGGAGACTTATCACTTCTAAGTAATCAAAATATCGCCCTATGGGTTGCCCATGCCTCCAAGAATTTTGACTCTGTTACCATTGCTCGTTGACAATTTAATTGCCATTTGTTTTTAAACGTACAGAATTTAAAATTGTTTGCTTGGCTCACAAGTGTGCGCATCATCTTGTTGGCACTTCCTTGAGGCTGAAAAACTATCGCTTTCCTTTTTCTCTTTCTTCCTGACAGTTCCAAGATCCACACAGGGTTCACACTATCTCTATCCTAGCTGTTAAATTATTGATTTCCCTACCCGCTTGGCTCAGTACGAACTACCTCTTGTTTAGGAAAACATTTAAAACTCTGCTCTTAGGCTAAAATAGCTCACATCTGATCTAGACTTAGGGCCTGATTACGGCTTTGGCTCAGCGGCGACAGCGCAATGCCGCCTCTGCTGCGCCAAAGCCGCGCAAGGACCGCCAACTGTATTACGAGTTGCAAATGTGCAACATGTAATACGGTCGGCGGTTCTTTGGCCTTTCCCATGGTGGTGCGATGAAAACAGGCACCGCAATGGGAACAGCCAGAAAGTTCCAGCATGGCATGGATGGTGACGTCCATGCCATGCTGGAACTGGGGGGAATAGGGACATGGAGTCACAGGGGGCCCCCTTTGTTCTTGCACCAGCAGCTTTTTCATGGCGGGCTCCGCTATGAAAATTCTGGCAGTGCAAAACCTCAAAATATGCTTAGCGGGACTGCACCTGTCCCTGCTCAGCATAATGCGTTGTGGCGTTCCTGTGCCACGGCCAGGGAATGACTGTTCCCTGGCGTAGCAGGCGGTCCACCACCGATACCACTTTGTAAGTCATAATCGGCAATGCGGTGGACCGCCACTCCTGCGTCACCGCCAATCTGGCAGTCGCAAGACAGCCAGACTCATAATCAGGCCCTCAATCTTTCGTGATGTCTTACCACCATAGCACTCCTGGGTGACTCTGTACTTGACAAGGTTATTATTTCATTTATTGAATCCTCAGTTAGTGTGAAAGGTGTGGTTGGAATGTACAAATTTGTTGTGTGGTGGAGCATGTACTGTTTGATGGACATGTGTGTGATGTGTCTAATGTGTGTGTGATATTTGTATATATGTGTGAGCACGCGCGTGTGTCTCTGTGTCTATGTGTATGTGTGTATGTGTGTGTGTGTGCATGTGTGTGTGTGTGTGTGCAATGAAAGTTCTATGACTGTGGGTCACAGAAAATCTAGAGTCTGCTTGTAGTTTGTCTCCATGTGTTGTGGAACCCTGTTACACTATGCATATCAAAAGCATTATTGTGTATGTAATTCTTTTGATTGGAAATGACGACTGGCAAATTTCGATTGCTGATAGTCACTCAACTGCAATGGGTACTTTCTGCTGGAAATGCATTGTTTTGCTTGTTGTCATATCTTTGGCATTGTCAGCAGTCCAGCTTTTATTTCTTTGTGGTTTTGGTTTGAAATTTTGTTTTTTGTGGGTATCCATTATATGTTTATTTTGACATTCTTCTCTGATACTTTGTCTCTGTTCTTCCACATGTTGTCTATATGTACGTTGCTTCGCCATTTAGGTGCACTAGTACAGTTCCTTACTATGGTAGTGCATCCCCTAGTGAACACCCACAAGCTCAGTACATAAAGTCTGAGACATAAGTGTGTGCCATCACCATGCAGAAGTTATGTGCCTACATCGTGCACTGTGTCTTCTTGAACAGGCTCTCACTATGTACTCTGTGCTCTGCTCTCATTTTGTACTCTGTAAAAGTACGTAGGGTGCACCCACTATTACACCTCTGTTCCATGGCACCTCGAGGCGCTTGTAGCATGTTCACCATTACAGCATGTTGCTGTGACATCTGGTATTCCAGTTATGTTGCATTTTGCGATTCTTTACCAGTGGATTTACGACCTAGCCCTCATCAAGTCCAGCAGGTTCCTGACTCTGGAAGCCTTCGTTTGATGGTGGCTTCAGTGCTGTCATTGGTGTATGCACTCAGTGTTTTACTGCTGATAGCCAGATAACATCTTGCTCTAAGGCAGTTGCTCCTTTTGGTTGTATGTTTTTGTTAGTCAGAAGTTAAGTAGCCGGTGCCCTGAGTGAATCAAGTATTCCAAACGTGTGAGTGTAACTGGCAGTGCTTTTAACAGCACATGGACACCATTCAGAGGACAATGGCGGCAAGTAATGAAGGCAGGAATGCAGTTAAGAACCAGAATATTTATGTGAGAAAGTGAGTGGAAATGAAACCGCCTGGACGCCTGAGGAAGAGTCTGCCATAGTCCATGTGTGTGATGGAAGGTCTCAATACTGTGAGGACATAGATGGGAAGGTTTGTGACTCCAGCCTGAGTAATTAGCCTTGCCACACAGCAGTGGTTGTGAGTGGATTTGGAAGTAAATACACTAGTACTTTGCTGGGAGTGGTATATCAGGAGCGCTGTCAAATAACTCAGCAATAAACCCTTGAAGCAGCCACACAGTTTAATTGCTATGTGCACAGTTCTCTGTGGTTACCTTGGTTGTCAGGTACGATGTGCAAGAGAATGGCCTTAATATGTGGCTAACAACAGTTCTGCCAGCTTTCTTCTGAAGCAATAAGAGTTTTTCCTTAAAGTCCCTTAATTTTGAATTCGGATTATCACATGTTTAGATTTTAGTGATGTGGTGCCCTGTATCTACTGAGTTAACAAAACATTCTATAAGCATGTCTTCTATTGCCATCAAGCCAAATAAAATTGTACTGTGTGATGATTACCCTTTTTAAAATAAATTCTCTTATCAGGTTCCTTGGAGCAGTCACATTTATTTCAGAAATGACCGTAAGGGTGTTCGTCGTCTAATGAGGGAGACCTGGTCCCCCTTCAACTACTGCATCTTCCTACAGCTCTGGTCGCCTCCCAGGTGGGAGAGCCCCGGTCGCCTCTCAGGTGGGAGAGTCCCGGTCGCCTGCCAGGTGGGAGAGTCCCGGTTGCCTTCCAGGTGAGAGAGCCCCGGTCGCCTCTCAGGTGAGAGAGTCCCGGTCGCCTCACAGGTGGGAGAGTCCCGGTTGCCTTCCAGGTGGGAGAGTCCCGGTCGCCTCCCAGGTGGGAGAGTTCGGTCGCCTCCCAGGTGGGAGAGTCTCGGTCGCCTCCCAGGTGGGAAAGCCCTGGTCGCCTCTCAGGTGGGAGAGTCCCAGTCGCCTCCCAGGTGGGAGAGTCCCGATTGCCTCCCAGGTGGGAGAGTCCTGGTTGCCTTTCAGGTGGGAGAGTCCCGGTCGCCTCCCAGGTGGGAGAGTCTCGGTCGCCACCCAGGTGGGAGAGTCCCAGTCGCCTTCCAGGTGGGAGAGTCCCGGTCGCCTCCCAGGTGGGAGAGTCCTGGTTGCCTCCCAGGATTGCTAGCTGGGCTGACAGGACTTTTATCTCAGGTCATTGTCTGGGAAAACTCGGACTCTTCAGATCCAGGGTAGGTGTCAATGTAGCATTGATGGGCAACTGAGTGAGACAGGGCAGGCGGCGGTGATTGGCTCTATGTTTGGTGGCCTACTGACATCACTAGAACAATCCAGAACAATCCAAACAGAAGGCCGGTGCTTTCTGGGTTGAGCTTGGTAGAGGTTTGTAAGATCAGCCTAGTTTTGTTGGCGATTGGCTTGAAACATTGCCTGTATCCCATCCAGTAGCAGGTAATCCAGAGACTTCCCAATTTCCTTCTACTTTACCTGAGAGCATCCAGGCGCATCCCCTTACCTTCTCACTCATTTACACCAGCCCTAGGCCTTAGAGACTGCCAAACTATTGTGTTTAACCAGAGCATCATTTTGAGAGTCACTGACTTCAAGACTTCTGTGCAGCATTTTCTCTCTATTTCTGTATTCCTACTCCCAGCAAGGATTCAGACTGATGTAGTTTACATAAGTCATGTGATTGCCGGCCTAACCATCCTTGCATCGCCAGTAGGCAGAATGTATAGGAGTCAACCAGAGCGGACTAGTGGAACCAACAGTGCTCAAAACTGTGGCCCAGATTTACTAAAGCTTTGCACTGTCGTAGAGTAACACAAAGTCAGGCGAAACAATGCAAGGTGACGCATTGGTGTTTACTTTTTAGCGCAAAAAGAGTTTTTTGCAGAAACTGTGCCTTTTTTCCGCGCAAATATCCCTTTGCACTGCTTTGAGCCTCTATGCATCAACGGAGAATTACTGGAGTGTTACATGGGCAGATCAGGGGAAACACCCATCGGTTTTGACTCAAAGCCCAATCTACCAAGATAGGCAGACTGGTCTTTGCATCAGTGATGCCTCCTTGAAACGGGCACTAACAAGGACAATGTTTTAATTTTTCAACGAAACCATGCATTGCACATGAGCTGAATTGCAGAGCACATTTAAAGTGCTTGAGGTCCTTCTACACTTGCCTAAAAGTAGGAATTTGTACTGGAAAGGTATGCGTCCGGTACATTTCCAATGCAAGATAGAGCATGCTGACCTCTGTGAGGCTGTGCGTCATGTAAGACAGCTTTTCAGAGTGCCAGCGCACGGGATGACAGCAGTAGAGACCAATCTTAGTAGATATGGCTGTGCACTGTGATATACCCTTGGACAACACCAGCACAGCAAATCTGGTTGCTGCACAGCGTTGGGTAGTACCTCTGCCCCTAGATGTTTTAGAAAGAGAAGCATGCAGAGGCAGACTGCAATGCACACCTTCTTCTACATTTTTGGCTTTGGTATCCTAATCTTTTACAAGTATGTGATGTCTGGTACAGGCAGTGCTTAATCTGTAAAAGAGTGAGTACTGGTGCCCAAAGCTCTGCTCAGAAGGATGTGGCCAGCGCTATACAATGTCAGCGCACCGAACACCAAGGCTGCATTGTCCTAAATCTGCCTCAGGCCTCTTTAATCCACTGCCAGACATGCCATGCCCCTATAGCTCTCTTTTGCAGGCTCCCGCTTTCTCCCTTTATGGACGTATTTTCCATCTTTCTCTTCCTCCGCCTTTCCCCTTTGTGTGTTTTTCCGCCTCTTACTCTCAGGGACATGTCTGATGAGGAAAATGAGTGCTGGTCCCTAAAAATGAGTGTCGATGGCCCCCACCGGCAACCACCGACTCAAATTAGGCACTGGGTGCATGTGTCTGGAGGTTGCCATTGGGTGACCCTACTTCCGAACGTCATAAAAATGGAGCACATATAGAATGCTGAGTCCACTGGCCAAAAGACACAGGCCAGGAGAGAAAAGATCAAATAGGGGTAAAGTGACAGCGTTTTTTCTGCCATGTGAACACTGTTGTCCCAATAACTTCTACCTTATCTCCAATTCTCTTCAGCACAAGCAAGGCCAAGGGGAACCAAGAGGTAAGCTCACACATAGGTGAAAGGATGCCTGTGCTCCCATGCAGTTCCAGATGCCTTCCATGATCTCTTCAGGGCAGCTTCCTTGGTTGATACAAGTATGGCTTTAGGCTTTGTTTGGAAAAAGCCCCAATCCCGGGTAGGCCTTGCTCCTTCTTTTTTTTCTTTTTACTGCATTTCAAAGGAGCAACACATAACCACTGGATTTTAGAGTGGCCTGGATGCAATATAATAAGAAGCCAGTTCCTGGAGGTACTTTTGAATTTCTTCTAAAAAGTCTTGTGTAAAGTGCACAAAACCTTGAAATCAATTCTCTTTCCCACTGGGAGGAAATTTAAAGAGATTAATGTATGATCCGTTTACTCGGGTTGAGGTTCAGTTTTGCTGCTTTTCCTTGAACCCTCTTGAGAGTCTGAACCTGCTTCACTGGAGGGACAAGGTAGATGCAGTGAATTAATTGAAGGGGCAGAAGGCCATTCCTGAGTAGGTTTAATTCTTTGTTCATAAATCCTGAACCCTAAATAACATTTTGTTTGCAGCTGCCCCCAGGCTGTGGAATTCATTATCATCTTCCCACAATCGATCACCTTTCTTCTACTTTTTTTGTAAGGACTCTAAGATCACCCCAACTCAATTGGCCCATTCGCAACTTCTTTTTGAAGTGACTTTAAGACCCATTTATTTCAGGATTACACCAGGTGAACTGTTTTTTTATAACAGACTGGTTTACCAGATGGGACGGTTGGTAAATGTGTATATGGTACTATGTAAACGTTGATGGTGTTTTATTGTTTTCAGTGTACATTGTTTAGCACAGTGTTCCACTAGCCAACCTGGCACGGTTAACCTTATATCATACTTAGGGCTCCCAGTTTTATAGTATTTATGTTTTTTTTGACATTTCCTTATGCATTTATCCATATTTATTTTGTGCTCAGTGTAAAAAAGAAGCTGCAATGGATATATTTCTACATTTATTTAACTAACAAATCTTCACTCATATTTGAATGTTCAATGGATTTTAGCAATTTACAGTACAATACAGTCATTTGAAACAATTTGCATTGTAGAAGAAACTTAAACAGCTATTCTGCTGGAGTTATTTAAGCTTCATTACAAACTCTTTTCATTTTTATAGCTCTCCTTCCCGTCAATCATCTGAACAGCCGTTGACCTAGCACTCATGATTGACAGTAGTAAGAATCCTTCAAAAGAAAACCTATTTTACGTATTTATCCAAGTTAAAAAACATAAATACAGACGGGAAAATAGAGTATTTCCTGTCTGTATCAGCAAAAATGGAAGTCTGGGAGCCTTAATCATAATCAGTTTTTTTCAAAAAGTTTGTGCTCTTCGCTCCTCTGTTGACTTTTGCGAGCATGCTGTCAAAATGTACACCCAGATGATGTATGGTCAGAAATGGAAAAGCAGCAGTTCTTAAGCAGTGAATCCCAGTGGGCACCATGGGGACCTAAATGTTGTCCCAATTAGCTGGCCCTCAGCCTTGGAGCCATTTAGGCATAGCATGCTATTCCAAACAAAATGTATTCTATTCAGGACCTGCCTTTGGCATGACGTCCTGCTTCCTTTATCAGCCTTAGGTGTAGCCGAGGATGCACCAAGTACTCAACATCCCTGTTGAGTGCTCCTCAGATCTATATCCTCTTTCCTGCCCCCTTCCCTCCTCTCACTGCACTGCACTGAGCTATTGTCCAGAGTAAAATTCACACCGGGGATCAGAAGGGATAGACCCAACTAGAAGCGTACTAGTCCCTTAATTCGAAAAAACTCACAAAAAAGTATATCTGGTAAGTTCAACAAAAAAGAAGTATGTATCAGAACGTGTGGATGTGACACTGCTACTGGAAAAAGAAACCCTTTTTTAGGTCGAGAACCCTCACTCACCCGAAGATGACATGCTTCATCATTGGGTCCCCTCCTCACACCTGGACTGCAAGGTCCATGGTGTGGGCTACGACTCTCCGAGCGGAGAGGAGCTGAGGTGTTTTTGATGAGTATTTGGTATTAGGGTGAGGAAGGGACAGAGGGCACAAAAACACATAGTGATGGTTAAAACTACCTCCAGGGTACCTAATAAACTTTATTCTGTGGCCCACTGGGGATAGAATTAAAAAGAGTACCAGGATTATGAGAAAAAATATATTAACCTTTTTCAATGGTCAGAAGGTCGACATGTTTCTGCCTTCAATGGTCCTAAAAATAGGATCCTTGACATTCATCAGGACCAATGTAGTAATTAATGTATAGTCACTCTGTCTATATGTGAGTAATAGATTCTCAAATCCAAATCAAAAATTATACTGGCCAATCAGGATAGCCTGGCCCAGTTAGATTTGGGGTCCACCAATGTTCTAAACGGGTGATAACTGGTGTTCACCTTCCTGCCAGTGGGTACATCCAAGCACTCAACTCAGTGTGTCGGTGCTCAGACAGTGGACAGTGGATGTCCAGTGGATGTACCCACTGGCAGGAAGGTGAACACCAGTTATTACCCATTTAGAGTGTCGGTGGACCCCGAATCTAAATGGACCACCACACACCAGGCTATCCTGATTGGCCAGTATCATTTTTGATTTGGATTTGAGAATTTATTACTCACATATAGACAGAGTGACTATACAATAATTACTACATTGGTCCTGATGAATGCCAAGGACCCCACTTTTGGGACCATTGAAGGCAGAAACATGTCGACCTTCTAACCATTGAAAAGGGTTAATATATTTTTTCTCATAACCCTGGTCCTCTTTTAATTCTATCCCCAGTGGGCCACAGAATAAAGTTTATTAGGTACCCTGGAGGTAGTTTTAACCATCACTATATGTTTTTATGCACTCTGTCCCTTACTCACCCTAATACCAACTACTCATCAAAACACCTCAGCTCCTCTCCCCTCGGAGAGTCGTAGCCCACACCATGGACCTTGCGTCCGGGTGTGAGGAGGGGACCCAATGATGAAGCACGTCATCTTTGGGTGAGTGAGGGTTCTCGTCCTAAAAAAGGATTTCTTATTCCAGTAGCAGTGTCACATTCACACGTTCTGATACACACTTCTTTTCTACTGCCCAGAGTCATATGATGCTGGGCTGAGCCGCCGCCAGTCCCAGGGATCGAACCGTTAGCCCCGCACTCCAGAGTCAGCCGCTCTGGTCGCTGCGCCCACCTCTCCATCACCCGGATTGATTTCCTTCTGTCACCTTGAGCGAGTGCAGGCTTCTGTAAGATTTTACTGTTTTCCTCAATTTTAAGTTTGAGTTGATTTCATATAATTGATAGCAAATACACTATCTGGCATCTCCGAATTGCAACGGGCCTCCCTCATGTGTACCCTGATTTCAACGTTGATACATTTACTATTGCCTTTGCTGTGATCTCAACTGTCTTTAACATACAGACGCGTAGCCTCTATTATCAGTGAAGTGACATGTCATCGTACTATGTATGCATGCTATTTTAGACACACAATTCATTGTTGCACAAGCATTGTAATGAAATGAAAATAATCCAAAAATGGCACAAAAAACTATACAAAAAAATCAGCCTTAGATGTAGCTGAGAATCAGCCACATGCATTTGGGACATGAGTTAGTGTAATTTAATTACCTGTGCCAAAGGATGGGAGTGTGGAAGTGAGGATTCTTGAGGATCTCTACAAGTTGATTTCTCCAAGCTACACATTGTTGTGCGAATTTTGACTTTTTGATTCATGCTCGCAAAGAAGTCCTTGAACTAGTCCAGGGCAGTCACTCTGGTTCCCATTCATTTCTACAGTTATTACATTTGCAATTGGAAGTCTGTTGTGACATGCTCCACTAACATCACTGGCAGCACCACCGATTGATTCTTATCGAAGAAGGTGAGTAAATCTTTCCTTATGTCTGCTAAGAACAATTTCCAACTTGCAACCACTAGCAACCCATAAAAGACATCCACTCATCAAAACTGGTTGTGGATTAATTGTTTGAAAGTAGAGGCTTAAAAAACCTCCAAATAATGAGAGTCCTTCCAAACAAATCACTGACAGCCCTAGTGTCATAAGTGGACATTATTTCACAAAATAAATACGGATGAATACAGATGAAAAGAGCGAACTATAAATATGGATAATTACAGATGGAAACGTCTTAAAAGTAAATACCATAAAACCGGAAGCCCTACTTATAACATAATGTTCTCAACTACATCAGAGATTAGCTTCTAGTCTATACTGTGCATTTGTCGACTTGGCCACTGCCTTTGACAAAGCTTCTTGATCAAAACCATGGATAAAACTGAACAAATTGGAATTCCTTCCTGCACTACTAAGAGAGGAGTAACTTTTGCACACAGCAAACTGAACTTGAGCCCACAAAGATGGAAATGACAACCTCATTGAAAAGGTTGTGTGTCTCATTCGGTTAAAGTAGGGATTTTATTTAACATCTCTATATCTGTTTCGGCTACAGTTTTAAAAACAAATCACTTGATTTCATTTGGCCTTGGGTGGGAATAGATCTCTGCAAAATACAGTGATCACAGTGTTTTGATTGACTACATGTTGGTAGGGCTCCAAGGCATCCTCTCTGCATTAATTGATTATTGTGTGTCTTTTCAACCCAAGAAATCAGTTGAAAGGAAGGAATATGCGTTTTAAGAACAGAAAGTGTGAACGCCATGCACATCACCAGCTGCTCTACAACAACTGATGAGAACTTTGATGGAAAATGCAGAACTTGGCCATCGTGCCAAAGCAGTCTTGGACTGGTTCTGAGTAGGGCTAACAGATATTGAGCCTTGTGCGGGTGATGGATGAATGGCCAAGTTCCCAAAGGTTCTGTAGGGCCAGACGACACACCAGATGGAGACAGAGCAGGCCTGAAGATCTGAAGATTGATCTGTGTAAAGACCGCCCCTTGCTGTGGGTTGGCAAGTTGACCCAAAATTTCAGGCGCAACTTTGCCAAAAAGGACACCAGCTCTGAGGAGAACAAGGAGGCCAGAGTAGGCTACAGTGCAGCTAACTGTTGAACTCATCCCTGGAAAAGGGGTGATGTTTTGGATGCTTTATACGTTTATTATGAAGGAATTCTCTCTAAAATGCTCCCTCTCATAATACTTTCCTATTGGAGGCTTGGAGTGGAATGATCCTTGATATGGCTTCCCTTTCCTGGATCTACTTGGAATGCATGACACCACATTTGATGCAGGAGCTGGAACCGTCTTTGAGGCCCAGGCATCACATGAGGATCCCACATTGACATCTTCTTGAGGTAAGTGCAATAGTGCTTGAAGCTTGAAGCCTGACACTTTGGGCTGTGACATAGCCCTAAAGTACACTGCAAAGAATACTTTAGAAGAAGTGTACTGGTAAAAAAAACTAAGTGGGAGCTCTGAATCCACACTGAAGCATGCAGAAAAAAGAACTGGTGCCAGAGCATATGGTGGTGTCTTATATGGCTATGTTTCTTTTTATCCAGAGGTGTGACTAAAGCCGCACTGCGCTACTAAGGATCTCATTACAAGTGGTGAAATTCCACCAGGAGCTATAACTCCAGGTGGAATTCCACCACCCGCAATCACCAGTGTCTCCAGGCCCAGAATGATCAGGTCCGCAGACTCTGAACCTGATCATTTTGAACCTGGAGACACCAGACCTGTCTTTACCATTGCAGCACCACTGCCCAGGGCCACCCAATACCTGCATCAGCACAGGGAAGCAGACAGTTCTCCCAAGGAAAGGCTGGAGACAGCCCTAACCCACCCAATTCCCACCCAAGCTGTCTGTCCCACTGACACTTTCTGCCTGCAACATAAGAGGACCCAGTATTTCTAAGTCCATGCAGTTGTCTCCCGTTCTGGGTAGAAAACCTGTAATTACTGAGATTTGGTGTAGGGATACTGGCTGGAATAGGAGATTCTGGCCCAGCTGTTTGTATACCTGCACCAAATACCAGTAATCTCGTTATGTGGGCCCTACTGGTTCTGAGAGCTATTGCTAAGTTTTCTACATCAAATCTGGCAACCTGGTGGAGTCTCAGTATGTGAGCGTTCTGTGTGTAGACCAACCCATCAAAATCAAATTATTTATGTTACTAGAGCCAAGCTAAGGTGTGCCAAAAACCCAGGTCCCTGATGGTGGTATTACCGGACTGACCTGAGTATGAAATATGGTTATTTTTGACAAGACAACTGGGTTATCCAGCTGAGATGCCATTAAGAAAGAGACTTGCAGTAGGGGAAGACCCACAGGTGATTTAGCCTTTTTCGGGCACAAGTGAAGGTGGCAACAAAAGGGGTACCCACAAAGACTTGCAAGGAAACCAAACAAATGTCTAACAAGCTGACAGCCAACACGCCTCTCCATCACCGAAGATACAGTTGCAGCAAAGCAAACTCCCTCATCATGAGGTTAACCCTGAAGCACTGGAATCTGGCACCAACTCTGTAGCATGGACAAAACAGCACTGCAACTGGAGCGTCACAGGTAACATCAAATCAAGAGACAGCAGCACTGCCTTGGTCTAACTAACAATTGGCAAGGGAAGTTGTAAACACAAGGTATCCTATTTCGCTTGCTCTTTTTATACTCTGCAAGGGCTGTCATCACTTGTAGCTGACCCTTAATCTTGGAATTATGATGTACATCCTGGAATGGTGCAAAGTATCCATGAAGTTGGAATGCCATTACGTTGGGAAAGGCCATTTAAAGTGGTCACTCTCCAAGACCTACCAGGTATGGGCCTCACATTCAGTTCAAATTGCCTTCCTGTTTGTATTCCCTCTAAGCTCAAGGCCTGTTCTGGATACATATGGTTTTATTGCAGTTCAAAATCAAATACTTCTACAGAGGTCTCCTGTCCCTTGCAGGCCTTCATCCCCCATTCGCAGCCAATCACAGGAAGTTGATTGTTGTGACCTGGCTTATTAGTATTTATTAGTCAGGGCATTTTGTGACTGCCCTGTAAATAAACAATTTGTGATGCGGCCTATTAGTAGATAGGTCACATCGCAAATTGCATTTCTAATTGTGAACCAGTCAGCTTGCAATTTGCACATCGCTGGCGTGAGAAAGGGAATAGTACACCTGGTCCTAACTTGCGCTTATCACATCGTTTTTTGTATTCATATTCAAAAGGATTCATGGAAAGTCATGCTTTTGCACTGAAAGCTAGCATCTAAATTTATATTTCTTATTTTGTTTCTCCAAAAACATTGAACCAATTCAAATAATGCACTCATAACATCTTTCAACTAATCACAAATTGGAGGTAAGAATCTGGTTATTTGTCTTTAATTAAAAGGCCAAACCAAATGTCTGCAGGCAAACTGGTTTTTTTTCTACACTTAAACATGTGTGGTGAAAACTGTAGTCTAGATTTGTGTGGCGTTAAAAATATTAACTGCATAAGCAATTTAAAGCTAAAACACACACTTAGTACATTTTAAAGGAAATGGAGGAAATCAATTGATCCACAAGTAGAAACCGCTTACACTCAAACTCTTTAAAACAATACCACAAAGTGATTTCCAAAGTAAAACAGCATAACTAAAGTATAAAATCTGCCTGTCGTTAAATTGCTCCATCGAAACCGCAACCTTCCCCGACAACTGGAAACACGTTGAGATCAACCCCTCGCTGAAGAAACTGTCCGCCAACCCGAAAGACCTCTAGAACTTCAGACCCATCTCCCTCCTCCCCTTCCCAGCCAAGGTCATCGAGAAGGCCCTCAATGCCCAACTCGAGTTCATCGAAGAGAAGCATGTCCTGAACACCTCCCAATCCGGTTTCCGAAGCAACCACAGCACCGAGACCGCACTCCTTGCCGCCACCGACAACATCTGCTCCCATCTCGACCGGGGAGAAACCACAGCCCTCATCCTACTGGACCTCTCGGCTGCCTTCAACACCATCTCACACCACGCCCTAATCACAAGACTCCACGACGCTGCCATTCGCGACAAGGCACTGGACTGGTACCACTCCTTCCTGACCTGCCGAACACAGCGAGTCAGACTACCCCTGTTCCTCTCAGAACCTACAGAGATCAGCTGTGGAGTGCCCCAGGTCTCCTCCCTGAGACCAACCCTCTTCAACATCTACATGGCTCCTCTCGCAGCCATCATCAGGAGCTACGGACTCAACATCTTCTCCAGTGCCGAAGACACCCAGCTGATCATCTCCCTCACCAACGAACCCACAGCCGCCAGAATCAACTTTTACAATGGAATGAAGGCAGTTGCTACCTGGCTGCAAGACAGCTGCCTCAGGCTCAACTAGGACAAAACTGAAGTACTCATCCTAGGACTCACCCCTTCAGCCTGGGATGACTCCTGGTGGCCCGCCACACTAGGAGCCCTTCCACTCCTATGGACCTCGCACGCAAGCTTGGCATCATACTGGACTCCTCGCTCTCAATGAACCGCCAAATCAACGCAGTATCCTCATCCTGCTTCCACACGCTCCACCTGCTTTGAAAGACATTCAGATGGCCCCCCACAGAATCCAGAAAGACGATCACCCACGCACTCATCACCAGTACACTGGACTACAGCAACGCATCCTATGCCGGCATCACCCAGAAACAGCTCAGGAAACTACAGAATGTCCAAAACACCACAGCCAGACTGGTCCTGGACATCGCCCGTGCAGCCACATGACACAACACCTCTGACAACTTCACTGGCTCCCTATCAACAAGAGAATCACTTTCAAGCTCCTCACACATGCTTACAAGGCCCTCCATGACGCAGGACGAGAATATCTGAACCACCGCCTTGCTTTCCACATACCAGCCAGACAACTCCGCTCCGGCCAACTCGCCCTGGCCTATGTCCCACAGATCCACAAGATCAGAACCAGAGGAAGATCCTTCTCCTACCGCGCCGCCAAGACCTGGAACACCCTGCCCCTCCACCTCAGGCAATCCACATCTTTGGCCCAGTTCAGGAAGGACCCCAACACCTGGCTCTTCGACTGAACCTCCACACCCAGATGGATCAGCAGCCCCCCTCCCCCCTCAGAGCCTTGAGACCCTCATGGGTGAGTAGCCGTGCTTTACAAACCCCTGATTGATTGAGTGATTGATTTGTGAAAAAGTATGCGACTTAAAATGTAAATGTAAATCCAGTACTTGTATAGCGCACGAATCACCCCCGAAGGGGTATCTCGGCGCTGGCAGCCGTTGGGAAGATTAAGCGAGCTATTGCCCAGAGACGCATGGTGCTGGGCAGACCCCTGCCGCCGGAGCCAGGGATCGAACTGTGATCCCCAGCGTCAGTCGCCCTGGCCGCGGCGCCACACCTCTCCCCTAACTTACAGAGGGAAAATATATTTTGGCATTAAATCTTGGGACTGAAACTTGCACATGGCCAAGAGGAAAGTGTAAAACCTTGTTTTGTTTTCTGCGCTTATAAAACTGTGGGGTTTATTTACAAGCCCAGTGCGCTGCCGGAGCGTCACTTTTTTTGATGTTCCGGCGGCGCACAGTGCAGACCCATATCTACGAGGCCACGGAAAGCCACCCTGCGTGGCTTTTCATGGCCTCGTGGATATGGCATAAGGCAACGCAAGTTGCTGCCTCACACTACATTGGGGAGGCGTGCCATCGGCGTTGAGGTGGGTGTTCCCACTCAACATCCATGGTTTTTGACACATTCCTAGATTTACAACATAGCAGAAATCTGGGAATGCGTCAAAACTGTGCACCTCCCCAGGGTAGGCGCAGCGGTTGTTTTTGTGAAGGAAGGTGTCCCTTTCTGCAAAAAAAACCCTCTGATTTCAACGCAGACACCCTTGCGCCATGGCGCAAGGGTGCCTGCATTGGCGCAAGGCTGACTAAAGGGCGCCAGTGCAAAGGAAAGGACAGGGATGCGTCATATTGCCGTAAATGCGATGCATCCTTGCACTTTCCTCATAATCCTAGATAATCATCGTCAATATATGAAGCCAACACCACTAAAACTCCCCCCTTTGAAAACAGAAGTAATGATTCTAGCATAACAAAAAACACTTTGCGGTTCTGTAGACTAGTAAAGGCAGTAAAACAAGTAAATCCAGTAAAACAAGATTTTTTAGACTGGACTTTGTTGAAGCAATTGTTTCAGAAAAGGTATTTGGAAACACATTTCTTTAAAAAAAACAAGCCCACGGCTCTGGGGCATGGGCATTCGGAAAGCCAACTAATCAAGCTCTCATCACTACACCTGAAGCTTCTGAGAACATGGCAAAGAGATGTTAAAGCAAAACTTATTTGCAAACAAAAATGACTTTTTATTAATAATGTGCAAACACCTACATTTAAAACAGCTCATATATAAGATGCAAAATTTGTAGCAGGCAATCATACTTAAATCTTATAGGCCTAAAAGTGAAATAAATAAGTGTTTGCTTTAAGTTAGCCTAACTGTCAATGCCATGTTAACTGAAAATAATGCATTAACATTCAAAGGCCTGTTTTCTTATTTAGATTGTTGTTTGCACAAGATGTTTTTCTTCTTTTTGTTGCAGATGTAATTTTCCAGAAGCCTTCTGTTAGGTAGTGAATAGGCACGTGTTTGTATTAGACAACTGACAGTCAGGTTCTCACCGGGAAGAGAGGAGGCAACAGGAAGAATGAATCATGAGAGGAGCAGTCTGGACCACAGAATGCGAACAATGTAACTTTTTTTAAGGTCTAATATCTAAAGACTATTGTACCGGTGTGCGAAAATGGGGATTTTGCATATTTCTAGGAGTTTATTGAAGTTCTATTGAAAGACGTAGTAGATGAAAGAAAATAATGTTACAACATAAAATATTATGCGTTTATATGAGAATGTGTTCCTAGAGTAGCAGCCAGACCCAATCAGGAATTCCATATTCTTTCCCCGACTCTCTGACAGGGTTCAACCTTGAGTTTCTAATACTTCTCTACATGAGAGGTTGCTTAACCTATTTCTCCTTGAATGTCTGCTGATTTAGAGCTGAGAATACTTTCCTGCTTATTATGCAAAGGCTTTATGCTTGTGCATTGATTCATCAGAACTCTTTATTGAACATCTGAACTGGCATCTTATTTTCACCTTATTCTAATATATTTAGATGAGGGAACTTTCTTTATGGAGCACACTTGCTGCATTATAACAATAATCACTGTAATTTTGACTAATGTTTTATTTTACCTTATATTGAAATATCAATTATTGGACTATGTTCATTTCTAATGCTGATGCTTAAAAGACTAATTCTTATTGATTAAACCTGAAAAACCTAAAACATTGAAAAATAAAACTCTTTAGCTCATTCAAAAATCTCTTTATTGACTGTACTAAAAGTCCTTAATGAGTTAAGATGTCATCGGATTGATGTAGATGTTTGCTTATTTTAATTTCTCCTTGTTGACGAACAAAGGTCCATATGACCAGTGGCTGGGGTTGTATAATGATTACACGCGAACATTGAGGTATAGAAAACCCCGCTCCCCAAGAGGTGTCATGAGACCTCCTTTCCCATAATATGTTATGGGTGATTGATATTCTGGCTGAAGAACCTGAAGAACAGCAAGGATTGACCTGAAGACTAGGTGAAGACTAGTTCCGCATGATGGACTGCAATGGAAACAAGGACAGAGCAATAGACACAAAAAGATACTTCTTGACGAAGTACAGGTAGGATTAAAATCATCTGGTGTCCTAGCCTCACAAATCCAGAAGATGGCAGGGCTTACATCATAAAAAGAAACAATGAGCCAGCCAAACTATGAGGGTGGAGAAAACCCCGTGCTCTTACCTTTCTGCGTCAACTGGTGACCTTCAGTGGGCCAGTTGCTCCAGAGGCTAAGACAAAATACTTCAGTTAAGAGCAGCATTGGTGACTGGAGTAAATAATGGTGAAAGTGACATGACTGAAGGCCTATTGTTGCAGTACATACATGGTAACCAAGCAGGGGCAGGGCTGGCAGAAGGCAAGGCTTTGACCTGACTGTACGCAGAGTACAGTGCATCATTATCTGTATCATCAATCTGGCTCAAGATAAAAGATAATAGCTCTTGTTGAGGGAATTGGGTGATCCGCTTGAGGCTGCCTTCCTTCTATAGCATTATAGAAAAGGACCTCTTTGAGTTCTTCTCACTCCCCAGTAGGAGTGGAGTCTCTGTAGGCATCATGAAGAGGCTGACTGTTTGGCATTGTTGTAAATGGTAGGCAAGTTAACCTGGCCCAAACTGTGAAGTGGCCAAATTAATAGGCATCGCTATGGTGAAATTACTGGATCATGTTTTTTTTAATTCTTTATTTATAGCATGTATCTTGGCAGGCAAATTATACATTGGTCATAGAACTCATCCGATGGCAAGATGCGAAAAAGAAAGTGAGCTTAACAGAGACGACAGTCATATGGTACATAAACCAATGTAGTGACCCCAGCCACCTGTGAGTTAGGATGGGCACTGTTTGCCAGACCGTGGGCAATAAACATTGAAGATTATAATGGAACAAGAAACAGTAATAAAGAATAAGAACGATGGCAGCTGTAATAAAGGGGGATCAGGCCAGTGCAGCAGGGTAATGGTGTGCGGTGTGGTCATGTCAACCAATGGGGGGCAGGCGGGTCAATACACACAGTCCCTGTATATCACAACCCCAGGTACCGCCACCTCAGGTTCAGTTAAAGGCATGGTTGCATCCACGCGGGCTCCCCATCTATAACCCATCAGGCACACGACCTCCCCCAGCACATACACACTCATCCCCCTCCCCTCCATATCAGACTCCTCTGTTGATCCTCAGGAGTCAGCCCCATGGAATCCGTCTTGGCCAGTCACTGGTAGGGCAGCATCTAGTTCTGTTGCTGTCAACTGGTTGACCATATCCCTCCCACCGTTCAAGGTCTCTTTCCGCATTCCCATCAGTTCTGACCATACACAGCTGTGTCTCCTATACCAGAGCCCATTCCCGCAGATCCCCCCTCCATCTGCCTACCATAGGTGGCGCAGTTGTCATCTAATGAATGGCTATGCGTTGCCAGGCTAGTACTAGTCCCAGGGCCGCGAAGCGTGTGCAACTCTTCACTTCAGCCTGAGGGGCTGGGATGAGACCATGTAGGCAGTGTCTGGGAGAAGCTTCCAGTCACACGTCAGTTACCCCCCGGAGCTCCTCAAGGACCACGCGCAAGTAGTCCCCCTATAGTGGGCAGGCCCAAGTCATGTGGAAGAACGTCGCCGGACTGGTATTACATCTTGGACATCCCTCACTGCACGCAGGAAGATTCTGTGTAGTCGCTGGCGAGTGAGGTACGTGCGGTGCAGATAATGGAATTGTGTCAGTTTAAACCGAGCATTGCTTACTACTTCTTTAACCTGTGCACATGCTCTATCCCACTCTCAGTCTGTCAGTGGGCAATCAAGGTCCGCGTCCCAGAGTGGACACGTGCGCATGGGATCCGTGCATTGGTCGAGTTTCCGGGCCATGTGCAGGCACGAGATAAGGCCCCTGCTGGATCCCATATCAAGGATGAGTTCCCAGATCATGCGAGATATCTTGGCATACTGTAGAACTGACCCAGAGCGAGAGCAAAGTATTCCCCAGCCTCTGCAAAAGAGATAAAGGTGTCGCTCTGATAGAGGTCCCCTAGTGACCGGCATCCGCCCTCTTTCCATCGAATGATGTTCATTACCGTATGCATCCACTGAAGCAGACACAGCCACCAGAGAGGCAGTTGTCTGATGTAGGGCTGGCGCCTGAGGACACCATGCGTCATCGTGTTCCAGGCCGCCACAACCTGCTGCATGATCGCAGACATGTTGCAGAGTGCTTGATGTCACCCAGAAGCCTCAGTGAGAGGCCCAAACCATTGATCAATCCGCCCAACAGTCATTTCTCCCAATTTCACCCCTCCTCACACCAGAGCATTGCATGCTGCAAACGTCCTGCCAGCTAATAGAGGTGACGATCTGGAACCCCCAGTCCTAAGTCTGTTTGTGGGAACATTTAAGACAAACATTTTGGCAAAACTGTGTTGTCAAAGAGCAGTGTAAAATTTTTAACAATAAGCACACTAACTGAGAATACACAATGGAAAAAGTACAATAAGTGATCATCAATAGCCTCAAGGGTAACAAATTAGACAACAGCTTCAAATTCGCAAAGTGCATCTTTTTACTGCTAAATGCCAGAAAGGCAGTACTACAGCCAAGCAGAGCAGGAGGCAATATTGTAGAAATGATGCGATTATAAATGCAGCTATATAGATCACTCATCTCTTATCACTCTTCCACCTCAGGTTTGTGCTTTCTATAATGTGAAATAGTCACCATCAATGTTCCCTCTAATTTTTTTCCTCTGTGTGCGGCAGTGTAAGGTCTCTGTGCGCTGCAACCAAGACTATGTGCGCCAGGAACCAGACCGCGCGTGGGGGTGCAGCGCCAAATATCATTCCAAACTTTTGCTTAAAAAAGTGAAAAGACAGTGCATTTCCACACATGCAGCGCCACATAAATGGTCTTAAAGCAGGTTTTCAATTTAGATACACATGCCATGACATGAATTGGTTACACATTTGCACTTTCCTTACATTTAAATTATGAAATTTTAAAATTCTGACCATATTTGCCTACATTTTCTTTCAACAGCAATGGTTCTATATACTTTTAGTAGCAGATCTCAGTGAACTACCGTTCACAGAATGTCCAGAATGTGAACATTCGGCTTCTAGAGCCCTGTGGACCACAGTTCCCAGAATCCTGAGTGCAGAAACCCTCCGCCTCCAGTGTCAAAGAGCTTATAAATTCACAGGCTTGGAGATTGCCTTTGGTACAATTAACATCCTTTTTGTGCTATGGCAGCTGTTCTAAACAATGCAATGCACCCTCTCCTTGGAAAAAAACCTACAGAAAGGTGTGTTTTATAAAGAAACAACCTGCTGCGTGCTTGTTAGTGAGTGAAACCATCTCTGATGGGGAACTGGGGCTGGTATCACAGAACGTTCTTCTAACCCACGCTCCAAAGTTAGTGTTTGGTTACTTAAGCATTGCGATTGGCATCTTTGCTCTCGCTCTCTCTCTCTGAACCACCATGGAGTGCCTGATTTTCTCTCGTAGAAGCCAGTGTGTCTGTCCTTTTACCCTCTCCTTGCCAGTTTATCTGCACACGGCTGGATCCTGGCTTGACCAAAAACATTCGACTAAATACAGCTATTATTAGTCTGTCTTGGGGAATAGTTATTGGCTATATGTAAACTAAATATTCCCAATTAGCTGCATGCCTATTAAACCATGTTTAGCTGAGTGATCACAAGCACTTTAGAAACTGGTTAGCAGTGGTAAAGTGCAGAGTCCTAAGGCCAACAAAAGCAAAAATCCAGTACAAATTGAGGGTAAGTAGGCGAAACATTGTGGGGAAGACCAACCTAAGGCTGACAGGTCTAAAATGCAGTAATTCACAAAACCTTGGCAAAATCCCACAGTTTGTAGAATTGTATCCATTTTCCCATTGACAATAGTAATGATCAACCCTGTTCTTCCAGTATTTTACACCAACAGCTGCTTATTTAACACCAAGGTAATGTAATAACGGCAGTTAAAAATGTTTTGTAATCCATCCCCATGTTTTAAATCAGCACTTACCATGCTCAATATAGGTGATACAGCCCCTTGAGGGAATAAATGAACCACTAGAGCAGACATGCAGAAAACTTTGGTTGACTAGGCAAACTGGTATATATTACAAACAAGTGTGTATGTAAATTATGCATGTCAACATTAGGGGTGTGCAAAATTCACTTAATTTGCATGTGTGTAATTAAATGACATTTCTGCAAACCTACGTGACATTACGCGTAAATAGGTGAAATGCGAAGTCGCCCATTTGTGCAATAATTTTGGGTGAAATGTGCCCTTGCATTTTGTGGTAAAACGTACAAAAAAACAAAAGCACTGCGAACAGCCACTCTCATTCTGTTGCTCCTGTGCAATTGCAGTACATATTTACAGCAAATGGCACGAAATTTTGCAAAGTGCGGTCATTTTGGGAATTTTACATAACAAGGATAGCACGAAATTCCGAAATAACGCAAAGTACATTTGCGTAATTTAAATTTCGTCCATTCTATTCAACATGCATTTTAGATAAATAGGCTCAGTCTACAGGGTACGCAAGGATTTGCTTTGGAATCAGGTTTTATAAAGCTAACTTTTTCGTGAGCTCAGACATGGCTGCTGTGGGTCAAGCCTGTTAAGGGCATCAAGGGGGCGAAAAATCCCTCTGACCTTCACCGCTCCCTCAATCAGTCTTCTGCCGGAGAGGCTGAGTGAAGAGTGTGTCACCCAGCCATAAAAAAGTATCTGGCAAGAAATATTAAAAATCGATCCCTATCTGCCAGGTGCAGACAGTGTTTTTTCATGGGCGCCTCCTGACATAAATAAGGTTTTGTGGATCTCGAGCTCTTTGAGGAGTTTTAATTGGACATGCTGGTGTTTCTGGGCATCATTCACATCTCTGTGTATGTTTTTTTTGGTAAGGCTCATATATACCTCGCGCTGCTTAAAATTAATCTGTTTTGATTTGTATCAGACATTTTAAAGTGAGCGAATTGTGCGCACTGCTGCTTCTTTGATGCACATTTAGAAGGCTCTGCTCTGACAGTGTTGTTGACCTCCACCTGCATTATTACAAGGAAAACTTGAACTGTAAAACAGTTTTTCTGCAAGGAACTGTACTGAGAACTGGAGTCCAAGCTGAGCAACTGGACCTCATAACAAATTTGATAGTTAAGATGGAGAAAACCAGAATTAGTTACAGTACTGATATATATTTTTGGGAAAACGCTTCATGCACTTTGTGTCTTGTGCTTTATGATTTATACTGTCCTGCACGTTATATATTGCAATTCACTGTGATCTGTCACCATACAGAGGCAAGAGAACAAAGTCCAAATAAATTGATAAGGTCACAGAACACTGACGTGACTTCCGATATCCTCGTAATGTTCCGTTCACTAATATTTGCAATAGCTTTTTTTTCTGCTCATCCTTTTTCCTGCTTCACCTTCTTCCATTTAAAATGTTGTTTCTCACCCTCATTCGTATCAAATCGTCTGTTGCTGTTTCCACGTCTGACTCCTCCCTTCCAAAACAGCTTTTGTAGGTAATTTTCTCATTTTTGTTCCCACATTTTCTTTCTTCTTTTTCTCGTAATTTTTTTTGCGCTATTCTTCCCCTGACTCTCCACACTCTCCCTCCATACATATTCTAAGTAACTATTCTTTTATAAACACACATTGTGACCGAAAGGTGCAACAACCAAGCAGACTCCCTCTATTAGAAAATGTGGTTCGAGAACTAATGATGTGTCTTCACGAAAAAGAACCCTCTTTTATTAAAAGCTGAACGCCATGGGTTCAATACATTCTATTGGGACACCAGTGATTGTGCAGCAGCGGCGCAGCATTGTTTTTCTATCAGGGGTGATTCTCTGTACAGTCCTGTCCGGGCCTGTCCCCTTTTCCCCTGTGTTTCTCACCCTTCTGGTGGTACCAGGACACAGTGCTAAGAAATGTGTGTTTTTGCTTCCTTTATGAACTCATAGGGAAGTCCAGTGCTGGCTGGTTGTCACAGCCAAGAATGTCAAGCGTTCTGACGTCACTACTCTTAAGAAAATGGATCTTGTTGCTGTGAAACAAGCATTGTTGTGGGCCTTTGAGTTAGTATTCATGTTAATTGCAGCGCACACGGGCGCTGCAATTAACATGAATACTAACTCAGGGGTCACAATCAGCCTCGTAGCTGTGCACAATTAAGAAAAGAAAGCAGAGTCTCAAACACAGCGTGTGCTTTAGCACACGTCGTGTTTGAGACCCTGTTTTTCTTTTCTTAACACTGCACAACTGTGGGGCTGATTGTGGGCCTTGAGTTAGTATTCATGTTAATTGCAGCGCACGTTTGCGCTGCAATTAACATGAATACGGTCTCGCAAGATCAGATGTTGTTGTGTGCGCGCTAAATACAGCACACTGCGCTCTTGATTTGACTTCGGTGCGCGCGCGCGCGTGCGCGCGGCTTATTGGGAACAGTGGTCACCATAATCAATTTCTTAATCAAATTTCTAAAGGAATTGAATTGAAATTAAATTTATAAAGCGCAACTAATGCCCAGAGGCGTCTTGGCGCTATAAACAACCTAAGAACAAAAGAACATTAGTACAGGTAGTGATCAGGTAAATTCCTTCAGTTGGTCTGTGTGAAAAGCCACGTTTTCAGACCTTTCCTGAAGCTCATCAAGGAGGGTGCTGTTTTTAGGGAAATAGGTAATGTATTCCACAGCATTGCTGCTGATCTAAAAAGGCTCCTACCTCCCCAGGTGGCCTTCTTGAAGGGGGTGGTTGCCATGTTCCTGGCCATTCCTGACCGTAAGGTTCTGTTGGGGAGATACCATTTTAGTTTATTCCTGAATTGTATTGGTCCTTGGTCATGTAGTGATTTAAAAGCCAGGCATAGGAAGGCAAAAAAGAGATTGCACTTAATAAAGTGTCTCTGACAAGGTTTAACACCTACACTATCTCCTCCAAAATGAAACAAGCTTCACCCAAACCATAAAGTTCAGATAGAGCTATACAACCAATTATTTCCACTGTCCCCAAAATTTGAAAATATTTTTGATTGGCATAATATGTCTTCGCTTCATAAAACGATAAGCATTGAATAGACATATTACACTGCATGTGCAATATGAACAATTGTATTCACAACATAAAATGTTCAAGTGGGATTAAGCATGTTGTGAAAATAACAGGAAAAGTGAATAAGCATTGGCAAAGCCTGTAGGTAATGTGTTAACACATGTGTAGTTAGCACATTAGAGTGGCACACACAGGTGGGAGTAATTCCTCATGCAGTTGAATGCAAGCACTGAAGTAGATGTATTGCACATGCAGAGCCTTGATCACGAGAGGCAGTCTCTCTGAATTTTGAATAGCCCACGTGATTCCCTTTAGTCAATAAGAAGTTTTGAGCGCTTAATAGTTATTCACAGACATTGAAACAACAGCGCTTTTCACCTTTTAAAGTCGGATTCTTTTCCCTGTGCGCACTCTGTGAGAGAATACGGCCCACGCTGTTAAAGGGAATCACGTGGGCTAGTCAAAATTCAGAGAAACTGCCTCCCGTGATCAAGGCTCTCAGGAGCAGAAACGTTGGGAATAGGAAGCCTCTTGCCTCGTGTTGTTCCACCAATAAAGTGTTTTCATTGCAACCCAACCAGAGTCGGTGCACCTCTTTTTAGGAGAAAGGAGGAATGGATGGTATGTTCACTGGAAACCTCGCACCAGATGCACTGGCCGCCCTATGAAGGTCTGGGTTTCCCTGCGTGGCAAAATTGGGATGGATATATATATATATATATATGTATCTATTTATAGACAAACAGTTCCTTGACCCGTGACCAAGGTGCGGCTGCACCGAAACGTGTCGGGCGTTGTGCTTGTTTCATGTTTGAATAAATTTCACGCTTAATGGATCTGGGCTCGAGTTGATTTTTTATGGATGGAGTAAAAATCGAGTGGGATATTGTGAGGTTCGCGACCTCGTTCGAGCCCGCCGCCGCAAAGTGGCAGAGAGACCCGCGACTTCTGTTGGTGATATATATATATATATATATATATAACAGAGTGGCGTAGCAACCACTCTGTAGTTATAGTTAGGACTACGTTTCCATAGGAATTGGCTTTTTTTGGTTTGCTAATAACTTTGGCGGTGTTTAACAAATCTTCACAATACTTTTGAAAAAAGTGCTCTTCGTTCCTCACCTCCTTCCTGGAAAGTCTTGAGGTGACCCGTCACGAAAAAATAGGGCCGAGAAGAAGAGAGGGGGGTCCCAAAACACCATTTCCCAATGCAATTTCCATAGGGATTTATAGAAAAGGATAGAGCCAAAACGGCCGAACGGAATTACACCAAATTTGGAAGAAAGCTAGATCTTGGTCCAAAAGCGTGCTTTTTGTGATTTGGTTGAAACACATTGTATATTTGGAGGGTTGGGTTCGTGAGAGTCTCATGAGAGTCTTTAGCTATAGAAATTTACTATAACTCGCGACGTCGCCATGCAATGCTTATTACCTCACATGTTACATCACTCATAGCATGTTCTATGACACCATTGATAACATCAAAGCAACATCTGAAATGAAATAATTGATGACAACACTGTGCATGGTGGGGCACAAGTTATGCTTAATTTAGGGCACGAGTTATAGTTACTTGCGATAACTATAACTGATAAATTTCAGTGGTTTGTTCTATTAAACAGTATGTTTTAACTGGCATTTTCACCTAACTATAACATTCCTTTAACCTTTGTTTTTTTCAGTGAATGTATATATACATTTGTAAAGTTTCTGGAGAAGAGAAACCTCAGGTTTCCCTCATCACAAGAAGTATTCACACATTTAGCCCGCAGGTTGATCTGTCACTCACACCACGGTGAATCTCACCCTGATGATAAAGACTAGAACCACAACTCTATAAGTGATTTCGCTCAGGCTTCTGCTGTATAGAGAGAAGCTCCTGAAAGTTAAAGCTGCTCTAGGAATTCCTCCAGCTGCTGAAGGATCGCTCCTACAGTTGTTCCCTTGACAGAAGGAAGGGTCCGTTCTGCACAGAGTATACCAATGCTCCACATTTTGACAATATGTTTTCTATATTTTACCTAGTAGGATTTTAACTTGTCTTTCTATTTTAGTGGGCTTTTGGTGTTATTTTAATCAATTTGCATTACTTCGAGCATTTCTTCCATTTTAATGACGGCTCTTCTTGTGACGTAATCAATATCAAAGGTCATGTGACTTCACTTCTTGCAACATTCTCAATATGGTCATTTCTTCTCCAAAGAATTTTAGAACTTGAGTACTTTGAAAAGAAATATAAAGGAAGATGGGTACTTTCCTCTTGAATATGGGACAGTGAAGGTAAACATAATAAAAGGAAAATAATCGTATTGTAATTAAGAGAAAAAGTTTCAAACATCATGATCATACAAAGCTTTCCTCTGTTTGGATGGACACTCGCTGACTGCAATTTAACCAGTATTTGCAATGCAATTGGTCTTGCATTTATGAGACTTTGAGCTATAGGCATTGCCTTCATTTATGTGTTTTTTTTAAACAGATAAATAAGGGGCATTGTCATTTACAATGCCAACAGCTTGAACTCTTGCAAATGCGAGACCTATTGCATTGCAAATGAGTTAGGAGAGAGCGTGTCCTGCCTTTTCCTGCCGGCAAGAGCAGGCAGGACAAAGCTCTTTGAGAAAATAGTGCTGGGAGGCTGTAATTAAAGCCTACCGAGCAACAACACACATAACAGGGGGTGTTGCCATGGGAGGTTACAAAATGGGAAAAGGTGGTACTAAGGAGGAACTACTAAGCCTATGACTAATAAAAAGCCACAGTTTACAATGGCCAATGACACAAGCCAATGAAAAAACTGGGCAGAGAGTGGGCGGAGCTTCACATCCATACCTTAATACAGCATGCCTCGCAGAGCAGCGCATGCGCTGACTAGGCTTGACCTAAAAAGCAAGCACTGCAAGAAGTTGTCCAAACTAAACGAGTTCGAAGAAATCCTGTTACCTGATGGGGAATACAAAAGAAGTGAAATACAAAGAACGGCAAAGAAACAACATACATAACTAAAGCAAGCATTCACAAAGCCAATAGGGCTGGCTTGGCAAGACTGCAATGTTTTTTTCTTATGTTTTGGGGCAAATAAATGCAATATGCATTACAATTGTCAAAGTTATGAATAGTAAAAATGCTGTCATCCAAAGGTGACATGCATATTTTTGCAAAATACATAAGTAACTACATTTAAAAAACCACGGACCAGAAGCAGAGATTACCATAGAGTAGAGTTGAGTGGCATGGAGTGGCGTGGAGTGGTGTAGTGTTGTGGAGTGTCAAGGAGGGAGTAGAGTGTCGGAGAGTGAAAGGGTGTGGAGTGGAGTAGAGTGTCATAGAGTGAGTGGTGTAGAGTGGAGTTGGGTGTACTAGAAAGTGGAGTAGAGTGTCATAGAGTGGAGTAGCGTAGATTGTCGTAAAGTGTAGAGGAGTAGAATGGAGTGGAGTGTTGTAGAGTATCATTGAGGGAAGTAGTGCGGTACAGTGAGTGGCATAGAGTGTCATAGAGTGGAGTGGCATAGAGTGGAGTTGTGGAGTGGAGTAGTGTGTGGTAGAATAGAGTGGAGCAAAGTGGCATGGAGTGGTGTAGAGGGAGTTGCACAGAGCATTGTAGAGTGGAGTAGTGTTATAGAGTGGCAAAGAGTGGAGTAGAGTGTTGAGGAGTGGCAAAGAAAGGAGTAGAGTGAAGTAGAGTTTAATGGAGTAGAGCGTCATGGAGTTGAGTTTCATGGGGTGGAGTGTCGTAGAGTGGAGTAGAGTGGCATAGAGTGAAGTGGCGTAAAGTACAGAGTAGATTGGCCTACAGTGCAGTGGCATAGAGTGCATTGGTTTTGAGTAAAGTAGTGTAGAGCACATTGAATATATGATGTTACAACGCAAACAATTACAACGCATGCTTTTAGAACGCGGTTTTTACATCACAACTACCATTACATCGCTTGTTTTTACAACGAATGCCATTACAAAGCATTTTTAAGAACTACCATTACAATGCATTCCATTACAACGCATTCCATTACAACGCATACCATTACAACGCATAATACTTTTAGTGCAACAGTAGGGTAAGTGTTGGATAGTGTAGGGGTAAAATTACTATTCCCACTCCAGTGAGTGCAACAGTAGGGAAAGTGTTGGATAGTGTAGGGGTAAAATTACTATTCCCACTCCAGTGAGTGCAACAGTAGGGAAAGTGTTGGATAGTGTAGGGGTAAAAATTACTATTCCCACTCCAGTGAGTGCAACAGTAGGGAAAGTGTTGGATAGTGTAGGGGTAAAAATTACTATTCCCACTCCAGTGAGTGCAACAGTAGGGAAAGTGTTGGACAGTGTAGGGGTAAAAATTACTATTCCCACTCCAGTGAGTGCAACAGTAGGGAAAGTGTTGGATAGCGTAGGGGTAAAAATTACTATTCCCAACTACCCCAAAACCCATACCCACCCTAAAACTTAAAAATCTCCATTACTTACCTTATAATGCTTTGTAATGGCATGCGTTGTAATGGTATTCGTTGTAATGGCATGCATTGTAGTGACATGCGTTGTAATGGCATGGGTTGTAATGGCATGCGATGTAAAGGCAGTTGAGTTGTAAAAGCAGTGCAATGTAATGACTGCCTTGTAATGGATGTTTCCCAGCACATTGGCACAGAGTGCAGCGACGTAGAGTAGAGTGACGTAGAACAGGGTGGAGTAGAGTGGAGTGCTGCAGCGTAGAGTGCAGTGATGCAGAGTAGAGTGGTGCAGAGTAGAATAGTGCAGGGTGAAGTGGCACAGGGTGGAGTAGCACAGGCTGGAGTAGAGTGACGTAGAATTCAGTGACACAGAGTGCAGTGACGTAGTGTAGATTGTTTCAGAGTAGAATGAAGTGGAGTGGTGCAGGGTAGAGTTCAGCAATGCAGGGTAAATTGCAGAGGTGTAGAGTGGCATAGAGTACAGTGCGTACAGTGCAGTGGTGCAGAGTAGATTAGAGTAACATAGAGTGCAGTGGTGTAGAGTGGAGTGATGCAAAGCATAGTGGCATTGAGTGTAGTGGCGTAGAGTGCATTGCCGTGAAGTGCAGTAGAGTAGACTAGAGTTGAGTGGTGCTGAGTAGAGTGGTGTAGAATTCAGTGGCAGAAAATGCAGTCTTGCAGAGTAGAGTGTAGTAGAGTGCAGTGATGTGGTGTACAGGGCATTGACATAGAGTGCAGTGGTGTAGAGCAGAGTGATGGAGAGTAGAGTGGTGTAGAGAGCAATGGCATAGAGTACAGTGGTGCAGGGTAGAATAGAGTGGCAGAGAGTGCAGTGATGTAGAGTGCAATGGTGTAGAGTCGCGTAGCATGCAGTGGTGTAGAGAGCAGTGGTGTACAGTAGAGGAAAGGGGCATAGAGTGCAGTGGTGTAGAGTAGTTGGCATAAAGTGCACTGGTTTTCAGTAAAGTGGTATAGAGTGCACTGGGGACAGTGCAGTGGTTTAGAGAAAAGTTGTGTAGAGGGCAGTGGTGTAGAGCACAATGGTGCAAAGTAGAATAGACTGGAGCAGCATAGCGTGCAGTGGAGTAGAGTGCAGTGGCGTAGAGTGGAGCGGCGCAAAGGGTTTTGGCATAGAGCAGCCTGTTTCAGACTAAAGTGAAGTGGTGTAGAGTGGTGCAGGGTAGAGTGGTGCAAGGTAGAGTGCAGTGGCTTAGAGTGCACTGGCGTGGAGTAGTATAGAGTGAAGTGCATTGGCGTAGAGTGCAGTGGCATAGAGTGCAGTGCTGCAGAGTAGAGTGGCATAGAGAGCAGTGTTGCAGAATAGAGTGGCATAGAGTAGAGTGTCGCAGAGTGGAGTGGTGTAGAGTAGAGTGGAGTGGCTTAGACTGAAGTGGTGTAGAGTGCAGTGGCGAAGAGTGCTGTGGTGCATAGTAGAGTGGGGTAGAGTGCATTGGAACAGAGTAGAGTGATGTAGAGTAGAGCAGACAGGTCTAGAGTGCAGTGGTGTAGAGTGTGGTGGAATAGAGTGCATTGGTGTAGAGTGCAGTAGAGTAGAGTGGTGCAGAGTAGAGAGGGGTAGAGTATAGTGGCTTAGAGTGTAGTGGCGTAAAGTGCCCTAGAGTGGTACCGATTAGAGTGCAGTGGTGCAGAGTAGAGTGGTGTAGAGTTCAGTGGCAGAGACTGCAGTGTTGCTGAGTAGAGTGTCGTAGAGTGCACTTTGTAGAGTGGGGCAGCATAGAGTGGCATATAGAGAGCAGTGGCATAGAGTACAATGGCACAGAGTAGAATAGAGTGGTGTAGAGTACAGTGGCATAGAGTACAATGGTGTAGAATGACGTAGAGTGCAGTGGCGTAGAGTGCAGTGGCGTAGAGTGCAGTGGTGCAGAGTAGATTGGCATAAAGTGCAGTGGTGTGCAGCACAGTGGCATAGAGTGTAGTGGTTAGAATAAAGTGCAGAGTAGCATGGTGCAGAGTAGAGTGGCGCAGAGTGGAGTGGTGTGGGGTAGATTGCTTCAGAGTACAGTGGAATGGTGCAGGATACACTGCAGTTTCATAGAGTGCAGTGACATTAAGTGCAGTGGTGCAGAGTAGATTAGAGTGGTGTAGAGTGGATTGGCATTGAGTGCACTGGCATAGAGTGGAGTGGTACAGAGTAGTGTGCATTGACATAGAGTGCAGTGGCATAGAGTACAGTGCTGCAGAGTAGAGCGGAGTGGCCTAGACTGGAGTGGTGTAAAGTGCAGTGGTACATAGTAGAGTAGAGTGGTGTAGAGTGCATTGGCATAGAGTATAGTGGGGCAGAGTAGAGTAGAGAGGCGCATGTTGAAGTGGCGTAAAGTGAAGTGTTACAGAGTGGAGTACAGAGAAGCAGTGTGGAGTGGTGTAGAGTGGAGTGGTGTAGTGTGAAGGGATGCAGAGTGGAGTTCAATGGCGTGTAGTGGTGCCGAGTAGAATGGAGTGGGGTAAAGTGGAGTATGCATGGTGTGGTAGCGCACTGCCATTACAGACACCACATTTTCAATTGAAATGGCCATTATGTTTGCACAGACATATAGGTTTACTGATAAAAGTATACAGCGCACAAATGATTATGTGTGGAAATGTCATCACCTAGTGTATTGATTTTTTTTATCTTATCAAAATTGCTTCCACCACATTTCTGAATTACCAAAAAAATGTGCTTTTCGTTCATTTACAGACATTTACATTTTATAGTGTGCTCGACAAGATAACAACATACAGCCTTCTGTCCAGCACACCCCCAGTAGCCAGCACAATTGTCACATAAATCCTCTCACTTTGAGGTCAGAGAAAGAAAAGTAAATACCATGCTCCCTCAGAAGATAGAGCATGAAATTAGACCTCTGTATTTGGATGCAGAGCAAATAGGATGACATAAGAACACTATATAAATGCCTGTTTACAGAAATCGAGCACTGGTGGAAGGATACCGTAAATAGGGTATGGGCCAAGGAAGGGGCGAAAGCAAGCTGGACAGCTTATAACACCTAAAGCCAGCAAATAGAAAGCAAGCAAATGTGAGTTACAAAATACAAAGCACATGGTAAGCAATGGGCGGAATGCATTCCTCGAGAGTTTTTCCGAATGTACTCAAGATGTAGGCTTCGAAAATATTAACTGAATCAAAAATCTGGAAAAGCTCAGTAAACATTCAAGACACAATAAGTGAGCAAAACTATAAATAAATAAACAAATAAATCCATAAATATATAATGTATATGAAGCCATGCAACTGAAACCAGACTGACGAGGTCCTGGACTTCAAGGATCATAAAAAAGTGGTGTGAACCCATGGAATGAAAAAAAAAGGATGAGAAATAAAAACAAACATATGGGCCGGGCCTTTCATCATCTTTTTAAAACAGTGCGTGTTGCTTCAGACTGAGCATGCATACCTCAATAAAGCTTGGCGTCTTTTCCTACTTTGTAACTGCTAGGAGGCAATTTCGAGGAAAGTGAAGCAATTAATTTGAAAGTGCATTTACTACCGTTTCTTTCTTTACTTGCCATTTCATGAACTAATCTAGTGTGTATTTGATTTAGATGCGAAGTCTACGTCAGCATGTCCACCTAGTGATTCACTTGCTGCTTCGCCCAGGATCACAGTGCCTGCTTTGTCCCCCGGGGCTGCTTTGCAATAAACCTGTACATTCCACACCTGCACCTCCAGGAACACATGCAAAAGGCAGGCCTTTTATTCTATTTTATTCGCGGTGGAACACTCGCCACATTCTGAAATCGTGTTTTGCCTAAGGTGTGATTTATATAAAAAAGGAACTTTGCTAAGAGGCAGGGTACTGTCACATTTTTATATGGCATGAATAGTGTAATACATGAGGGGGTTATCGTGAACAGCAAGCTTGAGAGTGCCTAGAATGAGGTGTTTAGTTTCATATAAACAATAAGCCTTAAGTTCCCTTAATTTCCAGCATCTATTAAATGCCTTTCATGTTTCAGATAGAAATACGCACTGCAGCTCCTATTGGTATGCTATGGTATAATATAGCCTTATAGCCCGATGTAGTGGGCTATACCGGCTATTAAAGGCCCGCACCAGCGTTAAAGGCCCGAGGCGAGGGCCTTTAACAAGGGAGCGGGACTTTAATAGCCGGTATAGCCCAGCTAGGAAGGGCTATAAGGCTATTAGAACATTCTGCCACTAGAGGGCAGAATGTTCTAACAAATAAAACAAAGGCTTCAGGGAGCGCAAGGGGATTGAAATCCCCTCAGGCTCCCTGAAGCCTTTGTTCACAGCCACAGCTGTGAACAAAGAAACATTGGAATGTTGGAGCTCTGGGCTTATACCAGCCATTATAAGCCCGGAGCTACTCCATTGTTTTCAATGGAGGTCCCAACATTCCAATGTTCTAATTTATGTTATGTGCATTTGTAAAGCGCACTTTCACCAGCCCCGAGGGTATCCTGGCTCTGAGCAGGTGTGAGTGTCTAGCCCTGCCTATGGTAGGTTGGTTAATTGAAAAGACAGGTCTTTAGCTTCTTGTGGAATTCGATAAGAGAGGAGGAGGCTCGCATGTGGAGTGGGAGGCCGTTCAAGTCTTTAGGAGCGATGTATAAGAATGCCTGCCCTCGTGATCTGTTCTGTGTATGCATTGGATGTATGGGAGAAGGAGTCCTGTGAAGCGGAGGTGCCTAGGTGGTTGGTGGAAGGAGATGCAACTGTTCAGGTAGAAAGGGCCTAAGCTACAAAGTGCCTTGAATATGTGTGCAAGAAGTCTGAATGAGCACGTTTGAGTATCTGGAGTCAGTGGAGTTCCCTGAGGTGTGTTGTGATGTGAGTACTGTGTGGGAGGTTGAGGATGAGTCAGGCTGCCGAGTTCTGGATTGTTTGAAGTCTTCTAGCGAGTTGCTAGGGGATTCCGGCATACAGGAAGTACCTTTAGTCTAACTTGCTGGTGACTAGGGCATGAGTGTCAGTTTTTCTAGTGTTGCTTTGGAGCTGGTCAATTGGAAATCTTCCTCAGCATCCTCAGGGTGTGGAAGCAGGATACAGGACATCATTGACTTGTGTGGTCATGTTCAGTTTGTTGTGAATGATTATTCTGAGGTTCCTGGCGTGGGTGCTGAATGTGGGTGTGGGTCTGAGTTCGGCCGGACACCAGCTGGAGTCCCATATTCGAGTGTTCTTGCTGAAGATCACTACTTCTTGTCTTGAGCTTGCAGCAGTTGGCTTTCATCCAGTTAGGGACTTCAGTCATTGAAGCGGTGAACTTGTTTCTTGTGTTGGGGGGCTTGCCAGAGAGGAAAAGTATAGTTGTGTGTCGTCGCAGTAGGAGAGGATGTTGATGTAGTGTGCGCAGATGATATTTACCAGAAGGATCATGTATGCACTGCAGAGGATGGGGCTGAGCGATGAGCTTTGGGGCACTCTGCAGATGAGTTTGAGTGCTTTTGAAGAGTAAGGTGGCAAGCTGACAGCTTGTGTTCTATCTGTTGGGAAAGATCAGATCTAAAGTAGAGTGGGTCCTTTGATATCAATCTCGTGCCAGCGTCTGATGAGAACGCAGCGTCAGACCCTGTCAAATGGTGCAGAGAGGCCAAGCGGAATGAGGGCTGCCATGTCTCCTCTCTCAAGGATCATGTGGATATCATCTGTGGCGGCGATGAGTGCTGTTTCTGTACTGTGATTGGGCCGGCATCTGGACTGCATGGTGTCAAGGAGCTAGTGATTGCTGAGGTGGTTGGTGAGGCGTCGGTTAACTAGCTACTCTAAGACCTTTATTGAATACGGCAGGAGGCAGATGGGTTTGTAGCTGGAAAACGTGGAAGGCGTCAGCAGATGCATTCTTGAATAGGGGCATGACAGTAGCATGTTTCCAGGTGTCCGTGAATGAGGCTAAGTCGATGGAGGTATGGAGGATGGGTGTTATTTCAGAGCTGAGTTTGCTATGTTTTAATCCATGCTTGAAAAGAGCATGTGATCTATCCTATTGTTGTTCGGTAAAAGCTCTTCACAGGATCTGATAAGCTGCAAGCCCACAGGTAACTATCTACTAGAGAGATCCTATAGGAGGGTTTGGATATTGATACTGTGGAGAAGGCATGAGAAGATCTTTTACCTCCCAGGGCTCTCTTCAGACAGTGCTGTGAGGAGAAGGTGCAATGAGGCACTTCCATGTAGTCATATATTCGGCAAGTGTTTGTGCCTGCATCCAAACCTACGTGCGCCCCTCCACTTCCCTTCCCATGTACATGGATGTATAATTAGGCCTGAATTAGGGTAGATACAAGATGGTTCAAAAACCTGGTGTGAGAGCATTATGCTTGGAGTGTTATGTTTCCTGGTAGTGAATGCATACTAATTAAGGATCCTATAGCCCTGAAGAAGGCTGTTGACCGTTTTGGGCATATGGATCGCCGAAACATGCAGGCAAGCATAAATAGATCCATGAAACAATAATTTCTATAGTTATCCAGTATTGATACATTTTTATCATGCCACAGGTACGCACTGAATAAAAGAGAAATCTTTTGCGTATACCTCAAGACATTTTTAAATTCATCTGGATCCCTGCCTTTATCCAGTTTACTATATCTTTTCACTCCTGAAGTTGATTCATTCCACCTATGGTATTCACTTATGTTATTGCGTTAGGTGTCCTTATCCAACATCTCTATATACCTGTGATAGCTCAGGAGACAATATCTCATTCCCCTAAATACCTACGTACCACTAGTGTGTTTTTAAACATTGTTAAGTTACCAAGACTTCAAAGGAGGTTGCACCCTATTTGCAAAAAGGAAGTGGTTCCAAGAGCAACTTCTCTTTTGTAAATTAAAATAAAAGTTTGTTGGGGAATAGGCAGTGGTCTAGGAGACCACTCAAAAAAAGGTTTTCTTTTTAAACCAAACCCCATTCCATAATGGAAAATGAGCTTCATTCTAAAAAAACAGATAGCTTTATTTAAAAAGTGATCGAAGACCCCACTAGGCCGTCATCCATGTGATAGCCTCCAATCTAGTGATTCGCAATTTGCAAGCCACTTTGAGTTGGGATTTTACGATTTTTATTAGTACATGGGTTGGTTCGTAAAACCTTTTACTGGACATGAAAATAATACTGGTCGCAATTTGCAAACATAATTTTTCAACCATTATTCGAACATCTGGCCCACAATCCAGTTAATTAACACTCAGTCCTTTTGGCTTTGCCAATGTTTGCTGTCTTTCCCCCTCAAATCACAGTCATTTTACTTAACAGATAGATATGTTTAAACAAAGAATGTGTGCCGTTTAATTCTGATTGAATGAGTTATCAGTGTTTCAAAACCTTTACTGTGAAATGACTGTTAAGGAACTTGCCATATATTCATATTTTGATTGTGTCTTTCTTGTGCAAGCCCAATTTCCTCACTGAAAGTGAGGCAGCAGCAAAGAGCTGCATTCAGGGCTGTGCTGCTGTTGCTAATGAAGACAAGCTTGTTATGCCTCATCCTTTGCTGTAAACAACCACCATAATGGAAATTCCAGTTACAAATGGTGTTTACTTAATCCAGGTTGGTGCATGACTATATATTATGGGACGATACCAAAGGGGATGATGGACGGAGCGCTTGAGCTAATCAAACACTCACCCCCAGTCAACTGATCTGGGTTTAATCCATCATCATTCTTTAGCTCACTCCACCACCCCAGTTCAGACACGGCCGTATGCAAATCAGTCTGACCCTGTGCCTCATGGGAACAGTCCAGCCCGAACTGCCAAGCCATGTCTTCCCTGGACCGGAAACAAGCATCCAGGGAACGGTTTCTGGCTATTCAGCCGTCATCAGCCAGGCTAGCTTGAATCCAGTGGCAAAGTGAGCAAGGGACCCACGTCTGGGCATACCCTGCCAACTTAGGGCGAACAAAGCGATACCAAAGGGGATGATGGACGGAGCGCTTGAGCTAATCAAACACTCACCCCCAGTCAACTGATCTGGGTTTAATCCATCATCATTCTTTAGCTCACTCCCAGACGTGGGTCCCGTGCTCTCCATGCCACTGGAATCAATCTATCCTGGCTGAAGAGGGGTGAAACCCCGAAACCGGTCCTAGGATGCTTGTTTCCAGTCCAGGGAGGACCTGGCCTGGCAGTTCGGGCTGGACTGTTCCCATTGGGCGCAGGGTCAAGACTGATTTGCATATGGCTGGGTCCAAACTGGAATGGCATGGTGAGCAAAAAAACGATGGATTTAGGCCCAGATCTCTGTACTGGGGTGAATGTATGACATTGTTCTGCATTCTGTCCATCAATAGTTCTTTTGCATTTGTCACCCCGAGTGGGACGGGTATGCCCAGACGTGGTCCCGTGCTCTCCATGCCACTGGAATCAAGCTATCCTGGCTGAAGAGGGGTGAAACCCCAAACCGGTCTTAGGATGCTTGTTTCCAGTCCAGGGAGGACCTGGCCTGGCAGTTCGGGCTGGACTGTTCCCATTGGGCGCAGGGTCAAGACTGATTTGCATACGGCTGGGTCCAAACTGGAATGGCATGGTGAGCAACAAAACAATGGATTTAGGCCCAGATCTCTGTACTGGGGTGAATGTATGACATTGTTCTGCATTCTGTCCATCAATAGCTCTTTTTGCATATATATTATGGGACTACATATGCCCAATGTTTGCGAGATCAAGAGGTTGCAAGTGCGTTGCTTTTTCAATGCTAATTAAAGCTGGTTAGGTGTTCACGATCTGTGGGTGATATATTTTATATGCAAGCATTACTCTAGTAAACTGGATTTTCTTATCAAGATATGAAATCAGGAATGTTCCATAAAAAATATATGTATAGATTTACAGAGGACTAAGAGTGAATAATGGATGTTCTTCACTGAGTGACATCAAATGGGCACCAAAAGTGAAGGTCGAGCTGTCTATGATGTCACTCAGAACCCCGAGAAGAAGAAAATATCCCCATTACTCTTTTTTGATTCATCTATAATTTTTTGTTATGTATGGCTCCTAAATCGTTTGCTCCTGCTTTAAACTTCTGTTCAAAATATAAACAAAATAATAACTGGCCTCCAGCCACCCAACCAGCCCCTCTCTGAGCCATCCAACCCTCTTCCATCAGAGCAGAGAGCCACCGCTGCGCTGACAGGCTCTCAGACAAGCCCATCAGAGCAGCCTGGGAGTTCCTTTATGATGTAGCAACAGTGGGTAACAAGTTTTGTTACCCACTGTTGCTACGTCATAGCAGTGAAAAACCAGATTTAGAAGCTAGCGTTCATGCTAGTGGCTCCCAGCCATACATAACAATATCATTATATATAAAGATCTGAATGCTTGCTGTGATTTTAAGTGTGTTTCTGTGGTTCTGATAAAAAGGTATATAAAGTATAGTTTTGAGGGGGGCGTGGCTTGGACGGAGAAGATGGTGGACGCGTGAGCAGGGAGCTCCGCGCCAGCCGATCATTTCTCCTCCTGAAACCTGCGGCCGCGGCACACTACAGCTTCCTCTTCACCGGTCGGGTGTTGGAGGGCATCCGGAGGGCACTCGATCCGCTTATCACGGATCCCGGAGCTGAGTGCTGTCGGCCGCGGCTGCAGACGCGGCAGGGCTGGAGGCGGCCGCGCTAGTCGACTCCTACGGCGGACGTAAATTTACCTCCCGGCCGGCCAGCTGTGCGGAGGTCGCATCGACCGGCAGGTGTCCCTCCCGGCGCTGGATGAGTGCGGTGGCACTCGGTGGCAGCATTGGTGGCCCGTGCGCTGCCTGTGGATCACGGAGGGTGCAGTGCCCCGGACCGCCATTCTCCTAGGGCGGGGGCGCGGTTACTGGAGGGCCCTGGGCATTCACCGGTGGAGAGCGGCAGACGCGATGATGGTGTCGCCCTGAGCGAGGCACCAGGAGCCTGGATTACCCAGAGGGTGCTGAGCCGGATCGGGGAGGCAGGACCACTGTGCCCGGAGCGCGTGGGAGCGAGGGGCACGCTTGGACTTTGGCACGGGGGACGGAGGCCGGTAGGAGTGCACAGCAGGTGACCCCGTACCCTCCGCGCTGGGCTGGGGCCTGCAGGGACCCCTGCTGCTTCCGCTCGGACGGACTAAAGTGGCTTCTATCGAGAGTCGCCCCGGAAGGTGACGGGAACCCCGGAGCTGACTGGGCCTAAGAAAACAGAGGTCGGGCCTATCGCAAGGCGGGGGCCCCCTGGCCGGCCCTTGGAGTGAGCTGGGGTGAGTCTTTGGCCGCTGGGGACAGCGGGGGGAGTGGATCATACCCGCCCTGTGCACTGCGGTGACTGCCCTTCCGCTGTGGGTGGCCCTTGGTGCCTTGGAGCTCGAGGGTTGGAGCCCGCTGGAGGCGAGGACCCCTCCGGGGATTATTGGCTGCCATGGGGAAACCTAGGAGTCGCCAAACTGGTGTCACAATGGACCCAGAAGATAGCACGCAAGAACAGTCCCATACCAACTCCGATGACCCCACCCAGCGGCAGCTTAACAAAATCCTGGAGGCAATCGCAGACACCAAAGCGACCCTCCATCAGGACATTACTACAGTAGCGGTGGGACTTGCCCTGCTGCGTGAAGAACACAAAAAACTGTCGGAGAGGGTCAAAGAGACGGAGTCTAATGTAGCGGAGCTGGCACCTGCCCACAAGGCGTTGGAGCACCAGATGGGGGCCCTCACGGACAGAGTGGCTCAATTGGAACGCAGGGCGGAGGATGCTGAAGGGCGCAACCGGAGGAACAATGTGCGTGTCCTAGGTCTGCTGGAGGGAACGGAAGGCGGAGACATGGTGGCCTTCCTCGAGAACTGGTTCAAATCTGTTGTGGCGCCGGAGGGCCTCTCCTCCTTCTACACTCTTGAGTGAGCGCACAGGGTGCCGGCTAGACCTTTGGCGCCGGGGAGGCCCCCGCGCCCGGTGGTGGCCCGACTGCTCCATTTTCGTGATCGGGATCTCCTCCTACAAAAGGCGAGAGTGGACGGCCCTTTCACTGTTGATAACAGTAAAGTTTCACTCTTTCCAGATTATACGCTGGAAGTCCAGAGGAAACGATCTTCATATCTGGAGGTCAAGAGGGCCTTAAGAGAGGAGGGTCTTCAATACTCCCTAATGTTCCCAGCCCGCCTCCGTATCATATTAGATGGGACCACCCATTACTTTGATAGCCCTGATGACGCGTGGGACTGGTTGGAGGCCTACAGGGGTGGGCAGCCTAAGTCTGGCGGCCCTAAGAGTGTTGGACAGCACCCTAAGGAGCAACGGAAACGACTACGACGGCGCATCCGCAAGGGGACCTCCAAGAAGCCGTCTACATCACAGACGGAGAAAGAGAGGGCGGAGGCTCTGCGGGCTGTGGTGGACCTGATGGGAAGCCAGGGCACGGCTCCGGGTGCAGGGACCGGCACCCCTGGAGAGTCTGGCGAAAATGAGACTGACACCTCCCACAGCGATAGTGTGAAGATGCCTGAGGTGACGCCTCACACAGCGGATGACATCATCTGATGAGTCTGGTAATCTGGGGCAGCTGTGCTAGCTGGAGACTTATTGTTTGAGTGTTGTCCGCCTCGGGCCCTGTGCTGTGTCTTGCTTATTGAAGGCTGGTGCGCTCTCCCTGAGAGGAACATTTCTTTCCAGTCCTCTTTTGCCTTTTTTCTGCCTGGCCTAACCCCCGTTGAGTGACTCGCCAGGTTGAGCCCTCACTTAGCACGTATTGTTCCGTAAGATGTTTGGGCAGCTGACCGTTGTTGGACCGCCCTGGGATCGGGGAGTTAAACACCATAAGGGTTTTTTTTTTTTTATTGTTGTTTTTATGACCTGGACTGTTTGCAGAGGGATGAATATTGCATGTAATAGGTGGGCGGGGTGGGGATCCCGGCTGCCGGGAGGTTTCTTGATGGGTTATAGTAGGAATGGCTGGAACACAACAGCATATACGGTTCCTAACGTGGAACATTAGAGGGATGAGATCCATGGTGAAGCGTCATAATATCTACTCCTACTTGAGACGTAGGGACATACATGTGGCATTTTTGCAGGAAACCCACTTAAACCAGGAGGAAGCTGGGAAACTAAAACGACGTTGGAGGGGTCAGGTATTTGCGACCATCTGTTCCGCCTTTGCTAAAGGGGTGTTGATTTGGGTGAAACCGGGAGTTCCCTTTGCAGCAAAAAGATCATGGGTGGATGAGGCAGGTAGATATGTCCTGGTGGCGGGGAGACTGGCAGGGCGTGAAGTTACACTTGGAAATGTCTATGCCCCTAATCAAGATCAGGTTGGCTTTCTGGACCTCTTCTCCGCTACCTTAGCGGGTAGCGTAGGGAAATCTCATCCTTGGGGGAGACTTCAATTGTGTTGCGGATGTTGTTGCAGACCGGTCGCACCCACCTTTAACGGGGTCTCCGGCGCGCCGCACCACTTTGGGGTTTCGGGCATGGATGGAACATTGGGGGTTAAAAGATACGTGGCGGCTACAACACGATAGTCATAGAGAATTTTCCTTTTTCTCCCCAGTACACCAGGTGCATACGCGCCTCGACATGTTTTTATGCTCACCCGCTTTTAATAGTACCATCACGTGCACAGAATATCTGGGCCGCACTCTGTCGGATCACAGCCCATTAATGATGACACACCAGCCGCTGGGGCGGTGCCCTCCTGTTCCCACTTGGAGACTCAACCCGGCATTACTGGACGATGACCCTTTTCGGGCCTCGCTGAATACTCTTCTTGATACTTATTTCCCTATCAATGTCAACACTGCATCCTCAGTCCGGGTGGAATGGGAGGCATTCAAGGTGGTGGTGCGGGGCCGCTGCCTGGGACAGGCGACGGGGGTCTATAGGGAGATTCGCCAGGAGGTCCTCACTTTGGAGGAGAACATTCGCAGGTTAGATAACATTCAAGGTACAGGGGAAGCGGCTCAATTGGCGCTGCAAGAAGCGCGGGCGCGTCATAATGTGGCCCTTGAACGTTTACGCCGTTACAACTACAATGAGTATCTTGACAAAGTGCAGAGAGAGGAAGGGAAGGCGGGCCGTCTTTTAGCTCGATTGATCCGACCCGAACTGGGGGCTCCCCTATTACGCAATTGGATGCAGAGGCTGGTGGGGTGCAGTACTGCCCTGATGACATCAATGATTCCTTTGTCGCATATTATGAACGCCTTTATACTAGCTCCGGCGGAGGCCCCTGGTATTGTGATTGGAGAGTTTTTGGACTCTTTACCCCTTAGGGTGTTGGCGGATGAGGATAGGGAGGAGCTGGGAGACCCTATTACCCTGCAGGAAATTAAGGCCGCTATTCATGCGTTGGCAGCTGGGAAAACACCGGGGCCGGACGGACTCCCGGCCGAATTTTACCAGTGCTTTTCTGATATATTGGCGCCACAGTTGGCCCGGATGTATGCAGATGCCTATGAGGCCGGGGTCCTGCCTGACTCCACTCGGAGTGCCCTGGTAATCCCTCTTCCAAAACTCAAATTGCCGAGGGCCGGAGTCAAAGATTACAGGCCCCTTTCCATGCTTAACCTGGACTTCAAGATCCTGAGCAAGGTACTGGCCGGTAGATTGGCTCCGCACATGAAGGCACTCGTGCACCCGGATCAGAATGGGTTTATACCTACCCGCAATACCTCCTACAACCTTCGTCGGCTTTATTCTATACTGTACCATGCTGACGCTCCGCTCCACCCTGGAGCCGCGGTGCTTTCTGTTGACCTGGAAAAGGCCTTCGATACAGTGGGATGGAAGTACTTGTTTGAAGTGATGAGGCACATGGGGTTAGGAGACGAATGGATCCGTTGGGTGCAGTTGCTGTATGCGGCGCCCACTGCCAGGGTCCGTACGGGTAGGACAATCTCCAGGGAGTATGGGGTGTTTCGAGGGACTAGACAGGGATGCCCCCTCTCCCCCCTTCTTTTTGCCTTGGCGATCGAACCTATAGCCGAGAGACTGTGTCAGGGAGGTACTGGAATTGGGCTGGATTCTGCTGGGCAGATGCATTACATTTCCCTATATGCAGATGACCTTCTGGTGTACCTGGGGGATGCTGTGGCGGGCGCCCCGACAGCAATGCAAATATTGGAAGATTTTGCTGGCCTTTCGGGTCTGCGGGTTAACAAAGCAAAAACGTACCTATTCCCTGTGGCTGGCCCCCTACCTAGGCCGGAAGCGCTGGCACCCGACATCGTATGGGCTCAGAATACGTTTAAATATCTGGGTATCCAAGTGTTCCATTCGATAGATGACTTGACGGAGGGTAATCTCGGAAGGGCGGCGCGATCCCTACGATGGAGTGTTCAGTTTTGGCGCACGCTGAAGCTGCCAGTGATGTCCAGGGTCTCTTTATCCAAAATGGTCATGCTTCCACGCTTGTTGTACTTTTTTGTCAATCTTCCTGTCCTCATGCCTAGCCGGTGGTTCCGCCCCCTGAATGCCCTGCTTCGGGACCTGGTGTGGGGTGATGGTCGCTCCCGGGTGTCACTGGCGACGCTGCAGCGCCCTGCAGCTGAAGGCGGCCTGGAAGTGCCGAATTTTGAATACTACATGCTAGCTGGTCAGTTGCAGTGGCTGGCGCAATGGATAGAAGAGGTAAATGAGGAGGGTACATTCTTGGCTCTCCTGGAAGCCCGTCCTCGATTGGTAATGGCAAAATTACTACGGCCTAGGACGCCTACACCGTACTGTTCCTTGCTACAGCGCACTGCCTTTCAGGCCTGGCGGAGATGTGAGAAGCGAGGACGGCGGGCTGCTAGGTACACTCCGGTGCTGCCCCTGGTGGGCTTGCCGCATGGTGACCCCCAGTCCGTCTTTACCGTTGAACAACTGGCCCCCTGGACGGATGCAGGACTAGACGCGGTCGGAGATTGTTTTTTGGACAAGTCCCTAATTCCCTTTGATGGCCTGGTAGAAGATTGTGGTCTGCCCTCTGGCCAGTTCCTGCAGTATGAAGCTCTGACCCGAACTTTTGCGCAGCTGTGGGAGGTGGGTAGAAACGAGCCGGAAACACACCCGGTGCTTCACGCCTTGTTCACGCTTGGAACGGCAAGGCACCTAGTGAAATGGTTCTACGTGGCTCTCCTGGAGGCCTCGGTGCATCCCTTGACCAGATTACGTGCTAAATGGGACGAGATTGGGGGTAAAGAATTGACAGATGTGGAATGGTGTAGGGTCCTGCATTATCCCAAGAAAATCTCTCGAAACTCTCGCCTTAAATATATTCAGTTTAATTATACGCACATGGCTTACATGACCCCGCACCGACTTAACGTGACATATGGAGGCGAGGTTCGTTCTTGCCCCAGATGTTCTCTTCCAGATGCGGACTTCGGTCATATGATTTGGGAGTGTGGTGCCATGCGACCTTTCTGGGAAGCAGTTCTGGGGAAGCTAACTGAAGTACTGGGCAGAGATTTACCTCTCACACTACAGTCTTGCATTTTGGGCTTTTTTCCCCGACCGCCGAAACGGAAGGTGGGGAACAGATTTATAGACCTAGCGCTGGGTTTAGCGAAGCGCCGCGTCGCACTGGAATGGAAGTCTGCCAGGGGGCCACAGTTCGCGAATTGGCATAGAGATGTAATTGTGTGGGGTGGAGCGGAGGGTAGAGCACTCAGCTGGGAAGAATCCAAAGGGATGAGGAAGTTCCCCATGGCTGGCCAATGGCGGGAGGTGCTGGCGACCTGGGAGACCCCGGAGAGGCAGGAGGAGAGGGAGATGGGTTCGGACCCCGAAACAGATATGGATGCACGCACGTGGGCGACTCGGCCTGCAACACCTATTGCTCTTTAAGTAGGCTTGAGATCCTGACGGTGCACTATGTCCAATTGCTGAGTGAGTGTGAGCCTGCAGAATTTGTGTCATTGGAGGAGGCACTCTTATTGGTAGCTATGGGCCTCTCCCTTATGTGTCAACTCACCTGCTCTCTCCTATGACTTCTTTATATAAACGTTCCCCACCACAAGCCGAAATAGTGGTACATGATATGTCTCCCCTCTGCAGAAGGTCTTTTGTTTGGTATTCTTTTCTTTTGCCCCAGTTGGGCCATTTGGTTGGGATTCATTTTCTGAATATGCTATTGGAATACTGTTTTCCAAATTTGAAGTGGAATTTCGTTACTCTGAATCGCTACTTAAGTATCCTAGTGGATTGGTGTTTAACCCCATGCTGCACATTGTGAAGTATTGAGTATGACGTGCCATGTATTGGAATTTATGGCAAATATTCAGATGTATGATTATCGTGACAATTGTACTTAGGACTGTATGGAATGTGCCTCTTTTATGAGATTTGTATTGCAAAAATTGAAAATGTCAATAAAGATATTTAAAAAAAATTAAAAAAGTATAGTTTTGAGTTTGAAATAAATGTCCAGCATAAACATTTTTAATGTTGAAGACATCAACCACCATTTCCAAGAGTCACATAGAATGGAAATTAAATTGAATAAATTTTGTCCAAAACTGTTTTTGAGATTTCTAAGACCCCATGTGCTGCAAAAAGAAACCATTTGTTGCTAATTTCTGGAATTGACATCAGGGGGCATATTTCAAGCCCCTAGCGCCACCAAAGCGTCTTTTTTTTTTTGACGCTCCGGTGGCGATGTGTGCTGGCCCATATTTACAAGACCATGCAAGGCTTTACACAGCCTTGTAAAGATGGCCCTCTTTCAAACAGTATTCTGCATTAAAGGGGCGTGTCATGGGTGTTGCTTTGGGTGTTCCCACACAACACCAATGACTTTTTGGCACTGCCCCGATTTACAAGGATTGGTAAATCTGAGGCAGCGCCAAAAACTAACACCTTTCAAGGCTTTAAAGTAGTGCAACAAGGAGAAATACTTTTATTTCTCCTCATTTTTTGCTTCTTCTATGTGTGCTGTATGCAGCACACATAGAAGGAGCAAAACTCCATTAATGATTGTTTTTGTGCAGGAAGGTGTCCCTTCCTGCACAAACACAATCATCCATGCAACGCAGACACCCTTGCACCATGGTGCAAAGGTGCCTGCTTTGGCGCATGACTGCTGTTTAGCTCAGTCGCAGGGGAGAGCACAGGGGTGTGCCGTATTTATGTAAATATGGCGCATCCCTGTGTTTTTTAAATGACGCAGCTCGGTGCAGCAAAATTGTTTGCGGAGCCAGGCTGTGCCACGGAGTGCCATTTCATTGTAAATATCCTCCAAGGTGTCTGATATTTGGAGTACAAAACCACAGTATTGATGCCACTTTATGGGAGCTATATCAGTTATCACACCTAAGCATAAATGTACTAATTCCCTGCATCAGCGCAAAGCGACTTAAAAGTGGGGCATGGCATGTACCCTTTTCTCAGTGCACATTGCACTGGTTTTCACTGCTATGTGTCAAGAGGGCATTACTAGGGTGTTACTTGGACACCAATAGGTTTTGATGCAAAGACTAATCTACTAGTATAGTCAGACCAGGCATTTCATCAAGAAGACATGCCACCTTGAAGCATTCACTAACAAGGAGAAATGTTTTCGTTTCTCAAAACAACCCACACAGGGCATGTGTGCTAAAGTGCGCAGCATACATTCTGTGCATGAGACCCTTCTATGTTTGTCTAGACAGCAATTTCTTACTGGAAGGTGATGTATCATATGCTAGACCGTGCACACTGACCTCTGCAAGGTTGTGGGTCAAGCAAGGCAGTCTTTGAGAGCATCAGCAAAAGGGATGACAGCAGAGCTTAATTTGTAAAAAAAAATAAGTTCCATGGCTCTTGTTAGGAGTCCACTGCAGCTCGCACCATACATTGCCCCCGCTATGCTGACAATGATAGGTACAACACAACTACCAACCATCACACTCCTACAAATGTGAACATTTCGGACTATTCCAGCCACCAAAGCTATAAAAATGGCTTTGGCGGCAGGTATTAGTCATTTTTGATGTATATTGAATTAATAATTAATTGTTGTTGTCACCATCTTCAAATTAGCCAGACAGTGCCACGTTGTGGCAGAATGTCACAAGCGCCGTTGTTGACAATTAAATCCCACTGCTGAGCACCGGAAGCTACAGGCTCAAATTAAGCACTGGACGTCCGCATCAACAGGCCAATCCTAGTAGATATCACTCTGCACTGTGGTTTCCCCTTGTGCAACGTAGCACAGTAAATGCAGTTACTCCGCTGAGTGAAAAATTATTACATCTGGACCGGGCCAGAACTTAATTTGTACCGGTGGTTGCAATTTGTAGGCATCAGCACTCACACCGGTGGATTAACGAAGGACCAGCGTTCACGTGACGGCACAGCTTAGATGCACGGAGGCAGTCTCTCTGGGAACCCCAGACACCACAGTGCCAAGCCCGCTGTGTTCTCAGAATGTGGCAGCCTTATCCGAGGTTTAGTCTGTTTGTGAAGACCCAGGCTGTTCCCACAGAAGGGGCGTAGCACAGAGCTGTCATTCAGACAGCAGACTCTGCAGATGTTTGAGCTCGTCCCTCTTGTTTGGGCTAATAAATACTTTCCAGCAACAGCAAACGTCTCCAAACACGACTGTGCTGTTCTATTAAAGGCTGTGGCCCCAAAAAATATACCCAGAGGCAGTAAAAAAGAAAAATAGCACGTGCTCAGCGTTTCCCTGTCTTAGGCCACTGTCTGTCAGGGGACAAAAAACATTTAAAAAACACATTCCAAGCACACTTTCTTAAACGTGGGGTTTTCCTTCCAGTAGCAACGTGTGCTGAAAGTTACTATTGAGATACCCCGGATTGAACTGTTCAGCAAAGAAGTCGCTGCTACAAAATACAACACGTATAAGTGATCAATGGTTATACACACTCCTCCCTCATGTTTATAAGGCTTGGATGGATTCCTGCATATTGTTACCGCATTTTCAAAGCAGGGGTAAGTGGTGACAGTGTGGGGGCACCCAGAGTGACATTAAAAGAATTAACTTCAGAGTCAAAGACCATCATCATTACAATAGGGCTGGTAATCTATATTTGGGCACAAAGAACCGCTTCTGCCTGTATTAGGATCACAACTGCTGTGGCACATTTTTTTCTTAAAAGAGCTTTGCTGCCAGATGCCAGGACTGCTGAATGCCAATGCTGCCTAGTGTTGATTCCACCTCAGGACTCCTTCTTCCACCGCCCTATATTTCTTGCCTTCCCGTCCCTTTATCTCAGTCAGATTGGTTCTTTGTTATCCTTGCTTTCACCCTCTGGCACTAATTCCCTACCTTCCTCTTCCTCAGTCCCCCTTTCCAAGCTTTCTCTCTCTTGTTCTAGGTTAAAGTTTGCTGATGACAATAAGTCTTTACCTGCCAAAATGAGTTCTGGTTCACAGAAACTGCAAACCCTGTCACAAATTAAACACTGGTGTGTGGCAATACCTGACTTGTTAACAGCACAAATTTCACCACGCGACACCTGGCAGAATTAGTGCGGGGAAAATATCTCACATTGTGAGCTTTACTGCTGGTAAGGAGGCTTAAACAGTGCAGCAATAATGCATTATTCTCCATTTCGAGGCGCAGAGCTGGGAAGGCAATCCCTCATGTAATGTAATGTAATGTAAGGGCTATTTATAGAGCGCACTGTGACCCGCCGGGTATCCTGGCGCTGAGAGACGGAAGAGAGCCTGTGACAAAGAGCAGGAGGCATCATACTCTGGGGAAGAGCCAAGTCTTCAATTTCTTTCTAAACGGCATAAAATCCGTCATCTGTCGCAGCTCCGTGGGTAGGCTATTCCAAAGCCTTGCAGCAGCAACGCTGAAAGCTTGCCCCCCAGTTTAGCTCTTCTGACCCTAGGCACTTTCACCCAGTTGGCAGAAGAAGACCTGAGGCAACGGGTGGGAACATACCAACTAAATTTCCTCTGCAAAGGTAATGGCCCACGATTGTGCAATGCCTTGAACACAACACAAAGGGATTTAAAATGAACCCTCTGCAAGATTGGGAGCCAATGAAGGTCCACCAGAGCCTGAGAGGAGGAGGACTGACGAGGTCTCGTCAAGGCCAACTTAGCCGCTACATTCTGGATTCTCTGCAGTCTCCCCATTAAATATTTAGGGGACTCCAGTAGCAGGGCATTACAATAATCTAACCTACTCAGGATGACGCTCCTTACTACCAGAGCACGAGTATGTACCGAGAGCATGGGGAGTACTTTTTTAAGAACTCTAATAAGGGAGTAGCAGCTCCCAACAGTCTTGTTGACTTGATTTTCCAGAGTCAACTCATCATTGAAGCAGATTCCCAAGTTACGAACAGATTTAGAGGGTACCAGCGGGGCATCAGCAGTAGTCGGCCACATATTGGCTGGGAGAGGATGTGGTACTCTCCCACCTGCAATATAAAGAAACTCATCTGGTACCTACCACACCTAGCGGCATCAGTGTTTGCCATGAGTGCTCGCCCTCCAGCCGGATAACTCAGTGCTATCTCCACTTCCATTCGATTGCTCAAAATTTTGGGCTAAGCCATCCCTGCAAAGTGTATTTTGAGCACAAACTATAATTAGTACACAAATGTTAGCCCCGATCAATTATCAATATCATTTTGCCATAAACCTGGCTTTTTATTAGACATTTCTGATAGCTGACAGTAATTGTTCAGACCAGTCTTAACTGATCTAACTCCATGCAGGTGGGTCATACAGCCTGAACTGGTGGGAAGTCCCAAAACATTAAGAAAACATTTTGGGGCAGAGCACAAAGGGTGCTGAAGCTGTTCTTGCAGGCCATCAGCTTTGAATACACAAGAATTCTAATTCACAGCAGGCCTTTATAGGAACTTATTAACAATCTGCAAGGGAAGTAGTCCCTCCTTCGAGGAAGGAATCAGTTCTGCTCCATTCACTGCATTGAAATATCGTGTGCCTTACACCCTCACACTTATCTAATGCTGGACACTTATGTACTGCTGTCAAAAGAGCTACGCGCTGGATCCAAATCCTCATTACTGAGTGTGAACGCTCACCTGCTGCAGACTTCCTCATGGTCATGATCCTGGGATGCAGGCCTTGTTTTCTAAGCACCTGGTGCACTTCATATCAGGGATCCTTCTGTGTCTGCTCAGTGCTCCAACTCTGATCTTATTAAACTGTCTTGCTATGGACGGCCGCATCCCATAATATGGCAATGCTCACATGGGCAACATCTCTGGGTAGCGCGTAATTGCAGTGCTGTAAGTACTTGATCTCTTCACAAGATCATTATATTTATATACGTCTTTTTAAATAAGGCTTCATATCAGTTAAAGTGCTCTCAAAACGCTAAGCGAGAGATCGCAACAAATGGTAGTCAACAACGACTAGAATACAGAGAAAACAAGCCTGGGTTGATGGCCTATCGTCTGGTTAGAGATGGAGAGATACTTGTCCCGCAAGCTTTAGGCGGTCCTGTGGTTGGACGCCTTGAGAAACAGATACATTTTCAGTCAGATTTCAGATTTTTAGGAGACGATTCCCTGCCACCAGAAGTCTTGCCATTGCCTGAGTGGGACATCCAGCAACAAGAAAGTGTCTGGTTCATGGCTACAGCAAAACACCAAATGAACCTGCGTTGTGCCTGGGGAGGTTAACTTGCAGCTCAGGTGAATGTGGTAAATTTATGTCTCCTTCACAAATGGAGACGTTTCTGAATTTGCATGACTTTACAGGAGAAGTTTAAAACTTCGCTCGCCCCGAAGTTGACTATTTTGACAATACAGATGTCTGTTGGTGCTGATGTTTGAACAAAGGTAGATAACATTTTGGTTCCTTGTAATTCCAGCATAAGGATGGATGGTAGGAAGTTTACGAGTCTATGGGAGACAGTTGGATTTAAGGATGTTGTAATATATGGTCTACATTTTCTTGATGAAGAAGAAGATGAGGTCATCTCAATGAATTTAGGAAGGAGGCTAAAAGATGGCTGGCTGGAAGGACACAGCCAGGTCATGAAGATCATGAGCACTTCCGCAGAATCGCTTGCTGCTTTTGAGTTTCTTGGGTTATAACACACATTTTTGTTTTGAGCTTATAGGAGGAGGTTGAGAGGCAACCGGTTGGGATGACATCACCAGCTCACAGAGGTCCTGAGCATTTCAGTAGACCAGTTTGCAGCTTCTGAGATTTTTGGGTGATATGAGTTTTTCTGTTTTTATTAAGATCTTCTTGTAACTCCTGCAATGGATGCAGCAAGCTGCCTGGTTGAAAGGAAGTTGGAACTTTATCCATTAACATCCTAGTGTCTCACCCTTGTGTTTCAAATGTGGAAAGTCATCAGTGAACCCAGGATTCACAGTGAATTTGATCATTTTAGATCTATAGATTTGAACTAGAAGAGGGAGGTGGTGAATCTATTTTTGATAATATCTGGAATTTAAGAGGTGCAGCTGCTTGGGGATAGTTTAGTAGTTGGAAAGGCATTCAGAAAGTAGGTAGGGTTGATGTTATGTAGGTTTCTCATTAGAGCAGCAGGCCCGGGCTCGACAGCTGCTTTGAGTGAGCTACTTACCTCACCTAGGATGTCTAAATCAATGAAGATGTGTTTAGAATATGAAATTAGAATTGCAATGGTTGGAGTATAAGGAGAATACCAAGTCTAGGCAGGGAACATCTATTGGAGTTGAACTTGCCGTGAGCTGATCCAAGCCAAATTTATCCATGGTGACCAAAATGCTTGAGCATGTACACTCAAGCAAACCTTTTTGCTACCTTCCTAACAACGTCCTTTGGACTTTCTAGACAGTCAGCCTAATTTCTCCTCTGGAACTTCACATTCTAGCTTCCTTGGTTGGATGTGAAACAGCACTACATCTTTCTCTGGAGACCCCCTTCCTGAGTCCCAGGCAGGCTTCAGGGGCCAAGATGCATGGCAGGGCAGTTACCGCTTCCATGACCCACACAGATAAGGAGAACCAGGCTTCTCTTTATACCACAGTATACTAGGGCTCCTCCACCCAATCTCTGACGGCCAGTCATGCAACGTTTGCTCCCTCACACAGCTTATTCCCTTACACATGTATACATGAATCTCTTTTCATGTAATTTTCTTTGCCCCAGCAAGGTCTAATGGGGTCTAAGGGGGCTCGATTTAAGTCTGGGTATCCCTACAGGATCTTTGGGAGGTCAAAATATTTCTTGTTCTCTCTCAGATCACATCTAGCCTGTACTCATGAATGTCAGAATACCAGTTCTGTTGCCTACACACAATATGGGCAGCCTCTTCCTATTGCTTCAATGGTGCTACTTTCGAAAAATAAGCTGGAAACATGCCGCTTTCTTTTCCTGATGTTACTGTGAAATTCCTATGGTCTCCAGGACAACGTGAACAGGCTATTTATACAGTTAGAATTCACAACTTCCCCTTCCAATTTTATCTTGCGCAAACATAGTCTGCAAATCTTTCTCACTTCATGCTCCAGTGGTGGGGAGGGTGCAGCAGAGGTTTACAACTACACACCCGTCTTTGACTGCAGGCACAACAGTCTGACTTGGTAGAATTGACATGGACCTCCCACAGTGTGCAACTGCACTCCTTCAAAAACACCCTGGAGCCTCCTTGCCCCTAAGTCTGCGTGGGTACTATGGTACAGGTGCAGGAGAAAAGGTATTTCCTCATTTATATGAGATCACGACCCCTGTATATCACAGAATGTACCCTTGAAACTGCCCAGGTGCAACTGTGCACTGGCACAATGCATATTTCAAAGGGGCCTAACACATTTGTTACACTTTCGTAATACAGATGTGCACAGGGGCTAAAAGACACATATATATGCCCGCTGTGTCCCAATTGGAGCATATGTTATTTAGCCACTGCTAGTTAAATTCATTCCTTTCAACATGGATCGTAACATACCCCAGTTTATCTTTTACATCTCTCCACGCCATCTTTCCTTCAATGTTCTCCAATTCCACATGCCCTCCTATTGAATAGCTACATCTTCTATTGGAACAAATTCTCAAGCTGGGTGTCTGGTTTAAACTCTATGTAGAACTATCTATGACATGTAAATACTGCTTTCTATGATCATAGGTGATATTACGGACTCAACAGGTTGCATCTGGGGATACTCCCTACACCACCGGCCTGCAGACTGAAGAGAACAGGGTCCTGCGGCGCCTCTTGGGAGCTCCCCTGGCTTGTGCTACCCATATTGTTCACCAGGAGCTCGGGGTTGAGTATGTAGACGATTGTATCCAACTGGCCCCTTTGGCGCTATGATGTGCTGTCTGGGCGAACCCGCATGGAGGGCTTAATAGGAAGGTGAACTTTGACTGTCTTGGGTGTAACAGAGGCTTGGCCATACCCTGGTTGCAATTTATTAAGCATGAAATGTATAACCTGGGGAGACCGGAACTCTTTTCTGCTCCCCTCCGCTATGTCCAAGGCTGACCCAGCCTGGGTCAGAAAAGCGTTTCAAACTAGGAAATGTCAACTTAGAGAGGAAAGTGAGCTTGCTAAGATTTCTGTAATTGTAATTGTAATTGCATTTATATAGCGCTTACTACCCCTGACGGGGTGTCAAAGCGCTTTTTTGGCGAGTAGCACGCTACTCTGGAACCCATAAAGGATTAGTGGTGAATTAGTACAGTGAAATATATATATATTTTTTTATTGATTTCACAAACAAAAAAGTTACATAGCATTACAGTGCATTGTTAAGCATCACAATTAAGAAACATAGGTACATGTTCCGGGTACAGGCGTACTTTGACCAGGTTAACAGTAAGTGCAGCAATTCTGTTCTGCTTAGGGCCAGGTATAGCATTCAGTAACATTCACTACAAACTCTGCGATGATACAGCAACCCCAGGCGTTTCTCTATCTACCCCGGCCCCCATGGAGAAGTGCTGAGGCTGTGTTGAAGTGTTATTTATATCCCGTGTAGTCAGCAGGTAGGATTGAAATGGTTGCCAGATATCCATGGGCCTAGCCGCGGGCGGCTGTAGTTGTGCATATGTGTCACTATTAGTGTTGCAGAATGTCATACTATGTAGCCATGCGTGCAATGTGGGGGCATGCTTACTACCCCAATTGATGGCTACTTCACGCTTAGCGATGAGGAGTGCAATAGCGACAAATCGTCGCTTGGATTTGGGGAGGTCTTGTGTATACCCGAGTAGCACCATCAGCGGCTTGGGCACAATTTCCATCTCAATCATACGAGAAATTTCCCCAAAGACTACCTTCCAATAGCACTCTATCTTGGTACAAGTCCAGGTAATATGTGCGAAGTCTGCCTCTGGGGACCGACATCTCGAGCATGCCTGTTGGCGACAGGGGTCTATACGATGCATTTTGCTAGGTGTCATATACGCTCTCCACAGGAATTTAAAATGCAGCAGTTTGTGCCGATGGTTTGGGGAGACACGGCGTATTTGTGTACAGCACCGAACCCACTGCGCATCCGTAATTGGGTGACCAAGGTCGCACTCCCATGCCCCCCGCACTCCAGTATCCCAACAAGGAAGCATCACCACTGCGGCCTTATACATTCTAGCCATAAGATGACTCCCATCCCCGTCCTTAATAACCCCTGTCAGTATTGAGAATTCAGGTGGTTCTAATGGATAACTAAACATACTCGCCCGCAATGCCCTCTGAAGCCTCTGCAGGACAAAGAGATCCATTATAGTGGCATCACGGAAGCGGGGGTCTTCCGTGCGCGAAAAAATATGACCTGTGGGGAACAGGTCGCCAAATGTTACCAGATGGAATTTAGCCAACGTGCGCTTTACCAAAGCCTACTGCAAAATGGGGATCCAACCATTACCCGCTAGTGGCAATGCGGATGAATATAATATGCGGGATCCAGTTACCATTAGTAGTTTATGACATGCCCAGCTGGTTGTGGACAGTGTTTGGACATCGTGCTGGTCTCGCGGATACCCAACTGGTAACAGGGTGTTAAGTGGGGCCGGAAGTGCCAGATTGGCTTCTGGTCTGTGATACGGGATCCTGACATCTGCATGATACCACTGTCGAGCAAAACTCACCTGCGCTACCAAATAGTAAATCCGAAAGTTTGGTACCCCAAACCCTCCTTTCTCATACGGAAACATTAAAGTATCCCAGCCAATGCAGGGCTATTTCCCCCCACTACACCAGCCGTATCAACAGCGTTAGGAGGTCCGAGAAGAAGCTATTATAAAACGGGATAGGGATGTTTTGAAAGAGATATAAAAAATGTGGAAGAACAACCATCTTAATTATGGCTATTCTACCTGCCATTGACAAAGACAACGTCAACCAATGCTCTACATTGCGTCCCAGCTTCTCCGTAACCGGGCCGTAATTCAGCTGAAAGATACAATCCTTTTCTCTGTGGATGTGGATTCCAAGATATTTCACAGAGTCATCGCACCACGCCAGTGGATACTCCACTTTTCTATCACAGGGCGCCACCGTCAGTGGGAAGACCTCAGACTCGTCCCAATTAATTCGTAAACCTTACAGGGTACCGTATCTTGTCACTTCACGGAGGAGGGCGTTAAGTTGTCATCCGGATGTCTTACATACAATATGATATAGTCTGCATATAATGTGAGAAGTAGGGGTCCTGTATTGAATTGCAGCCCCCGGTGGCTGTGCCTCTCCTGGAGATGCCGCACCAATGGATCAAGTGCCACTACGAATAACAGGGGAGAGAGTGGACACCCCTGCCACGTCCCCCGAGTGAGTTGAAACTTATCTGTCAATGTTCCATTGAGTCGGATGCGCGCCGTGGGTAGCATGTACAGCAATTTAACAACCGCTAAGAACCGTTCCGGCACCCCCAGCCGTCCCATCGTAGCATAGAGAAAGGGCCACTCAAGCGAGTCAAAAACTTTTTCCGCATCGAGTAGCACAGCGGCTGCTGGGACCGTCGGTGATATTCTGTGCAGTGTGGCTAACAGTGTACGGAGGTTAAGAGCTGTTGACTTATGTGGAATGTAAATGTAAATAAATGTAAATGTAAATCCGTATTTGTAAAGCGCAAACTACTCACCCTTACGGGTCTCAAGGCGCTGGGGCCCGTCGTGGAAATTAAGTGAGCTATTGCCCAGAGTCACTTGGTGCTGAGTTGAGCTGCCGCCGGAGATCGAACCGTGAGCCCTGTGCTCCGAAGTCAGCTGCCCTGGCCGCTGCACCCCACCTCTCCACTAACAGTGTATGGAGGTTACGAGCTGTTGACTTATGTGGAATGAAACCCGATTGTGCTGGCGATACCAGCTGCTCAACGATTAAGGCAAGCCTCATTGCCAATATTTTAGCTGGGATCTTATTATCAATGTTTAAAAGTGAGCGGTCGATATGAGCTACAATTCCGCGTGTCCTTTCCGGGCTTCGGTAGCAGAATTATAACCACCTCTCTCAGAGTGGGTGGAAGCACCCCTGCCCCCACCACCTCTTAATACATGTCAATAAGATAAGGTGCGATGAGAGCCTTATATTTCTTATAAAAGCAGCCCGTAAACCCATCAAGCCCTCGTGCTTTAGAGCCATCCAGTGCATCGATGGCCTAAATAACTTTGTCTTCCGAAAAAGGCTCAGCCAGAAACTCCTGATGCGCTTTTTCCATCCAAACCAGTGAGATCTCATCTAGGTAGTCTCTGTAGTCCGTAGGGTGCCCAGTGGCCCTGGAGGTGTACAGTGCTGTATAGTACGTAAGCACCTCCTCGAGGATTCCCACATTGCCAGTTATCCACGATTCCCCATGACCTGTTAATTCCGCTATATAGGTCGGCCTACGGGTCTGTTGCATTAGTCTAGCTAGAGTTCTGCCCGGCCTCTCACCTTTCCCATACCGCCTGGCAACTGCATACTTGCCGAGGTAGTGCGCCTCATGCTCTGCTGCCTCCCGAAATTCAGCCAGCAGGGTTGCATGATGTTGCAAATCGGGAGGACCAGTGGAATTCGCCTCTATATGATCTAGTTCCGTCAACTGCGCTTCTATTTGTGCTAATGTACGTCGTAGGTCCCTAAGCAGTACAAAAACAGAGAAGTACCCACCCTTTTGAAGATAATAAAGGCCCGCAAAGGGTCCTATGATGATAATTAAATACACAAAGCAATCTCATGCATGCAAGGAGAAAACAGCAATAGAAACAATAAATCGTTTTGTCTTTTTTATTAACAAAGTATCAAAAGATTATCACAAAATATGTCTTATATTACAGAAAATGATGCATATAGATGAAAATATACTAAAGAGACACAATGAATGCATTGCCCCACAAACACTCGTCATTCATACAAACCCACTCATATCATTCATATGAGCTCAAAACATCCAGCAGACATACTCAAGAATCATCCAACATTAACAAACAAATATCCAACATAAAAAAGAAAACCAACAGAATGAATAAATATTCTATATACAGATCCAAAATTGGAGGATAAAGAATAAATAAAGATATTGAAAGGACAAGCGCCGACGCGCGTTTCGGGTGGAAACCCTATTCACGGGCCACACCTTCCTCAGGGCGAGTCATCACTGACAAGGATGACGTGGGGCACTCAATAGACCTAAAATGATATATATGTATATATAAACATATGATTTATAATATTCTACAACAAACATAACTTCATGTTCAGTGCATGCATGAGAAGCTAGGAAGATATGATGTAAGGGGATAAATGAATAAAAATCCAGCAACAAGAGCCAGAAAAACGAGAAAGGAAATGTGCATCCTCAAGAAATGAAATGAGCAAACAGCCACACCCAGAACAATCGAGTGCCATTTAAAGGAAACAATACGTCATGAAAACAATAAGTGACAGTGGTACTGAGGACCCAACCACCAGACAGAAATTGTTCATCATGGTTCCAAAAAATATATAATAAAAACCACGTGAGGGTACTCCAATTGAATACCCAATGTTCTTTAGGTAAAGACCCAATACAGTAGTGATGACAATAGGTTAATGAACATACCAATAGTGGTATTCTGTACAAATCATGGTCCAACAACGACAGACTAAGAGGATAATTCGGTCGATCTATGTAAGATCAGAGAGAGCAACCTTCATCTCTGTAAAACAAAAGAGCAGACCCAAGTTGAAAATGGACCGTGCCACGCTGTAAATAGAAACTTAATAATATAGAACAAACAATGACAACGTACCCAATAGGATAGATCCAACGGCCCATTAAGCCAAGAATCACGTTTTGTGCTGCTTCTGCCAGATCGTATTTGATAATGGCTCTTGATTGACACACCGAGCAGTCGTGGGTCTTAAGGGACATAATTAAAAAGGTCCTAAGCGAAAAGATCATAAATTAAAAATTGAAAAAGGCCGTTGCACCAAAGCATGTGGCTCAATAGCAGAAAAATATATAATCACACATAGCATACTTCAGCCATTAATATTGTTTATCGCAGGAAAGTTCTCCCAAGACGAATTAGACCAGCAGTTATTTCAAGCCCAAAGTGCATCCACACAATTACAGGGCCTATGTAGCGAAACGCATATCACTAAACCGTGTTTTAGGGCAAGTATCATTACCTGGATAGAGGACCCAAGCTCAAGGATGCGGGTACTGGTATCGCCCGTTTCCTTCTGCCGTCTGCCTTCGGAACGAAAGAAAGCAATCTAGATAAGGGGAGTGTATCCGCAGAAAGCCCGCCAAACATGAGCAAGTAAAAACAAACAAAGGACCCATAGATTAATGGGAGATAGACACTAGAGAAAAACCGCGGCCATTTCTAGCTGGTAGAGGGATATAGTTATCAGGAAGGGAATGGTCAATATCCGACTGATCCATCGAGTCCAAGAATAGATTCGATAAGGGATCCTCTCTCACAGAAAGAACGATTACAAGTCGCGGCGTCACCCATATTGCAGACCAACCCGAATAGGAGTGGGTATAACTAGGCATGGGTTGTACAAACATGTCGCCCGTACTTGGATCGGCAGGCAACATATAAACATAGACAAAGGACTCAAAAAATGTAAGGAGAAATACGATAACAAATACAAGCCAACCATCAATAAGGAAGGAAGATAAAATTCCTCCAGACAGCAGATATTAAAACAAAAAGATGTGTGAAGCAACTCCAGGCCAAATGGACCACACATTGAGAAAAAATATATATATATGCAAACCACAATAATCACTCGAATTAAGGGGAGGGTCTGTGAGATGGCAGTACACAGAAATAGAAAGAACCACAAAATACAGAGGTGGACATATAGGGAGGTCAAGATGGAGAGTTGCTATATAATAGCATTCTCCCAGGGACAGTGCTCATTGAGGCCATTCTTTACAGAATTCCAAAATAAATCCAAAAACTTCGCGTTTTTTCCTAATCTGCATGGGATCCTTTCCTGGAGGTACTTTGATTCTCTCAAGGATGGACCATCTAAGATCTAATTCAGTATGTTGGTTACTGAGCCAGTGCTCCACCAAAGGTGCTGATGTCTTTTTGGTGCGTATGTTTGATTTATGCTCACCAATTCTATATCTTGTTTCACGGCCAGTCTCGCCAATGTAGATGGCATCACACGGACACGTAATGATGTACACTACATTGGATGTCCTACAGTTGGTCATTTCATAAAGTGATATAGATTGTTCCTTGATCTTGATGACGTCACCAATCATAGCATTAGCACAAGCCTGGCACGAACCACATCTGTGGTTTCCATAGATAGGATAAGGACCTATGATGGATTTCTGACACAGGCCAGTAGTGGGGGTTATCTTGCCTGTCACTAGGTGATTTTTCAAATTTTTGTTTTTCTTGAATGCAAAAAGAGGCTTGGCAAGTTTAGACTCATTGTTGTCCAGATTGAGCAGATACCAAAGGGAGTTGACCGTGTTCCTAATTTTATGATTAATGTTGGAATGTTTAGTGACACAGACTACTCTATCCATTTTCTTTCTTTCCTGCGTTTGGAACATGGCCTCACGATTGAAATATCGGGCCCGCTTGAGGGAGTCCTTGACCAGTTTGGGGGTATCCACGGTTGACCAGTTTGTTACTCAGGGTATCTGCTTGCTGAAGAAAATCCCTGATGTTAGTACAACTTCTCCGGAGACGGAGAAATTGACTAAAGGGAATACTGTCTTTTGGAAACGGGGGTGATAACTCCCATATTGCAATAGAGTGTTTCTGGCAGTGGGTTTAGTGTACAGGGACACAGATAGTTTGTTATCATTATGCTCAACCCAGACATCCAGGAATTCCAGTTTACATCTACTGGAATGGGCCGTGAATTTCAGATTCACATCCGCAGCGTTAATCCATACGATAAATTCCTCCAGAGTAGTGGAATCACCCACCCAAATGAAAAAGATGTCGTCGATAAACCTCGACCAGGCTCGGACATTTTCATAGAATGGGGCGATCTCATTGTGTATGTGGACTCGTTCAAATTGGCCCATATATAGACACGCCACACTAGGGGCACAGGACGCTCCCATACTAACTCCTTGGATCTGGTGAAAAAAGTTGTTATTAAACTCAAAATAGTTCTCACCGAGTACCACTTGGAGACATTCCAGAATAAAGGGGGCATTGGTAATATCAGGTTCATTGGACAGAATATCCTGAATAGCTTCCATAGCTCCATCTTGTGGTATGTTCGTGTATAAGGACTCCAGGTCAAGGGTGACTAGGAGTTCTCTATCACAGAAGTACTGCAGTCCTTCGATCTTGGAAATGAAATGTCCAGTATCACGAATGAAAGAGTCCAGTTTTTGGACTAGGGGTTTGAGAAATTGATCCACATATTTGGAAAGGGGTTCGGTAGCTGCCCCAATGGTGGATACAATAGGTCTCAAGGGAGGAGACGTTAGATTTTTATGCGTCTTAGGTACCCCATAAATACTGGGCATCCTAGTATAAGTAGGTGTAAGATATTCAGCTTCACTGGTGCATATAAACCCCTGTTCCACAGCTGTCTCCACTAAATGCACAATCCGTTTTTTTAGGGCAGATTCAGGGTTTCTCAAGATATGTTTATAATGTTGGGTAGATGACAGAAGGATATTCATTTTGTCAATATAAGTGGGGGTGTCAAAAATCACAATTCCTCCCCCTTATCACAGGGCTTGATGGTCAGTTGTCTATTGTTTTTCAGAGACAATAGGGCAGAATTCTCTGTTCTACAGAGATTATCAGTTGGTCTGGGAACAAATTTAATTACTTGTTCAATTTTCACAAGGACCGCTTTCTCAAAAATGGCCACTTCCGGGCCCACCTCGTCCAGGGTTGGAGTAAAATTAGAGGGGGTTTTAAACCAGAAGAATTACAATCAGTCTCCAGAGGAGTTCTCGTGGAGAAGAATTTCCTAAGTCTAATCTTTCTAAAAAATGAATACAGATCTTTCATAAATTCAAATTTATTAAACCTAACTGAGGGAACAAAGGAGAGACCCCTAGATAACACTTCCAAGGCATCAGGTTCAATGGTGGATGACGACAGATTGAATACAGGAATGTTTTTTAAGTTCTCCAGTATTGCTGTTGTCGGGTCTGAACATACATCTGGGGTTGACTCTGACCACGATTGTAGTTCCTCGATTGGGGGTTCCGTGTTTTGGGGCGAAAATTCCCTCTGCCTTGGCCTAAAAACGATTAGGCATACTAGATCTCTCTCCCGATACTTGTCTGGGCTGATAATTGGGATTATATTCAGACTCGTAATTCGATGGTCCCTCACCATCTGAGTCTGTAGTGTCTGAAAAAGTGGTAATCCGCCTGTTACCCCATCGTGGACCTTCAATGTGGGTACCCTGGTTGTCAGAAGGGGTATAGAAGTTGGTAGATAAATACGGATAGGCTCGCTCTAGGGAAAAGAGTCGTATATCCTTTCTGAGTTTTTCTGTTTTTCTTTTGGTAAGATATTCAGAAAAGGAATCTAACTCTTGGCTAATCTCTTCCAGCTTCTTCTTTCCAAGTTCGACAGAATTGTCCCTCTTTAGTTTTTCCTCAAGGTCTTCAATCTCCTTATTAAGAATAGCTATGACCTCCCTCGCGGTCTCAATAATTAACATAATCCAGTCTCTTGAGCAACGGTTGGCAATGAGTGCCCATTTCTCAAGAAACTGGCGTATGTCAACAAAGAGACCGGGGATATTTCGGACTCTCAGTCCAATAGGAATGGTGCCTGCCTTCAGATACTAGACTTAGGAAATTCTTCTCCACGAGAACTCCTCTGGAGACTGATTGTAATTCTTCTGGTTTAAAACCCCCCTCTAATTTTACTCCAACCCTGGACGAGGTGGGCCCGGAAGTGGCCATTTTTGAGAAAGCGGTCCTTGTGAAAATTGAACAAGTAATTAAATTTGTTCCCAGACCAACTGATAATCTCTGTAGAACAGAGAATTCTGCCCTATTGTCTCTGAAAAACAATAGACAACTGACCATCAAGCCCTGTGATAAGGGGGAGGAATTGTGATTTTTGACAACCCCACTTATATTGACAAAATGAATATCCTTCTGTCATCTACCCAACATTATAAACATATCTTGAGAAACCCTGAATCTGCCCTAAAAAACGGATTGTGCATTTAGTGGAGACAGCTGTGGAACAGGGGTTTATATGCACCAGTGAAGCTGAATATCTTACACCTACTTATACTAGGATGCCCATTATTTATGGGGTACCTAAGACGCATAAAAATCTAACGTCTCCTCCCTTGAGACCTATTGTATCCACCATTGGGGCAGCTACCGAACCCCTTTCCAAATATGTGGATCAATTTCTCAAACCCCTAGTCCAAAAACTGGACTCTTTCATTCGTGATACTGGACATTTCATTTCCAAGATCGAAGGACTGCAGTACTTCTGTGATAGAGAACTCCTAGTCACCCTTGACCTGGAGTCCTTATACACGAACATACCACAAGATGGAGCTATGGAAGCTATTCAGGATATTCTGTCCAATGAACCTGATATTACCAATGCCCCCTTTATTCTGGAATGTCTCCAAGTGGTACTCGGTGAGAACTATTTTGAGTTTAATAACAACTTTTTCACCAGATCCAAGGAGTTAGTATGGGAGCGTCCTGTGCCCCTAGTGTGGCGTGTCTATATATGGGCCAATTTGAACGAGTCCACATACACAATGAGATCGCCCCATTCTATGAAAATGTCCGAGCCTGGTCGAGGTTTATCGACGACATCTTTTTCATTTGGGTGGGTGATTCCACTACTCTGGAGGAATTTATCGCATGGATTAACGCTGCGGATGTGAATCTGAAATTCACGGCCCATTCCAGTAGATGTAAACTGGAATTCCTGGATGTCTGGGTTGAGCATAATGATAACAAACTATCTGTGTCCCTGTACACTAAACCCACTGCCAGAAACACTCTATTGCAATATGGGAGTTATCACCCCCGTTTCCAAAAAGACAGTATTCCTTTAGTCAATTTCTCCGTCTCCGGAGAAATTGTACTAACATCAGGGATTTTCTTCAGCAAGCAGATACCCTGAGTAACAAACTGGTCAACCGTGGATACCCCCCAAACTGGTTAAGGACTCCTCAAGCGGGCCCGATATTTCAATCGTGAGGCCATGTTCCAAACGCAGGAAAGAAAGAAAATGGATAGAGTAGTCTGTGTCACTAAACATTCCAACATTAATCATAAAATTAGGAACACGGTCAACTCCCTTTGGTATCTGCTCAATCTGGACAACAATGAGTCTAAACTTGCCAAGCCTCTTTTCGCATTCAAGAAAAACAAAAATTTGAAAAATCACCTAGTGACAGGCAAGATAACCCCCACTACTGGCCTGTGTCAGAAATCCATCATAGGTCCTTATCCTATCTATGGAAACCACAGATGTGGTTCGTGCCAGGCTTGTGCTAATGCTATGATTGGTGACGTCATCAAGATCAAGGAACAATCTATATCACTTTATGAAATGACCAACTGTAGGACATCCAATGTAGTGTACATCATTACGTGTCCGTGTGATGCCATCTACATTGGCGAGACTGGCCGTGAAACAAGATATAGAATTGGTGAGCATAAATCAAACATACGCACCAAAAAGACATCAGCACCTTTGGTGGAGCACTGGCTCAGTAACCAACATACTGAATTAGATCTTAGATGGTCCATCCTTGAGAGAATCAAAGTACCTCCAGGAAAGGATCCCATGCAGATTAGGAAAAACGCGAAGTTTTTTGGATTTATTTTTGGAATTCTGTAAAGAATGGCCTCAATGAGCACTGTCCCTGGGAGTATGCTATTATATAGCAACTCTCCATCTTGACCTCCCTATATGTCCACCTCTGTATTTTGTGGTTCTTTCTATTTCTGTGTACTGCCATCTCACAGACCCTCCCTTAATTCGAGTGATTATTGTGGTTTGCATATATATATATTTTTTCTCAATGTGTGGTCCATTTGGCCTGGAGTTGCTTCACACATCTTTTGTTTTAATATCTGCTGTCTGGAGGAATTTTATCTTCCTTCCTTATTGATGGTTGGCTTGTATTTGTTATCGTATTTCTCCTTACATTTTTTGAGTCCTTTGTCTATGTTTATATGTTGCCTGCCGATCCAAGTACGGGCGACATGTTTGTACAACCCATGCCTAGTTATACCCACTCCTATTCGGGTTGGTCTGCAATATGGGTGACGCCGCGACTTGTAATCGTTCTTTCTGTGAGAGAGGATCCCTTATCGAATCTATTCTTGGACTCGATGGATCAGTCGGATATTGACCATTCCCTTCCTGATAACTATATCCCTCTACCAGCTAGAAATGGCCGCGGTTTTTCTCTAGTGTCTATCTCCCATTAATCTATGGGTCCTTTGTTTGTTTTTACTTGCTCATGTTTGGCGGGCTTTCTGCGGATACACTCCCTTATCTAGATTGCTTTCTTTCGTTCCGAAGGCAGACGGCAGAAGGAAACGGGCGATACCAGTACCCGCATCCTTGAGCTTGGGTCCTCTATCCAGGTAATGATACTTGCCCTAAAACACGGTTTAGTGATATGCGTTTCGCTACATAGGCCCTGTAATTGTGTGGATGCACTTTGGGCTTGAAATAACTGCTGGTCTAATTCGTCTTGGGAGAACTTTCCTGCGATAAACAATATTAATGGCTGAAGTATGCTATGTGTGATTATATATTTTTTCTGCTATTGAGCCACATGTTTTGGTGCAACGGCCTTTTTTCAATTTTTAATTTATGATCTTTTCGCTTAGGACCTTTTTAATTATGTCCCTTTGGTATATCCTTAAGACCCACGACTGCTCGGTGTGTCAATCAAGAGCCATTATCAAATACAATCTGGCAGAAGCAGCACAAAACGTGATTCTTGGCTTAATGGGCCGTTGGATCTATCCTATTGGGTACGTTGTCATTGTTTGTTCTATATTATTAAGTTTCTATTTACAGCGTGGCACGGTCCATTTTCAACTTGGGTCTGCTCTTTTGTTTTACAGAGATGAAGGTTGCTCTCTCTGATCTTACATAGATCGACCGAATTATCCTCTTAGTCTGTCGTTGTTGGACCATGATTTGTACAGAATACCACTATTGGTATGTTCATTAACCTATTGTCATCACTACTGTATTGGGTCTTTACCTAAAGAACATTGGGTATTCAATTGGAGTACCCTCACGTGATTTTTATTATATATTTTTTGGAACCATGATGAACAATTTCTGTCTGGTGGTTGGGTCCTCAGTACCACTGTCACTTATTGTTTTCATGACGTATTGTTTCCTTTAAATGGCACTCGATTGTTCTGGGTGTGGCTGTTTGCTCATTTCATTTCTTGAGGATGCACATTTCCTTTCTCGTTTTTCTGGCTCTTGTTGCTGGATTTTTATTCATTTATCCCCTTACATCATATCTTCCTAGCTTCTCATGCATGCACTGAACATGAAGTTATGTTTGTTGTAGAATATTATAAATCATATGTTTATATATACATATATATCATTTTAGGTCTATTGAGTGCCCCACGTCATCCTTGTCAGTGATGACTCGCCCTGAGGAAGGTGTGGCCCGTGAATAGGGTTTCCACCGAAACGCGCGTCGGCGCTTGTCCTTTCAATATCTTTATTTATTCTTTATCCTCCAATTTTGGATCTGTATATAGAATATTTATTCATTCTGTTGGTTTTCTTTTTTATGTTGGATATTTGTTTGTTAATGTTGGATGATTCTTGAGTATGTCTGCTGGATGTTTTGAGCTCATATGAATGATATGAGTGGGTTTGTATGAATGACGAGTGTTTGTGGGGCAATGCATTCATTGTGTCTCTTTAGTATATTTTCATCTATATGCATCATTTTCTGTAATATAAGACATATTTTGTGATAATCTTTTGATACTTTGTTAATAAAAAAGACAAAACGATTTATTGTTTCTATTGCTGTTTTCTCCTTGCATGCATGAGATTGCTTTGTGTATTTAATTATCATCATAGGACCCTTTGCGGGCCTTTATTATCTTCAAAAGGGTGGGTACTTCTCTGTTTTTGTACTGTTTAACTGATCCCCTATATTACCCACCTCTATTCTCTATTAGGGGTCCCTCCTGTCTACTGTTATTACGTCACAGCCTTGTTGCTGTGGAGGTTTGCTACCTTGGGAAAGTGCATCTGGTCACAGTTTTGTCTTTTTCTTTGTTTTATTTCCTTTCTTATTTCTTGTTATTGTCCTTTTTATCACTTGGGTGTGTCAAACGTTTTTTGTTAGGGTGACATCATGGCGAGCATAAAAACATTCGGATTTATGGATGAAGAATTTGCCAATATGATTGGATCCACAGTTGAGAGCAGTAACCAGTTCAATCTATCTAAGGGTCTGGAACAAGAATGGAACAAATTACTAGATATTAAAAAAAAGTCCAAACGCACTGAATTCCATGCTAAATTCATGCTCGAGTATCTGAAGGCAGGCACCATTCCTATTGGACTGAGAGTCCGAAATATCCCCGGTCTCTTTGTTGACATACGCCAGTTTCTTGAGAAATGGGCACTCATTGCCAACCGTTGCTCAAGAGACTGGATTATGTTAATTATTGAGACCGCGAGGGAGGTCATAGCTATTCTTAATAAGGAGATTGAAGACCTTGAGGAAAAACTAAAGAGGGACAATTCTGTCGAACTTGGAAAGAAGAAGCTGGAAGAGATTAGCCAAGAGTTAGATTCCTTTTCTGAATATCTTACCAAAAGAAAAACAGAAAAACTCAGAAAGGATATACGACTCTTTTCCCTAGAGCGAGCCTATCCGTATTTATCTACCAACTTCTATACCCCTTCTGACAACCAGGGTACCCACATTGAAGGTCCACGATGGGGTAACAGGCGGATTACCACTTTTTCAGACACTACAGACTCAGATGGTGAGGGACCATCGAATTACGAGTCTGAATATAATCCCAATTATCAGCCCAGACAAGTATCGGGAGAGAGATCTAGTATGCCTAATCGTTTTTTAGGCCAAGGCAGAGGGAATTTTCGCCCCAAAACACGGAACCCCCAATCGAGGAACTACAATCGTGGTCAGAGTCAACCCCAGATGTATGTTCAGACCCGACAACAGCAATACTGGAGAACTTAAAAAACATTCCTGTATTCAATCTGTCGTCATCCACCATTGAACCTGATGCCTTGGAAGTGTTATCTAGGGGTCTCTCCTTTGTTCCCTCAGTTAGGTTTAATCAATTTGAATTTATGAAAGATCTGTATTCATTTTTTAGAAAGATTAGACTTAGGAAATTCTTCTCCACGAGAACTCCTCTGGAGACTGATTGTAATTCTTCTGGTTTAAAACCCCCTCTAATTTTACTCCAACCCTGGACGAGGTGGGCCCGGAAGTGGCCATTTTTGAGAAAGCGGTCCTTGTGAAAATTGAACAAGTAATTAAATTTGTTCCCAGACCAACTGATAATCTCTGTAGAACAGAGAATTCTGCCCTATTGTCTCTGAAAAACAATAGACAACTGACCATCAAGCCCTGTGATAAGGGGGAGGAATTGTGATTTTTGACACCCCCACTTATATTGACAAAATGAATATCCTTCTGTCATCTACCCAACATTATAAACATATCTTGAGAAACCCTGAATCTGCCCTAAAAAAACGGATTGTGCATTTAGTGGAGACAGCTGTGGAACAGGGGTTTATATGCACCAGTGAAGCTGAATATCTTACACCTACTTATACTAGGATGCCCATTATTTATGGGGTACCTAAGACGCATAAAAATCTAACGTCTCCTCCCTTGAGACCTATTGTATCCACCATTGGGGCAGCTACCGAACCCCTTTCCAAATATGTGGATCAATTTCTCAAACCCCTAGTCCAAAAACTGGACTCTTTCATTCGTGATACTGGACATTTCATTTCCAAGATCGAAGGACTGCAGTACTTCTGTGATAGAGAACTCCTAGTCACCCTTGACCTGGAGTCCTTATACACGAACATACCACAAGATGGAGCTATGGAAGCTATTCAGGATATTCTGTCCAATGAACCTGATATTACCAATGCCCCCTTTATTCTGGAATGTCTCCAAGTGGTACTCGGTGAGAACTATTTTGAGTTTAATAACAACTTTTTTCACCAGATCCAAGGAGTTAGTATGGGAGCGTCCTGTGCCCCTAGTGTGGCGTGTCTATATATGGGCCAATTTGAACGAGTCCACATACACAATGAGATCGCCCCATTCTATGAAAATGTCCGAGCCTGGTCGAGGTTTATCGACGACATCTTTTTCATTTGGGTGGGTGATTCCACTACTCTGGAGGAATTTATCGCATGGATTAACGCTGCGGATGTGAATCTGAAATTCACGGCCCATTCCAGTAGATGTAAACTGGAATTCCTGGATGTCTGGGTTGAGCATAATGATAACAAACTATCTGTGTCCCTGTACACTAAACCCACTGCCAGAAACACTCTATTGCAATATGGGAGTTATCACCCCCGTTTCCAAAAAGACAGTATTCCTTTAGTCAATTTCTCCGTCTCCGGAGAAATTGTACTAACATCAGGGATTTTCTTCAGCAAGCAGATACCCTGAGTAACAAACTGGTCAACCGTGGATACCCCCCCAAACTGGTCAAGGACTCCTCAAGCGGGCCCGATATTTCAATCGTGAGGCCATGTTCCAAACGCAGGAAAGAAAGAAAATGGATAGAGTAGTCTGTGTCACTAAACATTCCAACATTAATCATAAAATTAGGAACACGGTCAACTCCCTTTGGTATCTGCTCAATCTGGACAACAATGAGTCTAAACTTGCCAAGCCTCTTTTTGCATTCAAGAAAAACAAAAATTTGAAAAATCACCTAGTGACAGGCAAGATAACCCCCACTACTGGCCTGTGTCAGAAATCCATCATAGGTCCTTATCCTATCTATGGAAACCACAGATGTGGTTCGTGCCAGGCTTGTGCTAATGCTATGATTGGTGACGTCATCAAGATCAAGGAACAATCTATATCACTTTATGAAATGACCAACTGTAGGACATCCAATGTAGTGTACATCATTACGTGTCCGTGTGATGCCATCTACATTGGCGAGACTGGCCGTGAAACAAGATATAGAATTGGTGAGCATAAATCAAACATACGCACCAAAAAGACATCAGCACCTTTGGTGGAGCACTGGCTCAGTAACCAACATACTGAATTAGATCTTAGATGGTCCATCCTTGAGAGAATCAAAGTACCTCCAGGAAAGGATCCCATGCAGATTAGGAAAAAACGCTAAGTTTTTGGATTTATTTTTGGAATTCTGTAAAGAATGGCCTCAATGAGCACTGTCCCTGGGAGAATGCTATTATATAGCAACTCTCCATCTTGACCTCCCTATATGTCCACCTCTGTATTTTGTGGTTCTTTCTATTTCTGTGTACTGCCATCTCACAGACCCTCCCCTTAATTCGAGTGATTATTGTGGTTTGCATATATATATATTTTTTTCTCAATGTGTGGTCCATTTGGCCTGGAGTTGCTTCACACATCTTTTTGTTTTAATATCTGCTGTCTGGAGGAATTTTATCTTCCTTCCTTATTGATGGTTGGCTTGTATTTGTTATCGTATTTCTCCTTACATTTTTTGAGTCCTTTGTCTATGTTTATATGTTGCCTGCCGATCCAAGTACGGGCGACATGTTTGTACAACCCATGCCTAGTTATACCCACTCCTATTCTGGTTGGTCTGCAATATGGGTGACGCCGCGACTTGTAATCGTTCTTTCTGTGAGAGAGGATCCCTTATCGAATCTATTCTTGGACTCGATGGATCAGTCGGATATTGACCATTCCCTTCCTGATAACTATATCCCTCTACCAGCTAGAAATGGCCGCGGTTTTTCTCTAGTGTCTATCTCCCATTAATCTATGGGTCCTTTGTTTGTTTTTACTTGCTCATGTTTGGCGGGCTTTCTGCGGATACACTCCCCTTATCTAGATTGCTTTCTTTCGTTCCGAAGGCAGACGGCAGAAGGAAACGGGCGATACCAGTACCCGCATCCTTGAGCTTGGGTCCTCTATCCAGGTAATGATACTTGCCCTAAAACACGGTTTAGTGATATGCGTTTCGCTACATAGGCCCTGTAATTGTGTGGATGCACTTTGGGCTTGAAATAACTGCTGGTCTAATTCGTCTTGGGAGAACTTTCCTGCGATAAACAATATTAATGGCTGAAGTATGCTATGTGTGATTATATATTTTTTCTGCTATTGAGCCACATGCTTTGGTGCAACGGCCTTTTTTCAATTTTTAATTTATGATCTTTTCGCTTAGGACCTTTTTAATTATGTCCCTTTGGTATATCCTTAAGACCCACGACTGCTCGGTGTGTCAATCAAGAGCCATTATCAAATACGATCTGGCAGAAGCAGCACAAAACGTGATTCTTGGCTTAATGGGCCGTTGGATCTATCCTATTGGGTACGTTGTCATTGTTTGTTCTATATTATTAAGTTTCTATTTACAGCGTGGCACGGTCCATTTTCAACTTGGGTCTGCTCTTTTGTTTTACAGAGATGAAGGTTGCTCTCTCTGATCTTACATAGATCGACCGAATTATCCTCTTAGTCTGTCGTTGTTGGACCATGATTTGTACAGAATACCACTATTGGTATGTTCATTAACCTATTGTCATCACTACTGTATTGGGTCTTTACCTAAAGAACATTGGGTATTCAATTGGAGTACCCTCACGTGGTTTTTATTATATATTTTTTTGGAACCATGATGAACAATTTCTGTCTGGTGGTTGGGTCCTCAGTACCACTGTCACTTATTGTTTTCATGACGTATTGTTTCCTTTAAATGGCACTCGATTGTTCTGGGTGTGGCTGTTTGCTCATTTCATTTCTTGAGGATGCACATTTCCTTTCTCGTTTTTCTGGCTCTTGTTGCTGGATTTTTATTCATTTATCCCATTACATCATATCTTCCTAGCTTCTCATGCATGCACTGAACATGAAGTTATGTTTGTTGTAGAATATTATAAATCATATGTTTATATATACATATATATCATTTTAGGTCTATTGAGTGCCCCACGTCATCCTTGTCAGTGATGACTCGCCCTGAGGAAGGTGTGGCCCGTGAATAGGGTTTCCACCGAAACGCGCGTCGGCGCTTGTCCTTTCAATATCTTTATTTATTCTTTATCCTCCAATTTTGGATCTGTATATAGAATATTTATTCATTCTGTTGGTTTTCTTTTTTATGTTGGATATTTGTTTGTTAATGTTGGATGATTCTTGAGTATGTCTGCTGGATGTTTTGAGCTCATATGAATGATATGAGTGGGTTTGTATGAATGACGAGTGTTTGTGGGGCAATGCATTCATTGTGTCTCTTTAGTATATTTTCATCTATATGCATCATTTTCTGTAATATAAGACATATTTTGTGATAATCTTTTGATACTTTGTTAATAAAAAAGACAAAACGATTTATTGTTTCTATTGCTGTTTTCTCCTTGCATGCATGAGATTGCTTTGTGTATTTAATTATCATCATAGGACCCTTTGCGGGCCTTTATTATCTTCAAAAGGGTGGGTACTTCTCTGTTTTTGTACTGTTTAACTGATCCCCTATATTACCCACCTCTATTCTCTATTAGGGGTCCCTCCTGTCTACTGTTATTACGTCACAGCCTTGTTGCTGTGGAGGTTTGCTACCTTGGGAAAGTGCATCTGGTCACAGTTTTTATCTTTTTTCTTTGTTTTATTTCCTTTCTTATTTCTTGTTATTGTCCTTTTTATCACTTGGGTGTGTCAAACGTTTTTTGTTAGGGTGACATCATGGCGAGCATAAAAACATTCGGATTTACGGATGAAGAATTTGCCAATATGATTGGATCCACAGTTGAGAGCAGTAACCAGTTCAATCTATCTAAGGGTCTGGAACAAGAATGGAACAAATTACTAGATATTAAAAAGTCCAAACGCACTGAATTCCATGCTAAATTCATGCTCGAGTATCTGAAGGCAGGCACCATTCCTATTGGACTGAGAGTCCGAAATATCCCCGGTCTCTTTGTTGACATACGCCAGTTTCTTGAGAAATGGGCACTCATTGCCAACCGTTGCTCAAGAGACTGGATTATGTTAATTATTGAGACCGCGAGGGAGGTCATAGCTATTCTTAATAAGGAGATTGAAGACCTTGAGGAAAAACTAAAGAGGGACAATTCTGTCGAACTTGGAAAGAAGAAGCTGGAAGAGATTAGCCAAGAGTTAGATTCCTTTTCTGAATATCTTACCAAAAGAAAAACAGAAAAACTCAGAAAGGATATACGACTCTTTTCCCTAGAGCGAGCCTATCCGTATTTATCTACCAACTTCTATACCCCTTCTGACAACCAGGGTACCCACATTGAAGGTCCACGATGGGGTAACAGGCGGATTACCACTTTTTCAGACACTACAGACTCAGATGGTGAGGGACCATCGAATTACGAGTCTGAATATAATCCCAATTATCAGCCCAGACAAGTATCGGGAGAGAGATCTAGTATGCCTAATCGTTTTTTAGGCCAAGGCAGAGGGAATTTTCGCCCCAAAACACGGAACCCCCAATCGAGGAACTACAATCGTGGTCAGAGTCAACCCCAGATGTATGTTCAGACCCGACAACAGCAATACTGGAGAACTTAAAAAACATTCCTGTATTCAATCTGTCGTCATCCACCATTGAACCTGATGCCTTGGAAGTGTTATCTAGGGGTCTCTCCTTTGTTCCCTCAGTTAGGTTTAATAAATTTGAATTTATGAAAGATCTGTATTCATTTTTTAGAAAGATTAGACTTAGGAAATTCTTCTCCACGAGAACTCCTCTGGAGACTGATTGTAATTCTTCTGGTTTAAAACCCCCTCTAATTTTACTCCAACCCTGGACGAGGTGGGCCCGGAAGTGGCCATTTTTGAGAAAGCGGTCCTTGTGAAAATTGAACAAGTAATTAAATTTGTTCCCAGACCAACTGATAATCTCTGTAGAACAGAGAATTCTGCCCTATTGTCTCTGAAAAACAATAGACAACTGACCATCAAGCCCTGTGATAAGGGGGAGGAATTGTGATTTTTGACACCCCCACTTATATTGACAAAATGAATATCCTTCTGTCATCTACCCAACATTATAAACATATCTTGAGAAACCCTGAATCTGCCCTAAAAAACGGATTGTGCATTTAGTGGAGACAGCTGTGGAACAGGGGTTTATATGCACCAGTGAAGCTGAATATCTTACACCTACTTATACTAGGATGCCCATTATTTATGGGGTACCTAAGACGCATAAAAATCTAACGTCTCCTCCCTTGAGACCTATTGTATCCACCATTGGGGCAGCTACCGAACCCCTTTCCAAATATGTGGATCAATTTCTCAAACCCCTAGTCCAAAAACTGGACTCTTTCATTCGTGATACTGGACATTTCATTTCCAAGATCGAAGGACTGCAGTACTTCTGTGATAGAGAACTCCTAGTCACCCTTGACCTGGAGTCCTTATACACGAACATACCACAAGATGGAGCTATGGAAGCTATTCAGGATATTCTGTCCAATGAACCTGATATTACCAATGCCCCCTTTATTCTGGAATGTCTCCAAGTGGTACTCGGTGAGAACTATTTTGAGTTTAATAACAACTTTTTTCACCAGATCCAAGGAGTTAGTATGGGAGCGTCCTGTGCCCCTAGTGTGGCGTGTCTATATATGGGCCAATTTGAACGAGTCCACATACACAATGAGATCGCCCCATTCTATGAAAATGTCCGAGCCTGGTCGAGGTTTATCGACAACATCTTTTTCATTTGGGTGGGTGATTCCACTACTCTGGAGGAATTTATCGCATGGATTAACGCTGCGGATGTGAATCTGAAATTCACGGCCCATTCCAGTAGATGTAAACTGGAATTCCTGGATGTCTGGGTTGAGCATAATGATAACAAACTATCTGTGTCCCTGTACACTAAACCCACTGCCAGAAACACTCTATTGCAATATGGGAGTTATCACCCCCGTTTCCAAAAAGACAGTATTCCTTTAGTCAATTTCTCCGTCTCCGGAGAAATTGTACTAACATCAGGGATTTTCTTCAGCAAGCAGATACCCTGAGTAACAAACTGGTCAACCGTGGATACCCCCCAAACTGGTCAAGGACTCCTCAAGCGGGCCCGATATTTCAATCGTGAGGCCATGTTCCAAACGCAGGAAAGAAAGAAAATGGATAGAGTAGTCTGTGTCACTAAACATTCCAACATTAATCATAAAATTAGGAACACGGTCAACTCCCTTTGGTATCTGCTCAATCTGGACAACAATGAGTCTAAACTTGCCAAGCCTCTTTTTGCATTCAAGAAAAACAAAAATTTGAAAAATCACCTAGTGACAGGCAAGATAACCCCCACTACTGGCCTGTGTCAGAAATCCATCATAGGTCCTTATCCTATCTATGGAAACCACAGATGTGGTTCGTGCCAGGCTTGTGCTAATGCTATGATTGGTGACGTCATCAAGATCAAGGAACAATCTATATCACTTTATGAAATGACCAACTGTAGGACATCCAATGTAGTGTACATCATTACGTGTCCGTGTGATGCCATCTACATTGGCGAGACTGGCCGTGAAACAAGATATAGAATTGGTGAGCATAAATCAAACATACGCACCAAAAAGACATCAGCACCTTTGGTGGAGCACTGGCTCAGTAACCAACATACTGAATTAGATCTTAGATGGTCCATCCTTGAGAGAATCAAAGTACCTCCAGGAAAGGATCCCATGCAGATTAGGAAAAACGCGAAGTTTTTTGGATTTATTTTTGGAATTCTGTAAAGAATGGCCTCAATGAGCACTGTCCCTGGGAGAATGCTATTATATAGCAACTCTCCATCTTGACCTCCCTATATGTCCACCTCTGTATTTTGTGGTTCTTTCTATTTCTGTGTACTGCCATCTCACAGACCCTCCCCTTAATTCGAGTGATTATTGTGGTTTGCATATATATATATTTTTTTCTCAATGTGTGGTCCATTTGGCCTGGAGTTGCTTCACACATCTTTTTGTTTTAATATCTGCTGTCTGGAGGAATTTTATCTTCCTTCCTTATTGATGGTTGGCTTGTATTTGTTATCGTATTTCTCCTTACATTTTTTGAGTCCTTTGTCTATGTTTATATGTTGCCTGCCGATCCAAGTACGGGCGACATGTTTGTACAACCCATGCCTAGTTATACCCACTCCTATTCTGGTTGGTCTGCAATATGGGTGACGCCGCGACTTGTAATCGTTCTTTCTGTGAGAGAGGATCCCTTATCGAATCTATTCTTGGACTCGATGGATCAGTCGGATATTGACCATTCCCTTCCTGATAACTATATCCCTCTACCAGCTAGAAATGGCCGCGGTTTTTCTCTAGTGTCTATCTCCCATTAATCTATGGGTCCTTTGTTTGTTTTTACTTGCTCATGTTTGGCGGGCTTTCTGCGGATACACTCCCCTTATCTAGATTGCTTTCTTTCGTTCCGAAGGCAGACGGCAGAAGGAAACGGGCGATACCAGTACCCGCATCCTTGAGCTTGGGTCCTCTATCCAGGTAATGATACTTGCCCTAAAACACGGTTTAGTGATATGCGTTTCGCTACATAGGCCCTGTAATTGTGTGGATGCACTTTGGGCTTGAAATAACTGCTGGTCTAATTCGTCTTGGGAGAACTTTCCTGCGATAAACAATATTAATGGCTGAAGTATGCTATGTGTGATTATATATTTTTTCTGCTATTGAGCCACATGCTTTGGTGCAACGGCCTTTTTTCAATTTTTAATTTATGATCTTTTCGCTTAGGACCTTTTTAATTATGTCCCTTTGGTATATCCTTAAGACCCACGACTGCTCGGTGTGTCAATCAAGAGCCATTATCAAATACGATCTGGCAGAAGCAGCACAAAACGTGATTCTTGGCTTAATGGGCCGTTGGATCTATCCTATTGGGTACGTTGTCATTGTTTGTTCTATATTATTAAGTTTCTATTTACAGCGTGGCACGGTCCATTTTCAACTTGGGTCTGCTCATTTGTTTTACAGAGATGAAGGTTGCTCTCTCTGATCTTACATAGATCGACCGAATTATCCTCTTAGTCTGTCGTTGTTGGACCATGATTTGTACAGAATACCACTATTGGTATGTTCATTAACCTATTGTCATCACTACTGTATTGGGTCTTTACCTAAAGAACATTGGGTATTCAATTGGAGTACCCTCACGTGGTTTTTATTATATATTTTTTTGGAACCATGATGAACCATTTCTGTCTGGTGGTTGGGTCCTCAGTACCACTGTCACTTATTGTTTTCATGACGTATTGTTTCCTTTAAATGGCACTCGATTGTTCTGGGTGTGGCTGTTTGCTCATTTCATTTCTTGAGGATGCACATTTCCTTTCTCGTTTTTCTGGCTCTTGTTGCTGGATTTTTATTCATTTATCCCCTTACATCATATCTTCCTAGCTTCTCATGCATGCACTGAACATGAAGTTATGTTTGTTGTAGAATATTATAAATCATATGTTTATATATACATATATATCATTTTAGGTCTATTGAGTGCCCCACGTCATCCTTGTCAGTGATGACTCGCCCTGAGGAAGGTGTGGCCCGTGAATAGGGTTTCCACCGAAACGCGCGTCGGCGCTTGTCCTTTCAATATCTTTATTTATTCTTTATCCTCCAATTTTGGATCTGTATATAGAATATTTATTCATTCTGTTGGTTTTCTTTTTTATGTTGGATATTTGTTTGTTAATGTTGGATGATTCTTGAGTATGTCTGCTGGATGTTTTGAGCTCATATGAATGATATGAGTGGGTTTGTATGAATGACGAGTGTTTGTGGGGCAATGCATTCATTGTGTCTCTTTAGTATATTTTCATCTATATGCATCATTTTCTGTAATATAAGACATATTTTGTGATAATCTTTTGATACTTTGTTAATAAAAAAGACAAAACGATTTATTGTTTCTATTGCTGTTTTCTCCTTGCATGCATGAGATTGCTTTGTGTATTTAATTATCATCATAGGACCCTTTGCGGGCCTTTATTATCTTCAAAAGGGTGGGTACTTCTCTGTTTTTGTACTGTTTAACTGATCCCCTATATTACCCACCTCTATTCTCTATTAGGGGTCCCTCCTGTCTACTGTTATTACGTCACAGACTTGTTGCTGTGGAGGTTTGCTACCTTGGGAAAGTGCATCTGGTCACAGTTTTTATCTTTTTTCTTTGTTTTATTTCCTTTCTTATTTCTTGTTATTGTCCTTTTTATCACTTGGGTGTGTCAAACGTTTTTTGTTAGGGTGACATCATGGCGAGCATAAAAACATTCGGATTTACGGATGAAGAATTTGCCAATATGATTGGATCCACAGTTGAGAGCAGTAACCAGTTCAATCTATCTAAGGGTCTGGAACAAGAATGGAACAAATTACTAGATATTAAAAAGTCCAAACGCACTGAATTCCATGCTAAATTCATGCTCGAGTATCTGAAGGCAGGCACCATTCCTATTGGACTGAGAGTCCGAAATATCCCCGGTCTCTTTGTTGACATACGCCAGTTTCTTGAGAAATGGGCACTCATTGCCAACCGTTGCTCAAGAGACTGGATTATGTTAATTATTGAGACCGCGAGGGAGGTCATAGCTATTCTTAATAAGGAGATTGAAGACCTTGAGGAAAAACTAAAGAGGGACAATTCTGTCGAACTTGGAAAGAAGAAGCTGGAAGAGATTAGCCAAGAGTTAGATTCCTTTTCTGAATATCTTACCAAAAGAAAAACAGAAAAACTCAGAAAGGATATACGACTCTTTTCCCTAGAGCGAGCCTATCCGTATTTATCTACCAACTTCTATACCCCTTCTGACAACCAGGGTACCCACATTGAAGGTCCACGATGGGGTAACAGGCGGATTACCACTTTTTCAGACACTACAGACTCAGATGGTGAGGGACCATCGAATTACGAGTCTGAATATAATCCCAATTATCAGCCCAGACAAGTATCGGGAGAGAGATCTAGTATGCCTAATCGTTTTTTAGGCCAAGGCAGAGGGAATTTTCGCCCCAAAACACGGAACCCCCATTCGAGGAACTACAATCGTGGTCAGAGTCAACCCCAGATGTATGTTCAGACCCGACAACAGCAATACTGGAGAACTTAAAAAACATTCCTGTATTCAATCTGTCGTCATCCACCATTGAACCTGATGCCTTGGAAGTGTTATCTAGGGGTCTCTCCTTTGTTCCCTCAGTTAGGTTTAATAAATTTGAATTTATGAAAGATCTGTATTCATTTTTTAGAAAGATTAGACTTAGGAAATTCTTCTCCACGAGAACTCCTCTGGAGACTGATTGTAATTCTTCTGGTTTAAAACCCCCTCTAATTTTACTCCAACCCTGGACGAGGTGGGCCCGGAAGTGGCCATTTTTGAGAAAGCGGTCCTTGTGAAAATTGAACAAGTAATTAAATTTGTTCCCAGACCAACTGATAATCTCTGTAGAACAGAGAATTCTGCCCTATTGTCTCTGAAAAACAATAGACAACTGACCATCAAGCCCTGTGATAAGGGGGAGGAATTGTGATTTTTGACACCCCCACTTATATTGACAAAATGAATATCCTTCTGTCATCTACCCAACATTATAAACATATCTTGAGAAACCCTGAATCTGCCCTAAAAAACGGATTGTGCATTTAGTGGAGACAGCTGTGGAACAGGGGTTTATATGCACCAGTGAAGCTGAATATCTTACACCTACTTATACTAGGATGCCCATTATTTATGGGGTACCTAAGACGCATAAAAATCTAACGTCTCCTCCCTTGAGACCTATTGTATCCACCATTGGGGCAGCTACCGAACCCCTTTCCAAATATGTGGATCAATTTCTCAAACCCCTAGTCCAAAAACTGGACTCTTTCATTCGTGATACTGGACATTTCATTTCCAAGATCGAAGGACTGCAGTACTTCTGTGATAGAGAACTCCTAGTCACCCTTGACCTGGAGTCCTTATACACGAACATACCACAAGATGGAGCTATGGAAGCTATTCAGGATATTCTGTCCAATGAACCTGATATTACCAATGCCCCCTTTATTCTGGAATGTCTCCAAGTGGTACTCGGTGAGAACTATTTTGAGTTTAATAACAACTTTTTTCACCAGATCCAAGGAGTTAGTATGGGAGCGTCCTGTGCCCCTAGTGTGGCGTGTCTATATATGGGCCAATTTGAACGAGTCCACATACACAATGAGATCGCCCCATTCTATGAAAATGTCCGAGCCTGGTCGAGGTTTATCGACGACATCTTTTTCATTTGGGTGGGTGATTCCACTACTCTGGAGGAATTTATCGCATGGATTAACGCTGCGGATGTGAATCTGAAATTCACGGCCCATTCCAGTAGATGTAAACTGGAATTCCTGGATGTCTGGGTTGAGCATAATGATAACAAACTATCTGTGTCCCTGTACACTAAACCCACTGCCAGAAACACTCTATTGCAATATGGGAGTTATCACCCCCGTTTCCAAAAAGATAGTATTCCCTTTAGTCAATTTCTCCGTCTCCGGAGAAATTGTACTAACATCAGGGATTTTCTTCAGCAAGCAGATACCCTGAGTAACAAACTGGTCAACCGTGGATACCCCCCCAAACTGGTCAAGGACTCCTCAAGCGGGCCCGATATTTCAATCGTGAGGCCATGTTCCAAACGCAGGAAAGAAAGAAAATGGATAGAGTAGTCTGTGTCACTAAACATTCCAACATTAATCATAAAATTAGGAACACGGTCAACTCCCTTTGGTATCTGCTCAATCTGGACAACAATGAGTCTAAACTTGCCAAGCCTCTTTTTGCATTCAAGAAAAACAAAAATTTGAAAAATCACCTAGTGACAGGCAAGATAACCCCCACTACTGGCCTGTGTCAGAAATCCATCATAGGTCCTTATCCTATCTATGGAAACCACAGATGTGGTTCGTGCCAGGCTTGTGCTAATGCTATGATTGGTGACGTCATCAAGATCAAGGAACAATCTATATCACTTTATGAAATGACCAACTGTAGGACATCCAATGTAGTGTACATCATTACGTGTCCGTGTGATGCCATCTACATTGGCGAGACTGGCCGTGAAACAAGATATAGAATTGGTGAGCATAAATCAAACATACGCACCAAAAAGACATCAGCACCTTTGGTGGAGCACTGGCTCAGTAACCAACATACTGAATTAGATCTTAGATGGTCCATCCTTGAGAGAATCAAAGTACCTCCAGGAAAGGATCCCATGCAGATTAGGAAAAAACGCGAAGTTTTTTGGATTTATTTTTGGAATTCTGTAAAGAATGGCCTCAATGAGCACTGTCCCTGGGAGAATGCTATTATATAGCAACTCTCCATCTTGACCTCCCTATATGTCCACCTCTGTATTTTGTGGTTCTTTCTATTTCTGTGTACTGCCATCTCACAGACCCTCCCCTTAATTCGAGTGATTATTGTGGTTTGCATATATATATATTTTTTTCTCAATGTGTGGTCCATTTGGCCTGGAGTTGCTTCACACATCTTTTTGTTTTAATATCTGCTGTCTGGAGGAATTTTATCTTCCTTCCTTATTGATGGTTGGCTTGTATTTGTTATCGTATTTCTCCTTACATTTTTTGAGTCCTTTGTCTATGTTTATATGTTGCCTGCCGATCCAAGTACGGGCGACATGTTTGTACAACCCATGCCTAGTTATACCCACTCCTATTCGGGTTGGTCTGCAATATGGGTGACGCCGCGACTTGTAATCGTTCTTTCTGTGAGAGAGGATCCCTTATCGAATCTATTCTTGGACTCGATGGATCAGTCGGATATTGACCATTCCCTTCCTGATAACTATATCCCTCTACCAGCTAGAAATGGCCGCAGTTTTTCTCTAGTGTCTATCTCCCATTAATCTATGGGTCCTTTGTTTGTTTTTACTTGCTCATGTTTGGCGGGCTTTCTGCGGATACACTCCCCTTATCTAGATTGCTTTCTTTCGTTCCGAAGGCAGACGGCAGAAGGAAACGGGCGATACCAGTACCCGCATCCTTGAGCTTGGGTCCTCTATCCAGGTAATGATACTTGCCCTAAAACACGGTTTAGTGATATGCGTTTCGCTACATAGGCCCTGTAATTGTGTGGATGCACTTTGGGCTTGAAATAACTGCTGGTCTAATTCGTCTTGGGAGAACTTTCCTGCGATAAACAATATTAATGGCTGAAGTATGCTATGTGTGATTATATATTTTTTCTGCTATTGAGCCACATGCTTTGGTGCAACGGCCTTTTTTCAATTTTTAATTTATGATCTTTTCGCTTAGGACCTTTTTAATTATGTCCCTTTGGTATATCCTTAAGACCCACGACTGCTCGGTGTGTCAATCAAGAGCCATTATCAAATACGATCTGGCAGAAGCAGCACAAAACGTGATTCTTGGCTTAATGGGCCGTTGGATCTATCCTATTGGGTACGTTGTCATTGTTTGTTCTATATTATTAAGTTTCTATTTACAGCGTGGCACGGTCCATTTTCAACTTGGGTCTGCTCTTTTGTTTTACAGAGATGAAGGTTGCTCTCTCTGATCTTACATAGATCGACCGAATTATCCTCTTAGTCTGTCGTTGTTGGACCATGATTTGTACAGAATACCACTATTGGTATGTTCATTAACCTATTGTCATCACTACTGTATTGGGTCTTTACCTAAAGAACATTGGGTATTCAATTGGAGTACCCTCACGTGGTTTTTATTATATATTTTTTTGGAACCATGATGAACAATTTCTGTCTGGTGGTTGGGTCCTCAGTACCACTGTCACTTATTGTTTTCATGACGTATTGTTTCCTTTAAATGGCACTCGATTGTTCTGGGTGTGGCTGTTTGCTCATTTCATTTCTTGAGGATGCACATTTCCTTTCTCGTTTTTCTGGCTCTTGTTGCTGGATTTTTATTCATTTATCCCTTACATCATATCTTCCTAGCTTCTCATGCATGCACTGAACATGAAGTTATGTTTGTTGTAGAATATTATAAATCATATGTTTATATATACATATATATCATTTTAGGTCTATTGAGTGCCCCACGTCATCCTTGTCAGTGATGACTCGCCCTGAGGAAGGTGTGGCCCGTGAATAGGGTTTCCACCGAAACGCGCGTCGGCGCTTGTCCTTTCAATATCTTTATTTATTCTTTATCCTCCAATTTTGGATCTGTATATAGAATATTTATTCATTCTGTTGGTTTTCTTTTTTATGTTGGATATTTGTTTGTTAATGTTGGATGATTCTTGAGTATGTCTGCTGGATGTTTTGAGCTCATATGAATGATATGAGTGGGTTTGTATGAATGACGAGTGTTTGTGGGGCAATGCATTCATTGTGTCTCTTTAGTATATTTTCATCTATATGCATCATTTTCTGTAATATAAGACATATTTTGTGATAATCTTTTGATACTTTGTTAATAAAAAAGACAAAACGATTTATTGTTTCTATTGCTGTTTTCTCCTTGCATGCATGAGATTGCTTTGTGTATTTAATTATCATCATAGGACCCTTTGCGGGCCTTTATTATCTTCAAAAGGGTGGGTACTTCTCTGTTTTTGTACTGTTTAACTGATCCCCTATATTACCCACCTCTATTCTCTATTAGGGGTCCCTCCTGTCTACTGTTAGTAGGTCCCTAAGCACCCTGGCGCTTTTTGAAATACACACTCCTCTGATGTATGCCTTGAAGGCTTCCCACAGTGTGGCCTTGGATGGTGTACAGACAGAATATCGAGCTGTTTATTTCGAACTACAACAATATCGAGTTTGAAATATCGAGGTACAAGAAATATCGAGGTACAAGAATATCGACAGCAAGTATATCGTAGCACATAATATCGACAGTAAGGTAAGAAATATAGGGGCACATTACGATGGCGGGCGGAAGCACCACCGCCGTGCTGGCGGATGCAAAAACCACCAGTTACCGCCGGCACGCAGCAGTCCACACGCCCGTCCAATTACGATGCGAAAAGTAGGCCAAACACCGCCGGCAAGCCAGCAACACCGTCCGCCATCAAAGTGCGCCCGTACATGTAGCGGCGCAGCCCAACTGACACACACCGTCCGACGAAACACGTCCCGCCCGGCGCATAAATTACGATGCCGCAAACAAACGGCTCCCACGGCCAAGAGATACCGTACGACAAACCGAAGCGGTAACACGGATGCCGAGCACGGACAACGAAGAAGCGGCTCCCCGAGCATGAATCCAGCACTGCAGGCACTCCCCATGCTTCTGCTGATGCACCACCAAGGACGCAACGTACCGCGGAGACGCAGGTAGGCACACACACAACAAGTGCACGCAAACAGCGCACACAGTGCAAGGGCGGAAAAAGCGGACAACCCCCCACCAGCGCGTGTACACTACACATCCACCATCGCATCCACATATGACACACAGGCCAAATCGTAACATCGCAGAACACATGTGTACACACCACCTGGGACTAGGAACCAACCACCCCGTCACGGCCCCAAAGCGCCGATGACGCCGCCACACATGCGCACAACGCAGAGGCCAACCGCAGCGCCATGCATGCGTCGCACACAGACACAGGGACACAACCAAGCAGCACACACATCAGCCCCACCCCGAACGCACATGACACGTGACAGGCCGGCCACAGACATGTCCCCAACGCCCAATTCACGGACAACACCCAACGCCACACAACCGACGCACACATGTCAGTGAAGACACGCAACAGCAGGACACACCCCAGTGTAACAAACATGGCGTAGCACACAGCGGCGGCAACACCAACTAGGAGAAGCAGGGCCCCTTCGGGAAGAGGAACGCCAGTACCACACAGAAACACCCATACCACCCTGCACATATGAACAAGACATATAAAACGGAACACCAAAGAGCCCGGGGACCGACAACAGGTGGCCCAAGAATAACATTCACACACAAGGCCCAACGCAGAGCGGAAAGGCAGCCTGCCGCCCACACAAGGGAGAGCAGACAGCACTGAATGACCTTCCATTCCAACTCCGAAACCACAGCCCTACGACAGAAGCCGGTGAATACAGCCATTGTCCAAGAATAGACCAACACAGGCATGCCGAGGAGACCGACCACAGGGCAGATAGCGCATATCACAGAAGCACACAACGGACGGGGAAGAAAGAAGAAAACACTCCCCCATGTCGGCCACATGCAAGTTAATTGGAAGGAGTCACACAGCACTGACCTTGAACTGTCTGAGAAGCATGTGGGAAGAGGGCCCGTGTCCTCCAAACAAGCCAACAGAACACAAGTCCTGTCTCCCTACGACTACACAGAGCTCACAGCAACCCCGGAGCGTGCACATTGCAGACTGCACACACAGCCGGAGCACGCCACCTCAACGAACCGCTGCGAAATGGCAACCGCAACACACCTACCCAACTACGCCGAACAGCTCAAGCTGTACAAAACCAACCTGTGCCATACATTGGGATGCGATCTCCTGTCCCTGCTGAACGTAAGTTACCGACTGACTTACCGCATCACATTGTTCAGCTGCGTCATGCCCGTCTTCTACTGTCGGAGGTGTCCCTACCAGCATCCCGTCGAGATATGCCTCTCCAACCCGGCATGTCTGAAGGCGGACCTGCTACCACTACTCCTCCCTCTGGACGCACACGACAGGGCCTGCTCTGCCTATGGGGGCATGGCGTATGTGGCCAACATCGCACCCGCACTGAAATGGGACCACTGTGCCTCCACACGACGGATCATCGAGAACAGCTACATCGAATGTCACCCAGCATGCCCCATCATGGTCCTCCAAGGGACAACTTACGAACAACACCTTGACAGCCACCATCCGCTACATTGGCTGGCAAACATGTACACCACCAATGACATGGAAGCCCTGCTGGACGGCATCGCATACCTGACAACCTGTAAATACGTCGGACCACAACGCAGGTTCCCCGAGTGACCTATGATGTCCAACCCCGCACCCATGCTTAGCTTCCGCACGGACTGGCCAGTCACCACCACAACAGCCATACCAAACGACCGGCAACTGTAACCACACCATCAACGACATCGCCATGACATCGGATATGACCGGGACATGCACACTGTTCCCCATCACATCCAGGAACACTGCATGCATCGTGGGAGGCAGTGGCATGGGCTCTGTGTATCGCACCCACATGGACGGAACTGCACGAACAACCAGGACACGACATGGATCCAGCGCACATGGACACACACACCGCTCAGTGGACATGAATAGGTCGCCTGGAGTCTGTGGGTGCTGCACCCCTCCCACCCCCGCCCCGGGAATCCCATACCAGGACCTTTGCATGGACGACAAGTGCATACAACAACAACACGACCCCAGTGACTGTGACATGTCCAGTAACCACCACAGTGCAACAACAAGTGGCACGCCGCTGCATGCACGCAAGCACATGCCCTGATGTCAACTCACATGCACGCGTGCATGAGGAACAACCGCAGCAAACCTGTCACATGGAACTGAGATGGACTGTGCCCATGATGCCAAGCGGTCTGGTAGGCTACATGTATACCGTCTGTGTCAAAGTCCGCAGCTCCGCAGCTATACGTAAATGTACATTAGCACAGCCTTGGCCAAGCAGATGTCACTCTGAAGCCCACATCCCACATGCAACAGCCAATCACATGTAACCCCACACCCTATCCCATTTGCAATCATGCTCAGTATATCCTCAACATGTATTCCGCTGCCAGTAGTGTCCACTATACTGCATCACAGAGGACAGAAGACTCAATATAATGTTTGAAACCAAAACTGTCTCCGCTGACTCATTTCACAAGTACGAATGAGAGAGGATGAGAGTATGTGAAGTACACGGCAGTCGTGACATGACCATGTAGTCCACTGGTATTGGATGTCAACGCAAATGAGTAGCACTACTGTGGAAGACACACATGTGTCGTGTGAAGTCGTATGGACGCAGTGCTCAGGTGGGTGGGTGCGACGGGTAGATGCGCACATGCCAAGTTGGAGCACGCCGTGTTGGGAGGGGTCATGAACAGTACACCACCGCTTCCCTGGGCATTGTGAGAGGACACCTGTCGGGGGGAGTGAACACGTGTGTGCACAGCAGCCGGGCACACGTACAAAGCGGTACCAGGCGCACCTCAGCCCACCCTCTGTGGACAAGCTGGATCCTGTTGTGCGCCCGCCATGCCCCTTGACAAGGCACACACAGCCCCAGTCGACCAGGTGTAACCCCAACATAGTCAATCCGCACAGGCGATACAGGGCACGGGATGGCAGTGGAGCATGGTGTGTGAGAGGTCTCCTCGCGCTCCTCCTGGTCATATCACGCAGGCAATAGAACCTCAACGTCTAGCATGGCACAAGTCACATGGAAGTGTAGGGGGACGCACCACAGCACGAGCAGCACTGACGTCACGGGAGGTGGCTCGCACCATCCCATCCATTGCCCATCATACCAACCACGCCACATGCCATTGCGACTAAGTGCAAGCGCGTGCGCCACCACCCCCGAGCCCTCCCCAGAGAGGCCAAAGAGTGAATGTGTGGGCCATCAGCCACAGACGGACGCGGCCTGGCCGCAAGGGCAGCCACAGCCACTGGGTGTCGCAGGTGGCGGATCCGGAAGGCGAAGACTGTGATGCATAGTCCATGCAGGCCGGGTCTCCATTTGGGGCACCACGCAGGTGGACGGCGTCCCGCAACACATCATACCCTGAGACAGCCCACTCGTGCAACTGGACCCACACATACACTCCTTGCCCTCTCTGGTGCGAGCTTGGGGCTGCCTGTGCAAGCGCTAGCCTCGCAGGTGAGCATGCATATTGGGGGAGCGAGGGAGGACATGAGGGCTGGGGCGAAGATGACTGTATCACTGTCAGTTAGTACAAGGGATGACCCAGATGTGGAAAGGAAGAGACGTGTCCCGTGTGTACTGCAACTAGTCGCCAATCCAACTACCCCCATGTCCGGAATGTAAGCCCGCACCTAGGCCCGCCCATCCGCCACATCGAACATACCACCAGCACGACAACCTTCCCATTCGAAACACTGACTGGGGGTGGCGACCAGTGTACAATCATGTGTAGCCTACCCACGCGTACATGTGGGCCCTCCATGATCCATGTCACCTGCGGCAAAGTCATGACATGCGCAATGAGGGAAGTGAGGAGAGCTGCCCGCCCCACGCGCAGAAGGTGCATCAGCTCCACAGACCCAGCAGCGAGTCCAGCAGGGGTCACATGTGCAGGGGCAGCTGTGCCTGGTGTGAAGGCACATGCATATAGACAGCACATCGACCAATGTGTAGTCTGCCCACATCTACAGTCCATCATCATGCGGACATAGGAATTGAACACAGGGCAACACATCTTAGTGGGTGCACCCACCGTGACCAACAATGCGCAATCATCGACGTACCCGCCCTGTGCATGGCCCCCCACCCAACGGAGGCACATCCAGTGCCACCATCCCACACACACAAGCCTTCCACGGAACATGCTGTGTCCAATGGTCAGTACAGAGTCAGCGCCCATCTGGTGGATCCTGAACAGGAGACACATGCACACACATGCCAGCTCCCACTATGTACGACTGCCACCTGGCACGTGCAATGTAACCTCTCACCTGTGACGTGTGACTGCAAGCACACAGCCGTCTTGGCATGGGGCTGTCAATGTGGACACCTGTCAATGTTTCGGGAGGTGTGATCCGTACAGTGCTGTACATAGGGTGCAGTGCTGACACCTACTACTGTCTCATATCCCCTCGTGCCACAGGTCCCACTTGTTTTGGCCGCTCAGCCTGTGCCCACATCGTCGTCGCCGTGTGCCATACTCATCCAGCCGCGGAAGCAGTTCCATGCTCAGCAGACATTCATGTTGCCGTGGCGTTGCCGCTTGACGGATATGCAGTCAGTCCCCATCAGCACGCCCGCAAGTCATTGGGGCCTAGATCCCCATGTGCATGCACATGGCAGTGGTTTGTATCACTAGCCATTGCCATTGTTGGGAGACCTGTGTAAGTGTATTGTGGCCGTGCCGTCCCAGCTTGACAGCTGGGCTGTGGCTCATGTGCTTGCTCAGTCATGTCAGTGATGTGTATGCGAAATTGCTATGTGTCGTGTTGCATTGACATGTGTCCTCTGCCATTGTCCCTAGGCGGAGACCGAACATTGACCGCCCATACCAATTGCTGGCGGACATGGACGATACAGAGGTTATTAGGAAGTTTCGGCTGGACAGGCCAACCCTGCATCGACTGTGTGCCATGTTAGAACCCCATCTCCGTCCCCGCAGGGTGTATCCGACTGCTGTCACCCCCACGGCTAAGGTGATGGCCGCCATGCATTTCTTCGCCACTGGGTCATTCCAGCACACAGTGGGCAGTGGAGGAGGGATGTCCCAGCCCATGTTCAGCAAGGTGCTGAGGGATGTACTGGCAGCCATGATGCTGTACCGGAACAGGTACATCCGCTTCCCCAGGGCTCGTGAATTGGCGGCAGTGAAGGGTGCATTCTATGCCCTTGGCAGAATCCCACACGTCGTTGGAGCCATTGACTGCACACATGTCGGCCTTGTTCCACCACAGGCCACTGAGCACCTGTACCGCAACAGGAAGCACACGCACTCCCTGAATGTGCAAGTGGTGTGCCTTGCGGACATGGTGATCACCCACGTGTGTGCAAAGTTCCCAGGCTCGGCCCATGACGCACACATAATGCGCAACAGCATCTTGCCACGACTGATGTCCAATATGCAACAGGATCGTGCCTGTATTGTCGGTGAGTATGTGGAGTGGTGTAGCGTGCTGGCTGTGCGATGCTGTCCCCTGTCCAGTTGGATTAGCAACGGTTCTCTGTGTCCCTCACACCCAGGTGACTCTGCGTATCCGAATGGGGCATGGCTGCTCAGTCCATTGAGGAATCCTCGCACCCCAGCAGACGATCGCTACAATGAGGCACATGGGAGGACCAGACGTGTGGTCGAGCGTACCTTTGGCCTCCTCAAGTCCAGGTTCAGGTGCCTGGACCGCACCGGGGTGCGCTGGCGTACTCCCCACAGAAGGTGTGCCGGATAGTGGTGGCGTGCTGCATGCTGCACAATCTGGCCATTCGGAAGCAGATCCCCCTCATCGTGGATGACGGAGATCAACCAGGGCCCCAGCCCGCAGACCAGGACAGCTCGAGTGAGGAGGACAGCGGAGAGGAGGAAGCTGGTAATGTGCGGCAGCAGCTCATCGCCCGCTACTTCACTTGACGGTGAGTGTCCATGTACGACGGCTGATGTGGCTGTATCTGTGCAGGTGTGTGTGTGCTGTGTCAGGGTGGCCGTTTGTTCACTGCGTGCTGTGTGTCAACGCTCCATGGCCAGGGTAGTATGCCACTGTTGGTGGCTGTGGCATTGTGCCCTATTGCTCTGTGCGATGTGTGTACATTGCTTGTAGTTGTTGACATGTACTGTGTGATGGGTGTGTGACACACTCATTGAATGTGCTCCTGTTCTGTCTCCCACCCCTAGGTCCCTACAGGCCCTCCGGATTCAAATGCCATGCCACGCATCAGGTGCCTTTCCGCCCAAGGTGGCCGTTGTATTCCGTACAAATAAGACACAGGGCACAAACAGCAGTTAGTGAAAAAGGTGCATTTATTACAAACTGTGACATGTGATTGTGTGTAAGGTGATGACAAAAGTGGTGCGTGCAGTGACAATGAGCTGTCGGTCATGGCTGCGTGATGATCAGGGTGTACCCACTGGTTCTATGTCCATAGTCCAACACACACATGCCATCCAGATGGCTGTGTGGAGTGGGATCGTAGTCCAAGTCAATGCAGTGGCTGGTCAAGGAAGGCTGGCGGAAGGCTGGCTGGCTGCCTCACTTGCGTTTGGAGCGTGCGAAGTCCTCCCGGGAGATCTGTTTCCACTCGGACGGCCCCTTCCACGTTTGCGAGGGGGTGCCTGCTTGCGACATGCTGGTGGTTGAGGTGTGATCACTGGCTGTGGACGCAGGGGAACTGGACACTGCTGCTCCACCCTGCGCCCCGGCAGGTGGTGGCGGAGGGGAGCTGCTGTCCCTGGCTGTGACCTCACCGCCACCACCAGCTGTCCCATGAGGTCCACGATTTGGCCCATACGGGCGTCCATGGACCTCAGCACCCCCAGCACCTCACGCGTGTCTGAAGCAGACCGGACCCATTGTCCTTGGGCCTCTTCATAGGCCCCAAGGACTCTGGCCATGTGAGGCAGGGCATGGCTCCCAGGGAGGCTGGCGTTTCCCTGACCCTGCTCCTCCTACCAGTCCTGCTGCCACCGGCCTGCCCACTAGCCACATTGCTCACCACGGTCCTCGCTGTGGCTCCCAGGGTGGATCCAGTCGTCCGGGCCACCACCTGCGCTGGGGCTGGTGCCAGCGAAGACGTGGCGGTGGTGGCGGCGGTGGTGGTCGGTGCGGCGATGGTGGCGGTTGCGGCAGTGGTAGTGGCCACAATGACCGTGGGTGTGGCCGCAACGACAGTGGCAGCAGGGGGCTGGGAATGTTCAGCAGCCCTGGATGATGGGTTGGTGGGTAGGAGGGGTCCTGGGGAGCGGCTGGGCCCTGCCACACCAGATGGGCCTGCTTGGTTGTCCGTGTCCGAAGAGGAGGACAGATCCTCCAGATCCGTGTGTCCTCGTTGGGGGCTTGTAGGCTGGCTGTGCTGGCTGCTGGCTCCATCCCCAGCATCCAGCAGTTCGTCACCTGTGGAGAGAATGAGATTTGTTATTGTGTTGCACCTGGCGAAGTATGTATTTGTCGTCTGACATTGACAGTTCGTGCAATCTCGTACATGGGTTTCCCGGAGGCGTGTGTGTGGCTGTAGCATCTGTAGTTGTGTGTGCTTGGCAATGGGACTGTGTGCTGTGCACATGTGGCATGGGACGGATTGGCCATGCCGATGGGTGTGTTGCTGTGCCCCTACTTATTGTGACTCTGGTGTATGCGGGCTCCTGGCCCATCCTGGGTCTGGTTTGTACTTTGCTTTTGGTGTTCAGATGGAACGCTTAGGAACGCATATGGCAACATGGGGGCCATGCCCCAGATTCGCATTTGGGAGGGGATATGCTTTTGGGGTTCAAATGGAACGCTTAGGAACGCATATGGCAACATGGGGGCTATGCCCCAGATTCGCATTTGGGAGGGGATATGCTTTTGGGGTTCAAATGGAACGCTTAGGAACGCATATGGCAACATGGGGGCTATGCCCCAGATTCGCATTTGGGAGGGGATATGCTTTTGGGGTTCAAATGGAACGCTTAGGAACGCATATGGCAACATGGGGGCTATGCCCCAGATTCGCATTTGGGAGGGGATATGCTTTTGGGGTTCAAATGGAACGCTTAGGAACGCATATGGCAACATGGGGGCTATGCCCCAGATTCGCATTTGGGAGGGGATATGCTTTGGGGTTCAAATGGAACGCTTAGGAACGCATATGGCAACATGGGGGCCATGCCCCAGATTCGCATTTGGGAGGGGATATGCTTTTGGGGTTCAAATGGAACGCTTAGGAACGCATATGGCAACATGGGGGCTATGCCCCAGATTCGCATTTGGGAGGGGATATGCTTTTGGGGTTCAAATGGAACGCTTAGGAACGCATATGGCAACATGGGGGCTATGCCCCAGATTCGCATTTGGGAGGGGATATGCTTTTGGGGTTCAAATGGAACGCTTAGGAACGCATATGGCAACATGGAGGCCATGCCCCAGATTCGCATTTGGGAGGGGATATGCTTTTGGGGTTCAAATGGAACGCTTAGGTACGCATATGGCAACATGGGGGCCATGCCCCAGATTCGCATTTGGGAGGGGATATGCTTTTGGGGTTCAAGTGGAACGCTTAGGAACGCATATGGCAACATGGGGGCTATGCCCCAGATTCGCATTTGGGAGGGGATATGCTTTTGGGGTTCAAATGGAACACTTAGGAACGCATATGGCAACATGGGGGCTATGCCCCAGATTCGCATTTGGGAGGGGATATGCTTTTGGGGTTCAAATGGAACGCTTAGGAACGCATATGGCAACATGGGGGCCATGCCCCAGATTCGCATTTGGGAGGGGATATGCTTTTGGGGTTCAAATGGAATGCTTAGGTACGCATATGGCAACATGGGGGCCATGCCCCAGATTCGCATTTGGGAGGGGATATGCTTTTGGGGTTCAAATGGAACGCTTAGGAACGCATATGGCAACATGGGGGCCATGCCCCAGATTCGCATTTGGGAGGGGATATGCTTTTGGGGTACATGCTGTGAGCCATGGGTGCCGAACGTGACATGTGTTGTGGCAGCATGACAGTGCATGGTTTGAGGTGTGTGCATGCTTGACATGGCCTGCATATTTGCTGTCTGTTGTGATTACTGGACATGGCATTGGACGCATCGTTATGAGTGAGTGATAGTTGTGTGCCAGCCAACGTATTGCAGTTGTCCCATCTCCTTGGTGTGCGTGCTGCCCTGTGCCATGTGCATCACTGCAGTGCTCGGGGGGGTGGCCCATGTTGTGTGTTGTTGCTCACAGTGTGTCGTGCGCTTAATTGACTTCTGGCACATGGTTGGTCATGGGCATGTGTCTTAGCGTGACTGCTGTATGTGTGGCAGCTGTGCGGATGACATGCCTTTCCTGAGACTGGGGCTGACGGATGGGATGGATGGTATGTTGTATGTGCATGGTGTGTCTGTGAGTTTGATGGGTTCAGTGGTGTTCGTGTGCATTTATGTTGTTCCGCTCTGTTGCGTCTAGTGTTGTTTGTCTTACATAGGCGTAGTTGTGGGGTGTGTTGTTGACAGGCAGTAGGGGCTACATGGACAGGACTTCAATGGTGTTTCAGTTGTGTGTGATGAGTTGCACAGTGGCTGCCGTGTGGGACTATATTCAGTGTGGCTTGTGCATGCAGACGTGGCTCCTTGGGTGTTGCTATGTCTGTGATGGGTCATGTGGGGTGTGAGTCTGTTGTTCATGTCCGTGTGCACATTGTTCACTTGTTCGTGACGGTGGGCGGTGCTGCGTGTTCGTCTGCTACGTGACATGTCCCATGTGTTGGTCGTGTTATGGTCCTCATGCCTCCAGTAATCCAGCCCTGTCCAGTTTCCCACCTGCAAGTTGTTTGTGCGTGCACTGTACTGGATGCCACATGGCTCTAAGCGGGGGTGCTCCATGTTGCAGGTCTGTGGGGGTGGGGGGTGTTGTGGGTCATGGGGGTGGCTGGACACCCACTGACACCGATTGCTGTGGACCGTGATGTCTGCCTTTCGGGTGTCGTTGTGCACTGCGGTGGCTGACACGTGGCTGTGGGGTGTGGGGATGCTCCTCCTTGCTGTGCTGTGGGACTGGGGCCTGGTGTGTGTTGTACTTGGGCTGTCCACCGTCCCACCCACTGCACTTTGTGTTCCTGCCACTTACCTGTTACTTGTCGGTTAGTGCAGCTGTGGCGGACACATGGGTGTGGTGGGTGCTCGTTGTGGCGCTTCTGGCATATTTGGGGACCTGTTGGTGGTTACGTGGCTGGCTTAGTGTACACATGTCCCCACGCATCTTACAGTTGTTCGGTTTGGGCTGTGTGTGGTAGTGTCTGTTGCATGTGTGTGTGATGTGTTGTGTATTGTGTGCTGGACATGGGGGTGTTTGTCCCTGGGAGCTGTGGCATGGTGGTAGTGCATGTGAGTACATAGCGGTGTGCTGGTATAGATTAGTTTGTACTTACCAGCCTCCACTCCCTCTGCTAATCCGGCGAGGATCTCCGGATGTATTACGACTCGCACCTTCTCCTCCCACGCTTTGAAGGTCTTAAAGAGCGCGGGATTCCCTCCGCCAGTGACGGCAGCCAGCTCTCTGTTTTTGCCCTCCTTCTTCTTGACCAGGCTCTTTACGTCATTCCAACGTTTGTTAATCTCGACTCTGTTCCTGGGCAGGGTCCCGACTGCATTGACCTGGTCTACGATCCGGTTCCACATTCTGTTTCTGGTGGCTAGTGGTGTGTGCTGGACCATGTTCCCATAGATTTGTGGGTACACCTTGATGATCTCGTCGACCATGACCGTCAGCTCCATGGGCGTGAACTTGGGCATTCTTTGTGGTGCCATGGTGTTTGTGGTGCTGGTGCGGTGTGTGTTGTGTAATGTGCAGGGGTTTGTGGTGCCGGTGTTTGGTGGTGGTGGTGGTGGTGGTGGTGGTGGTGTTTGGTGGTGGTGGTGGTGGTGGTTGTGATGTGTGCGTTTCTGTGGTGTGCTGCTGTCCTTGCTGTGTCACTGTGTCCTCTCCCTCTCCTCTCTGATTTGCAATGTAGCAAGGGGTTGTGGTCTGTGGGAGTGCTGCTTTTGTACTCACCTATGTGGGTGTGTCCTCATGGTCTGTTGTTTTCAGGTGTGTTGTGTCTGGGGTTCTGGCCTTTGTATTTTTTGTTTGTCCGGGGGGTGTTTTCGGGATGTGTACTGTGCTTGTGTATTTGTGCGTGCCTTGCTGTGTGGACTTGTTGGCCATGTTGTGTGCTATTGGTTTTGTGTGCGGATGGTTTCTGTGCAGGTACGTGGGCGCCATGGCTTCTGCCGTGTCGATTCTCATCGTCGTTGTTTGCGCTGGCGGGCGGTATATTTGTGGTTTTTCCGCGCTCATGTCGGTGCGATCGTAATTTCACGTGCGGTGTGTCGGCCGTGAGGGCGGGCGGTTTTGTGTTGTCGTGCGTGTTTCCGTCCGTGGCGGGCGGTTTGACTCCGACTCGGACGTTGGCGGGCGGTATTTTGTGTGCTTTTTCCGCCGATGGCGGTTTTCGGTTTGTGTAATCGTAATGGCGTGGTCGGTGTTCAGGCGGTGTGTGCGGGCGGATTTTTGCCGCTTCCATGCCTGGCGGATTTATTTACGCCGGGAATCGTAATGGGCCCCATAGTTTTTTTTAATATCGAAGACAGTAATATCGTTTGTAAAAATATCGTTGTTAATAATATCGATATTTATATTAGTGTTCTGTATTTTAGTATGTGTGTTAAAAGTATGTGATGTAATTTTTTGGTATGTGTAGTTTTTTTTTTAATGTATGTGTTACATTTTTAGCAGTAATTACTTTTATGGAAATTAATTTTTGCGTATTTTAGTTCTGTAGGGGGTTGTGGGTTTATAGGGGAATAGGGTGGGAAGTAATTTAATTATAATAAAGTAATTATTAATTTTTATTTATTATTATTTATAATTAATTTATTATTAATTAATTATTAATTGGTTATTAATTAATATTAATTAATCAATAGATAATTATATTAATTGTGTTATTTTTTAGGAGCGGGTTGTGGGTTTATAGGGGAATAGGGTGGGAAGTAATTTAATAATAAAAAGGTCATTATTAATTTTTATTTATTATTATTTATAATTAATTAATTATTAATTAATTATTAATTGGTTATTATTTTATAATAATTAATTAATAGATAATTATATTAATTGTTTTATTTTTTTAGGAGCGGGTTGTGGGTTTATAGGGGAGTAGGGTGGGAAGTAATTTAATTATAAAAAGGTCAATATTATTTTTTAATTATATAAATAATTTATTATTAATTAATTATTAATTGGTTATTAATTTTTATTAATTAATTAATTGATAATTATATTAATTGTGTTTTTTTAGGAGCGGGTTGTGAGTTTATAGGGGAATAGGGTGGGAAGTAATTTAATTATAATAAAGTAATTATTAATTTTTATTTATTATTATTTATAATTAATTTATTATTAATTAATTATTAATTGGTTATTAATTAATATTAATTAATCAATAGATAATTATATTAATTGTGTTATTTTTTTAGGAGCGGGTTGTGGGTTTATAGGGGAATAGGGTGGGAAGTAATTTAATAATAAAAAAGGTCATTATTAATTTCTATTTATTATTATTTATAATTAATTAATTATTAATTAATTATTAATTGGTTATTATTTTATAATAATTAATTAATAGATAATTATATTAATTGTTTTATTTTTTTAGGAGCGGGTTGTGGGTTTATAGGGGAGTAGGGTGGAAGTAATTTAATTATAAAAAAGGTAAATATTATTTTTAATTATATAAATAATTTATTATTAATTAATTATTAATTGGTTATTAATTTTTATTAATGAATTAATTAATTGATAATTATATTAATTGTGTTTTTTTAGGAGCGGGTTGTGAGTTTATAGGGGAATAAGGTGGGAAGTAATTTAATTATAATAAAGTAATTATTAATATTTATTTATTAGTATTTATAATTAATTAATTATTGATTAATTATTAATTGGTTATTTAATTATAATAATTATTTAATTGATAAGTATGTTAATTTTAACCCTCTGCTATCCAACACTTTCCCTACTGTTGCACTCACTGGAGTGGGAATAGTAATTTTTACCCTCCGCAATCCAACACTTTCCCTACTGTTGCACTCACTGGAGTGGGAATAGTAATTTTTACCCTCCGCTATCCAACACTTTCCCTACTGTTGCACTCTCTGTAGTGGGAATAGTAATTTTTACCCCACCGCTATCCAACACTTTCCCCACTGTTGCACTCACTGGAGTGAGAATAGTAATTTTTACCCATCCGCAATCCAACACTTTCCCTACTGTTGCAGTCACTGGAGTGGGAATAGTAATTTTTACCCCTCCGCTATCCAACACTTTCCCTACTGTTGCACTCTCTGGAGTGGGAATAGTAATTTTTACACCTACGCTACCCAACTCTTTCCCTACTGTTGCACTCACTGGAGTGGGAATACTAATTTTTACCCCTCCGCTATCCAACACTTTCCCTTCTGTTGCACTCTGTGGAGTGGGAATAGTGATTTTTACCCCTACGCAATCCAACACTTTCCCTACTGTTGCACTCAGTGGAGTGGGAATAGTAATTTTTACTCCTACGCTATGCAACACTTTCCCTACTGTAGCACTCTCCGGAGTGGGAATAATAATTTTTTCCCCTACGCTATCCAACACTTTCCCTACTGTTGCACTCTCTGGAGTGGGAATAGTAATTTTTACCCCTGCGCTATCCAACACTTTGTCCCAACATTTTATCCCCTCCGCTATCTAATATTTTCTTTACTGTTTTAGTTAATGTTGTGTAAAATGTATTTTAAAAATATTTTTTGAAAAATGATATTTTTATTTGTTATATATGTTTTTTGTTTTTAATCTGTATTATTGGTGTATGTGTATATATATGTATTTATAATTTTTAATATGTTTTTTAACAATTTATGTTATTAAAATAATTATTTATAAATATTATTAAGTAAGTATATATATTATATTTTAGACATATATATGTTTAATTTATTTTTACATTATATGTATTACTTATAATTTTAAACATTTTCTAATAATTTTAACTATGTTTTTTTAAATTTATGTATTATTTACTTTATTTTACATTATTTTTTAACATTAAAAAAACGATATTTTTAACAACGATATTTTTAACAATGATATATTTTTTCGATATTTTTGTACTTACCATTATGTAGATAGGACTTCGATATTCTGGAAATCGATATTTTTGTGTCGATATTTTTGTACCTCGATATTCTGACAGTCGATATTCTGTCAGTGACAAGCCTTGGATTCCACTGAGCCCACCTTCAGCAACAAATACTCAGTGACCGCCTCCCCCAATTCAGTTGCGAAAACGGTGTCTCTCAGGGCCATGTCAGGAAATCTCCATGGACGCTCTACCACCCCCCCTGCTCTAGGGCCTCTCAACTTTACCATGACGGGGTAATGGTCAGAGAGTGTGCCAGAGAGGTGGCTAACTGTGTCTATCCACAGTGCCACCCCAGCGGAAAGGCACCAGTAATCCAATCGTGTCCATGTGTTATGGGGTGCAGAGTAGTGTGTGTACCCATCCCGGTCTGTGCAGTGATATCTCCAAGCGTGCACCAGCCCAAACCTATCTATGGTGTCTAGCAGTGATCGCCTTGCCCTGGGCTTTGTGTCCATCGTATGTGCTGTACTATTCCGCACCGCGTCAAGGAGTAAATTGAAATCCCCACCCATGTATATGTGGTCCGCCCCCATGCGCTCTATGTGAGTATGAATAGTATCAAAGAAATCGGGGTCATCAACATTCGGTGCATATATATTAACAAACAGTACGGAATGCTCGAGCATACATCCCTTAACCAACAAATATCGCCCCCCTGTATCCCGGCACACCTCCACCTCCCTAAACGGCACCCGTCTATGTATCAATATTGCAACTCCTCTGGCATACGAGCCATAACCTGCGAAATATCTATGTGCCCCCCAATTTGAGGCCAGGGGCGTCTTAACAGATAAGGCCAAATGAGTCTCTTGTAGGAAAGCAATGTCCACCTGATGGTGTTGCATATAATTGGTCACTTGTTTACTTTTACAAGTATTATTAAGGCCCCTGACGTTCCAGGACATCATCACATTAGCTTCTGCCTGTACCTTGTTAACCATAATCTACTGCTTGCATATCGAGCCTGCCAGCACCCAGATAATTGTTACTGCACTGCATTTGTTGATTGTGACTGAACCATGTTACTAACTTTTGCTTACAATCCCAATATCCCCCCTCCCGCCTCCCATCCCAAATACCAAACTTCAGGGGGAAGACCCAACCCATTGCAACAATATTTGAATATAAATGCAAATGAAAGAGCAGCGTTCTATAATACTGCATAAACTTAAACAGGTGCATCTGCGCTCGGGGGTGGCAACACAACGCCGCTTCCCCATTATCTTGGCACATATGTGCCTGAGTATATATATAGGGTTCGTCCCTGGCGGCAATCCCAAGCAGCTGGGTATTATATCATTCACACAGTCACTAGCCCACTATAGTTTGAAAATTGGCATTAGTTCCACTTAGCTGGCAGAGAAGAGGTCAGCGCTTGCGCCAGAGTCCGGTATATTCTGTGACTGCTGTCTCCCTGACTTAGAGTATTTCTGGCAGAACTCCTGGGCGTCGTGGGGGAAGCAAAGATTTGTGACCGTCCATCCACGTCCACCTTTAGCCGTGCAGGGTACAGCTTCCCGTACCAAAACCCCAACTTCCGGAGGTTCGCCTTCACCCCGGTATATTTTTGGAGTGCTTCGTGCACCATTGCAGTGAAGTCTGGATACATGGATATGGACGACCCCTGCCATTCTAGTTGTCCCTTCTCACGTGCCATCCGTAGGGCAGTATCCCTGTCTCTGAAATTCAACAGACGGGCTATAATCGGTCTTGGCGGGCAGCCCGGATTCGGTCGTGGCCCCAAAATGCAATGTGCGCGTTCCACCACAAATGTGGTAGTGAAGGACTCACTACCAAAGAGATCCGAGAGGAGTGTTTCCACGAATCGGTCCAGCCGCCCAGTATTGGTGGATTCGGGCACCCCCATGATCCGAATGTTATTTCGCCACCTTCGTGCCTCCAAATCCTCATTCTTAATGGCAACTGCTTTAAGAAGCTTCTCCATTCTTTTATACTTTTTGGTGGTCTGGGCGGCGCCATCTTCTAGGTCAGAAATTCTGCCCTCTGCCGTGGTCAAGCGCCCTTCGTGTTGATCAAGTCGAGCAGCCATGGATTCCAGCCTCTTGTCCAGGGCATCAAAGCGGGTGTCCAGCGCCCTAAAGCCCGCCCTGAGCTCCAATAACATAGTGTCAGGCCCGGACGCTTCGGTCGTGTGCATCACTCCACCATCCGCCATGTTGGCCTGCTGCGTTGTCATGCTGGTTCCAGGCATTTCAAATGACAAGGTACTTTGCCTTGGGTCTTTACGACCCATGCCCCAATCTGGTGGATTACAGTGGTAAATCTCGTAATTTCAGCTCCCTTCTAGACACACTGTGTGGCGTGAGAAGACTAGGCACCTGGCCGAGGTAGGTCCGATCCCCAGCGTGATCCTGCACTGAACTGTCGTCCGCCAGCGTTGTTTGTGTCTCTCTTTAGTGGCTTTACTTTGGTTATGTCATTGCACCACCATTAGGGCTTGTGCATCCTGCCGTGGGCCGCTACCGCTGGTGTTATCCTTCTTGGGGAGAGGCCGCGTCGCTGGCGCAGCAGGGGGCGCGAAGGCAGGGGGAGGGGCCACCAATGCTGGTCCCACAGCTCCTGGCCTGGCTGCCGGTCCCCAGGCTCACCTGCGGCCCCCGTCTCCGCGGGGCCGCAGGGGATCGTCCACTGGTCTGATTAGGGTGTGCCTGGTCTTCCTGGGCGCCCCCACCACCGCCGCTCACCCCACCGGGGTCTCCTGCTCAGGGCCCACAGCAGTCTCAATGGGCCGCACCGCTGGTGTTCTTCTTGGGGAGGGGGCGCATTGCTGGTATAACAGGGGTGCGGAAGCGGGGGAGCCACCCATACAGGTCACGCAGCTCCCGGCCTGGCGGCCGGTCCCCAGGCTCGCCCGCGGCCCCTGTCACCACGGGGCCTCCGGTGAGCATCTGCGAGACACTTTTAGTGAAGATCTGGCCGCTCTGAGCACCCCCACCGTGACCGCTTACCCCGACGGTGTCACTCCTTCTGGGCACACAGCAGCCCCCTCCGATCCCACCTCGACGAACGCCGGCCCAGCTCACGCGAGTCCCCGGCTTCACACGAGGCTGCGGGCCGCTCTTCGCCCAATCTCCACACTCCGGTGCCGATCCACACCGCGATCGTACCAAGGGCCAACTTTCATACCGGCAGCCTCTCCACCGTCTCCTACGGCATGTTCCAACCTGGTGGTACCGCCGGAGCCACCAGGGCGGACATTTCTTACAAAGTCAGCGGCGAAGCTACAAGCCTACGTGGCCATTACGGTCGGCGGCTTGGCCACGCCCCTAGTACAGTGAAATATAAAAGTAATTTGAGTGGTGGATATGTTAGTCAGTTATTTGGATTGAGAAGGATAGCGAAGGGATAGAAGAGGGAAAAAGGTTTACATTTATACAGCGCTTACTACCCCTGATGAGGTGTTGAAGCGCTTTTTCAACGAGTAGCACGCTACTCCGGAACCCATAAAGGATTAGTGGTGAATTAGTATAGTGAAATATGAAATTAATTTGAGAGGTGGACATGTTAGTCTGTTATTTGGATAGAAAAGGATAGTGGAGGGATAGAAGAGGGAAGGATTTAGAATTTTTTTTTTTGTTTGTTTGTTTGTTTTGCTGCCACCCGCAAAGTGAAAGCCCCCTTTCACTAAAGCGCTTATTCGAGTGGAGGTTTGAGATTACAGCTGTCCTGGGAGAGCTTGTTAACTACAATAAGGCACACCAACCACACCTGCACCATGTACACCTTTTAAAGGGGCACCACAGCGCAGACCAGTGCGGTGCATCCAATACATATTACAGGCCCTGCTGTTCATGTAAAGCATCAAGTCTGCCAGCTAAACTAACTACACTTGCTATTTAAGGCAAAGCATGTTAGATTTAGCAGCAGCCATAAACATAAGCAGAATATATAATTCATATTGCTGAAACAGATGTACCGCAATGAGAAACTCACTTCATACAAAATATTGCTAGAAAACACTACATGATAATATTGATGTTTGGTTTGATTTCAGGCTTAAAAAAAAGAAAGAAAAATGTGCAATGATCTATTTATAAGTCCCACCTTTCTGTTTAGGATGCTTTGTAGAGGCCAACTAATGACTGCCTTTGTTTAGATAATTCCACATATTTTCCAAGAGGAAGAAGGAACTTTCCACTGGAAAAACCAACCTGGGAAAACCTCTTGGGCAGCAAAGGAGTTTTGATAATGTAGCTTACTTTTAAGATGAATAGTGGATAGAATATTGTCTAGATGAGGAGGCCCCCTTGGGGTGGTACATGTAACATAGCCAGTCACAAGAACTCAAAAAGTAAGATATGTTGATCACCTATTAATGGAATTCAGTTCATGAACACCTTATCATATGTCTATCATGGTCATTCCAGGCTTGATCCAGCTCATGACGTATTTCCGCATTTGTCTGTGTGCCTCAGCAACTTGTCTGAACTCCGCTCAGGTCTCTTCACTGGCTTGATCTAATGCTTTCTTTTTGTCATTTGTTGCCCTCCAGGCTGCAGAGCGTCCGTCTTGTGTTGCGTCTTGTTCTTGCAGACCTAAGTAGCTTGATTGAACCAGTAGCGGGAGCTCCCGACTACACCATCCTCGGAGATTTCAATTTTCATTTAGAGTCTCTCGATAAGGACTCTTCCTCCCTTTCAACCGATCTACTCTCAGTTGGCCTACAACAACTAGTGACTTCTCCCACCCATTTAGCAGGTCACACCCTGGATGGTCTCTTCACCAACAACAGCCACATTTCCCTTTCCACTGTTGCTCCCTTGACCTGGTCTGATCACTCTGCAGTAATGTTCACTATCCAGACCAAGAAAACTAATCGCCACACGCCAACTCCCGCTCGCCCAAACAGGTCCGAGCGTGGAAGAACATCGACGTTCAGCTTTTAAAAACATACCTTTCCTCCACCCAATACGATTACACGCTGGACCCCGATCTAGCTTCTAACAATTACCTACACTGGCTACACAATGCCCTCAACACCACAGTACCACTCAAGAAGGTCTCCAATAACCGTAGTGTTCCTTCCGCCCCTTGGTTCACAGAAGCGCTCAGAATTGAGAGGCAACGTTGTAGAAATCTAGAACGTCGTTGGCGCAAACTTTATGACAACAATGACAAAACGCTATATAAGGATGCGATAAATAAATACAAACACCTTATCATCACAGAGAAAAGCAAATATTATCTCTCACAAATAGAATCTGCCCATAATTCCACCAAATCATTGTTCCAGGTAGTAACCAAACTATCCAGTCCACCTACTAGCTCACCTATAGACGCCTCCCAAGACCTTTGTAACTCCCTTGCTCACTTCTTTGAAGACAAGGTTAATCAAATTTATTCCAACTTCTCTACCCTAGCCAGATCTGATCATTCTAATCCCATTACTCTCTCCAAACCCTCGGCTACAGTGTTCTCAGAATTTAGTCACGTCTCATCTGAGCAGATAACAGAACTAATTCTTTCCATTAAATCAGGATCCCCCCTTGACCCTTGTCCCCCTTCAGTCTTAAAACTTATTCCAGACTCAATAGGCCCCACCCTTACCAAAATCTGCAACTCAATGTTCATCACAGGTTCCTATCCTTCAGTTTGGAAGAAGGCCATTATCAAACCCTTGCTAAAAAAAAACAATCTCGATCCTTTAGAATCTAAAAACTATAGACCTATCACATGCCTTCCATTCCCATCTAAAATCTTTGAAAAAATTATGAACCTTCAACTAGCTCAATTTATCGACCACAACAACCTTTTGGATGACACCCAATTCGGATTTAGGAAGGGACCGAGACGGCACTTATAAAGGCATCTGACGAAATTAGAATGATCCTTGACCAAGGCGGCGCGGCAGTCCTCATATTATTGGATCTGTCGGCTGCCTTTGACACGGTCGATCACGCTATCCTGATCGACCGTGTCTCCTCCATTGGCATTCACCATAGGGCTAGAGCCCTTCTAACCTCTTTTCTTTTCTTTCCAATCGTACCCAGTCAGTCAAACTCGGCGACTTCTACTCTCCTGTATTCACCCTTCCCTGTGGTGTGCCCCAAGGATCCTCCCTAAGTCCGACCTTATTTAACATCTATGTGTCGGACTTGGCTAGGATCATCAAAGCACACGGGATGAGACTTACCTCATACGCCGACGACACCCAACTGGTGTTGGAAGTTCACAACAATGGAGGAGCAGTTGCTGCCAGCTTCCAACAGGGAATGTTGGCCATAAGCTCCTGGATGGCAAATAATTGCCTAAAGCTTAACTCCGATAAAACGGAGGTGATGATCTTTGGCAATGTATCCCCTGGCTGGTCCCCCACCTGGTGGCCATCCGATTTAGGACCCCCTCCTGAACCGGTTACAAAGGTCAGGAATCTTGGCGTAATGTTTGACGACAAATTGTCCTTCATTCACCATGCGAACGCGATTGTCTCTTCATCCTTCTACACCATGAAAATGATAAGGAAACTCTTACCATTTCTTCCCCCCAGCGCCGGTAAGACCCTCATGTGCACTCTGGTAATATCAAAGACGGACTATTGCAACAGACTCCTCCTAAATGCTCAGGAAAAAGTCCTCAACAAACTGCAACTTGTCCAGAACTCAGCCGCCAGAATTCTGTCCGGCACCCCCAAATATAAATCAATCTCTCAAGTTATACGCCAGTTTCACTGGCTGCCTATTAGAAGTCGAACAAAATTTAAGGCACTTTGCATCGCATATAAAGCCATCAACAACTTGGGACCTGAGTTCCTAAAAAAACTACTCTGCCCATATAATCCCAACAGACTGTTGCGTTCCTCATCAGCTCATCTGTTGACCATTCCTCGCACTAAGAAAACATCTTGGGGAGACAGACGTTTCACAGTTGCCACGGCAAGATTGTGGAACACCCTTCCCCTCCATATCAAAACCAGCCCTACCCTCATGATATTCAGGAGACAAGTAAAAACATGGCTATTCAATCAGTAATCTTCCACCTAGCTGCTCTCCTTTACTCCACAGCGCCGAGACACCCTAGGGTATTTGCGCGCTATATAAATTGTATAAATAAAATAAATAAATAAAGGAGGATGCGAACCTTCAAACCACCCTTAATATGGAGCTGTACCTGTCATGGGTGGATGCTAACTGGGATAGAGTCCTTTTAACCAGATTTAGGCTTGGCCTTGTGAGGAGGCGCCTGGGTTTCCCACTGGGTCAATTTGATTCACGCAACATGCTAATCTGCCCTTGTGATAAGCCTGCGCCCCACAGCCTGCTCTATTTCACCTTCTTCTGCAAGTATTACCTGGAATATTCCAAAGGTTTCTAGTTCCACTAATTAGAGTATGTGGCATCAGAATATGTGCTGATGCCTTGTTGTTGTTGTACCTGCAACATCTAAACTTCCCCACACACTGTAGTAGCATTTGTTCATTTTTAAAGTTTGCAATTTCCAAAAGAAAACAAATGTTATTTTAACTGACAGATACCCCAAGCCACATCTGTTTAAATCTTAATATTGGGACATTTTTCTGATGGGTTTGCCCTTGCTGTTGACCCCTTAAGTATGTTTTTTTAGCCCTGACTATTTGGCTAAAGACTTTATCTATTCAATGTTTTTTATCGTCTGTTTTTATTATGTAATTAATTATTTGCTGTTTTTAATTCTGTGCACAGATATGGCCCTGACTATGTTTTAATGATGTTTTAATGTCTATATTGTGTTTTTATGGCTGTTTATTTCCTGCCAAAATAAAGTATTATCTGATCTGACTCAACAATTGAATTCATCAATTCTTTCAAATAAAAAAAGTCCTCTTCCTCCAGCCTCAGGAGAAGCACTACATTGCGTTGCACCCTTCCTGTTTCTAAGCAACTTTTTCACCACAGTTTCCCCCCCTCATAAACCCACTGGATCGACTGTCCTCAATATAATTTTTTGGTGTCAAATCGAGTTTCTTCTAGCTTAGCTGCTTCATTTAGATACTTCCCTGCTTCAACTTCAGTAGGAAATAAAGTAGCAGGTGTAGCAATCTAGGTCGGCTCCTGCATTGAATGCACTAATGTGCTGACGTGCATGCTAAGGACGCAGCACCTGATATCTCACTCCTGGCTCTCCCTGTACTGGGTTCAGGTATTGTGTGTATCTGCAGAGCCTAGCGTTCACCCCCAGAGAAGTCTCTTAGCACAGTTGACGGAAAACAGATGAATATTGTTATCCTACCTGTTGGTATCCGCATAAAGTTTGATGTGCAACCATTAGCCACAAATATATTTAACACAAATCACCAACCTACTTTTGTTAAAAAGGTATTTTCTGTGGTCGAGCAAGACAACAGAAATCTTTCAACCAGAGCATGCAAGTCATCCATACCTTTCTCTGCAGCACCTATGGGAATAGCCTTCTGAACCTGGAGTCCTAGAGTCCTCCTCACTATATCTATACTGAGGTCCCCTCCCGCCCCCATGCCGTCACAGCTTCTCTCCACTCTGAAAGAATCAAAACAGCTTCAGGTGACTTTGTGTACAACAGCTTTTGTATGTAGAGTCTCCTGCTTTCCAGGTTAGAGAAGGGATGAGATGTATTATTGAACATGGAAATTGACAGATTAGCTCAGAAGTGCGATGAGGGAGAAATGGAGAGTTTTTGGCCACGTAATTTTGAATTTCGGAGATAGTCAGATCCTTGAGGAAGACCTCCGTCCAAATAGGTGTCTCGTGAAAGAAGATGAGGCCACGTTTTAGACTCCCATTGGACGTGCTGTGATATTGCTCTGCAATGACCATTTCAGTGTGCTCTCTTAATAATCTGTTTGAAAATTCTGCCCACGGTTTGGAGAGTCTGGGTAGATACAGGATTTTGTATTACATAGAGCATGTCTTGTCGCGGCAATTGGAGATTAACTGGATGGTGTAATTTGATGAGTCTGGAAAAGAGATGATTTGTAAGATGAGAACACACACAACCCCTTACCAGTTTCAGTCTATTTATGCCTCATCAGGGGCTTGATTCCTATGGCACCGTGGGGATGGGACCAACGTCTGTGCTTACACTTTGCACCAAGGGCTTCAAACTGCGGAAAACAACCAGTTAATAGCTGTGAATGAATCCTAGTTACTGGTAATTAATCAGAGTCGCATTCCAGTCCATTGTGTTTTCTACCATCATGCCACTCTAGACAGAGATCAGCCATATACAATACTTTGTTACAAATGCTTTGGCATTTGGATGCACAGTAAAGATGATGCAAATTTCAAAGCAGAGACTGAGCAATCATTGCTTTGTTATATAACTCATGAAATATGTGTTTAGTAAATCATAAACTTACTGAGATGCATTCTTATCGATGAGGCAGGTAGATGTCCTATATTGAATGAAAGTGCAACATGTAGCAGTGTAAAATACATTTGTCCTACATGTAGTGAACATATACCATCTTGTAAGGAAAGTTAGGCATGCAGAGGCAAATTTATAGGTACTAAAACAATATAGTGTAAGTACCAAGTAAATAAGGACCTATGTTATGATTTGTTTGTCTCCTATATCAATTAAAATACATAAAAAAATTAATGGAATCTTTTAATGTTGAAGCATTTACCTTTTATGAGTATAAAATGAGCTGTAAGTATTATAAAATATTTAACTATTGCTTATTGGCAATAATGTCTTAGCTAAAGTACTATGGGTAGTTTTTGAGCAAATTGACTTCAATAATATTATATTTCTACAGCAGTAATAAACTTCTCCTTATGTAAATACCATCAATTACATGTGCATAACAAAATATCACATCTCAACATTTGGCACTAGCTGAGCTTAGACATGGATTGAACATGAGTAATTCCAGAATTGTGGAACATACTCTGATTTATGGTTTGCTGCTTTCTGAGCATGGAATTCTCGAGGCACACTTGAACTACCACCTGTAATGATGGCTTTGAAACAGTTCCTCCTGTAAAGATTGCTAATGATGGAAAATTAGGAAAAAAGAATGGGTTTAAACATCCATGTAACAAGACGTGTCGTCGTACATTCATCTTATCTGGCCTGGTTTCTGATTCATTGAATATAAATTAAGAACAGAAAAACTCATGAGATTTCTCCAATAAGTTGTATCCTCAGAATTGAATGTACACCAGTAATCTCCCAGTACGCCCACGCAACCTATTGCCACAATATCAAGGATGGGAATATCGACCTGCCAAACTATATTTATATATTTACTGTTCTTAACTCCACATCTGCATACTTTGAAAATATATATAGGGGCCGATTCCGATCTCGGTCGGAGGCGCACCCAATACCATTCGGTCGGGAAAAAGCCATGCGAAAGCCTGTTTCCCGACCGAACCGTACGCTGGTCCGGCCGAGCGAGTACGATGCGAGTCCGCCGACCGACTCGTCCGGGCGACCCGACCGCTCCGACCGACTTCGTACCCGGATCGCACCGCTCCGACCGACTCGCTCGGACCCGATTCGCACCGCGCAATGGAGACGTTTCCGGCCGGGTGAGCACGATGCGCACCTCGACCGCTCCGACCGACTCGCGCCGTCCGACTCGAACTCGCTGTCGGAGCCGTACTTCTGGGGTCCGTGTCGGACCCCTGTACGCGTGATCCGTGCGAGGCGCACACAGGGGGGACCCACGGGTCCCCCTACCTGTGCGTGTACGCCGCAGCGCGCTCGCGGCGTACTCGCTGTAGGGGGCGCCTTGTCCGCCTCGCACCCATTGGAGGCAATGGGAGCCCGCGTACGCGTTGTACGACCGGCTCCCATTGAGTTCAACGGGAGTCCGACCGACTCGTGTCCGATAACATACGGACGCATCGTACTCGTTCGGTCGGACTGCACGGGTCCGATTCGGTCGGAAATCTCTCCGGGTCCGGCTCGGTCGGAGAGATTTCCGGCCCGAATCGGAATCGACCCCATAGTGTCCAGGCACATATATGTAAAGTTAAGCATTTTAAATTTATGCTCACTTATATATACTAATCTTGGTTGATGTTAAAATGCTGATATTCTGGTAGTAAACCACATTACTTTGAGAAGATGTAGTAGAAAATGTGTCTTGTCATACTGATTTTTACTGAACTAATTCAACCCATCTCACAAACTAACATGATTGCAAACCTGGTTACTTACTTCTGGGCAGACTTTTTCTTCCATACCTAAAAGAGTGACCACTGTTATAGGCTGAAATAACAGAGTTAGAAAGGCCACGAATGCCACATTCCATCCAACATCGATATATAACAGAAGGTCTTGACTTCCAAAGTAAAAGGAAAAATCCTACCTACTACCAAGTGAAGAATTCCTATATAATCACCTCCAATGTAGTCACCTCTAATGTGAAGAAAATATATCATGCCAACAAAACCACCCATCTGTTGGCCTACCTAATGGCAAATATCCAAGCCACACACCATACCTAAAACTTTTTAAAGTAAAATAATGTACCTTTTCACAAACCCTAAACATCAATAATGCCCTAAACATCCTTGTGAAATAGTGAACTCCACTCAATTAAACTAAAAAAATAATGGGATAACATGTAAACATTGCAGAGGCTTAGAAACATACTTTGACCCGCATTTGATAGTTATCAAAGTGGAAAGGTAGGAGGCTGTTTACCTTATGAGACCCATGTGAGAGGATCGAAGTAAACCACTTGAGAGCAGTTCATCTGACATTACCGGATGTTGCAAGCCAATCTACACATATTTTGAGGTCAACTATGTCAAATGCTGCAAAAATGTTGAGAAGGTTCAAAATACAAGCCTTGCAGTGAGACGTTCATTTAAATAGTTCCTCAGGGTACAAGTCACTGTGGAGGTTGTTCTTTTCTAGGTAAATAGAGAATTGGGTATTTAGTGCCCTCTCTAGGAACCCGACGAGCCCTATGATTGGTCTTTCATTGGCCTTCAATTAGTCTATGACTAATTAACCAGTCCAATTTTTTTCTTCGATTTCAGGGACTTTTGGTCTTGTTTATTTAACTGAAAAACAGGATTACAAGTCCAAGAATTTAAAGGAAAAAACCTGGACCGGAGCAGCACATCATGCATGGACCTGGAAAACTTGGCAGCTGCGCTGCCTGCACATCGTGTCATCCATTCATCGTAATAAGATTTGTCTCTCAAGGTCCAGCTTTAGACAAAGAAAAATATTTTTCAAGAGGAGCTGAATAAACTGACAAAGTTGCACGAAAGGTTTAATGAGAATCAGCAAGCCCTAAGGCAACCTTATTGTCCTGAAACAAAAGGTCTTTCTCCGGAGGGCCGTGTAACACAGAACCCTCTAACACATTTTACAAAATCAGAAATGCCTATGGAGGAGGCAGTAGCATTAACGCTCTGTTCAGCTGCTTCATCTAACCTCACAAGTCGAAAAGAACTGTATACACAAGACCAGCTTTCCTCATCAGCCAGCAGTGGTAACATGGAATATCTTCAGGCAGAGAAGCTTGTCAAAGACTCAAAGTGTTTGAGTGTGATGGGCCCTAGACCTTCACCCAAGCAAAAGGGTAAATGACAGGAAAACTGTCCAATCTTTTAGCAACATGCCATCAGTTAAAGATAGGAAGGTTAAGGGCCTGGAATATGATCTGTGATATATAATTCTCATAAATCTCCACAAAGTGAAGATGATTTGACTTTCTGAGTTGCGGATGACAAAAAGGATCTGTGTGGATGACTGTAGTTGAAAAAGCTCCTGGATCATCATAGGATGTGGTGAGGGAACTTTGCCAGAGATGCTAAGAAATAAGGACTTAACAGGAGCCTTTTCAAGCATCCAAATTGTGTTAATTCATGTTTAATTTTTTAATAGAAATTTATATTTTACATACCTGCTTTACATGACAGAAGCTTATGTTTCCTCCTGTCCTTTTCTCCATTTGTACCTCTACTGTTTGTTGTGTATTGTACCACAGTGTGAGCCATGGATCTTCCAAGGGTCTCCTTGATGTGTGGCTTATGTTGAGAGAAGACCTGAGAGTAGAACACATCTTGCTGCTCACTTCTTGCTCATGTTTGCATTTGTACGCATCAATCATCATGTTTCTTTCAATTTTCATATTTCTTAGTGCCATATCCCATCATTGATTTGGGTTTTAGTATCCCATTCTTTCCCTATTATTAGGTCGAGGGCTGGATTTTACTGAAATTATATGTATAATATGCTTACTTATAGGGTTTTCAGCCAGCCCTTTTCATCCATTGGTGTGTTATTGTGTCATTCAAATATTTCTTCCACCCACTAAAGCCTATAGTGTATGGAAAATGAATGAATCCATTTGCGTTATTGACGAACATCACTGTGAGTTAGGGCCTCTTTTTTTTGTCACAGACTACTATGGCAATGTGTGCTTTTGGAGACCAAAATACACATTCCTTTTAGGGCTCATGGGATATTTTTTCTGCTACTTGTTTCAGGTATGTTTGTTCAAATTCAAAAGGATATTTGCATGAAAGGCTTCATCAGCCAAAAGTGTCTAAATAAATTGTTATTCAAGTGTATGCTGTGGTTAGTTGTTATCAGTTCCTAATTGAAAAGTTCAAATAAACCTGTTATTCACTCATAAGAAGGGATATGTGGGAAGAGGGTATTGGTTATAATCCCGTGAATATTAGAGGCGTGTTTGGCTGCTGATCTGGAGTTAAGGAGGACTCCTTTAGACACTGTTAAAACTTTTAACATTTAGGAAGAGTTTAAATCATGGTGACGTTAGCTGAATAGCTGCAGTCTTTAGCCTGAATGGAAATGACTGGGGTGGGACTGGAAGTGGGCCATGGAGACATTTGGATGTGTCACTGGTCTTTGGGTGACATCGGTGTGGATGGATGACCAGTGGAGCTAGTGCCACCATCTGCAAATATAGGAATAAGACTGGAGGTAGTCTGGTTGCTGGTCCCGTACAGAGTAGGCCCATGTGGTCCGGGCCTAAGGTAGGATGGGGGAGCTTCTCTGGAATAAGCATCAGAGATGGCTTATCAGGATGCCATTAGAAGTAGGGATGCCGAGAGACCGACTGATTTCGTGGAGCATCCTTGCTTAGAGATTGAAAATGAGTTTTCAAAATCCAGTTATTAACTGCTCTGACATCACAGCAATAAAACTACAAAGTTTTTCACTGAGGTACCGTCACAACAGTCTCATAAAATCCCTCATGCCGGGCCTGATTCCTAACTAACAAGGAGACCTCACAACACCTAGAACAGAAAAGTATAACTGCTCTAAGAAAATTAAAAAAATTTCCACATAAAACCTGAAAAATGAACAAGAAGAAGCTCTGCAATGAAAACTAAAAAAAAGTAAACAATTCATATAAACTACAAACACAAACACGCAAAAAAATAAATTGACATTACAAAGTACCAACAATTAAAAACCAGGCAGAAAGGTCCACTATTGTTCAAAAATTAAATAATCATGGTGTTCTCTGACTTTACCTGAGAGGTTTAAGCACAAAGATGTTCCTCTGATACGGTCAAACAGGAGCTTAGGAAATGGAACCTCCAATTCTCATTGCAATTTCCAGCCAAATACAGATCCTCGACAATGGGAAGTCCTGGTACTGTTCGCCCCAAGAAAAGGCTTGGGATTGGCTGGACTAATAGCATCCGGTAGGGCGGATGGGACGGGGGGACCCCCGTGGCGCGCTTACAATGGGGGACATAGGTGCGAACTCCACACAGAATGGGGACAGGACTGGAGAAGTTGGAACAACAACAGGTGACTAACATGTGGAGTCATGGTATTGGCGGCAGACTCCCAGGACAGGGCAGGGCCTGAGACAGTTGGACCTTTCCGAAGTCTGGTACCCCCACTCACTAGAAGTGTAAGACTGGTGAATGAGAAGAGTTAAACATGTTATTGTTTGAGGATGGGAGGACGATAGACACCATAGCCATTGCGGAGGCGAGTAGTTCTAAACTTGCAGTATTTGTGGGTGGGGACATTTTAGAGGGGTTTCAAGACACCTCAGCAGATACACACATGGAGACACAGCACAGGAAAATTCGAAATTAGCTTGTTTTCTTTCACAGAGACACATGGCGACTGGTGCTGACACCAGTCGACAGGGGCTAAAAATTCTGTCCTGGAATGTGAATGGGTTGGGTAACAAACCTTAAAGAGGGTTAATGGTCTGCTTTCTCCTTAGACACAACCCAGACATTGCATTACTACAAGAGACAGATCTAGTAGGGAAACACTGTGGCTTCTTAGGCAGGGGTTGCTATACTGTCCCAGTGCACAAAGGGTTCACCTTGGGCTCCTGGGGAATGGGCATACCGGTGAAGAATTTGCTCACAGTTGAAGTTACCAAGACATGGGCCAACCTGGCTGAGTGCTTTGTGGTGCTTGGGGGGGTGGAAGGGGGAACGAGTGGTACTAACATCATAGTACTTTCCACTAAGTCTGCAGACACAGATGCTTCAGAAACTGGGGACATGGCTGGTGCAGATTCCGCAAGCCTTCAATGTCATAGGTGGGGACTTGAATCTTACCATGTGTGGGGACCTGGACAGGTACAGGGGGAAGGGGTACCCAACTACATGCTTTTGTAGAGGCCCTAGGACTACTTGGTCTCTGGAGGGTCACGCTTCCCACAGAGAGACATTTTTCATATGCTGCAGGGATGGCAGGGTCTATGTCCAGGATGGATTACCTGCTGGTTCCTCAGACAGAAGAGGACACTTCCGGACACGCAATATCTTCCAAGAGGAATCTCAGATCACTCCCCGATCATAACCAGCTTGATAGTGTGACTACATAGGGATTAGACCCTTGGAAACGGGGTTATTGGAACACGAGGCGGATGCTGACAAACACCACAGAGTTATACTTTAAAGAGAATGCAGGGTCAGTGGAATTGGGAGTTGTGACCTGGGAGGCCTACAAGGTGGTTATTAGAGGAATTCCTGATTGCCCACTTAGCCGGGAAGAAGAGGAAGAAACAGAAGGAGCTGCTTGAATTAGAGACCAGAATAGTCACGTAGGAAGGAGAATATACCAATACACCCTGTCCAGAGCTTCTCCTTCGGGTCACCCCAGCTAGAGACGAGTATAAATGTCTGGCAGAAGATGAGGCAAGGTCCCAGCTCTGACCCAAACAACACAAGCTGTATGAGGTGGGGAAGAAGGCCTGCAAATTGATTGTATGGTTAGCAAAGCGAGAGGAGGCGCTGGATATACCAAGAGGAGAATGCCGATGGGACTGCCGAGGGGACTGCCGCTCCGTTGGCAGACGATCTGGCTCAGACCTTTGCAGCTCACTTTGTAGAGTTATACAGGCCCGGGGTGGCCGTTCAGGCCAAGGATCTCCAAAGCTTTCTGAGAGATCTGCCTACCGAGGCGCTGTACCATTATGATGCATTATTGCTAGATTAAGAGATTAGTGTAGAGGAGATTCACAAAGCGATCCATCAGTTGTGGAGGGGGAAAGCACCGGGTCCCAATGGCTTACCTCCTGATATTTTCAGGTGTGAGAGATGCCTGGTAGGGGAGCCTCTACGGAAACTACTTTACACAGCTAGAGAGGATGGGAGTTTGCCCTGAGATCTGGAAACGGCCACTATAGTCCCCATTCACAAAGAGAGCAAGCCACCTGACCATTGTGCCTACTACAGACCCATAGAGCTATTAAACATCAGGTAAAGATCTTGGCCAAAATATTGGTGATCCACCTTACACAGGTGATTGATAAACTGATCTCTCTGGATCAGACGAGATTCATGCCAGCGCGATCTACCCGTCACAATCTATGACAGCTCTTTGGGTTTCTGGTGCGGGGAGAGACCTAGGGGAACCCGCAGTCCTCCTGGTGCTGGATGCCAAGAGGGCCTTCGACTTAGTGGAATGGAACTTCCTGCTGGATACGATGGGCTTCAAGAGGAACTTCATCTAATGGGTACGCTTGTTGTACACCAACCCGATGGCCAGGGTACAAGTAAACGTCATGAGAGTTTGCTCTGGGAAGGGGTACGAGACAGGGATGCCCTCTTTCCCCACTACTGTTCGCTCTGGCACTGGAGCCCCTCGCCTGCTGGATACGAGTGGACACACAGATCCGGGGCCTGTGGTGGAGCCCAGAATGTGAGGACATTTTCTCCCTTTACGCACATGATATGCTGCTATACTTAGCTGAGCCACAATTCTCGATACCCAGGGCTCTTAAAATCTTTGACACCTTTGGCAGGCATCCAGGGATTTGGATTAATTGCCACAAGTCGGTGGTGTCCCCATTGTCCAATTGGGTCCCAGAGGCAGATGGTCATGCCTCCTGCAATGGTTGCCCCACGGACTTTGGTACCTTGGGGTCCACATCACACAGGATGGGGAGAATTCCAGAGGCATAACCTGGAACGGGTGCTGGAGGAATACAGGCGGGACGTGGGACCTTGAATTGGGCTCCCGCTATCCCTGCTGGTAAGGGGTACACTGTTTAAATTGATTACACTTCCGAAATTCTTAAACCTGCTGCAAAATACTCAGTACGAAGACCCTGAAGAATTTTTAAAGACAGCGGATGCAGTAACCCAAACATTGTTTTGGGACGGGGCGCTCCACATATTGCCTTGCAGAAACTTACCAGAAACCCAAATAATAGAGGGATCACCCTCCCCTACCTTCATCTGTATTACTGGTCAGCACAACTACTGACGGTGAATGCATGGGCCTTTGCCTCTCCGCGGGAACCATCCCTACAGGCAGACAGACACGCCATGAGTCCTGCTTGTTATCTGCGGTGGTTATATGGTAGAAGTAGTCCTGCCAACCCTCACATTTCAACCGAACATGTGGTCAAAATATGACGTACGGCCACACAAAACATGGGATGGAAAGGGAAACTAACACTGGAGACACCTTTGTGGGAGGCTGACACGTTGGCGAATTTGAGAGGCCTGGAGTGCCAGTGGCAGTGGAATAGGTCTGGGGTATCGAAGTTAGGGGATATATGGGGCCCACAGGCACTAGTATCATTTAAGGAACTCTGTGAACAATATGAACTGGCAGCCTCCCAACATTTCCAGTATAGGCAGCTTCACGATGGATGGAGGGTTACAAGGAGTGTCGAAGGGAGGTGGCAGAGGATGTCCCACTACAGTTTTAGTTTCTGGTGACCACCCTGCGCAGACATGCAATCTCACTGACTTACAAAACACTCCTAAATAAATGTCAACTGACCCTAGATACACTGTGGTAAACATGGGAGGTGGACTTTGAAGTACTGGGAGACGAGGAATGGCAGCGAAGAATGCCGACACCCCAGAGAGGTGGCAATCAGGGTTGAGTTCAGCCTGTTGCAACTAAAAATACTCCACTGCACATACTATCCTAGATCAAGGTTGTTCCATTAGGGAGGTCTGACTTCGACAGTTGCCTGCAGGGCTGTGGGCACTGAGGAATGTTAATGCATACTCTCTGGGACTGTTCGGAGATTCAACGAGTCTGGGCCCGGGTGGGTGACTGTATCTCACAGTCCTTGGAAGAATCGGTGGTCCTAGATCAGAAACTGGCAATACTAGGGATATGAGGGGACCACACAACACCTAGGCATACTCTCCAGTTCTTCAACGTGGCCCTCAGGGTGGCAAAAAGGGATGTAGCCCGCTCTTGGGGGTGTGGGAGAAGGCAACAGTGGCACAGTGGAAAAGGGGCGTAGATTGGAGTATGCAGGCCAAACAAACAGTAAATAAGGCCCGGGCTGTCCCTGGAAATTTGAGAAAATGTGGGAAACTGTAGGAACTATTGAGAGCTGGATTGAAGCAAAAAGGGGGCAGGATGTTACAGACTGTGCATGAGATGGGGACCCGGTGCCCCCAAGAGATTGTATTTCACATGTGTCATAACTCATAATGGTGTCATTTCATTTCTATTTGTTTTACTGTTGTTAAAAAGCAATAAAAAGAACTATAAAAATAAAAAACAATTGAAAACCAAAAAGCAGAAAATTGTAGGAATCAAAATAAACATAACTTACTTTATTTGTAAACATTGTTCTGTCTTTTTTTGGTCTGGCATTAGCCATGTCCTTTTGTTTAAAAAAAAAAAAAGAAAATCTTCAAATATACATACGTATACATACATACATAGAAGGGGTTTCAGCCAGCCCTCTTCATCCATTGGTCTGTTGTAGTGTCACCCACATTTTGCTTCTGCTCACCACAGCAGACACCGTAGGGCATGACGTCATTTTGATCTTGCACATGTGTAAATCTGCCTAGGGAAGAGTCATTCCACTTTCATTGTTAACCTTGTATTCTGTATTCCACTTGCCGCTTCCTCCACTTTCCCCATTTTTCTTTTTCATCTCTAGCTATTCTTTGCTGACTCTGACACAAAGTCTTCCAAGACATTTAGTTTTTTTACTTATCCACCAGTGGATTAATGCCTCTACTCCTTAAGCACACACAGACTTCTATGCCCTTCTTTTCCCTACCTGTGATCTCCTTCACTGCCTCAGCATGCGGCCCTCCTCACCCTTTTCTGTACTCTTCCTTACCAGCCTCCATTTGTACCTTCCTCACACCTCACTCTATTTACTTCCCAAGCGTCAGTGTGTGCCCTCCTCTCCATACCACAGCTCTTCCCCATCTACTTTTTCATTTACTCTCACATGGCCTTTTCTCTAGACTCCTTTCCAGTCCTCTCCCCCTTTGTTCTTGATCATGTATGTTTCTCCTCCATTACTTTGGACTCCATTTTATTAATTTCCCTGCACATCCTTTGTTCACTTTGTGTGAAGCGTATATTATGATTTCTCTGTACATATATTTTATGTACACCATTTTCTGATTGTCCTATGTGTAATCTTTGCTCCGCCTACACTTTGCATCCCTGTGCTCCGTTAACTCTGCTCTAAATGTACTATGTGCTCTACATATGCCCAGTGCTTCATGTCTATTAAAGACATCATGTACTCTGTGATCTTTACACTTCTCATGAGCAGTGTACTTTATGCTCTACACGTTTTCTATGGTTGTTCTAACTGGGCTTTTATTGTTCATTTCATCTGCACACACTCTAACCCCTGGGTACTCACAAACCTTTTCCCAAGGGACAAAATGTTTGGTCTGTGATGTGACCGAGGGCCGCATTGATGCCAGCAGGGAGGTTGTCAGGAGGAGGAGGTGTATAAGGTCGGTGGAGGGGAAACAAAGCATGTTCATCTAGTGGCTGAATTGCACAATGGGAAACCAGGAAACCTGGAATCAATCCTGGCTTTCCCACTTGACTAAATTGTGTGATCCTAGGCAATTGTTATATATCGCTTTCCCTCCTTTTTCTTCATTATGACATATCATACCTTGAAACCATGATTTCAGGATGTGCACTGTACAAAACCATCACTTGAAAAAAATAATTCTCAATGCACTGATATGATCTGATGTATTAAGTTTAAACGGTTCTGCTTGTTAATAAAATACACTTTTTAAATGTTGAAGAGACTTTACCATATTTTTACACGTTTGCTGCAAGAAGTCTTTAAACATGAAGGTGTTCCTAAAGTTAAGCTGTGCAGGACACCCCAGTTACTTCCTTTCTTTAACTTCAGTAAATAAATGCTTGCCCATTTATTTAACATCTTTTTAATGTTAGTGCTGAGTTAAGTGAACAGCAGCTCAGTGCTGCTGTTGACCGGGGGAGGGGGGGGGGGGTTCACATGTAATGGTCAGGAGGGTCGCACGGCAGGCCATACTTTGAGTATCACCACTCTAACCTGTGTATCTTGTTGTACATGTACATTCCTCTCTGCTTATAATATGTGCTTTTCTCTGTGCTGTATATGTACTCTGCTTTTTATTACATACTGTTTGCAATCTCAGCTGTGCATGTACTCTGTAACAGGGCAATAGTTGTGGTTTACAAATGAAGGTGCCTTGTCATTGATTATTGAGCCTGTATCTGCAATATTGTGAATCAGCGAGTGACCCAATGTGACGCTGTATAGATGAAAGGGTGAACGGATGAGTGACTGAGTGCATTAATGATGAGTGACCGAGTGCAGCAATGATGAGTGTCTGAGTGCATGCAACAATGGATGCGTGAGTGATGAATGTAAACTTCCAGGTAATCTGTTATAAGCCAGACCTATTGGCTTTGTCAATTCTTGTTTATCTTTGAGATTAAAGGCAAAATCTGCATTTTGTAGTAACTTTGCATAGGGCCCATACACAGCTTTTAATCTTTGAGATAAAAGACAAAATGTATTTTATGGTAACCTTGCATAAGGTCTATACACAACCTTTTATTTTTGACATAAAAGACAAAATGTGCATTTTATAGTAACCTTGCATAGGGCCTATGCAACAACTGTAAACCGACACCTTAGTAAAAAAAAATACCCCTTGTTGACAGCTCCCCTACAGTTCTAGATGTTGTGCAGTTTTGTGGCTGTTCTGCTGTGCACAAGATGTAGGTTCTAAATAGACAATATGCCAATTATTCCCAATAAGATTACAGCGACGGTCTCCAGCAACTGTTTTTGGCAAAATCAAGCTCTGTACTCACGAAAATACAGTGTGCATAACGAAGAGCTCACCGAACGCTCGTGACAACATGGCGGATGATTCTTCTAGTATCTATCCCAGCCTCGCTTCTGCCGACACGGCCGCGCCTACAACAGATTTCAAATGGCAAACAAATTGCTCTGCAAACGCAGGCCCAGGAATGCTAGCGGCAAGCTATACTGTTACACCTCTGTTTAGGGCGTGCATGAGCTTGAAAAGCATGACTCACGCTCTGAAATGTGGAAAAGGTGTGGAGAAATCGTTAAAAAAAATACATATGAATTTATGACACAAATCGCCCGCAGCACATAAATCAGCGGCAAGCAAACTGTGCAAAGGCAGGAAAAAACATTTGGCCCAACACGATAGGCTGCCTCTTGACTAAACAGCTGCTTATTGCTAAATGCGTAATTCAGGGCCCTATTCGAAAGGATCCCTTGCAGTACCGTAGCAGGGAATATCTCTCGAAGTTACTTCAATATGCACCTTGTTTTCAGCTAAGTTAACCAAATACCCAAGTTCTCATAGAAAAGCACAGCGATTTCATTACCTGCGCCCTTGGACACAGGTTCTTTCCTCCAAAGGCAGCTCTTTATTTGTCATACACAGCTGCGAAAAAGTGAGCTCCCCAGAGTCCACATGCTGACAAATAACATGATCCAAACAGCAAAATTCTGCTCATAATGGCCGCGGGTGCTAAACAATTTAATTAATTCAGCAAAGAAATAAGTGGTAGGAGACACCAATAAGGCGCTGTAACACAACCAAAATATAAATTGTTAATCACGCACAGATCATGCAAGATATGTTAAGCGTAGTCCTGGGCACACGCGGTGAGGGTATTCGTAATATAACATTCAGTATTTCTGCGTTATATAAATGCAGTGGTCGACATCAGTATTGGTTCAAAAAAAGTTTCTTTATATTTCAACAACGACTATGTTGAATACAATAAACCAGCCGTCGTGGAACAAGGTAAAGGAGGGAGAGGAAAACAACAGATAAGGCTCACCCGGAAACCGGTGATAATTCCAACCCGGTAGGGGGTGAGCGGGAGACGGGAGCAACTGGGCAGAAGGCGCTGGATGTAGCGCCACGCTGGATACGAGGGTAGGAAGGAGAGGGACCGCTGTGGAAGAAAGGTGGGAGTGAGGATGACGATATTAGAAAGCGACCAGGAGGGCTGAGGACATAAGAGGCATATATAATTCTTACCGGGTTGAGATATGCCGGCGGCGAATATGAAGATAAGGCTGGGGCGGGTACGCCACGGCGCTTGGAAGGTGGAAGGAACTGTGGGGATAAGAAGGGGAGAGCTAGAAGCAACAACGGCTAAAGGGACCTGCAATGGAATAAGTAGACGAGGGCTCACCCTGGAGTGACAGGAGGAGGCTGTCCAGTGTCCGGCCGAGTTGCAGGTAGCAAGGAGCCAAGCAGGCGGGGTGCGGGAACAAGGCTGTAAAGGAGGACGAAGAGGGGAGGGGTCAAGGCACGATAGAACTGGAGCGGGACTCTGTGATAAGGGAGGAAAGTAAAGTGAACTTACCCCGGGTACGGGAAAATTTGGGCTGAATCAGGTTGTGCGTTTAGCAGGATAATGCAGACGCCTGCCTGAAGACACGAAAGGAAAAGGGCAAAATAGTGAGGTGGGATTAGAAGAGTAATGGAGAAGAGTAGAATCAGCGTCGTAGCTGCGTGGCAGTTACCTGGGGTCCGGATTGAAGAGAGATGAGGAGACACTGGAGCCGTGTGGCAATGAATGAAAGGGAAACAGGAAAAGGGGGGAACTATATCCTGAAATAATCATGAAAGACTAGAGCGAGCAAACTAGGAGATCTGGCCGGGCGGTCGCCATATTGGAACACCCGGGGGAGTGCCGCCTTGTAGTGCGCATGTGCGGAGGACGTCTAAGCTATCAATGAGGCACCCGCGGCCTCGGGAATAACTGCAAGGTAATCAAAGACGGAGGTGGGATATGGTTGCAATCAAGAGTATGTGACAGTAAACAGACATGCCAATGACATATGGTCAACCATAAAAGGATATAAACGGTGACAAAGGTTATAAATACATACCAAAAATTAACGACAGGTGCATTAAAATGGGATACAGTGGTGGTGACCACTGATATAGAGCATAGATATGCTAAAGTCATGTAGTTAATGAAAAGAATAAAAACGGTGACAATGGTCAAAATTACATGACAAATATTCGTGAGCAGGTGTATGAATTGGGAGACAATGGCACATGAATATAGTATGGAGAAGAGACATGCAAGTGTCATCAAATCAATAGGAAGAAAACATGTATGATGACATTAGTAGTCCGTTCATTAGAAGATTCCAAAGCAAAATTGTTATCCTATTGTTCATTCACCCAGGAAGTAATGCAACTCGTGGTCAGTGTTCAGTCCGTGTTGCACTGTCCGTAGGCGCATAATCAAAGTTGCTTCCATGCGTCTGAGTCTGAGTTCTCTGTTGCCACCCCTCGCATTGGTGGATGCAACGTCAAATCCGAAGAAGGAAATCCGTTTCCTTGGGCCCTGGTTGGGACAAGTGGCAGCATGAAACGCCATGGGATATCTGGTGTCAAGGTTGTTTAAGGCTCTGACGTGCTCTCCAATTCGATCCTTCAGTGGTCTGATTGTGCTCCCGATGTACCAACGTTTGCAGGTGCATTCGAGAATGTAGATCACGAATTTGGTGTTGCAATTGATATTATGCCTAATCTGGTACTGTTGTCTGTTAACAGCCGTGAAGTTTCTGACCCCATGTTGGGCTAGTTTGCAGACACCGCAGTACCCGCACTTGAAGAAGCCAAGACTATGGGTGGTGAGCCATGAGGGACTGGTGCTGGGGCCTGGGATGCTAGGGCTGAGTCTCGTTTTCAGTGTCCTACCTCTCCTGTATGTGATTTGTGGTTTGGGAGGTACGATCTCTCTCAGTGTGTTATCAGCAAGTAATACGTTCCAATGCTTGTTGAGGCTTTTCCTCATAGCTAACCCCATGTCGCTATAGTCAGTGATCAGTCGCACAGGTTGGTCTTGCTCAGTGGTTGTCCTCCTGGTGTGTAATGTGTCTTCTCTCTTTATGTTCCCGATTCTCTTTTCTGCAGAACTGATAGTGCGGGCACTATAGCCTCTGTTTTTGAATCTTTGTTTCATGATGGTCAGGCACTCTTGAAATTCCAGTTCCTCACTACAATTTCTCCTGGCTCTCATGAATTCCCCGTAGGGAATCGCCTGTATTTGGTGAGAAGGGTGTGAACTCTCTGCGTGCAAGATGGCATTGCATGATGTCTCTTTTCTATAAAGACGGCTCTGAATAGTGTTAGATTTGATGTAGATTTCCACATCTAGAAATGTGATGTTGGAGGCGCTGGAGTTCCCTGTGAATTTCATGTTCATGTCATTGCGATTAAGGTGTGCGCAGAATTCGTCGAGTTCAAGTTGTGACCTTGACCAGAGAAGTAAGCAATCATCTATGTAGCGTCCCCAGTATATTATGGAGTCAATCCATTGCGCTCCTTCAGTGCCCCAGATCCATTTGGACTCTAGAACACCCATGTACAGGTTCGCAAAAGAGGGTGAGAATTTCGAGCCCATGGCTACTCCTTTGTTCTGTTTATACCACATACCGTCATAGATGAAGAAGTTGTTGTTTAGTATGATGTCCATCATTGCAACAAGCATCTGGGTATGCTGCCACAAATTGGCTGGTCTGTTATTAAGTATGCTGGTAACAGCCTTGAGCCCTAGTGTAGGTTCAATGGTAGTGTAAAGAGAGACTACATCTAAGGTTGCCAGGATCATGTCCGGATGCCATTGGACATCAGATAAGATGCTGAGAATATGTTTGGTGTCTTGTATGTGTGATGGCAAGTTTTTTACCAGAGTGCTATTCTTTCAGTGGGTCCGCCAATGCCCGATACTATTGGTCTCCCTGGAGGAAAGGGTGCCGACTTATGTATCTTGGGCACGGTGTACAAACAGGGGAATGCTGGTCTGTGGACTTTCAGATATAGTAGTTCTTAGTCATCAATGAGACCTTGTGTGTGCCATTCTGATAGGTATTTATTGATTGTGGTGACAAGGGGGGCTGTAGGGTTGTAAGAAAGCTGCTCATAACAGGAAGTATCTCCGAGTTGGGACAGGATTTCTGCGTGATTTTCTGATCTGTTCATGATCACTATGTTACCCCCTTTGTCCGCCTCTTTAATTATGATGTCTCTGTTAGAGGTGAGTTGTTTCAAAGCTACTCTTTCCTCCCTGCGGAGATTGTCTTTGGTCCTATGTTTAGTCTTAAGTGTTTTAGTTTCGTGTCTGTCCATATCATTTAACACTAGGTTGTAGAATGTGTCAACTGCATTGCCCCCTGGGAGCATGGGTGTCCACTTCGACTTAGGTTTGAAGCCACTGCGTAGACTAAGATCTTCTTCTATATCCAACTCCTGGAGGAGATTCTCCATGTTGGTGGGTGTTTCGTCCAAGTCGGTGAGCGAGAGGAGTAAGTGAGTGACCTGGATGTCGCTTATGCTCTGTATTCCTGACGTGTTGTCTGAGCAGATCTTACTGCTGCTTCTTATAGTGGGAGGAGTGCCTCTAAAGTGTCTCTTGATTTTGATGCCCCTGATAAACCTGAAAAGGTCGATCTTATGTCTGCAGATGTCTCCCTGTTCGTGGGGGTTGAAGCTAAGGCCCTTGCTAAGCAAAGAGATCATACCGCTATCAAGGTGCTGGGAGGAGAGATTGACAACCTGTATACCCAAGTTGTCTTGATCTATTTCTTCTTCTCGTTCCCGGATCTTAGTTTCTTTTTGTATTCTTCTGTGTCCTGCCCTTTTCCCTCTACGGGTCTTCTGTCTGGGGTATTTGTCTTTGTTGCGTTCTGTTCTCTCTCCTTATGGCCTGTACTTCCTTTAAAAAAGACGATGTCGTTGGTACTGTCCTGTTGGGATTACTGCCCTGGTTTTCTCCCTCACTGTCGCTAGTGGCAATGGTGTTGAGTGATGTGGAGCTGGATGAGAGAGAGGCAGTGTCTGTTCTGGTCTGTTTATCTCCCTGTCCTGTGGTGCTGACTAGCTTGTCGTATTTCCTAGCGAAGGTGTAGACTCGCCCTTCCCTATAGTCAGCTTCGTCCCTCTTCAGTTGATGTATTTTTCTATCCTTTATTTCGTTTTGGTGTTTAGTTAGAATGTCATTCAAGATGACGTAGTTTTTACCCGTGGCTTCTTCTAAGTCTAGGTCCACTATTTCTTTCTCGAGATTAGTAATCTCAATCTGTAGTTTGGCTACTTTTCTTTCCGCGTTCTCTATCAAGATGTTAATTAGTGTGTTTGAGTTAGAGTTTAAGGTTTCTTCCCATTTGCCCAATAGATCGTCGTCTAAGTCGTCAAATGTTGGGAAAATCTGTGAACGGAGTCCCCTGGGGACTCTGTTTAGTCTCAGGTATTGTTTCAGTGTGGCGCTGTCCCACCACCTGGAGTTCTCTGTTTTTTTGAGTCTTTCTAATTTGAGAAATTTCTCTTTTAGACCTTCTTTGCGTGTGGGGTGATTACTAGTAGATGCAGAGGTGCTAGTGATCCCTTTGGATAGATTCTCAAATAGTTCCGATGCGACCCTGTCTCTATCCATGCTCTACACTAAGAGACTGAGAGTATTAGGGTTAGACGCTGTGGCTGCCCTTCCTGAAACCGTTGAATGGAGGCTAGGCTGGGGGTTTTTAGTTAAGTCAGGAAAGTGGCGCCACTTTCCTGACTTAACTAAAAAACCCCAGCCTAGCCTCCATGCAAGATATGTTGTCTGTAATGGCAGTATGCTACCATACCATGCATACCCCACGTTACCCCACTCCACTTTGCACCACTTTATGCCACTGCACTGTACTCTGCACCACTCCACAGTACGCCACTCCACTCCACACTGCGCCACTGCACTCTTCTCTGCACCACTCCACTCTAGGCCTCTCTACTCTACACCATTCCATTGTACTCTATGCCTTTGCAATCTACCCCACACTACTCTACTATGCACCACTGCACTCTACACCGCTCCGTGCCACTTCACTCTATGCCACTGCACTCTACGTCAATGCACTCTACACCACTGTACTCAAAGCCAATGCACTCTAAGCCAATCTACACTGCACCAAATCACTCTAAGCCACTATACTCTATGCCACTGCACTCTATGCCACTCTATTCTACTCTGTGTCACTGCACTCTGCGCCACTCTATTCTACTCTGCACCACTGTACGCTACACCACTGCCCTCTACGCCACTCTACTCTGTGCCACTGCACTCCACACTACTCTACTATACACCACTGCACTCTACGACAGTATACTCTGCAACACTGCACTGTCTGCCACTCTACATTATGTCACTCTATGCCACTGAACTCTAAGCCACTCTACGCCACTGCACTATGCCAATCCACTCTAATGAACTCTGCACCACTGCACTCTATGATACTCTAATCCATACCACTGCACTCTACGCCACTTCACTCTACTCTAAAACAATCTACTCTGCCACTGCAGTCTACGCCACTTTATTGCACTCTGCGACATTCCATACTACACCACCCCACTCCACACCACGCCACTGCACTTTACCAGGGCCGTTTCTACAATTAGGCGAGACTAGGCGGCCGCCTAGGGCGGCAAAAAGGGGAGGGCGGCAAAAAACATGAGTTAGGGCAGGCGGGAATCCCCTTGAACGGCCTTCGAATTCGAGTGACGTGACGTCACGTTCGGCGCCACGGGCGGGGGCCGTGCGCGCTATGCGACTTCCGATTTCGCTCTTGACGACTCGACCCCATCGGAGTCGGACCTCTGCAGGGTCTGTCCCTCTGTTCAGTCCGGAATATCAGGCTTCTGACGGGCTTGTCGTTCAAGGAAGGCAAGGTGTGCTTTTTTCGGCGTAGGAATGCAGCCCCTCGCGTCGCACAGCATGTAAGATCTGCACGTTGAACCCGCTTTTGAGTTCATTTGCCGGTACTGCCAATTTAGTTTACATTAAAACTAGTTTATTTGAAAATGTGTTCGTTGAAGCAGCTCTTTTGGAAGGAGAACTGCCCACTTCAACCTCGAGCAATCCCTCCCACCACGGCCTCTTTTTTAAATGTATTTCTTTCGCCATAAACCCCTAACAGACTTCACAAACACGCACCACACACACAAACACAGAAGCGCCACATTGCACACGCGAGCAATCCTACACAAACATACTGTCTCCAACACGTGCACACAACCCTTCTCACACAAATGTCCCATACACACAACCCTCGCCCACGTGCACGCACATATGCACGCAAGCAGCCTTCCACACATACAAGCACGCTTCCACACATACACAAACACACACAACTCCCCACAGAGACACCTAAGCAAATCACACGCACACAACCTTTCTGTAGACACCTAAGCACACATTCACGGAGACACCTACAAACGCGCGCGCACACCCCCACACATACACAAACTCTTTTCCAGACACCGAAGCCCACACGCGCGCGCACACAATCACTATCAGTGGTTTTAATTTATTTCCAGCTGCGCCGGCTCTCTCTTCATTGAGCCCTTCCTTATACATACAGCAGAGCAGCCAGGAGGAACCTGCCTGCTGAAGGGGTTCTCTGCTGTAACCTTCCTGCCTCACCGACCCAGTCACAGCTGATCCACGGGTGAGAATTCCACACACACAATTTTTTTTTCACATTTAGCAGTTAGGAATCCCGAAATTTGCCTTAATCTTGGCTTTAGCATTTTTTTAAAACTTTAAGCAAATTTCAAATCCCATTTCATTTTGTTACAAAGTCTATGGAAAGTCTGAGGAAGAAACTTAGGTGAGTAGTTGTAAATACTGCAGCAGGTACGGTGTGTAAGAAGCTCACTGCTTTCTAATTACAGTTGTTGTGGGTGTGGGCCCGTTTTCTTTGCTTTCACAAGAAGATGCCATACCCTAGTCACGCTAATATCCAATTGCTGCAAAGGGAAATACAAATAAAATGCACATGTACCGAGAGAGCGTGCTTGCTTTTTGTCGCGCTGCTCTGACGGACACACACACTGTAGTTACTGTTCCAATGCATCTTGTTAATGGTATTTCAAGTTTAGGCTGCTCAGGCACGGAAAGGGACGTCTCGTGACAGTTCAATTTCTCCTTCCCTCCTGCATTCATTTCTTTCCTCCAACACCAGAACAGATTTTGACACCATACATCATTCTGTAGTGTACATGCACAACCGAACAAGCTCCACAGCACCAGGAAATGTGAAGGTAGCATGATAGAGTGACATTAGCACCGCGGATAAGCACACTGTCTTCAGGGCATGAACGTTGCATTATATTAGCAGACAGTGCAAAGGAGAGTAAACATCCATACATTAAAATCGCTTGAACCTCGGGAACGTGGTCAGCTGTGCTCTGTACACAATGTTAGCATTATGATGACACGCCTTCTTGCGCGCGCTTAATAATCCTTATTGCTGACTGAGTTGATGGGCTCCTTGACACTATACTGTGGAGGTCTTCAAATTGATTTTTATGAATAATTAACACTCTATGGTGACGATTTTCAATATTAACCTGTTATGTGACTCCGGCGGTAGTAAAAGGGAGGGGGTGGCATTTTTCAATTCTTGCCTAGGGCGGCAAAACACCTAGAAGCGGCCCTGCACTTTACCCCACTGCACTCTACACCAATGCACTCTACACCACTTTACTCAAAGCCGATACACTCTACGCCACTGCACTCTATGCCCTTCTACTCTGCACCACACGCCACTATACTCTACTCCATGGGTACTCACAAACATTTGCCATGGGGCCACAAAGTACGGTCTGTGGTGTGACCAAGGGCCGCACTGATGACAGCAGGGTGGCGGTAGGGGCGGTCAGGGATTGTGTAAGGAGGAGTAAAGATATGTTAAATAAGCGGGCAAGCATTTATTTGTAGGTTAATAAATGCTTGCCCGTTTATTTAACATTTTTTTCTGAATATTCCTCAGCAACTAAACAGCAGCTTGTGCTGCTGTTCACCAGGGGGGCCGCAGGTAAAGGTCAAGAGGGCCGCAAGCGGCCCCCGGGCCGTACTTTGAGTATCACTGCTCTACTCTATGCCACTCTACTCTACGTCACTTTACTCTGCACCACGGTACACCACTGCACTCTACACAAATGCACTCTATGCCACTCTACTCTCCACCACTGCACTCTATGACACTCTACTCTGCAGCACAGCACTCTCTGCCACTGAGCTCTATGCCACTGAATTCTATGCCACTCTACTCTGCGCCAGTCTACTCTACTCTGCGCCACTCTACTTTAACCACTGCACACTACTCAGAAACCACTCTGTGCCACTCTTCTGCACTCTACGCCAATGCACTCTATGCTACTCTAATCTACTGTGCACCACTGCACTCTGACACTGCACTCCACGTCACTTCAATCTACACCTCTCTACTCTGCACTACTCTACTCTATGACAGTGCACTCTACCCCACTCTACTATGCATCACTGCACTCTTCACCACTCCACTCTGCAACACTCCACTCTATGCCAATTCACTCTACCATGCTACTCTATACCACTCCACTCTACCTTGCACCACTCCACTCCATTCTATGCCACTTCACTCTACTCTGAAACAATCTACTCTAAGCCACTGCACTCTATGCCACTGAACTTTACGCCACACTACTCCACTCTGTGCCACTCCACTCTATGTCACTGCAATCAAAGCTGCACCACTCTGCTCTATGCTACTGCACACTATGCCACTACCCTATGCCACTGCACTCTACCCTGCACCACTATACTCTACCCTGAACCACTCCACTTCACTCTACTCTGAAACAATCTACTCTATAGCACTGCACTCTATAGCACTGCACTCTACCTCACACTGCACCACTCCACTCTACGCCACTGCACACTATGCTGCAACACTCTACGCCACTGCAGTCTAGACTACACTAATCTACTCTAAACCACTGCGCTCTTTGCCAATTCACTGTACACCACTTTACACAAAACCAATGCACCCTATGCCACTGTACCTATGCTAACTACTTTTCACCACTGCACTTTACACCACTATACTCTACAACATATTACTTTATGCCACTGCACTCTACGTCACTGCACACTATGTCACTCTGCACCACTCCACTCTACGCCACTGCATACTATGCTGCTCCACTTTACGCAACTGCACTCTACACTACACCACTCTACTCTGAACCACTGCACTCTGGTAATTCACTGTACACCACTTTACTCAAAACCAATGCACCCTACGCCACTGTAAACATGCAAACTACTTTGCACCACTGCACTTTACACCACTATACTCTACAACATTCTACTGTGCATCCTCCTACACAAAAACAATCGTGAGAGGCTTTTTCCTCTTCCTCCACATAGAAAGAGGAAAAAAACGAGGAGACCTAAAGATATTTCTCCTTGTTACGCCTCTCTTGGGGAGGCGTTTCTTTTTGGCGTATTTCCAGGTTTATCTGTTCTTGTAAATCTGGGAATGTATCAATATCCATGGGTGTTGCATAGGCACACCCATGCAAAGCCCATGGAAACACCTCCCTGGCGCAGAGTAATGCAATGCAGCAATTTGCGCCGCGTTATATTACTCGAGAATTATGAAGCCACACAGGGCCACCCAAGGTGGCCTTGAGTGGGTTCATGAGTCTCATTCTTCATTTGCGTCTCTCTTGCACCATGTTGTGTGGTGCAAGAGCATAAATAATACCATGTGTTATTGTAAAGTGCATGTTCATCCAGAAGGGCATCTTGACACTGAATAACAGATGTTTATTGTTATCCAACTCAATGGTACTCATTTTATCGACCTCAGAAAAGATGAAAGGCTGGGTGGACCTGCTGGGATTTGATCCTGTGATCATGAGGTCAAACACAGGCCCCAAAAGCAGACAGATTAGTCCACATAGCCATCAGACTCAGCTACGAGCGACGCAAAGAGGCTCATAAATATGCCCCATGGGGTGCACACCAGTCTCCAACTGCACAAATACAAATGCAAAAACCCTGCACTTGGGGCAACAGTCTGTGCACAGAGTAAGTTAACAAAAGCAACAGAACTCCTTAGGAATATGGGCTACATCACTCAGCCTATTTTATTTTTACTTTGGTATAATGAACTCGCAAATCAAAACAATTATATGAACCTGCACCCAAAACTGTTATGGGCACAGTGTTATTTTAGGAATGAGTGAGAATAGGGGTGGGCTCCAGATAACTTTTCCACTCTAGGAACCTTCGTTTTACAAAAGTTTTTATTTATTTTTATTTGATTTATTTATAAAGTTTTATATAGCGATAGCTAGACCCGTGGGTATCAGAGCGCTTTACATACACAAAGGAAAAGAAAAATTGCATAACATCGCAGGACATGAGGACAAATCATTGGAGTTGTTCAATGAGTACAAGAGAACTGGACTCTACTAGTCCTATCCCTCCCAGGTATTCTATAACCTATTTTTCTTTTTTACCAGTGTTGCTTTACGATTTCCTATTTATACACAAATACCTCTGTGGGCTTTACCAGGGGACGGGGGAAGGAGAGATATTTAAAAGGTCAGACTGTTCGCATACTCCCACAGTAATTCGTACATACAAAAAGCGAGTGTGCCCTAGAGGCCTACCTTTTTGGGGTCCTACCACCCTTACTTTGTGAGGCAGTCCTCAATCATAGGTGGTTCTCGGTATCTGCCTGGTTATTGTGGTGTCCCCACAGTCTCTTACAAAAAAATTACAGGATGGCCTGTTCATATTTATGATTTATGTGCTTTTCATTACTGTCAAGTGCTTTTATTATATATGTATACTTATGTTCCTATGTGGGACGTACAAACAGACAAGGAAATTCCTATTAGTGAACCTAACCAGAAATTAGGATTCTGGTATTGTATACTCCAGCATGAGAGTGTGTTTGTGTATGCTAGACAACAGAGAATAATATAGGCACATTTAGGGTTCCCTATCGGTCCTGAAGAAAGCCACGGACCCCTTGAACAGCCACCCATGGCAGAAACATGTTGACCTAGAATGGACAGGAGTACCTAATTAGACTCATCTGTCCCTTTACTTTTTTAATCAGCCTTCCTCCACCACAAATACAATTTGAAGTATATACCTTGGCAGGAGTCAGGGATTTTTATTCGGACAATCCTCCCCTTGTTCCAGCAAAGACCCTTCTCAAAAATACCTTGAGAAAGGGTCGGCCCGCCACGAGAGAATTCTCGACCTCAGGATGACCAATGATGAAACATGCACACACAAAAGAAGCTACCCTGAAAAATTGGTTGTTAACAAAATGTAACCATATCCTTACAAAGCACTAAGTCAGTAAAGTGTTGGGAATCTCAAAAAATGTAAAGGACTGTCCTCACACACCACCAGGTGTCATGCTTCATCATTGGCAGTCCTCACTCTCTAAAAACCACGTTTGGTAGAGAGCGGGCCTACACCTGATGACAGGGAGGCACTAATAATGATCTAAGTGGGGGCCCGTGAAGAAGTGATTTTAAAAACCAATGTAATAACCCAAATACATTTATTTGCTGGGTACTACTTGGTGTTAGAAAACTAAAATGTGGGGATTGGGGGAAGTATTACCCCATCACCACCTTTATCGTCGACATGTTTCTGCCAGTGGCCCAAGTGGGTCTGTGACATTCATCAGGACGAAAAAGGGCTCCTATCTTACCAATACAGTTCAGATGTTACCACTAGGTTAGGGTGACCTGTGTCATCCTCTACCTGAACTGGAGTTCCTTATACCCCAAAATAGGGTCCTAATTGCCCTATGGGAAGAGGGTAAAGGGACCCCTGTAGTCACACTTGCCTCAAGGTGCGTCCCTCGCCATCCTCCTAGAGATGTCCACTCTTCTTCCCTGACAATGTCAAATGATGAAACATGACACCCAAGGGGTGTGTGAGGCTATCCTGTCATTTTTTGTGAGAGTGTAGGGACACCACAATAACCAGGCAGATACCGAGAACCACCCATGATTGAGGACTGCCTCACAAAGTAAGGAGGTAGGACCCCAAAAAGGTAGGCCTCTAGGGCACATTCACTTTTGGTGTGTATGCTTTACGATTTTCACCTAAGATTTTGAACAATATGTCCAGAGATGTTTTAAACATGATTATTCTCTTTTTTGCGATTAGACTGCAAGATACCATGCTTATTTAATATTAATCATTCTATCAAATAATCCTTCTCACAGTAGCACCTAGACCGTATTTATTTACATTGCATTGATCCTTTAGGCCCTACGTGCAATCTCTAATTATACCAATGTCTTCAAGAAGTGACCCTTTATGCATTCCTTGTTTTCATATTTTATATGTCCCCCCTTTTACCTCCCTTCTAGTCTTCCATAACCTAAACACCAAGGGGCATATTTGCAACAGGCAGCGATAATTATCGCTGACCTTGTATACCGCATTATTTTCTATCGCTGGAATATTTCGCCAGGCTAGCGTTGTATTAACAACGCTTAGCGCCATGGCGATGTATATTCCAGCGATAGCGCTCTTTCCATGGAACATCGCTGGTTTTCCAGCGATGTTCCATGTAAAACGACGATATACTTGATGATACGACCCTGTGGTCGTATCACATGAATCCACCTCCCATGTTAAGTATGCCTTAGTCAGGAATTTAACAGACGTTAAATTCCTGCGTTAAAGCATACTTAACGCGATTAAAATAATCGCTTCCCGCATTGTAAATATCGCGAAGCTGCCTTCGCGATATTTACCCATGTTGTTTCCACAGACACGCCTACTTTGCATCTCATTAGCGATGCGAAGTTAGGCGTGCTGAAAACGGGAGCAAAATCAGCAAAACACGCGATAGCGTGTCTTTGCTGATAAGGCGATATAATTATCGCCGCTTTTCGGCCGAAAACGGCCGCAAAAGCGGCGATAATTTCTTATTGCCGCATTGTTAATATGCCCCCAAATTGTAAACCCCAATGTCGACTAGATGAGCTTTTATAAGTCATGTAACCACATTGCCCCGATAGTTGAAGCTCAATACTTGAATGCTGTCTCAAGCAAGCTCTGTACATGACAACTCTTCAGTTTTGTCTTTCAATGTATGATTATTGTATCAATAATATCTGGGCTTCGTTAACTGAAATCAAGGATGCGTGTGACAGGTGTCGGTGGGTCACTGCAGTCAGAGGGGAATAGAAACCAGTCGAACCCACCCCCCTCCTAGGACCATTGAAATCCCTTCAACCCCTTCTGCCTCTTCCACAGACTTCTCCGTCTAGCGCTTTTAAAAAAAATAACTTTTGATCTGTTTGAGCAAGAAAAATGTTTTGTTGTTGTTGAAATCTACAAATTCTGCAGCAGATAGTGGATAATGTGACAAGCGATGTGAATCCATAACTATGCATAAAAGGTCACAACTACAGATTGCATAATTCCACTGCACCTGACTCCTATAACTGATGCAAGACTGCACCTCCAAAGGGTTGCGCCCTTCACCTCAGGGCTTTTTCACTTTCAATGTGGTTTAGATGGTATGTTCAAGAGTACTCTAGATTTGGTAGGTATCCACTTGCTTGACTGGTTCTATTCTCACACTTTTCCCCACATTGGCTGGCTGCCACGCGCTTTGAGTAGCCTATGACTGACATGCACGACACCAAACACTTGTCACATAGTCCACACTGCGCTGACACACTTTCTATCCATCGATACACTAACTTTTAATGCATAACCACCAGAGCACAAGCCGTAAGAAAAATAATGTGTGATCGTGGGGGCGGGGGGCAATTCGCATACTTTGCCTTTCCCGCTTCCTCTGCAACTGCCACCCGCTCATAGATAAGGCCAGGAAGTTACTGACAGATTTGCGGGCTGATGTTTTCAAAAGAAATAATATTCAGAAAAAAAATAATGCGTTGTCAGCTGATCTCTCTTAAAATAGTGGGGGACTCCGTCCACCCGCGTCCACCCCCGACTTGTGCCCTAATAACCACCCTATCTTCCACTTTTCCCGCTACTTATTAATGGTTACACGCAGCAAGAAAACACAATACCAGCACAATTCTGACTCTCACGCACATCTTAACACACGTTGTATAGGCCATATGAGGGACACATACTTTTTTTCAGTTGTATATAGCGCTAACTCAGCCCGAAGTTATTGGAGCGCTTTACATAAGCACCAGGTACATTACAGAAGGTTCCATTCACAGTACTCCCACAGAGAAGCACGGTTACCGTCTGTAAATGCGCTTCAGAGATCACTACACTACACTACATTTGTATAAATGTCTTTCTATAGCACTATCCTGTATCTTGCACCAATGTCTCTTTGTAAAAAAAGGCTCAAGCGCTTCCCAGCTCATATTTTCGCAATATAAAAACTGAACATCAGTAGTAAATGTATACACTAAACCAAGATTAGACGCCCAAGAATTGACAGATCTGATTAACAAAACCTATGTGTTTAAGTTAATATTAAGTAAAGCATAAACAAGGCATAAGGTTTGCTTTGTAGGCTGCGTGCAGCGTCACTGCTCCTAGGTATACAGTGGTGTTTTTTTTGTTGCTATTTTCATGCTGGTGCGTCAATGTTTCTCGTGACTCGATGGAAAGCGTGGCTTGGAGGAATTAAATGGTACAGCGCCACAATGCAGACATTGGCCCCTGAGACCACGCTGCACGTGATAAATGGCTGTGCGGCTGAGTTTGTATTTACAATCCACCCTCGCACGACTAACATGTTGAGTAGTGCCTCGTGCAGCCTCGCAGCCCCATCCCCTCCCAGATCTGACGGAAGCGCCCAGGGAAGAGGCTTTGAGGATAAGGGCCGGTGTTTGATGTAACAAATTGCCGTCGTCGTCACAGCACCCTTCCCGCTAATTTTTCTTTAATCCCAGTCGGGGTGGCCAAGAGCAAACTCCACAAAAAGAGCCTCCCGCTGGCACAGCGACGACGTGTGAAGGAGGTACAAACTGAGTAAAACAAGGAGGCGGGCTCCTTCACACCTCCACGGAAGGCTCTGCCTTTAAGAATGCAGATGCTGCCGGGAAGAGGCGGCTCCTTGGGGAAATGAATGACGTAAGGCCCGAGCAGACAGAGGGCTGAGGAGGGCGTGCACTCAAATACATGATCTTCACAGCTAGCAGCGCCTAGAGGCCGCCTGGCGAGCCTGGTGATGATGATGTCTTTCAGTGCACATCCTTCTCAGCACTCATCGCCTGTAGAGATCATAGTCGCAAATCAAACAAATATTATTTTACTGTGTCGTTTGCTCTCTTTCTCCACGAGTGCAGTCCAGAGTTCTTACGTCTGATGACACATAGCACCGTACTAAGAAAACAGATGACCGTGGCCATCATTCAGCTTTAGGGCCATAATCACTAAAGCCGAGTTTGCATCTCATTGCCATTCTTAAACTATGGAAAAGTGCTTGGTTGAAGTGTCGAAGATGTTATTTGTTTCAAACTCACTGAGAGCAGCGAGGCCCCATCACCCAGAGAGGGAGCAATACTGGTTACATTTTAGAGAGCAACATTTTCAAACAGAACTCTGGTAGTTCCAGAACCACTGCAGAACTGGACAGCAGAAAACATTCTACAAAAGGCACAGCAATATCCTAATATCTCCCCCAAGCCTGAGGCCCTCCTCCCTCTATCCTCATGGTTACCCAGGGTCACTCCGGGAGCATCTAGACACTCATTTTACCCAGAACAAATGACGCTCTACCTGCTTTGCTGCCTTCATTCCACTCATGAGGGCAACCCAGTTTTCCCTTCTTCATGACCTCACTGATGGAGCACATCTAACCTTTCCTCCTCAATCCTCCCTTACTGGTGACATTCAGAGCGACCAGCCCCTTGCGGAACAGTGACCTGCCCTCAACTTCAAGAAAGCTTACCACCACACTAAATTACATTACTTTTGATTAACCCTCTCTCAAGAGCTGCCCTCATTGCTTCTTGTTTTCTGAAAGGACCAAGATGTATAAGAGGTGGGCCAAATTTGCCAGTCACGTCAGATGAAGTCGCAGCCATGTGTGTGCTTACATCCAATGGCCACCCTTCCCACTTGTGTGCCTTCCAGCCAGTTAGTGAATGAGGAAATCCTGTATTCATTGAGCCTCCATTTGTCCCTAGGGAAGATTAGAACGTTGACTCCCCACCCCCTTCCTGGGCCCCTATGTTGTTCATTTAGCATTGGCCAGGTCTCACATCTGCAGAGGTTTAGGCCACTGAGGGTGTAGAAATCCCTACCAGACTTTAAGCAGTTGCTATCACATTCTCAGCTGACTCAGAATTGTCAGCGTTAGTTATAATAGAACTAGATAACTGGTTTGTAAGCCTGGATGTACTAGTGAAGCAGTCAGAGGGTGCTGTCTGACCATAGCTCTGCTCAGTGCAAACTGGACCATTCTGGTGGAAGGCCACTCCCTCCTATTTGCATTACTGTCCTCGCTCTCCTCTCTCATTAACATGAATCTGCTAACCTTCTGCAGTCCACAATCTGGCAAAGCCAGCCCACCGAAGCATCCCTTATCACTTTCTTAACGTGTTTTGCTTTTTTTCAAATAAAAAAAGTTTTTTCAGTTTTTTTCTGCTGAACTTGTTCTGACAAATACTATCTGAAACCTTAAGAAATACACTTTGGCAGGAGGCATGTACCAGTTGCAGAGCCCAGCCTTGCACTGAACTCAATACCTCTTCCTTCAGGTCACCACTTCATTCTCACAACTTCATGGGCATGGGTGGGATAATGTACAGTCCTTTGTGGGGAAAAGGGCATACCAATCACCCAAGAGGAGGAGTCCTGCCACTGGAAAAAAATGTGCTCCAGAAACTCAGGAAGTTGAGATGCACCATGAGTGGGGAATGGGGTCATAGTGACAATAAGTCCTGGGGGGCGTGGCCAAGCACCTAAGATGGCGGACGTGCTTTAGAGACGCTCCAGGTCCCATCCCCCGGTTATCCTGTGAATGGCAGCATGAAACAGCTGGGAACTTACCCTACTAGCCTGGAGAGCGTGGGGGGGGGGTCCCTGCTGGTTCTGGATAGGGGTCCCTCGTCATTGTAGGCACCACGGTGACGGAGTACTGGACAGTGGCCTGCCACGCGCCCGGAGGGCGCGTGGGCCCAAGCGACGGAGACCATCGGCGGACGGGAGGAGGCGCGGCACCAGGCGGGAGGCAGCTGTGCGTGCCGGGGCTGCACCGCTGGTCTATCCACTGTTGCAGCAAGGGGAGCCAAGCGACAGCCGCGACTGAGCCTGTGGAGGCGTCGGAGGGCCCTTGCTGGGCCAGGAGGAGGGCCCCCTCCCATCTGTGGCAGTGTGGGCAGCGACGGAGCTCTGCGGCGACTGTCGGCCAGGAAATCGCCCTGCCAGCCTGAGGGGCACAGAGGAATCCTCGCCGGATTTGGAAAGGAGTCCCTCTCCATAGTGTGACCAGCGGTGGAGGAGCTTTAGGCGACGGCCTGCCACGCGCCAGGGGAGACCGGAGGCCGACCGGAACGGACACAGCGCCTTGCAGTGAGCTGCGGAGTGTGCCGGGACTGCGCCACTAATCTGCCCACAGCTGCGACGAGAGGAGGAGAGCGGCGGCCAGAACTGGCCCGATTGAAACGGAGGGGAGCCCCCGCTGAGTCGAAGGGCCCCCCTGAAGACGTGTGGGCAGCGCAGCTGCACGGCAGGGACTGAGGCGCAGACTGGCCCAGGGAAGAGTCCAGTGTCGGGGTCGCGGCACCCACGAACACACGTAGAGCATCTCCCAGGGCCGTCGAACGCTGCAACAGCCCTGCACGAAGGAGAGGGCCCTCAGCGGTGAAGAAGGTAATTGGAGGCCCCGCCTGGGACAATGGACACTATCTTAAGAAGCCCGCGTCTCTGGGGTCCGAGAAGCGACAGGTGAGCCTGCGGCAGCACTGCTGGGCTGAGGTGGAAGGCGGGGGGGTCCAGGGGTCGATCTGTCCTAGCCCCCCCCGGTGCAAGGTGACACAACGGAAATGCGGTGGGGAGGTGCCTGGGGGACGGACGGCAGCCATCAGGCATCTGAGGGCAGTGCGGGGCCGGTTCAGGCCTGAGCTGCCCCCAATCCTTCTTTGACGCATATGAGTCCTTGACTGCTATGGGCGCAGCCGTTTGGACTGGGGAGGGGTCCGGAGGGCCGGTCGGGCCTAGTCTCTCCCCACACGATCTTCTCCGTGCTGGTACTGGGGACTGAGCAGGGTTGGTCCTGCTGGACACTCCTCGCTGCAGTAGCGGGGTGGTGAACTGAAACGGACTGCCCTCCCTGGACACTCCTCTCTGCACACTGACAAAGGGTGGGATGCGGCCTGGTCCTGCCCTAGAGGATCGTTGAGGGGACGTGGTCCCTCCTGTGCAGTTCGACACTGCGACCCTTGACCTTGCCAGGTAGGTCGCTCCCCCACCACACAGCTCCGCCTGTGTTGGCCGCCCGCTGCTGCTGCTGGTAAGATCGCCGTTCCGCTTGTGGCCTCGGTGCCCGCATTTCTTGCTTGTCTCCCCTTTTCCTTCTGTACCCCTCGCTGCCCCATTTGCATTGTGCCCGTATTTGTGTCTGCTTTTCTCTCCCCATTTTCCCTTCTGTACCCCTCGCTGCCCCATTTGCATTGTGCCCGTATTTGTGTCTGCTTTTCTCTCCCCATTTTCCCTTCTGTACCCCTCGCTGCCCCATTTGCATTGTGCCCGTATTTGTGTCTGCTTTTCTCTCCCCATTTTCCCTTCTGTGCCCCTCGCTGCCCCATTTGCATTGTGCCCGTATTTGTGTCTGCTTTTCTCTCCCCATTTTCCCTTCTGTACCCCTCGCTGCCCCATTTGCATTGTGCCCGTATTTGTGTCTGCTTTTCTCTCCCCATTTTCCCTTCTGTGCCCCTCGCTGCCCCATTTGCATTGTGCCCGTATTTGTGTCTGCTTTTCTCTCCCCATTTTCCCTTCTGTACCCCTCGCTGCCCCATTTGCATTGTGCCCGTATTTGTGTCTGCTTTTCTCTCCCCATTTTCCCTTCTGTACCCCTCGCTGCCCCATTTGCATTGTGCCCGAATTTGTGTCCGTTTTCTCTCCCCTTTTTTCCTTTTGTGCCCCCGCTGCCTCTCGCCATTCCCGCCGCTGCGTCCCTGCGGCCCCGCCCCCTGTCTGCCCATTCGCTGACCCTGCCTCCCGCCTCCCAGCTGCTCCTCCCTCCCACCTCCCCATAAATGGCGGCCGCTGCGCGCCACGCCTCTGGCGCGCCGAAGGCGCGCCTAAGGCAAGCCCGTCTGCGCCCGTCCGTGCCTGGACCGCGCCCAGCGCCAAACCCCCTGGCCCCCGCAGCAGCCAACCCACCCACCGGACTTACGACACCGCCACCCTCAACGCACTCAACACCGGCCGTATCCCGGCTGCCACCGTGCCACCCCAGGTCGCACCCACGGACCCTTTGGCTGCCAATCCTGCAAGTTCTCCTGCCTCCGGACCTGCACCGCACCCGCCAAGCCGAGCACCAGCAGCAACCACCTGAAGTGCATCCTGCTCAACACCCGCTCCGTCCACAGACACGCCGTGGAACTTTGGAACCTGCTCGACTCCACATCACCAGACGTCGCTTTCCTCACGGAAACATGGATGAACGCCTCCTCAGCGCCCGACATCGCCATCGCCATCCCGGACGGATACAAGATCACCCGAAGGGACCGCGCCAACCAGACCGGAGGAGGCATCGCCATCGTCCACAAGAACACCATCCGCATCACGACCAACTCCGACGACACCTTCACAGCCGGCGAACACCTGCACTTCCAGATACACACCGACCCCAAGACCACCCTCAGAGGCACCCTCATCTACAGACCCCCAGGACCACGCACACAATTCAGCGAAGACATCGCCGACCTCATCAGCCCGCACGCCCTCCCCTCGGCTGACTACATCCTCCTTGGGGACCTCAACTTCCACCTAGAGAACAACAACGATCGCAACACCACCACCCTGCTGGACAACCTCGCCAACCTCGGACTCAAGCAACTGGTGACCACCCCCACACACCACGCCGGCCACACGCTTGACCCCGTCTTCTCCTCCAGCAAGGACATCTCCTTCAGCCACACCACCGGACTCCACTGGACAGACCACAGCTGCGTCCACTTCAGCTTCAGCAGGATCACCACGCACCACCACCCGCAACAGTTTCCGCGCAGAAGCTGGAACAAGATCACCACCGACCAACTCACCACATCCCTGAGCCAGAACCCTCCCGCCAGCTCAACGAACCCCAACCAAGCCGCCAGCAACCTCACAAGATGGATCACCAACTGCGCAGACGACCTCGCCCCATTGAAGACCCCCCAGTCAGACCCGGCAACAAGAAAGCATCCTGGTTCACCGACGAACTCAAGAAATCCAAGAAGAACTGCCGGGCCCTCGAGAAAGCATGGCGCAGAGACCCGACTGCAGACAACATGACCACCCTCAAGCACGCCACCCGAAAACACCACCAGCTGATCCACACCACCAAGAAAACCGCATTCAAGGAACGACTGGACAACAACGCCCACATCAGCAAGGAACTCTTCATCATCGTCAAAGAACTCTCGAACCCCAGCGCCGGAAACAACGACATCACTCCCTCGCAAGACCTCTGCAACTCGCTCGCCTCGTTCTTCCACAGCAAGATCGCAGACATACACAACAGTTTCAGCACACAGCCGACGTACCCTACGACCGTTCCAACGTCCCCCACCTCCACCCTCCGAGCCTGGACCCCGATCAACACCGAAGACACTATCCGCACGATGAACTCCATCCACTCCGGATCACCAACCGACCCCTGCCCTCACCACGTCTTCAACAAGGCCGACGCCGTCATCGCACCCCACCTCCGGGACATCATCAACACCTCCTCGACACCGCCACCTTCCCAGAGAGCTGGAAGCACGCCGAACTCAGCGCCCTACTGAAGAAACCGTCAGCGGATCCCACCGACCTCAAAAACTACCGCCCCATCTCGCTCCTTCCTTTTCCTGCCAAAGTCATCGAGAAGACCGTCAACAGACAACTGGCCGCCTTCCTCGAGACGAATGGATCCCTCGACCACTCGCAGTCCGGCTTCCGGGCCAACCACAGCACCGAGACCGCCCTCATCGCAGCCACCGACGACATCCGAGCCCTGCTCGACAATGGGGAAACAGCGGCCCTCATCCTCCTGGACCTCTCCGCAGCGTTCGACACAGTCTGCCACCGCACCCCAGTGCAACGCCTGAACAACGTCGGAATCCAAGAGAAGGCACTGGAGTGGATCATCTCCTTCCTCGCCGGAAGAACCCAGAGAGTCCGCCTCCCCCGTTCAGTTCCGAGGCCACCGAAGTCATCTGCGGCGTACCACAAGGATCATCACTCAGCCCCACCCTCTTCAACGTCTACATGAGCCCCCTCGCAGCCATCGCACGCCAACACAACCTCAACATCATCTCCTACGCCGACGACACCCAGCTGATCCTCTCCCTCACCAACGACCCCACAACCGCCAGAACCAACCTACATGAAGGGATGAAGGACGTAGCCGAGTGGATGAGGAACAGCCGCCTGAAACTGAACTCAGATAAGACGGAAGTCCTCATCCTAGGATCATCACCCTCCGCCTGGGACGACTCCTGGTGGCCCCCTGCCCTGGGCAACGCACCCAAACCAACGGACCACGCACGCAACCTGGGCTTCATCCTGGACTCCTCCCTCTCAATGACCCAACAAGTCAACGCCGTCTCCTCGTCTTGCTTCAACATCCTACGCATGCTGCGCAAGATCTTCCGGTGGATCCCCACCGAAACCAGGAAGACGGTCACCCAGGCCCTCGTCACCAGCCGACTGGACTACGGCAACTCCCTCTACGCCGGAACCACAGCCAAACTTCAAAAAAGACTCCAACACATCCAGAACGCCTCAGCTCGACTCATCCTGGACATCCCCCGACACAGCCACATCGCCGGACACCTGAGAGACCTGCACTGGCTTCCCGTCAGCAAGAGAATCACGTTCCGACTCCTCACCCACGCACACAAAGCTCTCCACAACCAAGGCCCCAGATACCTCAACGACCGTCTGACCTTCTACACTCCCACCCGCCAGCTACGATCAACCAACCACGCCCTCGCCGCCGTCCCCCGCATCCGAAGAGCCACAACGGGAGGAAGATCCTTCTCCTACCTGGCTGCCAAGACGTGGAACTCCCTACCCATCCACCTCCGCCTTACCCAAGACCACCTCTCCTTCAGGAAGCAACTCAAGACCTGGCTGTTCGAACAGTAGCGGACCCCCCCCCAAGCGCCTTGAGACCCTCCGGGTGAGTAGCGCGCTATACAAATGCTTGATTGATTGATTGAGATCATAAGCGACTGGAGGGTGCAGTAAGCACGGCCTATTCTTGAAATAATTGAAGTCCAGCAGCGTCCATAGACAAGTACCGCTCGCATTCCGCCCCCTATGCCGAGCGCACAGCAGTTAGCCATGGGCCGCCTCCACTCCAATGCCCACCAAGATGCCCTTTCACGGGGTCTGACTAAGGGAACGCCCAAGAACACTGGACCATCCATAGGGGCGAACCAGCCGGACTCAGTGGTAGCAGCGGTGGAGAAAATAGGTACCACGCTCGAACAGACGCGCACCTCCCTGGAGGGTAGGATGGACACCATTACCTCCGACTTCACGCTCTTACGAGCGGACCAACACAAACTGGCTGACAGGGTCCGCAATAATGAGGCAGCGCTAGCAGATCTCCAGCCCAGATTCCGTAATTTCGCGACCACTAAGCAAGACCTAATGGATCGGGTGTGCACCTTAGAGGGGAAAGTTGATGAGGCCGAAGGGAGGTGGCGCTGCAACAATGTGAGGGTGATTGGTCTGCCGGAGGGGACAGAAGGTCAAAATCCAGAGGGCTACACCGGGATCACTCTCACCACAGTTTGTGGTAGAACGGGCCCATAGAGTTCCTGCAAGCAGGCCTCCCCGGGAGCCCGCCCTTGCCCTTTCCTGTTTCGCCTATTGAACTTTCGGGACAGAGATGTGATACTGCGGGAAATAGGCAAAAACCCCGGCCCCAGGGTGCAAAATGTTACCGTCTCTTTCTTCACGGACTACACTGCACAAGTACAAAGAAGGCATGCCACCTTCGGCGCAGTCAAGAAACAACTCAGAGAATTGGATCTCCGATACTCTCTACTTTTCCCTGCCCGCCTCCGAGTCATCCGGAACGGCAACCCCTAATACTTTGATTCCCCTACGGTGACCTGGGACTGGCTAGAAGAGAACGGGCTGACAACGGCACCTAGGCCCCCAGAAGACCTCCAGTTACACAGGAGACCTCACCGCGGCCGGCGCAGGAAGAGAGGCAAAGACACGTGGCCGCATATTGCAGCCCCGGACCTGGACCAGATCAGATCGGAGCGCCAGGAAGCACTACAGGTGGCGGCGGCCCTCCAGCCCGCAAGATCGCCATCGCCGACTAGTTCCACCGTGTCCCCGTCGAGGTCCCGGGGAGATGCTGACTCCACGCCAGAATGGTCAACAGATGCTGGTTCGCCTCGGCTACCAGTCGTCACTCCTCAAACTTCGCATGGTATCATTTGAGAACAAGTCACACACTGCCCCCACGATGCCCAGAACTCACAAAATAAAGGAGACTATGGGCTCTTGACTTTGTACCTGTTCCCATTGTTCCAAGCTATATTCCTGTGCATCAACATACACAGCAACCACAAGGAGATGATGGACGGAGCGCTGAAACTTTTCAGACACTCAACCCCAGTCACAGATCTGGGTTTAATCCATCATCATTCTTTAGCTCACTTCGCCACCTCAGTTCAGACACAGCTATATGCAAATCAGTCTTGACCCTGTGCCTCATGGGCACAGTCCAGCCCGAACTACCAAGCCAGGTCTTCCCAGAACCGGAAACAAGCATCCTGGGACCTGTTTCTGGGTAACACCTTTCATCAGCCAGGCTAGCTTGAATCCACTGGCAAAGTGAGCAAGGGACCCACGTCTGGGCATCCCCTGCCAACTTAGGGCGAACAAAGCAAACACAAGGAGATGGTGGACGGTGCGCTGAAACTTTTCAGACACTTACCCCAGTCACAGATCTGGGTTGAATCCATCATCATTCTTTAGCTCACTTCGCCACCTCAGATCAGACCCAGCTATATGCAAATCAGTCTTGACCCTGTGCCTCATGGGCACAGTCCAGCCCGAACTGCCAAGCCAGGTCTTCCCTGAACCGGAAACAAGCATCCTGGGACCGGTTTCTGGGTAACATTCTTCATCAGCCAGGCTAGCTTGAATCCAGTGGCAAAGTGAGCAAGGGACCCACGTCTGGGCATACCTTGCCAACTTAAGGCGAACAAAGCAAACACAAGGAGATGATGGACGGAGCGCTGAAACTTTTCAGACACTTACCCCCAGTCACAGATCTGGGTTGAATCCATCATCATTCTTTAGCTCACTTCGCCACCTCAGTTCAGACACAGCTATATGCAAATCAGTCTTGACCCTGTGCCTCATGGGCACAGTCCAGCCCGAACTGCCAAGCCAGGTCTTCCCAGAACCGGAAACAAGCATCCTGGGACCGGTTTCTGGGTAACACCCTTCATCAGCCAGGCTAGCTTGAATCAAGTGGCAAAGTGAGCAAGGGACCCACGTCTGGGCATACCCTGCCAACTTAGGGTGAACAAAGCAAACACAAGGAGATGATAGACGGAGCGCTGAAACTTTTCAGACACTCACCCCCAGTCACAGATTTGGGTTGAATCCATCATCATTCTTTAGCTCACTTCGCCACCTCAGTTCAGAACCAGCTATATGCAAATCAGTCTTGACCCTGTGCCTCATGGGCACAGTCCAGCCCGAACTGCTCTCCATGCCACTGGAGTCAAGCTATCCTGGCTGATGAGGGGTGAAACCCCGAAACCGGTCCTAGGATGCTTGTTTCCAGTCCAGGGAGGACCTGGCCTGGCAGTTCGGGCTGGACTGTTCCCATGAGGCACAGGGTCAGGACTGATTTGCATATGGCTGGGTTCAAACTGGAATGGCATGATGAGCAAAAAAAAAGATGGATTTAGGCCCAGATCTCTGTACTGGGGTGAATGTATGACATTGTTCTGCATTCTGTCCATCAATTGTTCATTTTGCATCAACATACACACACAGGAACCTGGCGTTTTACCACCTAACAGAAATGAGTAAAAAGGGAGATGGAACACGCAAGCTACCTCCCTCTCCTTTTCCGCGTTCACCCCCCGAAGTCAAACAACGACATTGAACTAACTGCCATGAATAGGCGTAACTGTTTGGGTCGATCTCCCTGTTGGGGGTCCGCTCATATGATGTTATATGACCAATTGTTTTTAACTTTGTTTTTCCCCTTGGAAACATCGCCACGCTTAGAGACCTGTTGCCGCTACATATGCTCATCAGGTGGTATCCACTGCCCGAGTGGAATCTGATAGACTTGCACCATCTCCATGACTAACCTAAATATCGTCACTTGGAATGTTAGAGGCATATACACTCTTGCCAGACGGTACTCCATATATGCATACTTACAACGTAGAGCGGTCAGTATCTATCTATTGCAGGAAATGCATCTAACGAGCCCAGAAGCTGTCCGATTACGCAGTCGCTGGCGAGGTCAGATCTATAGCACTAACTACTCTTCCATGGCCAGAGGGACACTCATTTGGGTAAAAGCTGGGGTTCCATGGGAGGAGGAGGAGGTGGTGGTGGACCCAGCTGGCCTGTATGTACTGCTTAAGGGTAGGTTAAACGGCCAACCTATTTTGCTAGGCTCCAGCTACGCCCCCAATACTGACCAAAGCGCCTTCCTCTGTAGACTGTCGACACTGTTGCCCCGATGGAAAGATGTCCATTGCTGCTGGGATACTTTGAGCTCAATACGGGCTCTGCGGAATCAGTATTGACGGAGTGGGAGGTCTTTAAAGTGGTGACCAGAGGGCATTGTTTAGGGCATACGTGGAGCATCCGTAAACAACTTGACACATCCCTGTCCGCCATCGAGCGACAATTGCTCTCAATAGAAACGCTGGCCATCGACCGACCTGAAAAGCAAAAGCAACTTGATGACGCCCATGCTGAGAGAGAAGCGTTCCTAGAAAGGTTAGTTACGTTGTCACAATTATCTGGCGCATTCGGCCCGCTCACACTCTACAGCAGACAAGGCGGGCAAACTATTGGCTATTAGACAAGAACACCCTCAACGCCCTATACAGCTGTTAGTGGATGAGCTAGGGCATAGGAAATGTACACAGAGAGACATTCATGCAGTAATGATAGAACATTACACCAGGTTATATGCGTCCCAACCGTCTGGCAATGGCCTACATATTGAGTAATTTCTCTCCACAGTGGAACTGCCCACGCTGATGATTGATCAATTCCTCATCCTGGTCTCCCCCTTGACAGTGGACAAAATCCGGGAAGCGCTGCAATCACTAGCGTCCAGAAAGACGCCAGGACCTGACCGGCACCCCACTGAATTTTTCAAGACATACGCGGAGACACTAGTGCCCCGTCTGCACTCCTTATACACCTCTGCAATCAATGACATGACCCTACCACCCTCACTGTGTACGGCTAATGTGGTCTCTCTGTTGAAACCGGGTAAAATCCAACCTCCCTTGGATCATATAGACCGATAGCGATATTAAATGTCGACTATAAAATTTTAGCAAAGATCTTAGCTAACTGACTGGTACCCCTCGTTCCCAACCTGGTGCACCCCGACCAGACAGGGTTTGTCCCTCACCGTAATACTGCCCTAACATCCGCCGCTACTTTAGGGTAGCCGAGTACGCCCCTATCAACTGGCCTCGATCGGGTTGCATGGTACTGGACCTCGAGAAGGCCTTTCATTCGCTCTATTGGAATTTCCTTTTCGCCGCCCTGGCCCGGTATGGCGTAGGGCCTAATTTCCTTAGCATGGTTAAGCTGCTATATAAACGCCCAACCGTCCGGGTTCGGACGGGCCCCTATATATCGGACCCCATACAGGTAAGACGTGGGACTTGGCAAGGATCCCCGTTGTCCCCTCTCCTCTTTGCGCTGGCGGTTGAACCACTTGCGGCAAACATCCGTGTGGACATGGGAATCACCTTGGGAGATGGCACATGTGAGAAGTTGGCCTGGCATATGCTGTCCACTAATTATAGTGGGCACCTTGCACCAGTCCAAACAACCCCTTATTGGAGATAGGTTAAAGACAACCTTATTGAAAGCTATCCTAGTGGTAGCTATGGAGAGCAGTCTTCAGGCTAAGTCTTGAAGGAATGTAAAGCAGCTTGTTTTACCAGTCTATAATCTCTTGAGTGATCAAATGAAAGAGCACCACACCAGGTATATATTCAAAATATATGTATTTATTGCTAAACACACCCCTCTAGTCTCTTTATGAGGCTAGAGTTCGAAGTACACAAGTTATAAGTTATTTAAACACAGTAATAGCACAAATACACGTTTGGGCCCTAGGGGCGTACCAAACCATATACCAATAAAGTGGTATAAGAACCACGACTGAACTAGACACTAGGCCTAGAGCCTCTAGAAGTGCTTGGACCACAAGGAACCACCCAAGGTAGGGACACAGGGGACCCACGGGGGACGCGTGCAGTGTAAATACACAACCGCGATATGCCGTTAACTTCTATGGAGAAAGTCGCGATCAGGAAATTAAAGAAAAGGGACACTTAAAGAAGGACTTGGAGCAAACCCTTTGAGAACTAGGTCGTTCTAGAGTCTCTACCCACGGGAGCACCGGAGTACTCGTGTTACCTCACCCAGGGAAGCCGGGTGCATAGGTGCCTTTCGGGGTCGGGTTTCGTCGTCGATTTGAATGGCGATCTGCTGCAAAGTGCTGCTGGCGACCAAGTGGAAAGTGTCCGGGTGGATCCAAGAGTGGATCGGAGATCTGAAGAACCTGAAAGCAGAGGGGACAGAGTCTGGGTCACTAGCCAGTGACCAGGAAGGCGATGAGCAGATGCCCACCGATGTCGAGTGCTTCAGGTAGGTTGACAGTCGTCTTGACTCTTCAGCCACGAGGTCCAGGAGGTGTTGTCGGCGAACAGGAGCAGGATTCGGGCTGGTACACGATGTCTGTCGAGTGCTGAGGCGTCGGCGACCGGATTGGACCCAACAAGCCTTGGCAACGGCAAGTCTCAATGAAAGTAAAGAATGACGATGATGCAGACCAGCAAGGTCTGAGGAACTCACCCAGCGAGGGTAGTGAGGGCAAGCCTGGAGCAACCAGGGTGCCCAAGAAGGAAAGGATTGGCCTTCGTGAAGGGCTACTAGCCAACGGGCTAGCGACCGCAAAGGAGCCTCGAGACATCGCACGTGGATCTGGCTCACAGGACACTCGTGGAGTGGAGGCCAGTGATCTTCGGTGCAGTTGGTGCTGGAGGCTAGGGCTACTCGGAGCCCAAAGTACGACTTCGTGGGAGACCCAGAAGAGGATGCACTAGCAAATGCGTGCGGTGTCCAGGGGTCACAGTTCCACGTTACCCACGATAGCTACGGGCCTCAGCTTTGCTGGGGACTCAGGGCAGCCTTGGGGAAGTCTGGAAATCTACCTCTGGTGATGCAAAAACTTCGGCGTCCGACGGGAGCTTAGGCGATGCAGACCGGACAATTGCTTCTTTGGTGCCTGCCAAGCAGGGAGTCACTCCTTGACCCCAAGGGAGATTCTTCTGTCCTCTAGTCTTTAGTAGAGCGTCGAAGGTCCAGGATTCTGTTTCAGAGTTTCGTCCAGGGATAATCTAAAATCCTAAGGACTGGGTTCCTATACTTATACTAAGTTTAGGGGTTGGACTACTCTGTGGCCCCACCTATGGGTGGGTCAGGGCAGAGGGGTGGCTACACCCTTTCCCTTTGTCCAGTTCGCGCCAAAGCAGGGGCTGCAAGCCCCTGATCCGGTTTGAACTGGGGTATGCACTAGGGACACCAAGTGTGCCCCCAGTGCAGGACTTCAAAGCACCCAAAAGTGCTCCCGCCCAGCCCCAATACACACTATCCTGTCTGGGGAGGTGGTCACACCTCCCTGGGACAGGAAACCTATTGTCCAGGCCTCCCCTGCCGGAGTTTCGGTCAGCAGCAGGAGGCCAGACTTGTGTCTGTGGCAGCAGCATCCATTTTGTGATGCCAGGGCTTTAGAAAGAAGTTACCGGCCAAGCCAGGGTTAACATGTCTCTCCCTCTAGAAGGGTGGAATGCTACCCCCGCCACCAGAATTGGCGGGGGGGGTAGTATTCCAAGATGTTTGACACCAAACACGACATGTTTCGGTGCAGCCATTCCAAAGTTAGCATTTAACGCGAGGTTATAATGCGCTTAAGAATATATGGTCAGGCTGCACTACAAACAGCATCAGAGAAGGGTCTCCGAACGCTGCAGAGGGGCCCTGCTCATGCAGGGGCACCCTCTCACATAGGAACCACGCACTCTGCCTTCAGGATTGATAAGGCCTGCCATAGGAGTGACTTATAGGTTTATATGTGTGTATGTATTTAGTGATATAGGTAACCTATATCACAATAAGGGGTGCATGCACCACCTTACCCAGGCTGCAGTAGCAGACCTGTGGTGTCAGTTTGGATGGCCTTCCAGGGGTGGCATAATACATGCTGCAGCCCCTGGTAGGCCTCTGAGGTACCTATGCCCTTGGTACATAGTATACCATATACTAGGGACTTATAAGGGCACTCCAGATTCCAATCAGAGATGTGCCTAAGGCACATGGAAACCTTTTACAGAGAAAGCAGATAGACTGGGGCCCTGAATAGCAGGATCCCAGTCCAACTAAGTCATAAACCAGCAAAACACCATAAAAAAAGTGGGGGCAACCATATAGTCAGATTCCACCTTCCTACATAACCCCCCCAAACGAAAGGAGATAAGGCTAACCTTGGCCAGTTGAGCCTTCATTGACTAAGTGGCCATATAAGGAAGCACCTGCACTAGCATGGTTGCCCCCTGTCTTATGGTCCACTAAGCAATCCCTCACCCTAAGGGTATGAGAGGGTCTCCACCATGGGGAATCACTACCTGTGGTGTGCTTAGGTAAAGTACAAGGCTGGTGAGGTGTCTGAGTAGGGAAGTGAGGCCCTAGGAATGTTGGTCTCAGCTTCCTCAGATCACTGGTCACCATGTATGCCTGTCTTTCCATGACTGAGTTGCACTTGGTTCTAAGGGTCAACCTTTGGCTGCCTACAGCTGGGGGTTGGGTCCCTTTGGCTGGACTACTGGAGGGACATGGCAGGTTTGGAACCTTCTGGTCCCAGGTTTGCCCTTGCCTACCAGAGTCCTTCTGGGGAGGTCCCTACATAAAGGTATGGGGATCCCTCAGTGGGTAGAGGAATTTTCACCCGGCTAGGGCTACTAGACTGGGTGCCCCTAATCTGCTGATGGGGGGTTCCTCTGGACAGGGGGCCCTGGGGGGTCCACTGACCTCCCTGACCTCTGCAGCCCTGGGCTGGCTGAGGCAGGGTAGAGAGGGGCAGGTTACCTGCTCCAGACTGGGTACCACCTTGGAAGGGTCCTCTGCCATCAGGGGTGTGGCCAGGCCAGGCCTGACTACCTCTGGGGCAGTTCCTTCACTAGGGGTAGGGTCAGTTCCCTGAGGAGGCTGACCCTTACCTACTGTCTGGAGGGAAGAAGACTTTTCTTCAACCCTTGTGCTCTCTTTTGGGGGAGAGTGGGCCATTCTTCCAGGCTCCATCTCTCCAAAATCTTGGGCTGGGGCTGTGGCCATCACAGCCCCACTAACCTTACAGGGACGCCCAGCATCCTGAGATGGGTTTGGTGTTCAACTTCAGCCCAGGCTGAAATTTCCAGATCATTGCCCATCAGGCAATCTACAGGTAGGGTTGGGGACACTGCCACTCTTTTTGGGCCTGTGACCCCCTCCCAGCTGAGATTGACTATGGCCATGGGGTGATCTGTTCTGACACCATCAATGTTGGTCACCTGGTATTTAAACTCAGGTAAAAGCTGGTGAGGGGGACTAGTTTCCCTGCCACCATGGTGACACTAGCCCCTGTGTCCCTAAATGCCACAGCTTTCTGACCATTAATTATTGGCTCCAATCTGTACCTGCCCAATGCTGTGGGACCCATGGTAAAGGTGGCAAATCCTATACCACCATCAGAGTCAGAGGAGTCTGTTGAGGGGTCCCTGTCTAAACTAGGGCCCACCTCGGTTCCTCTTGCAAAAGCACCCAACTTTTTGGGTGCACTACTCCCAACTGGAGGATTACTACTGGTAGTACCAGGAGGGGGTAGTAGTTGTGGGAGGAACATTTTCTTTATTGCCAATCCTGGGGCAACTGGGATCAGTTTTCCAGTGCCCAGGCTTTTTACAGACATGGCAATATGGTTTCTTTTCAGGAGAGGAAGGAGTTTGGGACCCACCCCAGAAGAGGAATTTTGGGGCCCTGTAGGGGACTTATCCTTAGATTTATCCCCACCTTTCTCTTGGGACTTAGTAGAATCTTTCTTCTGGTCACCACCCTGATTTTTAGTTTTTACTCTGGTTCTGACCCATTTGTCTGCCTTCTTTCCCAATTCTTGGGGAGAGGTCAGATCAGAGTCCACCAGATACTGGTGCAAAAGCTGGTTTTGACAATTATTAAGGATCTGCTCCCTCATAATCAAATTGTACAATCCTAAAAGTCCTGCACTTTGTTGCCATGTATTCAACCTTCCAGAGCCTTAGTAGCACAATCTACAAAATCAACCCAGTCTTGAGTCTGAGCTTTTTGGGTGTCTCTGAACTTCAACCTATACTGTTCAGTGGTTAGGCCAAACCCATCTATCAGAGCACTCTTCAAGACTTTGTAATTGTCAGCATCCTCTTCTCTTATAGTGAGGAGCTTGTCTCTACCTTTGTCTGCAAAGGAGATCCACAAGATTGCTGCCCACTGCTTCTGGGGGACCCTCTGAACTTTACAGGCCCTCTCCAGTGCAGTTATCCATTTGTGGATGTCATCCCCACTCTGGTAGGGAGGGACAATCTTGTTTAGGTTTCTATGGTCATAAGACCTTTCCCTATCTTTAGGGATATTGCTGCCACCATGGGACTCTAGTCCCAACTTTTCTCTCTTTGTAGAGATCTAGGGACTCCCTGTCTATAGCCAACTGCTGTTTTCTGAGTTCAAGCTGGGCTTGCTCATACTGAATCAGTCTTTTTCTCCTCTCATGAGAGGATTCCCTCCTATGAGAGGAGACAGAGGTCCCTACTGAGGTGCTAGAGTGGTTAGACTCCTGAGAAGGAGATCTAGACCTTCTAGGCACACTCACAATCCTTCCTGGGGGACAAAGAGGAGGTCATTCTGATCCTCCTCCTCATCCACAGGAGGAATTGGGTTTTCAGGTCAGGGTCATTGTCACCCTCCTGGTCAGTTCCAGAGGGGGTTGGGGTGTTGCTACCCCTGGCCCCATCCTCATCTTCTGCCCCACCCTCTGCTCCTACCCCTTCAGTCCCTAAGGGCCTGCTGAGATCATAAGCCTCTAACATCTCTCTCAGATGTTGGGTGGTGGGGCTTTGGCCTGTCTTCAGTTTCCTCAAATTGCATAATGCTCTCAATTCCAAGAATGGGAGTGTATCATACTTGGAGGGAAGAAGCCCAGGGGCTTCTGGCAAGGACTCACTGGGTCCTGGCTTTGAAGACATCACTAGTGAGGTGTGGTGTATGCACTACCTACTCTAGTGTGGCCTACTAAACTCTCTTGAGTTGTAGAAAGGGTGTGCTATCCCTTGACACACAACTCTAAGTTCAGTAGAACTTACTGTATACTAAGCTTAATTTATATGTACCTTAGGTACCTTTAGTGGTTTTCAGTTGATCAATTCAATTGAGATTATCTGGTAAAACAATAGCAAGCTGGAATCCCACACGCTGCACACCAATGTGAGAAGTTAGCCTGGCATATGCTGTCCACTAATTATAGTGGGCACCTTGCACCAGTCCAAACAACCCCTTATTGGAGATAGGTTAAAGACAACCTTATTGAAAGCTATCCTAGTGGTAGCTATGGAGAGCAGCCTTCAGGCTAAGTCTTGAAGGAATGTAAAGCAGCTTGTTTTACCAGTCTATAATCTCTTGAGTGATCAAATGAAAGAGCACCACACCAGGTATATATTCAAAATATATGTATTTATTGCTAAACACACCCCTCTAGTCTCTTTATGAGGCTAGAGTTCGAAATACACAAGTTATAAGTTATTTAAACACAGTAATAGCACAAATACACGTTTGGGCCATAGGGGCGTACCAAATCATATACCAATAAAGTGGTATAAGAACCATGACTGAACTAGACACTAGGCCTAGAGCCTCTAGAAGTGCTTGGACCACAAGGAACCACCCGAGGTAGGGACACAGGGGACCCACGGGGGACGCGTGCAGTGTAAATACACAACCGCGATACGCCGTTAACTTCTATGGAGAAAGTCGCGATCAGGAAATTAAAGAAAAGGGACACTTAAAGGAGGACTTGGAGCAAACCCTTTGAGAACTAGGTTGTTCTAGAGTCTCTACCCACGGGAGCACCGGAGTACTCGTGTTACCTCACCCAGGGAAGCCGGGTGCATAGGTGCCTTTCGGGGTCGGGTTTCGTCGTCGATTTGAATGGCGATCTGCTGCAAAGTGCTGCTGGCGACCAAGTGGAAAGTGTCCGGGTGGATCCAAGAGTGGATTGGAGATCTGAAGAACCTGAAAGCAGAGGGGACAGAGTCTGGGTCACTAGCCAGTGACCAGGAAGGCGATGAGCAGATGCCCACCGATGTCGAGTGCTTCAGGTTGGTTGACGGTCGTCTTGACTCTTCAGCCACGAGGTCCAGGAGGCGTTGTCGGTGACCAGGAGCAGGATTCGGGCTGGTACACAATGTTTGTCGAGTGCTGAGGCGTCGGCGACCGGATTAGACCCAACAAGCCTTGGCAACGGCAAGTCTTGATGAAAGTAAAGAATGACGATGATGCAGACCAGCAAGGTCTGAGGAACTCACCCAGCAAGGGTAAGTGAGGGCAAGCTTGGAGCAACCAGGGTGCCCAAGAAAAAAAGGGTTGGCCTTCGTGAAGGGCTACTAGCCAACGGGCTAGCGACCGCGAAGGAGCCTCGAGACGTCGCACGTGAATCTGGCTCACAGGACACTCGTGGAGTGGAGGCCAGTGATCTGCGGTGCAGTTGGTGCTGGAGGCTAGGGCTACTCGGAGCCCAAAGCACGACTTCGTGGGAGACCCAGAAGAGGATGCACTAGCAAATACGTGCGGTGTCCAGGGGTCACGGTTCCACATTACCCACGACAGCTACGGGCCTCAGCTTTGCTGGGGACTCAGGGCAGCCTCGGGGAAGTCTGGAAATCCACCTCTGGTGATGCAAAGACTTCGGCGTCCGACGGGAGCTTAGGCGATGCAGACGGGACAATTGCTTCTTTGGTGCCTGCCAAGCAGGGGAGTCACTCCTTGACCCCAAGGGAGATTCTTCTGTCCTCTAGTCTTTAGTAGAGCATCGAAGGTCCAGGATTCTGTTTCAGAGTTTCGTCCAGGGATAATCTAAAATCCTAAGGACTGGGTTCCTATACTTATACTAAGTTTAGGGGTTGGACTACTCTGTGGCCCCACCTATGGGTGGGTCAGGGCAGAGGGGTGGCTACACCCCTTTCCCTTTGTCCAGTTCACGCCAAAGCAGGGGCTGCAAGCCCCTGATTCGGTTTGAACTGGGGTATGCACAGGGACACCAAGTGTGCCCCCAGTGCAGGACTTCAAAGCACCCAAAAGTGCTCCCGCCCAGCCCCAATACACACTATCCTGTCTGGGGAGGTGGTCACACCTCCCTGGGACAGGAAACCTATTGTCCAGGCCTCCCCTGCCGGAGTTTCAGTCAGCAGCAGGAGGCCAGACTTGTGTCTGTGGCAGCAGCATCCATTTTGTGATGCCAGGGCTTTAGAAAGAAGTTACCGGCCAAGCCAGGGTTAACATGTCTCTCCCTCTAGAAGGGTGGAATGCTACCCCCGCCACCAGAATTGGCGGGGGTAGTATTCCAAGATGTTTGACACCAAACACGACATGTTTCGGTGCAGCCATTCCAAAGTTAGCATTTAACGCGAGGTTATAATGCGCTTAAGAGTATATGGTCAGGCTGCACTACAAACAGCATCAGAGAAGGGTCTCCGAACGCTGCAGAGGGGCCCTGCTCATGCAGGGGCACCCTCTCACATAGGAACCACGCACTCTGCCTTCAGGATTGATAAGGCCTGCCATAGGAGTGACTTATAGGTTTATATGTGTGTATGTATTTAGTGATATAGGTAACCTATATCACAGTAAGGAGTGCATGCACCACCTTACCCAGGCTGCAGTAGCAGACCTGTGGTGTCAGTTTGGATGGCCTTCCAGGGGTGGCATAATACATGCTGCAGCCCCTGGTAGGCCTCTGAGGTACCTATGCCCTTGGTACATAGTATACCATATACTAGGGACTTATAAGGGCACTCCAGATTCCAATCAGAGATGTGCCTAAGGCACATGGAAACCTTTTTACAGAGAAAGCAGATAGACTGGGGCCCTGAATAGCAGGATCCCAGTCCAACTAAGTCATAAACCAGCAAAACACCATAACAAAAGTGGGGGCAACCATATAGTCAGATTCCACCTTCCTACAGCACACACGTTATATCGCTATACGCCGACGACTTGCTGTTGTATGTACGTGACCTTCATAACATCCCGCCTTCCTTAGACCGGGCTCTAACACGCTTCGCCATGGCTTCAGGACTGAGCGTCAACGCCGCGAAATCTATTCTCTCCCCGTTTCTGCAGTCGACCCCGGATCCAGGATACTCCCTGGGGGAAGTCTCGGTGACATGGTGTACTGATCCTTTTAGATACCTAGGGGTACGCATATACCGTACTAAGGAGAACATGTTTGAAGGGAACATAATCAGAGCCACTACAGCCATCCAGTCACAAATGTGCTTCTGGAAGACCCTCCCATTGGTGATTTCGGGTAGGGTTGCCCTTGTAAAAATGGTGGTCCTCCCCCGCCTCCTCTACTATTTCACTACCTTACCTATTACCATCTCCCCTTCCTTTTTTTGCAAATGGGAAAAGACATTAAGGGACTTTATATGGGGAACGTCAAGACACAGAGTGTCTATGGGGAAACTATATCTGCCAGCGGAACAGGGGGGGTTGGCGGTGCCCAACTTCGAACACTACTACTTGGCCTCCTAGCTCCAGTGGAGCTATCAAACATGACAACCTGATTAATCTTCTTCAACACAGGATGGGGCTATCGGGCCCTGTCCTTAATTGGTTCTCCTCTTTCCTGCATAACCGAACACAAAGAATCAAAGTCAACCAATCTTTGGCGGCCAGCACTTCAGTCTCTATTGGGGTGCCTCAAGGTTCTGCACTTTCGCCCACACTCTTCAACCTATGCATGGAACCTCTAACTGCCATTCTAAATGATTCAAATATTCAGTACCACATGTACGCGGATGACACTCAACTATATTTGAAGATCTCCTCTCCAGATGACATTAAAACTCTTAATATAGCGCTTCAAAAAACTCAACAATGGCTAACACATAACCACCTTTACTTAATTCTCTCAAAACGGAATTTCTCCTGATTTCCCCACGCAACCACGAGGCTCCCACGCATAACTGGATCAAAAAAATCTCAGCACTCAACTGCACACCGCATTTGGTGGACTCCGCCTGTTCTCTAGGGGTCACCCTAGACAAATTTCTAAACATGCAAGGTCACATCAGTGCAACCATTAAGAGTGCCAACCATCAGCTCAACACTCTTAGGAAAATCAAACCGTTCCTACCTCCCGAAGACATGCAATCAGCAGTCCAATCCTTAGTTATCTCACGAGTAGAATATGGATTGGTAACCCTAGCTGGTCTTCCTAAATCTAGGTTAGCGCCGCTAAGAGCTACTCTGAACGCCTCTGCTAGACTAATCACTGGCTCAAGAAAGCATGATCATATCACACCTGACTTAATCCAGCTTAACTGGCTCCCCATTAAAGCTAGGATCCGTTTCAAGATAGCCTGCCTGACACATAAAGCTATACATTTCAATAGCCCCGTTTACCTGGCAAAAAAACTTGAGCTTTCCGGAGCCAGAAGAAATTTAAGAAGCTCCAATACCCTACTACTGAAACCAGCGAAATTCAATAAAAAAAGAACTTACAATCGCACCTTCTCAGGGCTGGCTCCAAGAATTTGGAATGCCTTACCGACGGAGATCAGAGCCAACCCTTCGACTGCCTCATTCAAAAAACAGGTCAAATGGCTACTATTGGAAGAACTGCATCAGCAATAGCCTCCTTGTCATTTGCTAGTCAATTACCATACATCTCCGACAAGCTTCTTTACCTTGTGTTGAAATACATGACAATTTAATTTCACTTTATGTTTGTAACTCATGCTTGACAATCATTTTTACTTGGGGTTTAATATGTATCTCATCTGTCTTTGAAGTAAGGCGATGATGACACTGTTTCGGCCGCATATGAGTGGGCTGTTTACTGTCTGTTCATCTTCTACCTACTCTCCCCCTAGCGCCCTCAGTTATTTTATGCCTCAGGTTCCTCGCATTTTGCCTTATTGGGTGTGCTTGGGTGTTTTATTGTATGCTTAACAATTTACTTTCACTTTATGCTTGAAACTAGTGCTTGACAATCATTTCTACTGGAGGTTTATAACGTATCTCGTTTGTATTTGAAGTAAGTCGATGCTGAAACTGCTCGGCCTCATCTAGGTTGGCTGTTACCGGTTTGTTTACTTGCTTTTTTGTAAATGTATTTATATTGTCTCTGTACGTAAACGTCATTTTTCCTCTTTGTACAGCGCTCTGATACCCGGTTGGGTCTTGTTCGCGCTTTATAAAACTTTTCAAATAAATAAATAAGTGGATTGCCCATTGGCTATCATCCCGACATTTAGCAGACACAGCTTCATTGCAACCCCCCAATACCACATCATACCTTACTGCATATCTTTCAGCCATGTACGAAACCCAGACCTCTGGGTTTGCTTTTACCCACCATAGCTTACAAGTGCTTCCGTAGATGCCTCTTCCTCACCAGGACTATCACACCATATGCCCCGCCATCCCATTACTAGGAACACCACGAGGTGCCATATGCACCACGGCGTCCGAACTGCGACACTGGGACACAGAAGGCATTCAGGACATGGGGGACCTTTATTGGGATAGCTCACTCATTCCATACCAGGAGCTCATATCTGAAGAGAATATGTACCCAGGACAGTTTTTATTACACCGGGCACTTATAGCCTCGCTGGCATCTAAGTGGGGCAATCTCGCTCAGGAACCACCCACACACCATACGATATAGTACCTGCATGTGATGGGAAATGAGGGGGGCACTTGACTCGATGGTTAGCGTCCTCACTCCACCAACACACAGAGATTGACCTGACCCCCCTGAAGCAACACTGGGAGGAGGCTTTGGGGAGGGCATTCACAGACAGGGAGTGGGTTGTCACCCGGGGAGGTCCAACGCATATCCCACGCAATCAGCGTTTTAAACAAATTCAATTTTTTATATTACATCGGGCATATCTCACCCCAGCCCAAATCAATAAGTACTTCCTCAGATCGGATGCAGCCTGCCCTAGATGCTGCCTATTAGATGCAGACATACTTCACATGCTATGGCATTGCCCTGCCTTAAGCGCATATTGGGCCAATGTGACGACTACGCTGGCCGCCTGTACAACTCGCGACATCCCCTTTCATTGGGAGGTGCACATACTGCACCTATTCAGTAGGAATAAGAAAAACAGGGCAACCACCCGATTTCTCGATCTGGGACTAATTGCGGCAAAGCGCCTAATCACCAAAAGATGGAAATCCCTGATGGCACCTCACACAATAGCCTGGCGCCGTTCCCTACTCAATTGGGCTAGGGCGGAAGGGGTGGCGCTGCGCCGAGAGGACCTGCTTGGGATCAGTAAGTTTCCTCTGGCGAATCACTGGGACGCTATGGTATCGAACTTGCAGGGCATGGACACTACCACAGAGGAGCCCCAGGAAGGGGAACAAGACCAGTCACCCAGCGCTTAGCACCTGGAAGTACACATGCGTAGAGCAGGCCCCACTCACATAACATATGATCCTACACTACGGAGCTGCTACCATTAGGCTCTGACAGGGCTGTCCCTTTCTAGCACATGCGGCAACGGGTCTCAGGCGACTACCCTACCCCTCCTTTGGTTACGTTGTCCTCATTTTGTTGTACCCCACTTCCACAGTTTGATTATGTAATGCACCATGTCTAGAATGGCTAATAAGTGGCATACCATAATGTCTAATAGCATTGTCACGGTTATTGTAATTACACTATTCCAGTAACTATTACAAGTGATTTGCTCGCTAGCTAACCTGTTAAAACGATGGTTTGTATCCCGAATGGCAGTGCTTCGACGTTGTCAAAACATGTCAATACACTGTTCATGTTGTATGAAAATAAGGGGGAAAAAATGCCAATAAAAAAGATTTAAACAAAAAACAAAATAGTGACAATAAGTCATTACTTTGCCAGGGTTCAACCACTTGAGGAATCCATAATGTTACCACCAAGTTAGTGATGTTATTTCTCAGCTTGGAACCTGTGGTAATGTTCCAGTACCATTACTTTTTAAAGGTTGCTGCTGTACTTTGGTTGGACTATACTTGCAAGTGATGCATTACTTTTTGTGCACAGTAAAAGGAGTTCTTATTTGGGCTTCTGGCATTGAGGCATTGAGGCAGTACCAACCCTGATAAGTGCAGCAGCTTTAAATTTAATATTTGATGGGTCATTGCTGCTATTTCTGGGCAACTCTACTTTACTTTCCATAGAATGGTATTTGTGCTTGTCTATAGGACTGATACATGTTCTATCAATAGCACCATTGATAGACAGTGGTTCTGCCATGCTTTTAGTGACACAGTATGGATACTTCTTAACAGAAAACAAATACACTGATACTACATGCTTCCATGTCCTTCCCCACCCATCTGTCATTTTGCAGACTTGTAGTGATTCAACTAAAAAAACACCTTAAATCTTTAAACATTTCTAAATCAATCTACGCAAACTTGAGGCCTACAGTATAGTCATTTACCCGAGAGACATTATTAACGTGGCTGTCCACTAATCCAATGTGAAGGCGACCTTCAGCCAGACCTCGTTTTTAGGTCTCGCCTACGCAGCGCGCAAGCGCTGCTTTGGGGTGACCTTTTGTAATCACTCCGTACTTTTTTGGAAACTCGTGCATGTACTGCACTGTTTCCAATGAGCCCTCGTGCATGTACGGCGTTTACCTTGCGGGAGCGAGCAGCGGCGCCATCTGTTTGCAATTATCGCGCCCGCCTCTGCACGCTCCCGTAAGGTAAACGATGTAGATGGACTTTAACTTTCGGGGCCGCGCTTGTCTTTCAGCGCTTGTCTAATAGGCCATTAATGCTTGCACATGCGCAGCAGTGGCCACTCTTTCGCCGGCGAATGATGCTCTGCGTGCCTGTGCTTGTTTTTTACGGCTGTCTGCTTTTCGTTTGGTTTTCTTTTCGTGACCCTACTTTATTTTGCCCCTCACCTTCCTCAAATATTTTCAATACATAGATAAAGAAAGAGAAAGTGGTGTAAAATCAGTTTTTTTTCCCAGGGTGCTTTCCGCGCAAAGACCAGCATTGTTGATGCATTAATTCAATCATTCAGACTTGTCAGAGGCTTGAAGGGCGGGTAGATGATGGTTTTCACCCTGGGCTGCTGATGTGTGACCAGGTTCCTTATGTACTCTGTTTGTTTTGATGAGGTCCGACCTCGGCGCCACCAGTGTAGTGTTATCCAGCGCCTTGCAGCAGTGACTGTACCCACAAGCCGCTTTCTTTTGTGGTGGTTAATCTTGCTGTGTGTGAATGGTTGTATTTACACCTTCCCTAGAAATGGTAACCCTCGTACTTTGAACTTCGGCCACGTAGTTAGATCTGAGAATTTAGAGCTTTCAATGTTTGAAAACGTACTTCCCGCTTCCTATTTTCTCACCCGGATGTTTCCCTTTCACCCTCTGCTTCCTCCTTACCCCACCCCCACCCCTCTGCCTCTTATTCACCTCCCTCCATCACTCACCAGGACTCCTCTTTCAATCCTTTCTCCTCCTTTACATCAGCTCTTCCCTCACCTCCTCGTTCACCCCCCTCTCTGACATCATTACTCTCACCTCGGATCTTTTCCCCGTCATAGATATTTCCTGAGGTTCTCTCCCCCTTTACATTCACTTCATATTCCCTCTATCCAGCGTCCTTTTGCCACTTTTAATCCGCTCACTACCACTCGCACGTTTTCCCTCTCTCGTTCCCTCTTCTCTACTTTCTAACACTGTATTTCTGGCTCTCTTGCGTCTGACTCTCTCTCCCCCTCTTCTCTCCTTTCTTACACTCTTTATTACCCGCCCCCTTGCATCTGACTCTCTCTCCGCCTCTCCCCGGCCCTCCAGTCACCTGCCCCGGTGGTGCTCTGGGTGGAGCTGTCGTCTGCAGATGGTTCTGGTACTTCCCCCTTGCTGTGTTGTCTCGGCCTTGCATCACTCTGCCTCTCTGCCCCTAGCTGGAGGGCACGGATTTGTGCATCACCCCGCCTCTCCACCCCTAGCTGGAGGGCACGTATTTGTGCGTGCATTACTCCGCCTCTCCACCCCTAGCTGGAGGGCACGGATCGGTGCGTGCCTCACTCCCTCTCCACCCCTAGCCGGAGGGCACGGATTTGAGCGTGCGCGTGGGGCCCGCACCAAGCACCGCGTTGTTTGCTTTGTGCAGGACTCGTGTCTGCTCCGGTGTCTTGTGCTTGCTTTACTAGAACGAGGAACTGTTCAGCTGCTCTGCACACCCTGTGACCCTGGGCAGGCCGCTGGATTTTACACGCGCCTTTATTTGTTTTAATTTCTGAATCCGAAGGGGAGGGCGGGAGTTTGGGAGCGCCCAGGCATCGCATAGGCGGTGATTTATAAAATGTTTTTCAGAGGTGATGCCTACACCCCCTCTCCACGTCTGCAGGGTTCACGTGTTTGATGTTAGCGCATGTGACAAACATTACTGTGACCAGTGCTTTAAATGGGAAAAAATAAGTGCAGGTACTCATTAATATGAGCTAGAGGTGTGGCATGTGGGCGGGGCTAGGGGCGGCGCTAAGGGCAAGTTATGATGATACATAATGACTTCTGTACAAGTTGCAGCACACATCAAAATACATGAGAAATGCGTTTATGTACACAAAATGAAAGCCAAACAGGATGGTATGTTAACAGTTCCTTGTTTTGTAATATTTGCTGCTTCTTAATGCCATACTGTTATTTGTTGTTGAACTTAGGCACAATACTATATACTCTCAAGTGTGTACACACACACCCACACACACACACACACACACACACACACACACACACACACACACACACACACACAAAAGCATTCCAGACATTCCCTTTAAAATATCTCCTGAGAGTGTCCTGATTCTTTTCCTCTTTCTCTCACTTTTCTCACATACAAAAACAGGCACATACAAGTTGGCAAGCACACAGACATAAGCAAACACTCACACAAAGTATCAGGTGGTATTAAAGCCATTTAAACTCCTTGCCTCCTATGGCTTTCTAAATTGCCACTGTCAGTGTGATGCCTCCATACCTGTGTTTACCCAAATGCATACAATAGTGTGAATGTGATTAATAGCATAGGGCCTAAATGGGCCCTCCACTGTCAAACACAGTGTAATGGTGAACAGAGGGACATCATTTACACACCTGATGGAGAGGGGAGGGGGTGGGAGGAGGCTAAAGCACTTTCAGCTGAATGGTCGTTGTGTCTCTGATCGACGGTGCAGAGTCTGTCTAGACCCTGCACTGTTAATCACAGCATGACGCAAGGCAAGTCCGCTCAGACCCCTGCAGTCTCAGGGCATTCAAATGGACATTGCTGGAATCTCCAGCAGGGACTCTGCAAAAGGCTACAGCGCTTACAAGCTCCTGAGAAGCAGACCGGCATCTACCCTGGGCTAGAAGAGTTACCTAACCGGAGCCTGCAGTGCCGTCTATTAGCGTACCGGTACTCTCCCTGGCTAAAGAGAAGTGCCGGTACTGACGGCCAGAAAATTCGGAAGTGCCGGTACTCAGTACCGGTGAGTACCGGCCCATTTAAAGCACTGACTGTGACCCAAACACCTTCTCTTCTCAGAAGATGCTCTCCAGGGATCCTCGCTGCTGAGGCTTCCCACCCCCGCGCGGATCATGTCCACCCGAAGTGGTTCTTTGTAAGCACTATTAGGCACTCACACCAGTAAAGAAAAGGAGCTAACAAGCTCAACGAACGTAGCAATGTAAGAAAATGTGCAAGAGTCACAGGAAGGAAATTATTAACAAGTTTGGTTTTTTTTATTTTTAAAGCTTCCTAGTTTTTTGTAGCTTTATAAAACACAAACTCGACCCGAATGTTTTGGAGCACTTTGCATGAGTACCAGTTACATTACACAAGGCCACATTCACTTTTTATTTTTAGGCATTGGGAGATTAAGGGATTCGCCCAGAATCACAGGCTTTTGAGATGACGCCGAGATTCGATCCTGGTTCCCCAGTACCAAAGTCAGCAGCTCTGATATAACCCCACATCGATCCTCTCCCTTACCTTTTCCTCATCTATAAAGGGGTTTGCGACCACTAAAAAGTGTTTCTATATTTACCAAACCCATTTTATATTTATCCCCCTACTCGCTTCTTCTCGCCATCTGCTTTTTCTTTATCTCACTCTCTCTCATCCCTTTGCTTCTCCCTCCCTCCCCCCATCACACTTTCATGGTTTCCTTTTTCATATCCCTTTATGCTAAATTGCATCTCTTACCAAACTTCCAAACACCTCTACCAAAACACTTATAAGGTCCCAGAGGCGAGACCTATTGGCTATGCCAATGCTTCTTCATTCAGCATCAGTGAGACCTGTAGGCCCATTGTAGTAACGGGAAGCATGAAACCACAAGTCCCAGAATGCAATTTGCCTTTCACTGAAAAAACAGGACTAAACTAAGTTATATAAAAAAAGACACATTAAACAAAACAAGTTTGTTTCCATTGGCATTGCCCTTTTGTGTTAGTAGACCATGCTGAGGGGATAAAGGATGCTTTGAATTATGCGATTATATGTGTTGCAGTTTTGCAGTGAGGCTAAGAGGGGCAATCAATGGGACTGAAAAGGAGAGGACAAAAAGAGTGCATAGTATGGGGCGATATAGCAATACCCTATGGGCGACATACCCTGTATAGTTACTATGCATCTGAAAGGACCTTGCCTCCTCCCCGTCCTGGCCTGTACCATGATACCCAATCTTCATCTCACCCCGGCCTTTGATCTTGGTACTGGCCTGCAGAACTGTACTGTAGCTATCAATAGTGCACCATGTGCAGTGCCACCTGGGCATAGTGGCCTGATGAGCCCATTACACTGCAGTTGGGGCTGACTTTTACTATCCAACCAGGGAGCAGGGGGTTCATTTTCATTGCTTGCATTAGAGCCCCTTGCGAGGGCACTGCGGCAAAACGCTGAACTGAGCCTCCCTAGATGCTTTCCGCTCACCACCTTATCTTAGGCTTCCCCTCCGAGCATCTCTAGTTCATTTTTGCCATCAGTATGCCATGTAGTCTGAAAACATTCTTTGAACGAAAAGAAACTGAGCTTTGGACAAAAAATTGTAAGTCGCATACAAATACATTTAAAAATGCAGGTCCTTTCCATTATATAACACTTTCTTTTAATCTTACCCTACTACGGTTAATTACACAACCTATGAAATTAATCAGGAATGTAACTCTTTTTGGAGCCTTGCAAGGAGGAAAAGGTTATACCATTAACACCTTGAATGAAAACACTCTTGCTTCCTTCGGAACATAGTGCATTATTCCTCGCACATACCCTCGGCGTCTCTGGTGTGTTCACACCTGGAAGCCTACACATTGCAGCATAGACCGCCATTTACAAAGGGCCTTTGAGGGAGTGCGGGTGAAGTCACAGATCTGCATTTGAAATACAGTTTGCTCACACTAGCATCTTTTGCGTTTTACTGCACTGCCTTGTGAATTCTGCAGATGTTTGGGGAATGGGACCTCGGGCCCATGAATGCAGACCTTTCTTACTTTTCTAACGCCCGCTTGTTCGTGCGCTCCATTAGTCCATTGCGAGCCCCATAAAACGCTGGCTGTTCGCAGCAGGTATCACGCGACGCAGTGCTATGAAAATGGAGGATTGTTTATGAATCTGCGATTCGGATGTTGGCCACGTGCAAAGTGCCTTTACTGTGACTTAGACACACAGGAGCTGCATAGGATATGAAACTGTGTGGTAGGGCACCTCTGTTGTATGTCATGGTACTTGGTATTGGAATTATACAGCACTCAGTAATTATCCTAACAGCAAGAGGCAACAGTGGTCCAGCAGTCACACATCCCTATTTTTGGAGCAGTATAGGATAAGTGAACTAACAACGGTGCTCTGAACACTATAACACACCTGTTGCCACAATGTGTGCATCTAGACCACAGAAACAAGTTCCCGGCCCAGTCACAAACAAAACAAGAAATAGCGGAGCACTGCTAATGTATGTGAGATATTCATTGTATAAGTCAAAGGGTTGTGTCACGTGTGCACCACGCAACGGGGTGCAAAAGCGCCGCAACTTTAGGATGCGATTTATTAAGTCATGAAAGGCCCCCTTGAATGGCCCTGAATGGCTTGATAAATCCAGAGTATCACAACGCAGTGCAAATTGCTGCGTTGCGTTACTCTGCCCCAGGCAGGCATTCCATCGGTGGTAAGTGTGTGTTCCCATGCAAAACCCATGGATTTTGATGCATTCCTAGATTTACCATAAGTGGTATATCTGGGAATACGCCAAAACTGCTACGCATCCCCAGGTGAGGCATAACAAGGAGAAATATGTCTATTTCTCTGCGTTATTTCCTCTACTTGTGCTGCTTTTTGCAGCACACATAGAAAGAGGAAAAACGCCTCATGGGATTGTTTTTGTGCAGGAAGATGCCCCTTCCTGCACAAAACAATCCTGCTAACAAAGCAGGCACCTATGCACCATGGTGCAAGAGTGCCTGTGTTGGGGCTAGGCAGCACTTTGTGCATCAGTGCTGGGAAAAGGCAGGAGTACGGCGTATTCCTGCCCTTTCCCTATCACACAACGCAGCAAGGTGACTTGCTGCGCTGCGTGATATAATGATAAATATGCCCCGTAGCTTCTTGACATTTAGATTTAGACTTGGGTCTGCAGCTGTGATTTTATCAGTGGAGGTTCACTATTGAGGAAAGTTATTCCTGATCCACATTTGGTGTAGGTGTGTGGGGTGAAGGTGGGGTATTCTTCTGGTGGACTTCCATGATAGGGGGTGGGTCTTGCAAACTTCCTTCCTAATCTTTCTTCCTAAACTTCCTTCCTAATCTTTGTGAGTGTGAAGTAGTAACTAGGTGGTGGTTCACATTGGACCACAGAAACAAGTTCCCAGCCCAGTCATAAACAAAATAAGAAACAGCGGAGCACTGCTAACGTATGCGAGATATTCATTGTATAAGTCAAAGGGTTGTGTCACGTGTGCACCACGCAACGGGGTGCAAAAGCGCCGCAACTTTAAGATGCGATTTATTAAGTCATGAAAGGCCCCCTTGATAAATCCAGAGTATCACAACGCAGCGCAAATTGCTGCGTTGCGCTACTCTGCCCCAGGCAGGCATTCCATCGGTGGTAAGTGTGTGATCCCATGCAAAACCCATGGATTTTGACGCATTCCTAGATTTACCATAAGTGGTATACCTGGGAATACGCCAAAACTGCTGGGCATCCTCAGGTGAGGCATAACAAGGAGAAATATGTCTATTTCTCCTCGCTATTTCCTCTACTTGTGCTGCTTTTTGCAGCACACATAGAAAGAGGAAAAATGCCTCATTGGATTGTTTTTGTGCAAGAAGATGCCCCTTCCTGCACAAAACAATCCTGCTAACAAAGCAGGCACCTATGCACCATGGTGCAAGAGTGCCTGTGTTGGGGCTAGGCAGCACTTTGTGCATCAGAGCTGGGAAAAGGCAGGAGTATGGCGTATTCCTGCATTTACCCTATCACACAACGCAGCAAGGTGACGCTGCGCTGCGTGATATAATGATAAATATGCCCCGTAGCTTCTTGACATTTAGATTTAGACTTCGGTCTGCAGCCGTGATTTAATCAGTGGAGGTTCACTATTGAGGAAAGTTATTCCTGATCCACATTTGGTGTAGGTGTGTGGGGTGAAGGTGGGGTATTCTTCTGGTGGACTTCCATGATAGAAGTGGGTCTTGCAAACTTCCTTCCTAATCTTTGTGAGTGTGAAGCAGTAACTAGGTGGTGGTTCACATTGGAGGTTCAGATACTGCAGCCCTCTGCCTAACCTATGCCAGCTGACATTGGCCTGGTGCAAGTTTTGTTCAGATGGACCTCTTGCAGGTAGCGGGTGTTGTATTTTTCTAATAGATATGTGCAGCGTAAGTGAGTAACTGTCCTGTGATAGCTCTGCTAGTTATTCTAGTGCTGAGTAGAGTGCGCAGGCCTGACAACTTTCTGAACATTTTCACAGTATAATTTATCAGATTTGCGGGTGGGATGTTTGAATGAGCACAGCGAGTGAGCCCAGACGCTTCATTGAGAATGGAATTTTGATATCATAGGTGTTGCCACCTACAAAAATATGTTAATGCATTACTGCAAAGTCAAAACATTGCCCCCGGGCATTTTTTCCACCTGTTTGCAAGTTTTCCTCTTCCGAATGGGGAATAACATGCTCTGGTAAAACCACATGCGATTTTCACTTTCTGAACAAATCCCTCCAGGTAATACTTGGAAGAATTTACACAGTGAAACATCCTTGGACCAACGACAATTAGCACTCAACTCAGAATCTCAAACCAGGTGCAACACCATGCACGCCCAATTCCAAATGTAGCGCTGGCAGCTGCTTTACCCTTTCACTTCTGACTACTAGCAGCCACGATGTAGCTCTGACTGTAAACCTTCGCACACTACCTATGACTCCACATGCCCTCCCTAAGCAGCATAAGCACTGGCATCTGGGTAAGTTTCCAGTGTACTCGGAAAGGTTGGAAATCGTTGAATGGGTTTCATCAGAGAAGAGCCGAAACATCTCAAGCTTGAAACATGCTCCGTGAGAAAGTTGCAACTCACCTAGTATTCGAGTTTCTTAATTGCGTGTCCATGTGCAGGATGCTGGACTCATGAACTGGCTGGTTTGACAGTGTTTCATTGACACTTTTATTAACAGACTTCCATATACTTCTTTATTTAACTTGATCACTGTGAGATGTAGTGTAGATCACGTGCATCTTTAACCACTTGAAATAAAGTACATTTAGGAATATATCAGCAATGTTTCATTTTGTTTGTTAATGGATCAAGTATATGCAATGGAGAGATATGTAGTGTCTTTTGAGTCAGAGATGGCGGAACCCGTTTGGTTCCTGATGGACTCCGTAGAACAGTGACGTAAGTGCGTGGGTGATAGAATTCATGATGTAGAGTGTTCAGTTAATGGTTACACGCTGAGGAATAAAGACGTGTAATACCAAGTTCCGTGTGTGGTGGGATCATTTACATGTACCTGGGCTGGGGATGACGCTACAACTGCCGCCGAAATAGGGGATTACCTAAATCCCACGACCCGAAGAACCAAGAGTGCTCTCCCGGAGACTTTGCAGTGCTCCAGCAAACTGCTCGTGCGTGCCACGTGTGCCTAGGTCGAAGTGAAAATCGACAGTTGGCATATGTGGAGTCAAAGCGCCACTCCATCCAGTGAAAGGAATGTGAAGAAAGTGAAGGCCTTTCAGAAAGTTTGTTTGTTGTCAGCTAGAAATTTGCAGATAAAGTAGAGACAAGATGTATTGCGCCACAACATGACACAGAGTCATCGTTCATATAGCACAACCACATTAAAGGTAGCGACAACCAGGTACAGAGAAGAGCTAAAGGCCATAATAGCCGAGCGGCAAGGAAGCACTAAAAGCCAAAACATTTCTGGCACCAAGAAACGCTAAGGGCATAAGAAGACAGGTACAATGAAAGAGGTGAGAAGCGTGAAGAATCTGCACAAGAAATAAAGCCACTACTCACCACCACAGAAGAAGACTGCGCCTCACGACAGGAGAGCGGGTGCAATGACTGAAATACCTGTCCACGGTTAGTGTGTGATGGAGGTGCCGGTACAAGCAGGCAGTAGATGCGGCTGGAGCAAGCTCAACTCCCGGTAACAGAAAGTTCCACAGGTTATGATGCTGCTGCTTTCATAAAACCATCGCCTCGATTCGACACCGCCAAAAAGAAAAATATTGGTGACAGATGGACTGCCTGGATCTAAGCTTTTGATGATTTCATTGATGCGCTAGAAGTAGCAAATGACAAAAAGATCATTAAATATCTAAAGAATTTGACAGGTGAAGGGGTAAAAGAAGTGATAAAGAAAATACCACAAGGTGATAAAGTGACGTACCGTCGAATCAAAGAAGTGTTAAACACCAATTTCAATCCAATGCCAAATGTCGACTATGAAAGGTACATCTTTAGTAACTAAAGGCAGAGAGTTGGTGAAACAATGGATGAGTTTGTAGAAAGACTTGGTTCGCTCATAAAGCACTGCAAGTTCAATGAGTTTAACGATGAAGAGGCCATGCGTCTCAGAGTCATCTCTGATTCCATCAGACGACAAATGCTGAAAGAGACACTCAGCTTGGAGTGAGTACTCATGACTGCCAGAGTGGAAGAAGGAGCTGGCTACTGGTGCACCTCCACCCCAGGAAGTGTTCAGACTTACCCTACGCCTCCGACTGAAGAGGACGTATCCCGACTTATCCCGACTTATGCAACGCGCCTCCAGAAGTAAATGCTACGGACCCAAATTATACCGGAATCTTGGATCCCATGCTGAGGAAGATCTCCGTCTCCTCCTACGCTCCTCCCGCCAATCGGGCGTGCCCCAACTACACCGATACATCGGTCCCCCCAGTGAGGAAGAACTTCGTCTCCTCCGACGCTGTTCCCGCTGCACCAGACGTACCCTCAATTCATCTTGCTCACACTCTTGTTGTCCTGATGATGATCTCTAACAAATGAGATCGAAACGCCGTCGACTTCTTCCTACAACCAAAACTCCTTCATTTCTTTGAATTAATTGGAGTTTTGTTTATTGTTGTCAATGTGATGTATTTTTAAATGTCACCAACCCCTCACTTCACGCACCTGCACTAATCTGTGTGAGCACCTGAACTACACCCTGTAAACAAGTGATACTCCATTTATGCCATTAATAAATGTGAGATCATTTCAACCTTTGGTCCCTTCATATACTGCGCAGCAAGGACTTATTTATTATTTTTGCTGTTTCTTTCTTTTGACCTATGCGTATTCAAATAATGTTAGCCTAGGCTACCCGAGGACCTAAGTGGCCTCTATAGTACCGTTGTTCTTCTCTACTATATAGATTACCCCTGGTCTGACTATTGGGGTCCCCTTGTTTTTTACAAAATAGACAGACAAGTCGCTAACATGGAGGCCGGAACGGCCTAAATGAATCAACGCTGAGTGTGAAAAGTAAGTCGAAATACAAGGTAGAGGGCCATAAAGTAATCTCTCCAAAGAAAAAGAAATTGTGTTTTTGATGTGGATTTTCCTTTCCACATGAAGGTAAATGCCACACCATTGGACAGATATTCAAAGGCTGAGGGAATGAGAACCATTTTTTATTGGTTTGCAAAGCGAGGGAAAGATCAAGTGTGTTATGTCCAGAAAACAAAATGGAGGCAAGATCAAGTGCGTCACGTTGAGAAAACAAAATGGATGCCAGAAAGTTTCAGACGTGATGCTCTACGTATGCCCACAAGGCCAAGCGGTAACATCAGTTGAGGCAAGTAGAAACTGAACGATGTTGATTGTCATCAAATTCTTCGTCCAAGAGTTTGTCACCATCATTGTCAAGCAACAGTGAGGAAGATGGGTGTGCGATTTCAATGTTGACTGCTGGATGACGTGCACATGTAGGATTAGCTTCTTGCAAGGAAGAATGGCAGTCGAAGCTAGATTGACAAGTGAAAGTACGAAATTAATTTGGACACTCCCAAGATCACACTGAAAGTGAGTGAGTGCTTCATACCTTTTATCATAGACAGTGGTGCATCAATAAATATTATGTCAGAGGAAAAGTGCAATGGAATGTCTCCAGTTCCCCTTTTAACCCCATCAAAAACCAAAGTGTATACTTGGGCTGCTTTGACCACTGCAAAGTCAAGGTTCATTCATAGCAACTGTGAAGCATAAAAAGACGAAAGTGCAAGTGCCAATTCATGTCTTGCCAGGCATGTTATCGAGCGCATGTTTACTCGGTTTCAGTACTGCTGCTGACATGGGGCTGATTTCTGTAAACTACAATATCAATGCCTATCATGAGATAGTGAATCAGTTTCCATTTGTTTCATGGACTAGGAAGACTTAGGACCATGAAAGTGCAACTTCACATAAATGAGGACATTCGTCCTGTTGCTCAACAACATAGTTGAATTGCATTTAATTTACAAGAGGCTGTTGAGAAAAAACTCAAGACACTCTTGCAGCACGACATCATTGAGCGATCCACTGGTACGATGCCATGGGTATCGCACATAGTGGTATTGCCGAAAAAGGAGAGCGAAGAAGCTGTGCGCATCTGCGTGACTATGCCCCAAGCAGATAAGGCGATTGAAAGAAAAAGACATCCAAGTCCACACATTGCTGACATGATACGCAGCTGAATGGAGCCAAAGTATTTTCCTGCCTTGATTTGAACAAAGGATATCACCAGCTCAAACTGGAAGAGAATTGCAGGTACATTACTAACTTTTCGACTCATGTTGGTTTATTTAGATACAAAAGACTAAGTTTCGGAGTGTCATAAGCTGCAGAACTTTTTCAGAATGTCATTCATCGCAAAATACAGCCAGTCACAAATGCTTTCAATTACAGTGATGACATACTAGTTTTTGGGGCCACACGAGAGGAACATGATAAAGCTCTTACGCAAGTGTGTTGTATACTTGCTGATGCAGGTCTAACTTTAAATGCAGAAAAGTGTGAGTTTCATAAAACCAAACTCAAGTTCTTTGGTCATACATTTTCTGAAGGGGGAAAGACTTCAGATCCAAATAAAGTACAGGCCTTGCCAGCCACTTCTCCCCTACAAGATGTAACTATGCTGCAATCCTTCCTTGGTATGGCCAGTTACTATTGAAGGTATATACGTGACTTTGCCACTGTAAGTGCCCCATTGACAGACTTAACAAAACAAAATGTCCTATTTCAATGGTCAAGTGAATGTGAACAAAGCTTCAAGAAAATCAAGCATGCAATTAAGAAAGCAACTAAAATGGCATACTTTGATCCGAAATTGCAGACGGAGGTTGTTGTTGATGCAAGCCCAGTGGGGTTGGGTGCCATCCTTTTCCAGCACTCTGGACATTGCAATGCCCAAAGACACATTGTGGCTTATGCTAGCCAAAGTTTGTCAGCGACAGAACATGCCTATTCACAACCTAAAAAAGAAAGCCTAGCTGTAGTGTGGGCTTGTGAGCATTTCATGTGTTCCTATGTGGAAAGCATTTAACACTTGTCACCGATCACTAAGCATTGCCCAACATTTTTGGCAATCCTAAAGCCAAGATGCCCCCTCTCATTGAGAGGTGGGGGTTGCGACTGCAGGAGCATGATTATACGATTGTGCATCGTCCAGGCAAAGATCAAAACCATGCTGACTACTTCTCCTGTGTGCCCATACAGAGTCATGGCACTACTTCTAATGAATGATGCTTACGTTAACTTCATTGTGAAGTCCACTACCCCTGTTGCCATATCAGTAGAACAAATCATTGCTGCCACGGATACGGACAGGGATGTGATGATACTAAAATATATTATTACACACCAATCATTGCGAAAACATAATCAACCTCTTCATGATGACCTTGAATACCAGAAATTCAAAAAGGCGCAGGAAGAACTTTCAGTTACCTCAGAAGGCATCATCTTACGAGGGTCGAGAATTGTCATACTCGAGCGTCTGAGACAACAAGTTATTGAACTGGCTTATTAGGGACACCGTGGAATTGTTGCTCAAAAACGAGCTCTATGGGACCGAGTGTGGTTCCCTCGTCTTGATGAAAGAGTTGAAAAAGAGTTATAGGTGTGTCATTTGTGAAGCTGTTTGTCATCCAAGACAACCCCACATCCGTTAAGCATGTCTGATTTTCAAAAGCATGCATGGGAAAAGATTGCAATTGATTTCTTTGGACCCCTTGACAATGGACATCATCTACTTGTAATTGTTGATGAATGTTCTCGTTTTCCTCTTGTGGATGATCTGTCGTCAACTACTCATGACAGAGTCATTGAGAGATTGGAAAGTATCTTTGCAACATGGGGTGTTCCTTTGATTTTGAAATCTGACAATGGCCCGTCTTCAATAGTTGAGAATTTAAAGATTTCCTCACTCATCTAAATGTCAAGCATCAGAAAGGCACACCTCTCTGGCCACAGGCAAATGATGTGGTCAAGAGATTTATGAGCATCCTCAAGAAGACTGTTCAGCTCACTGCACTGGAAAAGCTTGAACTCAAATCAGTTCTTCAGTCTACGCTTCGTGCATACAGGTCAACTCTGCATTGTACCACAGGTGAAAGCCCTGTCACCTTTATGTTTGGGATAGCTATAGGCACTAAAATGCCCCAATGGACCCAATGAGAGATCTATTGACATTGATAAACTTCTCACTACTAACTCGTCTCATAAAACATCGAATGAAATTTATGCGAATAGATACAGCTGTGCTTGGAGCACTGTGTTCAACAGAGGAGAGCAAGTTATTGTCAGGAAGAAACGGAAACGCACGTCTGAGGCTCCTTTTGTTGCTGACCCACTGAGGGTTGTCACTAGTAAAGGAGACACAGTGACTGCTCACAGTCCTGGAAAGTCCATTACGGGAGATTCTTCGCATTTCAAGCACCTGCCTCAACCTTCGCCAACTCCAGATATCAGGAGTGAGACCAGTTCACTTGAGAATCCAGAGAGCCCAATTACTGTACCAATGTCTGTCACCAATACCAGCCATGGACACTTCTCTGGTGTCTCCGCAGCCTCACATGACCAAATCTGGGCCATTGATTCAAATCCCAAAATGAGTTATTGAAGAGTTGTAATGTATATATGTATTATTGGTACTTTTTATTTAATAAAGGGGGAGATGTAGTGTCTTATGAGTTAGAGATGACAGGACACTTTTGGTTCCTGACAGACTCTGCAGAACAGTGATGTAAGTGCATGGGTGTGGTGACGGAATTCATGATGTAGAATGTTCAGTTAATGGTTACACGCTGAGGAATAAAGACGTGTAATACCAAGCTCTGTGTGGCATGACCATTTGCATGTAACCGGGCTGGGGCGGACGCTACAAGATCTTTTCAGAAAGGTTAGCGGGATCTGTGCTATCGCAGGGCCTTCTGCCATTGCACATAGGGAAGTGGGACAAAGTCCCTGGCTGTGGTAGATTTCTGCACTGGATTTCTGAAGCTCAGAAGATACATTTCACACTGACCTCTCTGCTAAAATCCTTGCCTATATCCATGTGATCTCTCTGGCCACTTTATCGAGGCGATCTTGCTGCCCCTGATTAAACTAGTAAACTAGGCACTGGCAGGAAAAACCACATATTGAGAGACGAGAAGAACTTAACATATTATCTTTCAGGAAAAACCTAAGAATATTGTCTTTTCCTCGCCATCCACACACTCAATGAATTCTGTGCAAAGTCAGTGCTGCAAACTATTCTCCTCTTTATAAGACTTGCCACAAGGGTTGGCTTGGTGCTTAAACTGTGTCATTTTACAATAGAAAATCTCTCAGCCCTTTTGCACCCTCTAACAGTTTAATTTGCAAGCACAGAGCTGCACTCAATTGGCATTGTGCCTACTTTAGGTGGCTTGGGCAAGTGTGTAATGAGATTTTGCTTCACAGCATATATTTAACCCATTGTGGCATTTGTGAAGCACATTAGGTGGCATCAACATTCAGTAATAATTGTTTTCAGAAACTAAGCCATGGTTGCCATTCCACCTCCCTGACCCCCCCCTCCCACCCCTGTATTAAGTTGATTTGGGTCTAAAGGACTGCCCCACCTTCTGCTGCACTTTCGCATCCAGTGTATCTGCCTTTCATTTAATAAATGGCACTGTCTCCCAAAACTGTGGTACCGCGCAGCTGCATGGTGGCAGCGACCCAAAACACATTGGGTAGGACTCCAGAGGATTGTCAGCGGTTCTCAGATACAGCAGTGACCACAATCATGTAAATGGCTGCTGCTGGACACTGTAAAAATTCCTTTACTTCACTGCCTCCCCACCTTCCTTCGTCCCTCCATAATCTTCATCCTGAAAGTGCTACTACCTACTTGCTCTTGATTTAATATTTTATGTTATAGCTTTGCATAGTGCAGACTGGGACAGGCTAGCAGAGCTTTAAATTATACACGAGGTTTTAATACAGTGAGTAGGTGGTATAAGCATTAAATTACATATATAAGATAAACATTCGAAAATAAACAATGAAAATGAATAAATGATTATTATATAGGGAAAATGGTGACTATAGGAGGTTCAGGGAGAATGCAAAATAAAGATCAGAGTCTCCACATACAGAATAGCACCTGAATGATACAAATATTAGTTCTAAAATTGATTTTTCTGGATCACTCACATTTTGACCACCATTCTCATCTAGTTTGCGCCCATTCACAGCAGGAAGAGTTACTGGAAAAGAGAGGCTCTGAACCATGAGAGGTTTTTTTAAAGCTGGGGGAGGGGTGGTGGAGTTCCAGATTCATGGAGCACTCCATAAGAAGGTTACTTCAAAATTCTTGCTTTCTTGAAGAATGGAGTGTCCAAGGCAGCGAGAGTTAACATAAGAGTAGGAACCGCCTAACAAAACTAATTTGTGAGTTAAGTGCAAGCAAGGTCTTTTGAACCGCACAGACCGACTGGAATAACGTTCTGGCCTCAATGTCTAGCCAGTTTAGAGTCATAACCACAGGATTAATGTGATCTGATCTTCAGGAGGCAAATAGCAGCTGAGCTGCATACCGAGGGCTCCTTTTAAAGGACCCAAATGAGCTCTGGTTAGAGCGGTCACTAGGGAACTGCAGTAGTGGAGCCTTCAAAAGACAACTAACTGCACTACTGATTCAAAAACTTTTATATGGATGAGGTATTTGTTTCCTCGCAAAAATCGAATTTGATTTTGGGCTCTGTTTTCTAAAGCATTAATGTGTGCATGAATGTTTAGGTTTTTTGTTGTAGGTTAATTCCTGTGGTTTGGGGCTGTCGACAATGGATGTCTTACAATTGAGTTAACTCATATGAAATTTGAAATTTGTACAGCGCTCCCATACCCCCAAAGGGGTGTCCAGGCGCTGTACGCATACCGCTGTGGAACCCTTCCTGGCTTTTCCCTGTGAAATGTCCACTCCTGGGCACCCCCAGGGTGAAGCCAGGCATCCCAGCACTGTTGGGGCCGTTGTGGAGATTAAGCAAGCTATTGCCCAGAGTTGCAGAGTGGGACCCATGATTAGAATAGGCACCGAGGCGAGAATTATCAGGTCCGAGGAAATTGAGCCCAAGACCCGCCGAGGCGGGAATTGAACCCTGGTCCCGGGCCAGATCTCTGCATCAGGGTCTGCCGCTCTAACCATTGAGCCACTTATTAAGCCAGGCTTGTACTGGGGTAGTACTATAAGTAGGAGATTTCAGGAGGATCTCAATTTTCTGGGAGTTCATTTTGAGCTGATCGAGTGACATATAGTACAGAAGCTCTCCAATATTCTATTGTTTTCAAAAAGTAAGCTATGTCCTCTGGCAAGTACACAATCACATACATACGAGTGTCAAAGTGAATATATATGAATATACCTGAAATTAGGGGTTTATGCTGTGAAAAGAACACTCAAAGTACCAGAATTCAAAAGGAACCATTGGAATATATTAACTACTCACACCTAACATGGAATTACCTTGAAAGGCTAAAGCTGTCGCATTTCAGGTCCCATCCTGATTTCCGCTCTGTAGCTTAGATTAGAGCTCACAAGTTTTCCAAATTCTTTAATGATTTGCATAATTGGTGGCCTGACAGGACTTGACATCACATGACTTTGGACTACAATGACACCGGAGGATGTGATATTGTTGAAAGGGCTTAAATTGTTAAAATACTACTGATGTCTCACTAAAAGAAACACATTACGAAAAGTGTTACTGAATGGATAACTAACATTAAAGGTCCCAGGCTATACTTATCATTATTGGCCCCAGTCTATGATATGGACATTAGATGTTATGATATGTTAGGTGTATTCGTAAAGCCCATTATCACCTGTGAGGTCATCTTGGCGCTGTGCAGGTGTGTGTTGCTACCACTGTGACTGGGGGGAGCTTTACTCATTTGAACATCCAGGTCTTCATCTTCTTGTGCAATTCAAGAAGAGAGGAAGAGGCTCTAATGTGTAGTGGGTGATCATTCCATGCTCTAGGAGCAACAAAGTAGAAGACTCGACCTCTAGTGCTGCTTTTGTGAATGCGTGGGACGCAAGCTAGAGATAATCCGGCTGAGCAGAGGTGCCTGGAGGGTTGATGGACATGAATGCAGCTCTGAGGTAGGCTGGGTCTGTGTTGTGTAGTACTTTGCATGTGTGGGTGAGGAGTTTGAACGGGCACGCTTGTGTATCAGGAGCCAGTGGAGCTCCCTTACGTGTGGTGTGATGTGGGACCGGCATGGAAGGTTGAGGACAAGTTTGGCTGCTTCGTTCTGGATGGTCTGCAGTCCCTTCATGAGATGGTTGCTGATCCCTGAATAGAGAGCATTTCTATAGCCTAGTCTACTGGTGGTGAGAGCTTGGGTGGAGGTCTCTCTGGTGTTGTTCAGTACCCACTTGTATATCTTTCTCAGCATCTTTAGCATGTTGAAGCAGGATACAGTGACGGCCTTGACCTGGGTAGACGTCAAGCATTTTGTCAATGATGATTCAGACGTTTCTTGCATGAGGGCTGGAGATGGGTCCAAGGTCTCTAGGCCAACATGTGGAGTCCCACAGTGAGGAATCCTCTCCAAAAATCACCATCTCTGTCTTGACGGTGTTCAGCTTGAGACAGTTGGACTCCCTCTATGTGGCCACTTCAGTTATACAGGCAACAAATTTGTTCTTTGCGTTGGGGGATTTGTCAGAGAGGGACAGTACAAGTTGCGTTTCATCTGCTTTGGACAGGATGTTGATGTCGTGGGCATTGATGACGGCAGCCAGTGGGGGCATGCAGATGTTGAAGAGGATGGAACTGAGAGAAGAGCCTTGAGGTATGCTGTAGATGAGTTCCCCTGACTACAGAGGAGTAAGGCAGCAGGTTGAATGAATGAGTTCTATGAGTTAGAAATATGTAGATCCATTGGAGGGCAGTTTGCTGAATGCCAGCCCTGTGCAGTTGTCTGGCCAGGATGGGGTGGGAGACCGTGTCAAGGAGATGCCCATTAGAATGAGGGCTGCAGTTTCTCCTCTGTGTAGGATGAGCCATATGTTGTCTGTCACTGTGATGAGAGCTGTCTTTGTGCTGTAATGGGTCTGAGCCCTGACTGCATGGCATTGAGGAGCTGGTGGTGTTTGGTGTGTTCGGTGAGGTGTTTGTTGATGGCTTTCCCCAGGACCTTGGCTGGCTAGGGTAGGGTAGGAGGGAAAAAAGGTGTTGGTAGTTTGAGAGCTTGATCAGGTCTGCTGAAGGTTTTGTCCGTGGTAATGGTGTTCCATGTGGTCATGGTGCGTTCTTCATATGAGATTAGCAGACTGGCTGCAAGGTGGATGGGGGACAGTTTGAGGGTCAAAGTAGATGTACATGGCTGTGATTCTGTAACTGAAAAAGTCTGAAAGGTAGTTATACAGTTCTTGAGTGGTAGTGATGTTGCTGATGATGGCTGCGTGAGTGGAGAAGTCTTTGATGATGGAGAAAACTTCTTTACTGCTGTTGGAGCTGGTGTCGATGCTGTCTGTTAGGCACTACTGCTCAGTGTTCTGGATTCGTTGGTGGGGGCATCTCAAAGCAGATTTGAAGTTGTCTCTGTCTGTGGCTTTTCGGCTCAGGCTCTGCCTGCATTCCAGTTGCTTGCCATGCCATTTGGTCATCTTGAATTCTTTTGTGTACCCACTGGCCTGAAGTTGTGTTCTTGCTGGTTGGCTTTGCATGAGAGGGGCCAGGGTGTTAGTGCTGGCAGTGATCCAGTTGTTAAAGTTCTTAACGTCTGCAGGTAGGCTGGCTGTGTGCTTGGGGTGGGTTTTGGAGAGGGCAGAAACCTAGTTCTTTTCTGCTATGTTCTCCCAGCAATGACAGATCAACCCTGTAGTGGTAGGTCTTCTGTGGTGTGGGATGTTGGTTTTGAAGCCCACAAGAGCGTGGTTGGTCCAAGAGATGGGTGTTGGTTTGTTGATCATGATGTTTTTGAATCAGGTGAAAAAGGGGGCCAGAATGTGCCCGGTGGAGTGGGTGGAATTGGATATGTGCTGGGTGAGACTAAGATTTCCAAGGCTTTTTGAGGAGGGCAGAGTTGAGGTCCCCGAGATCCCCTAGATAAAAGTTGAGGTCTCCTAGGAGGATGAAGGCTCTGGAGTCAATGACTAGTGGAGCGATGAAGTTCCTGAAGTTGCTGGTGAAGTTGGCGATTGGTCTTGGGGGCTGGGAGACCAGGGAGCTGCAAAGGTTGAAATTGGCAGTGATTTGCAGTTTGGAGGCGAGGTGCTCCATGTAGTTGGTTTTGCTGTCCGAGGAGGTGTTGCAGCAGATGGTGTCCTTGAAGATGATGATGATTTCTCTGCCGGGCTTGTGTTGGCAGTCTTACCGGGCGATCTTCTATCAAGCGACGATCACCATTGCACTGTCTGGAGCTTATGCTGGGATCAGGCATGTTTCTGTGAGGAAGAGTAGGTCTGGGACAGAGTTGTCCAGTTGGTCTGTAATTTCTGTGACGTGTTTGCTGAGCAGGCGGGTGTTGAGGAAAATGCATGAGTGAGGAGTGGGGTGTTTGTTGAGGATGGTTAGAGTGTGCTTGAGCGGGTGGGGTGCTGGAAGTTGTTTGTGTGGTCATGGTAAGTGTTGGAGTACTGAGTGTGGGGATGCAGGTGTGGTTGCAGGTGGAGCTGGTGGAGGCTCCTTCCATGTTGTGCAGTGAAGCGCAGCAACAGTGTAGCAGGTGGCAGCAGGAATTGAGAATGGGGAGGAGTGCAGTGGTGTAGTGGTGGATCAGGATGAATCAGGGTTCCTGGCGCTGGGCATGGCCTAGTCACAGATGGGCTTGCCTTTGGCATACCTTTGGTGCCCGCTGCACATGTCCGCTCACGGTCTGCCATTAAGTAAGTACTGGGAGGAGGGGAAGAGAACATGGGGCAGGTGGGGCAGAAAGGGCACGAGAGGTAGAATGCTCAAAGCAGAAGAGCACGGTAATAGCAAAGTGGTGCTTGGGGGGTGGAGTATGGTAGGGGTCTACAAGGAAGAAAAGAAACAGGAACAGAAGTACACACAAATACAACAAGGGGTGCAGAATGATAACAGGCACAAAAAGCAGAGAAACAAGTGAGACATTTTAAAAAAGGATGCACAAAAGTGGCATGTGATTTAGAGAGAGGCAAAAAGGCACAAATTAGTTTGAAAAGGGACAGAAGGGGCACAAAAAAGGGAGGGAAAAAGAGGCTAAGAGGCTGAAAGGTTCATGGACGAGGTTGAAAGATGCACAGAGAGGGTTGAAAGAGAAGCAAGATGAAAAAGAGGCACAAAAAGAGGTACAGTACAGAGTTTGAAAAGATGCAAAGAGGTGAAAGAGGCACAAGAGTAAAAAGTGGCACTAAGTGAGGCACAAAACAAGTATGAAAATATGCACATGGAGATATGAAAGATACACAAGAGAAATAATAGGCACAAAATCGAGTCCGAAAGATGCACAGAGTGAGATGACAAGCCACAAGAATGAAAGGAGGCACAATCAGAGTAAAGTGAGGAACAGGCGCAAACGTCAGAGTCAAAGAGAGAGAGTGAGAGAGAGATTGAGAGAGTAGGAGGGGCAGACAGGAGCGGAGAGAGGCTGGAGCCTAAGATGAAGAGCCGACCCGAAATGGCCTTGACTGGTTAGAAGACTGGTTGCAGGTAATTCCTACGGGGCTAGGGCTAACCACCTGCTTAATGCATATTGTAACAGTGTATGGGCAGTCTGCAACACTGTTTCCCTCTCACTCTACCTTTCCCAGGTAGCTGGCGCACCCACCATGGCCCTGTAGATTGTCAAGTGCAGCAGGTCTTTCTGGGGCTACAGGAGGATATTGGACCAGATCATAGATCAGGCAGACAATGAGGCACAATCACAGAAGAGATAAGCTGTGCACCCATAACCTTGGACCTCAAATGAATTGCATTTATACTTGGCTGTCTTAGCAGAAGCAATTTATGAGGTCATGTCAGTCCAGTATTGAGGCTAATGTACCCAGGTGTCTAGCGGATGGAGGCCACTGCCACCCAGTCAACAGTCACACGGTATCTGTTTGAACCCGGCCTGTGCCACACCGTGATCTAGCTTAGGCTGTTAGTTGTGCCAGGGCACCAAAGTCACCCAGCTCGGCTGCTTTCCTATTGGGATATCTGTTCCCTTCTTCAAGACCATTCTGAGTTTATGGTTCCGGGCTGACAGGCTGTACAGAACATGTGTGTTTCAGCTGCTTAGTTGAATAAGTCACTGCCATGAGAGAAGGTCCAAGAGTGAGGGCCTAGCCCCCGTACACAACAAAATCTCTGACTACATGATACATTACCAACTATGTCTTAACTATGACACCTGCATCTCTACGACGGGCCCAAGCACTAGCTGTCAGCCGGGGAAGAAATTACGCCAGAGGAACTGCTAGTGCGAGCACACCAAGATCCAACATGCAGTGACAGATAACTGGATGACAATCTCAAGTGCTTGCGTTAATGTGAAAGAAATCACCAAATGTGTTAGTCTAACCCAAGATGCGCGGCATTTGGCAATGCTGGAATATCACTCAGGGGATGATAGTATGATTTGCAATATTGTGGACTGTAATTCTGAAGTTGTTACTTTAACAGTTAAACAATGGACATTTTTGCCTGCATTTGTTGAGAGGTTGGCTGCAGGGACTGGGTACACAAACCAGCCCTGGCAATTCATGTGGACTGGCATAGGGGATGGGGAGGGCTAGTAAGAAGCACTGCTGCTGCTTTTGTTACACTGGACGGATAGTCCAGCACTGCTGCAAAATCGGCCCCCAGTAACAAAAACAGCCACACCACCCAAAAACCGGCCCTCGTCCTTCCAGCCCACCGGGAAAACGCCCGGTGCCCACTACGGCCAGTCCAGCCCTGGTTGGGTGGGAATATGATTTTGAAGGAATTGAAGCATTCTATGGCTATTTTGGAAGAGGATAGTGGAGTGGACCTTTTTTTAAAACGTATTTTCCTCACTCTGTTAAATCTCCTAGGGCTTCACAGCTAAGTGAGGGATGCATATTTCTCAATTTGGTGGGAGAGGATACTACGATAAAAAAATAAAATATATTAGCAGTTTCAATATAAACCCAAGCCGAAGCACAAGTCAACATTTCAAGGGTACAAATGAATAAAAATAAATAAACGTCCATTAGGCTGAGCAAGTGTTAAAAATTACATTTTGACCTTTTTCCATTACTAGTCCATAAACATGGTATGTCTGTCAGTTGGGACATTTTTCTCTTTTCAATATGGCGCCCATGCAGTCTCTCAGCTGAATGGAAGTTTGTGGGCTAATCTCTGGCGTCACTGGCCTGGGTGGCCCTTGCAGAAGTCCTTCTTCTCTCTGCATATACCCTTCTCTCTGGCTTTGCCCCTTTAATCTCCCGTTTGTACCAAATTTACTCTGCTGCCATTTCCTGTACCCCTTTCTCTCTGCACATCTTTCTCTCTGCACACTCCCTTCTGCATTTGTCCCTCCTACCTCTATTGTGAGTTTTGTATAGGAGGGAAGCATGAAGTGCGTGTGTTTCCTGCCTGGCTTCTGCTGGTTTTATGCCCATTCCCTGCAAGGAACCCATACTGCAGCTGCCTGAGCTGTGCCTGTCCTGTGTGAAGTAACCTGGCTGACTGTGATGTAATTTACTTCCAGTAGAGATACCTGGCACTGCTGTTAACCATGCTGCTCCTGGTGTGAGAAGGACCATTGCCGCTGTTGCAGGTTGTACAGTGTCCTTTCTGTCTGTAATAGAGGTTTGTGCCCTTTATTGTTCATTTTGAAGGAAGTATGCACCGCTGCGGACTCCTTCCTGTACGTTGTCTGGATGGTTAGTGACACTTTGGAAAACATTTCCACGACACAGACACCGATAAGTTATGCGTGAGAAATGTGATTTGCAATGTGTGACAGTGAGCACTTTCATACCCAACTAAACAGCATGTAAGTTACATGTAATATTATAGCCTTATAGCCCGCCGTAGCGGGCTATACCGGCTATTAAAGGCCCGCTCCAGCGTTAAAGGCCCGAGCCGAAGGCGAGGGCCTTTAACAAGGGAGCGGGCTTTAATAGCCACTATTGCCCTGCTACGGAGGGCTATAAGGCTATTAGAGCATTGGCCCATAGTAGACAACACCTTTCACATAAAATCAAAACAATACAGTTGCAGCTCGGTCTGAACATGGTGCGTGCACGCAGTAAAATAAATAAACCTACCTTTGTTTCTGGCGGACGATGGTGGCTGCTGTTATGTTAAATACCGCACTCCGACCCCACTGCCTGAAGGTACGGCAGAGGACACATTTAATATTGTCTGCAATTGCTTTCCGATCGTCTCTTGACCTAATTAGGATGACGATGACAGGGCATTCATAAAATCAAAGTCAAGAATGCCAGGCTGTTATAGGGATTCTGCACACACAGAGCTATGCACAGGATAATAGGACCTCGGAATATAGTGGTGAGCCTACCATAAGCCGTAGCACCTAAAAACCCAACCCAACTAGCCTTAGCGTCCCATTAGCAACAATGTACCAATGATTAGACAACCCAGAACACGGTATCTCTCTCTCTCTCTCTCTCTCTCTCTCTCTCAGGACTCGCAGTAGCAAGAACACCCTTTCGTCACTCACTCATACTTGTCCACAACAGGCGTAAGAAGAGACACAGTATAGGTTAAAATGTTTATTTCAACATACGTGCTCTAAGATGCAGTACACGTGTCAGTACTATCAGCATAATGCATAAGAATAATATAATCAGCATAGTTACAACTCCATAGAATACAAACGGGGAAAGCATTTCATAAAGCAGTGGCTATATGGCTAAATGACCTTACCACCCTCCCCGTGCTAGAAGCTAGTTTATTATACACATAGAAGACCTCTGGGCTTTGACTAGCGAACCCCCATACCTCAGTCTCTAGATGCAAAGACTACATCAGCAGACTATCACAGCTCTTCTCCCTGGAAAGGATTTTCTCCAAGTCCCTCTTAAGCGGGAAAACCGCAATATTAAAAGCACACCAATTTCTCCATGGCAGCTGTACATAGTGTTATGTCTAGGTGAGAGGGACTGGCCATATCAGCAAGAACTAGGGACGTTGTTTTTCGACCTTGTAACTGTTGTTCAGACTGAGCCCAAAGGGAACAGGAGAAAAGGTGAGAGACAGAAAATGCAGACAGTTGTAAAATAACTTGGCAGGAGCAGAGGGCGACAGAACAACGGCTAAGAGTAACGTGCGCAAAAGTCATCATGGCAGCCAGGCCCATGCCAACGTATCCAGGCAGGCCAGGAGGCCACAAACCACAAGACACCCTCCCTGGACAGTCCATCGGCCAAGACTAGGGACGAAGACAGAGTTCAAAACACCTGAGCAGAACAGAGGCGTCCACAGCGGAAGCAGTCCCAACGAAGGACAATGGACGGGAAAAGGGAGTAAATAAGACAGTCAGCGAGGCAGTTCACCGACAGTGAATGCCATATCAATCCAAAAACGTGGAAGTGCAGAAAAACGCTATACCGTCCAAGAGGACATCATTGGAATCGTCAGAAAACATAGACGCCATCCAGTCCAACAGATCAAAGCTGCAGGAATGCTCCTCAGAGGACGGAGCATCCAAAAGCAATGCGGGGCAGCTTGCGTGATACTCAATATAGCTTTGTTGTAGGAGATTCTGAGCAGCCGCCCAGATATCCCATTGCGCTAAAATCCCCAGTGCAGCCGCACGCGTCATGCAGCCCGCAACGGAACAGTCCCGTTCATGGGCCTCTAAGGGACCCATGAACCGAACAAAATCCGGAACAGACAACGACGTATTGGAGAGGCAATAATCCATGGTCCAGGTGAAAGGACAGCGGATGCAAGACATCACAGGTTGCACGCAAGTGAAACACGCAAAGCGAAAAGAAAGGGTATAGGACACACTCAGTGTCGCCAACGGCAGAACTCCGAAGCCAGACAGAAGGCGCTCACGGAGCAGCTGGAGGCGTCCGGGGTTGAGAAGGGCCCATTGGGGAGCAGCCATTGCGGAGGAAGCAGACCAACAGCAGTACACCAGCCGCCAAGGCAAGGATTAATGGAAAGCCACCAAAGACGCTGGAAAAAATCGAATGAATAAATGCCGCTATCGCACCAAAAATAGTTTGGAAAGTGTACACAAGGCCGGACCCCACCACCTTAAAAAAGTGCACCAGACCTACAGTGTTAGATGCATTAAAAATACGGTGAATCAATTCACCGAAATGTTGTGGGAGGTTAGTGTTCAAAAGGGCCTGTATTTCACTGTGGGTACTTGCCACCTGGAGAATGAATGTCTCCCGGGCGGATGTGAGCATAACCTCCTCGTTCAATAATAGCGCCTTTATTCTGCTCAGTTTATTGAAATCCGCCTTCATAGTAGGAATGGAAGGCCAAATAGAATTATCTATGATGTCGTGAGGGGAGGAAAAAGCACATTCTTGCAGCAGACAACCCTGTGCGAAACTGTAACAATATAGGGTATGCCGGCCTGCATGCCACAGCAGTTTTCGTTATTCAAAAGCAAATAGCTACCATTTGTAAGCAAAGTAAAGGTAGGAGAAATAGCAGGAGCAGGAATGCCCTTTAACACACAAGCAAGATTTGGAGCAGAAACATTACAAGCTCCGTGCAATTTAATATGTTTACAAACAAGGGAATGACCCACAGTTGAATCGCATGACTCCCCCGTGAGAAAAACTTCCTTGCTGTCTCTAAGGCATTTATACACGAAAGGGAGGGACCAAAGTTCATGCAGGAAGGCACTACCCAAAGGCTGAAAACGGCCCACAGGATAATGTTTCATGCATGAACTAAATTCAAACAAGGCAAAGCGATAACCCCATGAACTAGCCACACAGCAGAATCCAATTCCCCCACAGAGAATGGTAAGGGCTCCACTTTCTCGATATGTAACAGAGTGTAAGCTGCATCTTTCATGGACATGAACAGCTGTTTGTCAGTTAAATTAAAATGCAGAAATAAGGCAGTGGTGTTCAAAAAATGCCTAGGAACCTTACCCAACTTAAGTGTTTGCAAAGTCCACGCAAACTGCATAACTGAACGTAACTGATTTTGACCATGGTACAACACAGAAACATCATCTTGTACAATATCAACAACAGATGACAGAATATTCTCTAACGTGTAAATGCGGGAAGACAGGGTATTAATACTATTGTCAACAACAGCAAGCACCTTTTCCATATTTGCTTGGTCTATCTCCCGTAGACGGGAAGCCGCTTCCATTTGCGACAGCTTCCAGAGCTCATTATAAGCTTCATAAATGAATCTCTTCGGTCGTGGACCACGAGGTCCCAATATAAAGTCGGACAGATCAATGTTGCCTGTTAGGAGGGATAAATGTTGTTTAACAGATTCCAGGGAAGAATGCTGCAACCACTGTTTACATAATTTACCTACAGAATATGTTGTGACAGTACGGGAGTCTGAAAACCGAGGATCTGGCCTATCTTGTATGTAGCCAGGGACTGAGTCTTGAAAACGCAGTTGGCACCCATTAGATGAAATGGGCCAGGCCAACCAGGGTGACTGAACAAGCGTAGAAACATTAAACGAATTGTTCTGCAACAAAGCCTGCAAAGTCGCAAGGGACATATTAAGGTGCACGCTAGTGTTTGTAGTGGAAGACAGGGATGGAATGGAAGGTGCATTTAATTGTTTGGTAGTAGCCAAGCCCCAACATGTAGTCTGATAGATGGAAGCATTCAGAAACACAATTTGGGTCGGGATAAGGCAAGCACGATGCAACGCCTCGGTGCCTTGCACTTGCCATGGTTTTGAGCCCCAGATTGATTTCAAATCTACAGTGTTCTTCCAGTACTCATAACCACCCACAGCTAAGGCACTCAAAAAGGAACCCAAATATAGCAATTTGGTGTGGGTCAACTTGATTTTCTGAGTGGATGGGGCATTTAATTAAAAAAATAAGAACCAGGGTTCGATCTATTAAAATCAGTGAAATATGTAAATTTATTTCTAAGAGTCTGGGAACTACCCGGTAAAGGGTTTGGACAATGTTCCCATTGGGTGTAGGCGAAAGAACCACGTAGTGCACTTTGTTTATGGACAAAATGGTTGCCCCAATGCTGGTAGCAATACAAATCGGCATAATTCGCAGAATTCATATACAAATCCTCAGAATTAAAGGAAGCATAATATTTTAAATCAGCAAACAATGCTTCAACGGCATGCACATCCCAATCGTCAGAATGAATATTACTTTTTACTATATCACCCATCGAAACTCGAAGGACATTGGGTACATTAATAATTTCTGTTGGTCCATGAATTTGAAATTTTACTGCATCCCATACGATGCCATCAGCAACTGGAAAAGCTGAAATGTTCACAAATGTGTGGTCACGCTTCATGATGTGAGATGAGGAATGTGGAGCCAAAGTTCCCGCAACACTATTCACAGCAGAGCGTTCCGGTAGATAGTGGCCATTGATGAGTAGAAAAAGCACTGTGACAAAGCCAATGGACATAAACAAAAAAATGAGGAACAGCACCAACCAGATGTATGTCCAGGGGGGAATCAAAAAATTGTCTCTGAACCAGGATACAAAAATACTGAACTTGGACGGGACAATTGATGAGGCAGAATCCGAGTCAAAGGAATAACGAGTCGGGCTCAGTGGCGTTGTTGGTAGGTGTGCCACCGATTCGGTATCGGGATAGGTATACTCGTTCTCGTCGATGCAGGGGGAGACAGGGGGTTCGAGTATACTTTCAGGCAAATCAACCATCTCAATTGTAACATCAGTGACCGTTCGGGCAGGAGGGCCACGAACATGAGTCCAGTATATGGCAGGACAAGAGACCGCTGGTGTAACACTATTCAGGATTGGCCAGATGTTGTAGCTTGACATTTTCCACTGAGATGTATCTGTTCTCCTTGCGACCAGGAAGCGGTGGTAAGATGACTGTACGTGTTCCCTTCAAGCCCAGGACTGGAACCGGTGCACGATAAGAGGGGCCGAATTCTTTCTTGTTCTCCACCTTATCTCGAACCAGATCTCCAATCTTAGCCAGCCGGCAACCGGAATCTGCAGAGCAGGGTCTGTGGCTGAAGGTAAATGTGCGATTGCAAGTTTGTCTCGGGCTTCTTGTAAGTCCTGTAACATAGTAGAATGGTTATCTACATCAAACTTGGCGGATTGCGCCGCCATGTCTAGACCATCAAGGTCAGGCACAAACATTCGTATGCCAAAAAGCATTTCGTATGGGGTCCGCCCACCCAGAGGTCTTCTAGGGAGATTATTAAGTGCACGTTGTACCGTATACAAGTGGGCCAGCCAGTTCCTGCCAGTACCTAAGACTCTAGCTGACAAGGATTGCTTTAAGTCACGGTTCATTCGTTCAACGATCGAGTTGCCCTCAGGCCGATACGGAGATGAAAATTTCACCCGCACCCCCAGTGAACCCATTGCGTCCTTGTAAGCCTTAGAGGCAAACGCTGGACCTTGGTCAGAATGGAAGGTGCCACAAGCGAAAATTCCCACAAAGACACGCAAATCCCTGATGACATTTCGAGCGTCAGCACTCCGTTGTGGCCAGACCCAGATGAAACGTGTGCACGAGTCCACTGCCACTAAGATATATTTATAGGCAGTGTCTGAAGAAAATGGACCGCAGTGATCCAGGTAAACACACCCAAAGGGTCTGTTAGAAATGCAGAGCGGGGTCTGTGGTGGTCGTGTAACCGTGGAAGGCTTAATCTGCTGACAAACATCACAAGAAAGCACATATGTACGGGTGTCTTTATATAAACCACGCCACCAGTAACGCTGTTGCAAGATGGAAACGGTCGCAGACACTCCAGCATGAGCCGAAGCCATGCCTTCGTGTGCTGCCGTTATCAAGGAAGGTCTGCGGTCCGCGTTGGGGATCAGCCGATCACCAACGTCGGGTATTGTTACATAAGGAGCCTGTTCGGGACCTAACTGGTAAGAATATTTGGAAGGAAAACCCCTAGGGTATTTAGCACCTTCCTTTGTTGCAGCAATAGCCGCCAAAATATCAGTATAAATTTTAGACATGGATCTAGTAACTGCTGCTACTGAACACGTGACTACTGCTGATCTGGCAGCTTCGTCTGCCAGACCGTTACCAACAGCGTGTGCGCCCACCCGCTGATGGCCTAGGGTGTGAACCACCTGTGTGAGTGGCAGATGTTGTCTCAATTCTTCCACCCGAACCCAAAGCATTTTATGCTTGATTGTGCTACCTTTAGCGTCTCTATAGTCGTTTTGCGACCAAAAGAACAGATTGTCATTGTATGATTGAACACAGTAATAAGAATCGCATACAATAAGAGTGGTCACCTCCGGATTAACGAACTCCAGTGCAAGCACCAATGCGCGCAGCTCGGCCAATTGTGCAGTACTGTCCCCGAGTGCCTGAGTGTGCACTACAGTGGATTTGAACTTTCCGTTCACGAAGCTACCTGCAACAATAGCACATGCGGCAGAATAAGCATGCTTGGACCCCGTGGCCGGTTGTGCCGAACCATCGGTGTAGATCACACAGTCGTAATCCTCAAGCGGGAGCAATGACAGAGGAGGAGGATGAACAAATTCATACTGTAAAAACTCCTGAGTCTGCAGAGATGAATCAAAAATGAAAGTGACATCAGGAGACGTCAAAGATGTTGCCCATTGAATCCAACGGGGTGCAAAGCTTTGGAGTTCGGTACACTTGCCTTAGTCACTGCCTCTAGGGCAGGATAGGGTTGTGAGAAGTTGGCCTGGTATATGCTGTCCACTAATTATAGTGGGCACCTTGCACCAGTCCAAACAACCCCTTATTGGAGATAGGTTAAAGACAACCTTATTGAAAGCTATCCTAGTGGTAGCTATGGAGAGCAGTCTTCAGGCTAAGTCTTGAAGGAATGTAAAGCAGCTTGTTTTACCAGTCTATAATCTCTTGAGTGATCAAATGAAAGAGCACCACACCAGGTATATATTCAAAATATATGTATTTATTGCTAAACACACCCCTCTAGTCTCTTTATGAGGCTAGAGTTTGAAGTACATAAGTTATAAGTTATTAAATCACAGTAATAGCACAAATACACGTTTGGGCCCTAGGGGCGTACCAAACCATATACCAATAAAGTGGTATGCGAACCACGACTGAACTAGACACTAGGCCTAGAGCCTCTAGAAGTGCTTGGATCACAAGGAACCACCCAAGGTAGTGACACAGGGGACCCACGGGAGACGCGTGCAGTGTAAATACACAACCGCGATACGCCGTTAACTTCTATGGAGAAAGTCGGGATCGGGAAAATAGAGAAAAGGGACACTTAAAAGAGGACTAGGACAAAACCCTTTGAGATCTAGGACTTTGAAGAGTCTCTACCCACGGGAGCACCGGAGTACTCGTGTTACCTCACCCAGGGAAGCCGGGTGCATAGGTGCCTTTCGGGGTCGGGTTTCGTCGTCGATTCGAATTGCGATCTGCTGCAAAGTGCTGCTGGCGGCCAAGAGAAAAGTGTCCGGGTGGATCCAAGAGTGGATCAGAGTTCTGAAGAACCTGAAAGCAGAGGGGACAGAGTCTGGGTCACTAGCCAGTGACCAGGAAGGCGATGGACAGATGCCCACCGATGTCGAGTGCTTCAGGTGCGTTGATGGTCGTCTTGACTCTTCAGCCACGAGGTCCAGGAGGCGTTGTCGGCAACCCGGAGCAGGATTCGGGCTGGTACACGATGTCTGTCGAGTGCTGAGGTGTCGGCGACCGGATTGGACCCAACAAGCCTTGGCAACGGCAAGTCTCGGTGAAGATGTAGATCGTCGATGGTGCAGACCAGCAAGGTCTGTGGAACTCACCCAGCGAGGGTAAGTGAGGGCAGGCCTGGAGCAACCAGGATGCCAAGTAAGAAAAGATTGGCCTTCGTTAAGGGCTACTAGCCAACGGGCTAGCGACCGCGAAGGAGCCTCGTGACGCCGCACGTGGATCTGGCTTACAGGACACTCGTGGAGTGGGGGCCAGTGATCTTCGGTGCAGTTGGTGCTGGAGGCTAGGGCTACTCGGAGCCCAAAGCACGACTTCTTGGGAGACCCAGAAGAGGATGCACTTGCAAATGTGCTCGGTGTCCAGGGGTCACGGTCTCAAGTCACCCACGATAGCCACGGGCCTCAGCTTTGCTGGGGACTCAGGGTAGCCTCGGGAAGTCTGAGAATCCACCTCTGGTGATGCGATGACTTCAGCGTCCGACAGGAGCTTCAGAAATACGAACCGGACAGATGCTTCTTTGGTGCCTGCCAAGCAGGGGAGTCACTCCTTGACCCCAAGGGAGATTCTTCAGTCCTCTAATCTTGTCGTAGAGCGTCGAAGGTCCAGGATTCAGTTTCAGAGTTTCGTCCAGGTATAATCTAAAGTCCTAAGGACTGGGTTCCTACCTTTATTCTAAAGATAGGGGTTGGACTACTCTGTGGCCCCACCTATGGGTGGGTCAGGGCAGAGGGGTGGCTACACCCCTTTCCCTTTGTCCAGTTCGCGCCAAAGCAGGGGCTGCAAGCCCCTGATCCAGTTTGAACTGGGGTATGCACAGGGACACCAGTGCAGGACTTCAAAGCACCAGAAAGTGCTCCCGCCCAGCCCTAATACACATTATCCTGTCTGGGGAGGTGGTCACACCTCCCTGGGACAGGAAACCTATTGTCCAGGCCTCCCCTGCCGGAGTTTCATCCAGCAGCAGGAGGCCAGACTTGTGTCTGTGGCAGTAGCATCCATTTTGTGATGCCAGGCTTTAGAAAGAAGTTACCGGCCAGGCCAGAGTTAACATGTCTCTCCCTCTAGAAGGGTGGAATGCTACCCCCGCCGCCAGAATTGGCGGGGGGGTAGTATTCCAAGATGTTTGACACCAAACACGACATGTTTCGGTGCAGCCATTCCAAAGTTAGCATTTAACGCGAGGTTATAATGCGCTTAAGAGTATATGGTCAGGCTGCACTACAAACAGCATCAGAGAAGGGTCTCCGACCGCTGCAGAGGGGCCCTGCTCATGCAGGGCACCCTCTCACATAGGAACCACGCACTCTGCCTTCAGGATTGATAAGGCCTGCCATAGGAGTGACTTATAGGTTTATATGTGTGTATGCGTTTAGTGATATAGGTAACCTATATCACAGTAAGAGGTGCATGCACCACCTTACCCAGGCTGCAGTAGCAGACCTGTGGTGTCAGTTTGGATGGCCTTCCAGGGGTGGCATAATACATGCTGCAGCCCCTGGCAGGCCTCTGAGGTACCTATGCCCTTGGTACATAGTATACCATATACTAGGGACTTATAAGGGCACTCCAGATTCCAATCAGTGATGTGCCTAAGGCACATGGAAACCATTTTACAGAGAAAGCAGATAGACTGGGTCCCTGAATAGCAGGATCCCAGTCCAACTAAGTCATAAACCAGCAAAACACCATAAAAAAGTGGGGGCAACCATATAGTCAGATTCCACCTTCCTACATAACCCCCCAAACGAAAGGAGATAAGGCTAACCTTGGCCAGTTGAGCCTTCATTGACTAAGTGGTCATATAAGGAAGCACCTGCACTAGCATGGTTGCCCCCTGTCTTATGGCCCACTAAGCAATCCCTCACCCTAAGGGTATGAGAGGGTCTCCACCATGGGGAATCACTACTTGTGGTGTGCTTAGGTAAAGTACAAGGCTGGTGAGGTGTCTGAGTAGGGAAGTGAGGCCCAGGGAATGTTGGCCTCAGCTTCCTCAGATCACTGGTCACCATGTATGCCTGTCTTTCCATGACTGAGTTGCACTTTGCTCTAAGGGTCAACCTTTGGCTGCCTACAGCTGGGGGTTGGGTCCCTTTGGTTGGACTACTGGAGGGACATGGCAGGTTTGGAACCTTCTGGTCCCAGGTTTGCCCTTGCCTACCAGAGTCCTTCTGGGGAGGTCCCTACATAAAGGTATGGGGGATCCCTCAGTGTGTAGAGGAATTTTCACCTGGCTAGGGCTACTAGACTGGGTGCCCCTAATCTGCTGATGGGGGCTTCCTCTGGGCAGGGGGCCCTGGGGGTCCACTGACCTACCTGACCTCTGCAGCCCTGGGCTGACTGAGGCAGGGTAGAGAGGGGCAGGTTACCTGCTCCAGACTGGGTACCACCTTGGAAGGGTCCTCTGCCATCAGGGGGGTGGTCAGGCCAGGCCTGACTACCTCTGGGGCAGTTCCTTCACTAGGGGTAGGGTCAGTTCCCTGAGGAGGCTGACCCTTACCTACTGTCTGGGGGAAGAAGACTTTTCTTCAACCCTGGTGCTCTCTTTTGGGGGAGAGTGGGCCATTCTTTCAGGCTCCATCTCTCCAAATTCTTGGGCTGGGGCTGTGGCCATCACAGCCCCACTAACCTTTACAGGGACGCCCAACATCCTAAGATGGGTTTGGTGTTCAACTTCAGCCCAAGCTGAAATTTCCAAATCATTGCCCATCAGGCAGTCTACAGGTAAGGTGGGGGACACTGCCACTCTCTTTGGGCCTGTGACCCCCTCCCAGCTGAGATTGACTATGGCCATGGGGTGATCTGTTCTGACACCATCAATGTTGGTCACCTGGTACTTAAACTCAGGTAAAAACTGGTGAGGGGGACTAGTTTCCCTGCCACCATGGTGACACTAGCCCCTGTGTCCCTAAATGCCACAGCTTTCTGACCATTAATTATTGGCTCCAATCTGTACCTGCCCAACGCTGTGGGACCCATGGTAAAGGTGGCAAATCCTATACCACCATCAGAGTCAGAGGAGTCTGTTGAGGGGTCCCTGTCTAAACTAGGGCTCCCCTCTGTTCCTCTTGCAAAAGCACCCAACTTTTTGGGTGCACTACTCCCAACTGGAGGATTACTACTGGTAGTACCAGGAGGGGTGGTAGTAGTTGTGGGAGGAACATTTTCTTTATTGCCAATCCTGGGGCAACTGGGATCAGTTTTCCAGTGCCCAGGCTTTTTACAGACATGGCAATAGGGTTTCTTTTCAGGAGAGGAAGGAGTTTGGGACCCACCCCCAGAAGAGGAATTTTGGGGCCCTGTAGGGGACTTATCCTTAGATTTATCCCCACCTTTCTCTTGGGACTTAGTAGAATCTTTCTTCTGGTCACCACCCTGATTTCTAGTTTTTACTCTGGTTCTGACCCATTTGTCTGCCTTCTTTCCCAATTCTTGGGGAGAGGTCAGATCAGAGTCCACCAGATACTGGTGCAAAAGCTGGTTTTGACAATTATTAAGGATCTGCTCCCTCATAATCAAATTGTACAATCCTAAAAAGTCATGCACTTTGTTGCCATGTATCCAACCTTCCAGAGCCTTTGTAGCACAATCTACAAAATCAACCCAGTCTTGAGTCTGAGCTTTTGGGTGTCTCTGAAATTCAACCTATACTGTTCAGTGGTTAGGCCAAACCCATCTATCAGAGCACTCTTCAAGACTGTGTAATTGTCAGCATCCTCTTCTCTTACAGTGAGGAGCTTGTCTCTACCTTTGTCTGCAAAGGAGAGCCACAAGATTGCTGCCCACTGCCTCTGGGGGACCTTCTGAACTTTACAGGCCCTCTCCAGTGCAGTTATCCATTTGTGGATGTCATCCCCACTCTGGTAGGGAGGGACAATCTTGTTTAGGTTTCTATGGTCATAAGACCTTTCCCTATCTCTAGGGATATTGCTGCCACCATGGGACTCTAGTCCGAACTTTCTTCTCTCTCTAAGGAGATCTAGGGATTCCCTATCTAAAGCCAATTGCTTTTTTCTGATTTCCAGCTGAGTTTCCTCATACTGGACCAGTCTGTCTCTTCTCTCATGAGAGGATTCCCTCCTGTGAGAGGAGATAGAGCTCCCTATGGAGGTGCCAGAGTGGTTAGACTCCTGAGAAGGAGATCTAGACTTTCTGGGCACACTCTTAATCCTTCCTGGGGGACAAAGTGGGGATCATTCTGATCATCCTCATCATCGTCCACAGGAGGGATTGGGTTATCCAGGTCAGGGTCATTGTCACCCTCCTGGCCAGTCTCAGAGGGGGGGCTGGGGGTATTGGTACCCCTGGCCTCCTCCTCTTCCTCTGCCCCACCCTCAGCTCCTACCCCTTCAGTCCCCAAGGGCTTACTAAGGTCATAAGCCACCAACAACTCCTTGAGGTGTTGGGTGGTGGGGCTTTGGCCTGTCCTTATTTTTCTCAAGTTGCATAAAGCTCTCAATTCCAAGAATGGGAGTGTATCATACTTGGAGGGTGGAAGCTCAATGGCTTCCTGCAAGGATTCTTTAGATCCTACCCTTAAAGACATTACTAGTGTGGTGTGGTGTATGCACTACCTACTCTAGTGTGGCCTACTAAACTCTCTTGAGTTGTAGAAAGGGTTGTGCTATCCCTTAACACACAACTCTAAGTTCAGTAGAACTTACTGTATTCTAAGCTTAAATTATATGTACCTTAGGTACCTTTAGTGGTTTTCAGTTGATCAATTCAATTGAGATTATCTGGTAAAACAATAGCAAGCTGGAATCCCACACGCTGCACACCAATGTGAGAAGTTGGCCTGGTATATGCTGTCCACTAATTATAGTGGGCACCTTGCACCAGTCCAAACAACCCCTTATTGGAGATAGGTTAAAGACAACCTTATTGAAAGCTATCCTAGTGGTAGCTATGGAGAGCAGCCTTCAGGCTAAGTCTTGAAGGAATGTAAAGCAGCTTGTTTTACCAGTCTATAATCTCTTGAGTGATCAAATGAAAGAGCACCACACCAGGTATATATTCAAAATATATGTATTTATTGCTAAACACACCCCTCTAGTCTCTTTATGAGGCTAGAGTTCGAAATACATAAGTTATAAGTTATTAAATCACAGTAATAGCACAAATACACGTTTGGGCCCTAGGGGCGTACCAAACCATATACCAATAAAGTGGTATGCGAACCACGACTGAACTAGACACTAGGCCTAGAGCCTCTAGAAGTGCTTGGACCACAAGGAACCACCCAAGGTAGTGACACAGGGGATCCACGGGAGACGCGTGCAGTGTAAATACACAACCGCGATACGCCGTTAACTTCTATGGAGAAAGTCGGGATCGGGAAAATAGAGAAAAGGGACACTTAAAAGAGGACTAGGACAAAACCCTTTGAGATCTAGGACTTTGAAGAGTCTCTACCCACGGGAGCACCGGAGTACTCGTGTTACCTCACCCAGGGAAGCCGGGTGCATAGGTGCCTTTCGGGGTCGGGTTTCGTCGTCGATTCGAATGGCGATCTGCTGCAAAGTGCTGCTGGCGGCCAAGAGAAAAGTGTCCAGGTGGATCCAAGAGTGGATCGGAGTTCTGAAGAACCTGAAAGCAGAGGGGACAGAGTCTGGGTCACTAGCCAGTGACCAGGAAGGCGATGGACAGATGCCCACCGATGTCGAGTGCTTCAGGTGCGTTGACGGTCGTCTTGACTCTTCAGCCACGAGGTCCAGGAGGCATTGTCGGCGACCCGGAGCAGGATTCGGGCTGGTACACGATGTCTGTCGAGTGCTGAGGTGTCGGCGACCGGATTGGACCCAACAAGCCTTGGCAACGGCAAGTCTCGGTGAAGATGTAGATCGTCGATCGTGCAGACCAGCAAGTTCTGTGGAACTCACCCAGCGAGGGTAAGTGAGGGCAGGCCTGGAGCAACCAGGATGCCAAGTAAGAAAAGATTGGCCTTCGTTAAGGGCTACTAGCCAACGGGCTAGCGACCGCGAAGGAGCCTCGTGACGCCGCACGTGGATCTGGCTTACAGGACACTCGTGGAGTGAGGGCAAGTGATCTTCGGTGCAGTTGGTGCTGGAGGCTAGGGCTACTCGGAGCCCAAAGCACGACTTCTTGGGAGACCCAGAAGAGGATGCACTTGCAAATGTGCTCGGTGTCCAGGGGTCACGGTCTCAAGTCACCCACGATAGCCACGGGCCTCAGCTTTGCTGGGGACTCAGGGTAGCCTCGGGGAAGTCTGAGAATCCACCTCTGGTGATGCGATAACTTCGGCGTCCGACGGGAGCTTCAGAAATGCGAACCGGACAGATGCTTCTTTGGTGCCTGCCAAGCAGGGAGTCACTCCTTGACCCCAAGGGAGATTCTTCAGTCCTCTAATCTTGTCGTAGAGCGTCGAAGGTCCAGGATTCAGTTTCAGAGTTTCGTCCAGGTATAATCTAAAGTCCTAAGGACTGGGTTCCTACCTTTATTCTAAAGATAGGGGTTGGACTACTCTGTGGCCCCACCTATGGGTGGGTCAGGGCAGAGGGGTGGCAACACCCCTTTCCCTTTGTCCAGTTCGCGCCAAAGCAGGGGATGCAAGCCCCTGATCCGGTTTGAACTGGGGTATGCACAGGGACACCAAGTGTGCCCCCAGTGCAGGACTTCAAAGCACCAGAAAGTGCTCCCGCCCAGCCCTAATACCCATTATCCTGTCTGGGGAGGTGGTCACACCTCCCTGGGACAGGAAACCTATTGTCCAGACCTCCCCTGCCGGAGTTTCGTCCAGCAGCAGCAGGCCAGACTTGTGTCTGTGGCAGTAGCATCCATTTTGTGATGCCAGGCTTTAGAAAGAAGTTACCGGCCAGGCCAGGGTTAACATGTCTCTCCCTCTAGAAGGGTGGAATGCTACCCCCGCCACCAGAATTGGCGGGGGGGGTAGTATTCCAAGATGTTTGACACCAAACACGACATGTTTCGGTGCAGCCATTCCAAAGTTAGCATTTAACGCGAGGTTATAATGCGCTTAAGAGTATATGGTCAGGCTGCACTACAAACAGCATCAGAGAAGGGTCTCCGACCACTGCAGAGGGGCCCTGCTCATGCAGGGGCACCCTCTCACATAGGAACCACGCACTCTGCCTTCAGGATTGATAAGGCCTGCCATAGGAGTGACTTATAGGTTTATATGTGTGTATGCGTTTAGTGATATAGGTAACCTATATCACAGTAAGGGGTGCATGCACCACCTTACCCAGGCTGCAGTAGCAGACCTGTGGTGTCAGTTTGGATGGCCTTCCAGGGGTGGCATAATACATGCTGCAGCCCCTGGCAGGCCTCTGTGGTACCTATGCCCTTGGTACATAGTATACCATATACTAGGGACTTATAAGGGCACTCCAGATTCCAATCAGTGATGTGCCTAAGGCACATGGAAACCATTTTACAGAGAAAGCAGATAGACTGGGGCCCTGAATAGCAGGATCCCAGTCCAACTAAGTCATAAACCAGCAAAACACCATAAAAAAAGTGGGGGCAACCATATAGTCAGATTCCACCTTCCTACAAGGGTGTTACCACCAGAATACGTTTTCCCTGTGCCAGTGCGCGCTCCTTTAGGATCGCCATCTGCACTGCAGTCAGAACTTTCTCCACGGATGAAAAGCGCATTTCTGCGGAAGTGTAAAGATGTGACTTGTACGCGATTGGAACTGTGTCACCTTCGTTAAAGGTTAAGTACGTGAAACCCACTGTCCCCGGAATTATTCTGATCACCAGGTTCGTGTGGTTATCACGCGTCAACAGGTATTTAGACTCAAGAAGGTCTGTCTGCAAAGACTGCAGAATGGAGGAATGCTCCGGAAGCCAACAAGACTTCGAAAAGTTTGGTTGTATCAAGGCATACAATGGCTTGATACGCTGGGCGTATTCGGGAATATAAGTACGCCCGAAGTTCAGGAAACCCAGCAAAGACTGAAGTTTTTTCAGAGAAGTTGGAGGGCACAAAAGTGCACATTTTTCCAAGAAGTGGGGGGCTAAGCCCTTACCTTCATTATTGAGCTCGTAGCCCAAAAACAAAACTGTTAATTCAGCAATGTGTGATTTGGCAAAGTTAAACTTGTAACCTAAAACCGCAAACTCGAGAATAATGCGGTCCACTCTGGAAAGATGCAGGTATAACTCGTCGTCTGTCAGGTAAATATCATCGACGTACGAACATGCATCTGGGTCTATGCCGTCTAACAAAGAGACAACACGGGCAGCGAACACACCTGGACTGTTTTTGTAGCCCATATGGAGTCGCCTTAATTTGAATTGTTTACCACCGGAGGTAAAAGCACTCCATTGGCTACACTCCGTGGCTAAGTTGTGCGTGTAAAATCCATTGGATAGGTCAAGTGTCGTTTTATATTTTTTACGAACAAGACTGTCTACAAGCGCAGAACTGTGGGTATTTTGCACCGCAAAGGTCCGACAATGAGAGTTCAAATGCCGGTAATCCAATACTAAGCGGTACGATCCATCGGGTTTAGAAACCGCGAAAAGGGGATTGTTCATAGGTGACACGCATGTTTCAATTACTCCCTGATAGTCCAACTGAGTCAGAATTTCGGAAACGGGGCCTTTGGCTTCCTGTTTAATGGGATATTGGGGTTGTGGCTGCGGTAGGGACCGTAAAGGTATCTCATGGGGGGGAGAGCCTTCATCCCAACCCACGTGGTTGCGGTATAACGCAGGAGCCAGGGACACAGCCCACTCAGCTGCAAGAGCCTCCGCTTTGTCCTTTGGGACATGTCGAGAAAAGCTCGGAAGGATTACCTCCTCCCCTTTACGCGCAGCAAGTATGAATGGGGGTGGCCAATCCGCCTCCGCTAACAAAATGTCGTACGAAGAGGTTAGATTTTCCCCAAAAATCCCTTTAATTACACGCTGTATATCACCTTCAATTTGAATGACGATATTAAATAGTCGGTCAGGGGGTGCCACTCTGGTGTCTGCTGTCTCAACAGTAATGAATGTTTCAGTTGCTGTCGCCTCCATATGAGGACGTAGCGCCTCCCGCACTATGGTAACTTCCGCGGCGCTGTCTAGGAGGGTCACTGCCCACGTCCAGTTCAGGAGTCTCGTTCTCACCGTCTGTGGCATATTTCGCTGTTACAGCGGCAACTTTCTTCTTCTGAAATTGTGGGCGAGAACTTTGAAAGTCTTCTGCTTTCCCTGTGAATTGTTGTCGAGGTTGGTCTCGTCCCTGGGGAGCCTCTCGACCCCTTCCCCTATCCTGGCAATCTCCTCCACTGGCCTGCGCAGTTGTCTGTGCCTGTGAAGAACGAGGAGAACGCGTATCTGGGATCTGAAACCTATCTGGAGATTTAATTCTCGCCCTATCGCGCAAATCATAAGTGCGTTCAGAGGAAATTGAAACCGGGGATGCGCCTCTCGACCCCGGCTTCTTTTGTTGCTTACCCTGTTTCTTTAACCTCCAGCTCTTTTTGGTGAAGACTGGTTTCTCATCTTTCTCAGATTGAGGTTTGGGTTGTTGTGGTTGTTGCGATTGTGTTTGCTGTTTTGCAAAAGGCTTATTGCCCAGGCTATTTCTGCCAATAGTTTTGTAAGCCTGGGTAATAATTTTCGGTAATTCGCGCGGCTTGTCCAATTCTGGGACTAAAGCCAAAGCATTAGCTACTTGAAAGTTCACTGCATCGCCCTTGACATTCGCAAGGATCAACTCAGCTACTACTTCGAACACTCCCACCAGTCTCATCCCTAATTCCACAGCCGCTTCAGGGCCATGTTCATCCTGCACTCGTTTAATTACAGAGGGGAGAACCGTCATGGAAGGAGTGCCGAAACACTTCGAATACACTGCTACGAATACCCTACCCCAGTTGTTGCATGCTGTCAACTCGGGGATTAAGTCTTTTGGCAAACTAATCGTAAGAATTCTATGTTTATCCACCGGTGTTGTGTTTGGAAAAACTGCCTCCAGCTGGTCAAATTTCTCTGCAAGCCAATAAGGAAAATCATCCTTATTTTGTGGGCGCTTGCCCATCACCGAGTTCACCATGACAGGACTTATGGTCACGCCGCCTGCAACAGCTGGATGGCCTGCAACTCCAGGTGGGGCTCCCTGGATGTTGCCTGTAACATATTGCACTAAGGCTCGATGCACTCGCACTAAAGCCGAATACATGTTGCGTAGGTCCGCGACTGGTATCGTCATATATCGCGGATGTGGGGTGTACCCGGCCAAAACAGGCCAAGTGGCCCCATCAATAGATAAGGGGCCTAAACGAACCGTGGTAACCGGTTGGGGGAGGGCGCCATCAAACCAAACACGGTGCTGCCAAGCCGTGAGCGGTACTTCAAGATTCTTATAAGGTCTATAGACAGCAGGAACCGCGGTGGCATCATATGCATGGAACAAATTATCGTTCGCGTCCACCGCTGGGAAGGTGACCCAAGAGTAGAACACCTCAAAGTGGTAAGCCGGATCGGCTTGTACCACAAAGATCAGCTCGACACCCGCGTCAGGCACTCCATACACTGTTAAGTGAGCCCGGAGCGCTGCACGGCTATGAGCCGCAATTTGAACAGCCATTGTAGGCTAGAAATAGTCGACAATCTAAAAGGAGGCAGCACAAATAGGGTTTTAGGTAAGAAACCTTTTACAACTTCAAGCTTGAAAGAACCTATAAAAACATCGATATAGGAGGTATCACCGTCACACACTTCCGGAAGCGTCTGTGAGGGGAGTTGTGGACAAGCACAAGCACTACTCAAGCGTCTCGCAGATAAGCTGTCCCACGTTGGGCGCCATGTTATAGGGATTCTGCACACACAGAGCTATGCACAGGATAATAGGACCTCGGAATATAGTGGTGAGCCTACCATAAGCCGTAGCACCTAAAACCCCAACCCAACTAGCCTTAGCGTCCCATTAGCAACAATGTACCAATGATTAGACAACCCAGAACACGGTATCTCTCTCTCTCTCTCTCTCTCTCTCTCTCTCTCTCTCTCAGGACTCGCAGTAGCAAGAACACCCTTTCGTCACTCACTCATACTTGTCCACAACGGGCGTAAGAAGAGACACAGTATAGGTTAAAATGTTTATTTCAACAAACGTGCTCTAAGATGCAGTACACGTGTCAGTACTATCAGCATAATGCATAAGAATAATATAATCAGCATAGTTACAACTCCATAGAATACAAACGGGGAAAGCATTTCATAAAGCAGTGGCTATATGGCTAAATGACCTTACCACCCTCCCCGTGCTAGAAGCTAGTTTATTATACACATAGAAGACCTCTGGGCTTTGACTAGCGAACCCCCATACCTCAGTCTCTAGATGCAAAGACTACATCAGCAGACTATCACAGCTCTTCTCCCTGGAAAGGATTTTCTCCAAGTCCCTCTTAAGCGGGAAAACCGCAATATTAAAAGCACACCAATTTCTCCATGGCAGCTGTACATTGTGTTATGTCTAGGTGCGAGGGACTGGCCATATCAGCAAGAACTAGGGACGTTGTTTTTCGACCTTGTAACTGTTGTTCAGACTGAGCCCAAAGGGAACAGGAGAAAAGGTGAGAGACAGAAAATGCAGACAGTTGTAAAATAACTTGGCAGGAGCAGAGGGCGACAGAACAACGGCTAAGAGTAACGTGCGCAAAAGTCATCATGGCAGCCAGGTCCATGCCAACGTATCCAGGCAGGGCAGGAGGCCACAAACCACAAGGCAAGGCAAAGGAAAGGTGTTTTCTGTTTTTAGTGACAGGAATTGGTGTTTTTTCTGCGCATGCGCTTGGTATGAAGTGGACATTTTGTAAATAAGGAAGAGCCCACCCCATGTTGTTCAACTCCGAAAGCTAGAAAGCGCCCCGGTTTTACTTAAATGAGGTAAGTGAGGCCCACATTTTAGAGTAATAAGGAGGCTCGTTAAAGTGTCTGCCTCATTTTAAAAACATAATTATATATTGTTGTACATGCGCCCGTACATGTTGTTTTATTCCGCTTTAGGGGTCCGTATATAGGTTTTCCTGAATCATGTCCTTATATAGGCACAATTCGCATTGCCCTTATATAGGCATAGAAATCCCTGTCCATATTTAGGCATTAACCGTGCACTCCAAATACAGGCATGGTCACCGACATCCGTCCACCCTAACGTCACAACGAGTTCTTAGAAACCAGACCCTTATGCTTCGGGAGTTCCCCTAGCACAGGACTATTGATTTCTCCAAGAACTCATCTATTATGTATGAACCGTTATACCTTAAGGGTTCATTCCTGACGTCTTCCTCTGTCCGACTTCACGTCAATGCTAACATTCCACGACACCTACCAGGTATAAATATACCTTCCTTTGCCCAAGCAAGTTAGAGGAGACCTCGACTTCAGAGGAGCCCGTATCCCGGCCTGACGCACTGAGAAGACGCTGTCATTCCTGCACGCAGACGAATCCAGCTTTCAGTGTTCTGACTCCCTTCGCGGGGTGTTAGAGTTTCAGATCCGGCAGGAGATTCCCACCTCTCTCATTCTCAAGGTATGGAGCTGACTAGATCCTAGAGGGACTCTTGGCATACTAGACTTAACATACTCTTAGTCTACCATACTAGAGAATACTCCACCTACTTCTACTCTTCCCTACACCTAGACTAGGTTAGGTACATTGGGGTAGAACTAGCTTAGAGACGCATCGTTTGAGTACTCGCATTTTTAGCTCATGTTATTTATGTACGTGAATATATGCTAAAAGATAATGCTAGCGCAGTATTATTTATTTCTACTGCTTACGCTGTACATTATTTAACTTGCATACTGTCTTGTGATCATAACAGCACATATCTCTTACACGAGAAACAAGACTGTTCAATAAAACCCTTTTATTGAAACGCCCGTCTTTCCTTTCTGTGTAACTCTGTAGAAACTAAGAGTATAGAGTATAGAGTAGTTAAAATTGGAGAAATTTATAGTAACTTAATGTCTTCACTTTCAGACGACCAAGACAAATTCTTATTAAAATGGCAGGATAAACTGGGGATTACGTCTGAAACTTTTTTTAAGTCATATGAATTGTCACAATCCTTACTGATGTAGGCGAAACTACAAGCCCAATATTACAAGACAATTTTTCAACTATATTATACTCCTAACAAGATAGCCAAATGGGGAACCGGGAAGGGAGCACTATGTCCACGGTGTTCTTTATATGAAGCCGATATTGTACATATATTTGCCACATGTGATTTACTTCAGGAGTTGATTGTTGAAATTTCGGATTTTTAACGGAAATTTTCAATGTAAGAATAGAAATTACTGTGAGTGAAATAATGTTGGGCATAGATGGAAATAATCGATTAAAATGCATGCAAGGATTAATTTTTGTTTCAATGACGGTGTTGAGACTATGCATCGCTTCCTTTTGGTTAGATCCAAAACCACCGGCATTTCAACAATGGCGGGCTCGATTGTTAGCGGCTCGTAGCCTAGAAGTTGCGATATATAGAAGGAAAGGAAGAAAAAAGCGGAAAAAGGGGCTGGATATATGGGAACCTCTCAGCCGGTGGTTGCAAACTTAGGAAAAGAGCTAGTTGGGTATGTATTAGTTTTGATGAACCTGGTGGCACCATACGAACGAATTAATGATGTAAAATACTTATATATTTTGATGTATGTATCTATGTTCTTTTCTTTCGAAGCATACCTGCCTGAGATGGGGGAGGGAGAAAGGGAGGGAGGGGTTTATGTATGTACTAAAAATAATAAAGATTATTTAACAAAAAAAAAACAAAAAAAAGAAACTAAGCATGCACGATTGAATGAGTGAAACTGTTATCTATTGTTTCCACGATTCTGAGACATGTTCCGCTTCTAAAGGGAAACAAAGTTGTCATGTTTTTCGGTTGCCAGAAACTACTCCTTCTTGTTCTCAAGGAGTTTCTAGTGGCCTCTGAGCTAGCTGGCACAGGTAATTAAGTTTAATATAATCGATAGGGACATACCGACCTTAGTCCTATGTCAAACCTATAGGTTATATTATTCCAATGCGCAGAGCCTATTAGGGAAATAGGAACTACACTACAATGTAGAGTCTTGCTAAAATAGTAATTCAGTTAATTAAAATTCAGCTTCGCAGCGGCCTGCACTCATTTCTCCGCCTCTCACTGAGTTTGATGTTATCCATTAAAATTGTGTTTATCGAGGACAGAATTTACTTTCAATGCAGCAATTATGTCATTAGCATTTCTCCACCAAACTTAACTCCCGGTTAAATTGAATATGTATTTTACTAAATGCAATACTTTTTCTATATGGGTAACTGCTTAAAAAAGCTAAGATTCTAGGGTCATTGACCCCCAAGCTGTTGCGTTGATCTGCTATTTGCCACTGTGTCCATGTAAAAAAAAAAGGCCTGCCTTTTGAAAACATTTTACATTTAGCCAATGCTTGGTAATAGAATCGAAATGGGAAATATAAGCCTGTTAGCTAGGCATGAAGTAAGAATCAATGACATATTCTGAGTGCTATTGATGTCTGTTTCAGTTGATTATTTTGTTTTTCTTAAGTTCATTGTATTATTTTCACAAGGGTTCCTTGTGTATTTCTGGCAGTGCAGCTGAAGTGTGGAACCATTACTACTTTCTGAGATTATAGTAAATAACATCATTTGTTTTGTTTTCGATCTGCTTTCAAAAGAAAGTACCACCTGTAAAAGGGCTGCTAATTTGGGCTTTCACATCTAGCCTAATTTAGGAACGGTTAAGCATCAGTGATTTCTCAATTGGGGAGAGGATGTGGCCTTACGGCTAGAGCGGTCGACCTCGACCCTGGGGAACCAGGTCCGAGTCTCAGCTGGAACGCTCAACATCCTGTGATTCTGGGCAAATCACTTAATCTCCCCAGTGCCTAACAAAAATGAATGTGTCTGTCTGTAACACAACTAGGGCTAATGTAAAGCGCTCTGATAACTTCGGGTCCAGTTCGCGCTGTATAAAACTCTAGAGAAAAAATGCCAAATGCAGGGCTTTAAGTGGGTTGGGTCCTGCCGGTGCTCACTGGCAGTTCTGAAAAGCAGGTGCCGAGACGGGTCTCTCTCAGGCTCTCCATTTTTGCCCTCACCGTCAGGGTGAAAAAAATTCTTAATTCTGCAGCAGTACCACCCTTCACTGACATTGATGTAACTTCAAAAAAACTTGTTATGTTTCTTTGACAGTCTCATCATGTCACAACTGAAGCATTTTCAATATTATAAACAACGAAGCCATAGTTGTTGCTTATTTATCTTATGCAACTAACAAGCATTGACAAAGCCAATAGTCCTGGCTTGTTGTAGGTGTGATGTTACTTGTTGTATTATATATCTGGATGTAATGACAGAAGAAGCAAAATACCATTCAGGCGGCACACTAAGCTAAGCACAGATTTTTATCTTGTGTGTCTTTAAGCCACGCCCTTAATTACATCGACCACGCCCCTTTGAGAGAGCGCCCAGTTTTTTCATCCTACTTAAACCCCAGGCCAAATGTGCTGCTAGTTGCCAGCGTGATGTTTTAGCTCCATCAGCCTTAAAATTATGTTCACTTTTGCCACAAACTGACAGCACTGGGTATATGGGTTAGTTTTCCCATCCAACCCAATGGCTATTCTGGTATTGGGTCAATAATGCTCACAAATTGGCCTGTATGAGGCATAGTGCTTTCTGCATTACATACCTTTTATATGCATTTAAAACAAACAACACTTCCAACCTTTCACTTTCATTTTTGGAGGTGCCCTGCTCACAGACCCAAAAGAAGCAGATTTATTCCGCCATCTGTTAAAAGCCTGACTTTAAATGCCCCTTACAACTATTGGTACTTTGTAAGACTGGTTTGTTCTCTACATCTGAAGCTTCCACCAATTTAATAAAAGTGAAAGGGTCAAGATTATATTTTTCAGATTTAGCACTGGTAGAAGATGAGACAGAGAATGGCTGTTTCAAGTAAGAAAATTTGATTGATAGGAACTCCTTCCAACGCGGTACTTTAACCACACTTTTTTTAAAAACAGGCCATAACAGGAAAAAAAATCAGACAGTTCACAACCGTACTTGAACATTAAGGACTTTAACAGTGGTATGAAACTGTATACAGATAGGGAGAATAAAAAACCACAGACAGCTAAGTTTGTGAAAAAATATTATTTATTACACTATTAACATCACCTTGTGCTACAATTACAGTACTAAATCATGGAATAACAAATTACAAATTTAGGAGTTAAACATGCACACTAATACTTTTGGGAAAGAAGGAACTTTGCAAAGCATGACAACCATCAGAAATAATTTGTTACAGTAAGCTTTCATTTATAAGCTTTCATTTCATTAAAAATTGTACATTGCCATTAAATGTGATGTTACAGTGTGAGAAAACATCGGAAATAATTTTTTTCATATTGTGATCTGCTCTGCTCCCTGGTATCTTCAAAGAAGGATTGTCTTCTATTTTTACACAAGTTTCTGGCCCATTTATGTATTTGTTAAATATATTTTTCTTGGTATTGTCACCTGCATTTGCTAGTACAATGGACCATATATTTCGATCTTCAGATGATGCTTTCCAGTAACTCTGTACACTGGTTTCGCTTTTGTGGCCAGTGACTGCCATAATCGGTCGAGCTTCAAGACCATTATCTGCAAGCAATTGCACAGCTGTAGTGCGCAGACAATGGTTTGTGTAAATGCGACTTAATCCTGCTTTTCTGCTGATTTCTTTCATTAGTCCTCCAATTGTGTTTTTCCCGAGAGGCTTCTTGAAATACCAAACAGAGGCACTTGCAGCATCCTCCACAGTAAGTTTCATTGGTTGAACATAGAAGCACGTGCAATCGCTGGGCAATTTAGAAATATAAAATTTCAAAGATTTCACAGGACACATATCATTGCCTGGCTGGGCATAGATGCGACCTCTGTTTTGGTATCTTAATTTCTCATGTATTTCTTTGTGTTTTTTTTTTTTATAATTCTTTTTATTAAACATCATCGACATAATTCACCATATTGATTCAAGAGCAAGAGACAAGATATATTCCGGATTCCGACTTAGGTCACAGGGAATCAAGTTACAGTGTACAATATAAGACAATTAGGGGTTACAAGAGTCTCGGTTTCATTCAAGGGTGTCGGTGGGGTACAAATATTCCCTCTGTATTGGTTCCAAGGCCCCCACACCCTGTTCCATTTCCTGGGACACCCTCTGGCAACATAGACTGATTTCTCCCGATACATGCACCAGTCTAAGTCCTCCTCCCATTTTCCCAATGTGGGCGGTTGATGGGCCCCCCAGTTCTGTGCAATGTTTCTTTTCGCGATCATTACTGCCAGAGTTGCCCATTGCTTAGTGTAAGAGGTAAGGTCCGTAGGTTCCCAAATGTTTAGGAGGCACCTACGTGCTTCTGGCTGCAGGTCGGTAGTAAGTACCTCCCGTAGAGTGCGATGTGTGGCTTGCCAATAGGACTGTATGTGTACACAGTCCCATAAGATGTGGATAAAAGTGCCAACTTCCCCACACCCACGTCTGCACTCCCCGCTATCTGCCCTGCCCATGCGGACCAAGCCCGGCCCTGTGGTGTAAATGCTGTGTAGAATTTTAAGCTGTACTAAGCGTAGTCTGGCCTGGACCGCCACTTCTCTCGGGGAGGAGACCGCCTCCCGCCAGTCCTCCTCATCCAGTTCTAAGCCGTCTCTCACCCATTTCTCCTTAAGCGATTGTAGCGGGTCTTCCATATTATTAATTAGTTTTGTGTAGATCAGAGAGATGGTTTTGTCGGGAAGGTGGCCATCGAGTAGTCTATCCTCCAAGGGGGAGGCATCCGGAAGTGGGGACTTACTGGTGATGTGAGTGTGCAAGGCATGCCGAATTTGAAGATACCTGTAATACTCAGTAGCAGCCAGGCGATATCGCTGTTGGAGGGAGGCAAAAGGAAGGATTCCGTCATTGACCCAGAGATCTTTGATCTGGGAGATTCCAATAAGGTCCCATTTATCAAAGCCCTTGGATTGCCACAGATTTCCCAGCCTTTCAGAGTTCCACAGTGGAGTTGCCAGGGTGAGTCTTCTGGTCCCATCCCAGCTGTTTGTTAGCCACGTGCCATACATGGACTGAGTGTGCGGTTGGTCCAGTAAGGGGATATTTACGGGGCCTAGAATAGAGTGCTCTGCTGTACTCCCCCCCTGGGAGGAGCCATCTGTCCTTGGCATACCCGGGATCGTCTGGACGACCATTTACCCCCTGGTTGATAGCCGCCAAATGGGTCGCCCAATAATACTTTTTAATGTCTGGGAGACTAATGCCCCCGTCATACCAATTGAGGGTCAACTTAGTTAGGGCGATTCGGGGTCTACTGTCCCATAAAAGGTCTCTTTGAAGATTCTCTATTTCTTTGAAATATGATTTGGGAACTGGATCCATTGAATTCTGGAGGGCGTATAGGAAGCGGGGCAGTGCCATCATTTTAAAAAGGACAGCTTTACCCAATAATGAAAGGGGCAGAGACTTCCAGTGTTTGATGTCGCTTTTCAGTCTCTGTAGTGGTGGTAATAGGTTGCGGGCGAAGCGGAGCTCAGAGCTCAGTGTGATAAAAATGCCGATATAGCGGAAGCCGTCCGACGCTATCCGTATCGGGCAGCCCCTCGGGAGGATGGGTGGCTCTCCCTGCAGGACATAGACCACGGACTTGGACCAGTTTATGGTGAATCCGGAATATCTCCCAAACACTGCGAGGATGTCCAGTAGGCGAATTAAGGAGGCTCTCGGGGAGGTCAGATATAGCAGAATGTCGTCTGCATACAGTGATATCTTATCTTCCCAATCCAGGGACCAACGCATACCGCGAATCACTGGATCTCTGCGGATCCAAGCCGCCAGGGGCTCCAAGGCTAAGGCAAAAAGAAGCGGAGATAGAGGACACCCCTGGCGTGTGCCGCGGCTTAGTTGGAAAGCTGGTGACTTGCGGTTGTTTACGACAACTTGAGCCATGGGATTTGAGTATAACAATCGGACCCAGCTCTTGAAGGTGGGACCGAATCCCAATTTGTCAAGCACAGCAAAAAGATATGGCCATTCTACCATATCAAATGCCATAGTGGCATCTAGAGATACCAATATGGCAGGTTCTAGGATAGTTGTTGCTCTGCCCAGAACGCCATGTAATCTGCGTAAATTTAAGGCGGTATTCCGATGTGGCATAAAGCCTGACTGGTCGGGGTGCACTAGGGTATCAATCACTTTTATCAAGCGCGTAGCCAATAGTTTTGCCAGGATCTTAGGTTCTGCGTTGAGCAGCGATATTGGTCTATAGGATGCACAGCTGGTTTTGGGTTTACCCTCTTTATGGATGACCACGATGTTTGCAATCCTTTGATCAAAGGGAAGCATCCCCTTGTCTCTGCTATCTACGAACATTGAATGGAGGAATGGGGCTATCTTGTCCGGTCTCAGTTTGTACATTTCAATTGGTATGCCATTGGGACCCGATGCCTTCCCCGAATGTACCCCCCGTATCGCCTGTGCCACCTCATCGTCCGTAAAGGCGGACTCAAGATACTCACGATTTTCATCTGAGAGGGTGGGGAGTCTGATATCACAGAGCAGAGCACTGTTGTCTTCGTCTGTTTGCGTCCCGATCGTGCGTTAAACCGTCCGGTAGTAGTCTGCAAACTGGTCGGCTATTTTCTGCAGATCAGTTATGGGGTCGGTGCCCTCGTCTTGTAACTCAGGTACCAGACGGGCAGCCCATTCCTTCCTATCGAGCCATGCAATTAGCTTCCCTGCCTTGTCTCCGAGTTCGTAAATTCTGCTCTGCATATCTCTCCCCTGTGCCCTGGCTCTGTCCGCTGCTATGCTTTTGAATTCATCTTGTTTTAAATTCAGGAGGTGTAATTTTTCGGGTGTCACCGCCTGCTCTAATTCTTCTTCCACTCTAAGTATTTCGTCTTCTGCTCGCACTAAATCTTTTTGCTTGTCTTTTTTCTTGCCCGCGATCAGGGATAGGGCTTCTCCGCGAATAACTGATTTGTAGGCTTCCCATAACGTTTGTGCTGAGTATACAGTCCCCTCGTTTTCTTGGAAGTAATGGTCTGTGGCTTGGGCTATTTTCTTTTGAGTTTCCGGGTCTCGTAGGTACCACGGATTAATGGGAGCTATCCTCCCGGCACTCCTTTGGCCCAGGACCACCTTCATCCAGACCGGTGAGTGATCCGAGATACCTCTGCCTAAATGGCGGATCTCCCGGATATTGAATGCCTGTGCCGCCGGGACTAGGATATAGTCAATACGAGATAGACTACGATGGGCTCCAGACAAGAAGGTGTATTGGGTCCTGTCTGGGTTGCGTATCCTCCATCCGTCCACCAGTCCCATGGACTCGAGGAAGTCCGGTAACCACCTCTGCGCGGGTCTAATGTCCCGCGGGGGATGACGATCAAGCGCTCCAGACACTACTGCGTTGAAGTCCCCTCCAATCATGAGGAGGCCTTCTGGGATTGACAAGAGTATAGCACCCAGGTCCTTGAATGCGTCGCTCTGGAGGCCGGGGGGAACATACACTGAGACAAATGTGGACGTCCTACCCTCCCACAAACCTGAGACACCTATATATCTGCCCCGATTATCGGACCATGTGGATTGCACAGTGAAGGGGAACGAGTTTTTGATTAATATGCCCACTCCCCGCGACCCGGTGGTGAAGCCTGCGTGTGCCACCAATCTATATCCTCCCTTGTTCAATGCCTGGCATGTGTTCCCAATAAGATGTGTTTCCTGTAGGAGGATGACGTCTGGGGCCTGCCGCTTAATATACTGGTTGACCATGCCACGTTTGATCTTGTCGCCATGTCCGTTTACGTTCCAGCTGAGGACTCTAACCCCTATATCCCACTGTGTACCCATCTGTATTAATGTATTGCAACCGCTCTTGCTCTGTAGCACATGTTGGTGTTGTCGATAGAACAAACTCTACATACATTTCAAACCTCAATAACATAAACATTCCCTCCCAACCTCCCCCCTCCCTGCGCCCCTGCACTCCGGGCTTCAAACTGCCCATGATTAAACTTGCAGAGTGCCTGTCGCCCTACAAAATTACTAAAAGTAGAAAAGTGGGGTACGTGGTGCCCCCCCATCCCCCACCCCCAACCATAAGCAATAAAGTCGTGCAATCACTTACATACGATTCTAATTGCCAAGCAATGCTACTCTGGTGAAAGGCTCATACCTTCACAGAAGTGTCCGTCAGTCCGCCCCGCAAGGGTCCCGGTTCCCCATCGAAGTCAAGTTGGCTTATAGGCCCATATCAACTGCACTCCCACCACAAGTCCGCCCCTCCCCCCAAACCACTTTACCCCAGTATCCCGTGAAGCGCCAATCAACGATTTTCCAGCCAGTCCGCCGCTGCTTCTGGGTGCTCAAAAAACCAGGCCCTTCCGTCCGCCTCCACTCGAAGCCTGGCCGGGAACAGCATGGCGTATTTGTACCCTTTGTCCCTCAGCGCCTTCTTGATCCCCAGAAAGGAGCGTCTCTGCCTCTGCACCAACTGGGTGAAGTCTGCGTTTTCGTATTTCAGGGGTGGCCCCGTCTGGGCATGTTGGAGTATCACATCCCGATCTCGGAAGTTGAGAATCCTGGCAAGGATTGGTCGAGGGGGGGCCCCAGGTTTTGGCCGCCCCCCGGGGACTCTATCTGCTCTCTCAATGACGAAAAACTTCCCGAGCCCCCTGGGTTGCAGGTGATTTAGGATAAGATCTTCTACGAAGAGATCCGTGGCCTGCCCCTCCGATTTTTCCGGGAAACCCAGGATTCGCACATTGTTACATCGCAGGCGCCCTTCGTAGTCATCCAGCTTGGTTTCAGCAAATTTCCGGAACTGTTGCAATTCTTTGACATCCGTCTGCAGCTGGGAGGCATCTTCCACCAGACTTGCGGTAGTGAGTTCCACTTGTTTGATTCGTTCGTTATTTTTGTTCATGTCCGCCCGGAGTAGGTTGACCTCCACCGTGATGGCGTCCATCTTGTGTTCCATCGAAGTCTTGATTCCAGCAATTGCTTCTAGGACGTCTTTAAGCGTGGGTTCTGGGTCCACCTCTCCTGCCGCTCCTCCACCCTTGCTCGTGGGGGAGGGTTCAGGTATTGAGGTTTTGGGGAGTGTGTACCTGTCCAGTCTGGTCTGCTGCCCTGGTTTGCTGCCTCTACTGGACGACATTGCGCATCTATTGTTGTCCCAGGCGCTTCAATGGGTGGAACTCCGCAGCGATAGGAATACTGAGTTGTGCCCAGCGTTGAGGGCAGACCTGCCACCCCACCTGGGCCCGCCGGCTACTCCCCTGGGTGCGGTCTCACAGTCGGGAGGAGGGGAGGCGGGCGTCGGCGGTCGCGGCGCGCGACCCGTACTTAGGCTATATTCTGGGTGGGCTGGCCAATGCTCCGGTATGATGGGTCCAGAAGTACAGTAATTAACTATGTTGTGCGCCGGGGAGGACTGACGATGCGTGGTGCGCGGCTGGGCGCATTAATGGTGCTCCCTGGGGAAGAATGGGCTGAACGCGGCCTCAGTCCCAGTGCCGGTGGAGCAATAGGTCAGGGCCGCTCCCATGGGAGCCACATCAGCTCCAGTCCACAGTGTTCGCCACTGTGATGTAGCAGTGGCAGTCCCAGTGTCAGACCCCGCCGCGTGCTTTCCTGCAGCTGTCGTTATAAAGCGGTGGGCGTTACTGAAGTCGCCAGCTCTGCGTGTGGCCTTCGCATCTGCACACTCCGATACCCTCACATTGCTGCAATCGTCGGTGGGTGAGGTCTCCGGTCCAAAAGTCAGGGCAAGGGTCGCAGGGCCACAAATCAAGCAGAGGCACCCGCACTGCTCTTCCGCCCCATCACAGGTTCACGGCTCTCTATTGTCCACTGCAAACCACCGCCACTACAGGGCGCCCTCGCGGGCCTGCCACACTCCTCCTCTGTCCCTGCCCCCGGTGGAGAGGGGTGAGGGGGGGGGGAGAACACCCCGGGCAGCCCCCGGGCGATCGATGTGCAGAGAGGCAGTGGCAGACGCGGGCCGGAATGCACAAAAGTTCGGGGTAGTTCCCCCCCCTGGTCAAAAAGGAAGATCATCCTGGAGTCATTCCGAAGTCATTGGATGACTACAGCTGAGCCATTCCTGTAATTATCTTTGGAAGTCATCCCAAACCATCCTGAAGTATGCCTATAGGGCAAAATATTTAAATGAGATGAGTCTAGAGTTTAGAGTCATCACAAACACTACTCTAGGATGGTGTCCTGATGACTTCCACTGGCAGGGAGTGATGACCGTTTACAACTCTGCGAATACTAATTGACAACTTCAGGATGAGTGTGAATTACTCCAGGATGGGCTCCAGACAATTCTAAGGATGACTGTGGATTACTCTAGGATGATTCTACAACAATTTCAAGATGACTGTCGATTATTCCTGGATGATCCTATCACCGCTTCAGGATGGCTGTTGATTATTCTGGAATGATCCCATGACAATTTCAGGATGAGTGTGGATTACTCTAGGATGATTTAATGACAACTCAAAATAAGCATGGATTACTCAGGATTATTTTAGGACAACTACAGAATGAGTGTGAATTACTAAACAATGACTACATAAGGACTTTCATTGTGAAATACTGTTGGGCGAGTTTATGCCAACTGCAGGCATAGTGTAGAGAACTCCCAGATGATTTAATTAATACATTGGAATGACTGTGGATCACTAATAAATCATTACGGGTTGAATTACACCTTGAGAATTCCATGTTACAAGCACATTAGCCGACTGACAGTATTCCCTTGCAGGGTCCCACTATTAGTTTAGGAATAAGGATTTGCTGGTAGGAAAATATTTAGAGGACCACCTCCTCAATGTACCTTCTATCGAAAAAAAGGACACTTGGATGTAATATGACTTCTTTACACAACACCATGAATTATTTGCAATGCCATGAGTTCTAAAGTAAGACCCAGATTTAGAAAACTGTGTTTGAATGCAGCGCAGGACCCAAATTTGCTGCGTTGCGTTACAGGGAAAGAACAGGAAAGTGCTGTGTCTACTCCTCTCGCTTGCACCACTAGGCAGCCAAGCACCATGCACACACATTTGCACTATAGTGGAAAGGTGTCTGCTAGAATCTAGCTTAGGTTTTGTACTGGAAGGGTCCCCTTCCAGTACAAAAAATACTATGCCTAGACAAACTTTTTAAAAAAATCCGTTTCGGATGAGTGTTGTACCAAATGCCAATTTGCTTTGGTTTGAAAATCCTGAAAAGGATTTTGCTTCAAGTCTGCATTATAAAACTTAAGCAAACCAAACACAGATCAATATTCTCCTGCTTTGGAAAGATTGCTTTTTAAACTCTACCATGAGGCGGGCACCTGCATAAAATAAATATGAGAAACGTTCTTTTTGGATAGGTTTGTGCTGTAGAAACCTCTACATACAAAAGTAGTGGTCTGCAGCAATGTTATACTTTGCAATACAGATAAGCTTAACAACTTGTGCCGCTACTCCCATACTCCTGACTCACTGGGACTTGCCTCACTTTGAGGTACAGAACATTATCTGAAGCTGTTTGACATGGTGACCAGTGGCAAAAGACTGAACAAAACAGTAGTTAAAGGAAAAAGCCTCAAAGGGATGTGTCAACATGTAATTTTATTGATCTAAAGCACACATTTGGCACCATAGGGGGCCAGGATACCGAACAAGAGAACAAAAAGAAAGTCCAGGACACTGTACAAGAGGGGGAAAACAGGACGGAATACTACAAAAGGTTTAACGAAAACCAGCAACTTTGTTTGTTTCTAGATTCGGAGTTATCTCTAGTCCTCTTCTACCATTGCAAATATTTATAGCCAGCTTTCTTCTCATAGCTCTGTTGTCCAGTGATGGCCTGCCGTTGGCGCTGCACACAGACTTCATAAACTCTGCGGGGGAAAAAACATACATCAGTATCATGTTACCACCACTATTTTAGGTTTTTAATCGGGCTGGGCTGCCTTTAAAATGTTCCAATCCCACTATTTTATATAGTTTGCCCGATAAGATATGGTTAAAAGGGTTCATAAGTATAACATTTTGGGCACTTGGTTAAAGAGGCACAGGAGAGAGCAAGGCATTGATGAAGAGGGGGGCAGGAGGTGAAGAAAGAAAATGTTAATTTATGAACTTAGGAGTGAAGCAGCAAGTTGAGGATTCAGGAAATATGTCGGAGTTTCAGGAAGAGGACAGAAAAGGTCCATTTACCCAAAAAATTATTTTAACTTTTGTGCACTGAGCCCCCCTGATGTAAAATGTTTTGAAGTTGGGCCCCATCCAAAACTTTGTACAAGACTTGGGGCAGCAGGAGTGGGCAGGGCTAAGAGTAAGGGTACCTTTCTGTAGTACAAAATCTGCAATAAATGTGAAAATTATAAAAAAGCAAACATAACTAACTGACAACAGATATTGAACACAAAACACTACCACATATAACTGGGGTGTTTAGCCCCTCATGCTCCTGGTCCCTAATGCAACTGCACCTGCTGCACTAATGATAGTTCCAGCCCCAAGTAGCAGGCTGTCTTCTCTGCCTCTTTCACCCTTTTGAAATGCTGGGGTACTTGAAAGAAAGATTGATTCAAGTACCGATGTAGGGGTGTCGAAACAAACGTGTGCCCAAGACATGTTCTCCAGACACTGTCACGCTTCCTCTGCAAACAGAAAGTAATCAATACCAGATTTAATTTGCAAAACCATTGTGGAGGCAGCCATGTTGAGCCTGAACTCTACTTGCAATATTCATATTTGGAAAACAGTCAAGAAACTACCATACTGACCAGAAACCCAAATAGGCGCTTACTAACAAATGCTAGGAACAGGGCAACTGATCAATTAATTGGGAGAGTTGATTAGGTCTAATAAAAGCTGTGAGCACAGTGTTTTATAAGTGCAGTTTGCCATCACCCTCACCTGGACCTACAGATTCAGAAATTAAATCCCAACTCAAGGCTTTGTGCCAGATTTGCATGCCATTTATAGAGCAAACTTAGCACAAACATAATAAATTACAAACTCCATTGTTCTTTTGCAGACAGCTGTTAGTTAAGCATGATGGAGTCCTTGTACAATAATATAATACAGGACCACATATGAAAACATATTTTAATACTGTATGTATATTAATATATTTTCATAATCCTAGATTGGCCCAACGTTAATGTGAACATTTGTAATATCTTACCAAATAATGCATCAACCTGCTCTTCATCAAAGACAGCTGCTCCAGCACCAGCCTTCGTTATACCTTTTGCAGATGCAAGTTCTTTCTGTGAAAAAAGTATTTTACTGACACCTTTCAGAACCTGTACTGTCCCGAGCTGCCTTGGCTTCCTCCAAGAGCTTGTGCAGTTCTCTCTTTGGCACAAGAACATTTCTGAACTGTGAATGGATCATTTGAAACCTTCACCAATTGCTGCATATCAATCTGCAAAATAACACAACTATTACCTATTTAGCATCATGTTAGGTTACATACTAAAAATGTATATATTAAAAGTCATGGTTTTTGGACGTTGATTTCGCATCTGTACATGGCTAACAATCTAAGATTTGCTCGGTTAGCTCCCTAAATATAAAGCAGCCATATTTAAAACACATTGAATGCAGAAAGATTAGAAAGTTTCCTCATGCAGAACATCTACAAGGTTTGTCCTATATAAACTTTAATTGTGCAGAAATGTTTACAAATTACAATACAAATAGTGTGCCAAAAGAGTCGGAAAGAAAACAAGTACCTTTTGTACCATGAATGATTGACTGCATGTTGTTGAGGCCGCTGTATAATTTAAATTCCTTGAACTTGTCAAAGCAGACAGCGCAGCTTGCAAATGCTGTATAGCCAATTCACTGTTCAAGTGCCTTGCAACTGTGCTATAATGAAAGAATTGTTAACGCAGCAGATCATAAATACAATATACACATAACACAAGCATGTGTTTGGGTGGAAAAAAGGATTGTTAATGGAAATTTGTTGCAGTTTACATGTGTAGGTAGAAGATCAATCACGTACCTTTTAAGTTTCCTTTTCTATCAACATCTTGAGGATTCTTAAGGTCGCAGGGTTTGTCGATTCCCTTGGAGGGGACCCAAAAATTAGCCAAAATACAGATACGTTTTTTTATTTTAGTTTTTTAATGGGAAAAAAGTGCTGCAGAATCCCTTGCAAACTTCAAACTTTGTCACAAAAAAAACCAACAGCTAGAAGTTCCTCACTATGCAATGCACTGCCCCCACTCAAGCTTTTGACAAACAAGTTCTTTTGGGAAACCTTTACGGTTAGAGCAGATTGTGCCGCAAGCAACAGTGCCCTCTTTGATTAATTCCCTGAACAACAGCACACCAGTGTAGAAGTTATCTACATATAAATGGTGACCTTTGTTAAAAAGTCCTTTACCAAGTTCCAACACAATTTTGTCACTCACTCAGAAAGTGGACAGACAACCAGGGGGGGCCAATCCTGGAATCCCTACCGGTGTACACCTTGAAACTAGAGACATATCCAGTCCTACTGTCACATAGCATATACATCTTAATTCTATAGCGTGCCCTCTTGCTAGGAATGTACTGCCTAAAAACCAAGCGGCCCTTGAACAAGACCAAAGACTCATCCACAGCTATTCCTTTCCCTGGAGCATAGATCTCAGAAAATCGATCTACAAAGTGATCAATGACAGGCCGAATCTTAAAAGACTGTCACAATCAGGGTGATCTCGTAGTAATGCTGAACCATTATCGACAAAAGCAAATACCGATCACGACTCATGATTGCCGGAAATATAGCCGTTGCCATCAAGGGACTAGTAGACCAATATGAAGACATTGATGGCTTCCTTATCAAGCCCATCAAAATAGTTAAACCCAAGAACTTCTTCAACTCTTCCAGATTTATGGGAGTGCACCGGGTAGCTCTAGAGTGGGGATAAAATCAGGCACTGTTGTCCCTCAAATACTGTTCAGCATACAAATTATTCTGCTCAACAATCTCCGCCAAAAATACATCGGCCATACACATCTGAAAAAAATGTTATAGGCAAAAGGTTTTCAGTATCCACGCTACACCCTGGGACACCAGTAAAGTCAGTCAATGCAGGCTGCAACATGCCTGGGGCAACCCAGAGGTCAGCTCTTCCAATGAGAAGGCTTGCAGCCCCCGGCTGCAGACCAGATGCCTCTTGCTGCACTATCAGCACATCCATGTCCTCCTCTAAAACAGGCACTTCATCTGCTCTAAGAGTGGCTTCATCATCCGATGATTCCTCTCGGACATAAAACACACTGCCATAATCTACCACTCCCTCCTCTGCCTCAGATGCAGAATCAGTCTCTGAAACATGGTCAGAGGAAGACTCAAAAAGTATACCAACAACTTGCTGAGCAGTAATCCTGCGGCTAGCCATAATCCCTACTAAGAAAGGAGACTTCACAAACAAGTCAACAACAACCAACACTGTGAAAAATAAGTAATAAACAAAGTGTGGCTTTATCACAAAGATCTATATACTCAAAAACTATACGACTCACTTGCCAGAGACAGCTAGACTGACCAGCACCTACTCTGCAGAGAGACAGCAAAAACCAACGATATCCAACTAGAAAGAAAAAACAACACCAATTACTCACAAAACAACAAAATAAAAATTAAAAAAATCTAGCACAAATGCAAAAAAGATTTTCACAGTCAATAAAACAGAAGCTAAACATACTGCTATTATTACACCATTTACAAAAACACATTCATGCAGGGAAATGAAACTCATTCAGAGTAAATAGTAAAAAAACAAAAAAAACGTTTTCTTACCAAACACATGCAACTACACAAACTGCAGAACCACCAGCGACGAAACCACAACCTGGAACATCAGTCAAAAGAGCAAAAGCCTTGAACTAGAATAAAAAGGAGAAGTAAAACATTACAATCGCAATTCACAAGAAATAAAACAATTAACATTAGAAAATGTTATGTCACTACTCAAATGGCCAATCTGCCACCAAGGGGGACAGAAAAACAGCCAAAAGTTAATAACTGATGCCCCATCCCACTGGGGCAACTCTTACCCAAGGGGCCACCACCAAACTTAAATATATACATATCCCTGGTGCTAGTATGGTTTCTACCCCCCTTCCCAGGGGCGGATGGGCCTTCAAATAGGGCCGATCCACCCCCGGGGGGAGGTCAGAAACTGGCTACAAGTATAAAAAAAAAAAATTAGGGGGCAATCCTTGCCTAAGGGACTTCCCCCATACACTATGAAAACAAATCCCTGGCTCTAGTGCTGCCTCCCCCCCCCCCCCGGGACAGAAAGGCCACAAAAACTGGCTGATCTGTACCTGGGGGGAAAGGCAGAAAAACATACACAACATATGCCCCTAGGAAGCGATCCTTGCCCAAAGGGTTGCTTCCATTTTAAAGAAACAAAACCTTGATCCAGTGATTTTCTACCACTCCCCCCCACCCCCCCGGGCAGATGGGCCATAAAAACAGGGGGGGGGGCACAAAACATCCACATGTACCAAGAAAAATTAGGGGGCAATCCTTGCCTAAGGGATCGCCCCCATGCCCAATAAAAACAAATACCTGGCTCTAGTGCCCACCCACCCCCCCGGACAGAAATGCCAAATAACCAGGCCGCTCTCTCTGGGGGGAGTCTGGGGGGACGGGGGAGATACAAATAAATTCCCCCAATTGGACCCTTGCCTAAGGGGTCACTTCAATTTCAACAAGAAAAAAATCCCTGCTCCCTAGTGGGGCATTCCTGCTGCACAATTGCGACACCATGCGCGATCGTGCAGCAGGAATGCCCTGCAAAGATACATCAGGGGAGAGGAAAAACTATATCCTCTCCCCAGATGCACAGGGACACCCCCCCACCCCCCCGAGCAGGAAACACCTACCTGCTCTCTCCAATGGCTGGAAGCAAATGGCTTCCAGCACGCCCGGGGCTTCGTGATTACGTCGGGGCACGCTGTGCGCGCTGACGTCATGAGATTGCTGAGGGGGGTGGGGGTGGCAGCAAAAACTCTTCCGCTGCCATCGCTGCTTGTGGGGGGTAGATGGGCTGCCCATAGAGGCAGTGCTAGCGCTTCCCCCATGGGTGAGTGCCATGATGGAACGGTTCCGTCATGAGCACACGCCCTCCATGGCTCATGATAGAAGCATTCCATCATGAGCACGGAAGGGGTTAAAGGACACAAATGTACAATCTATTCAAAACAAAGTATGTTTTCCTTAATAGACAGTGCACTTGCACCTCCTGAAAAAAGTAACCTAACCAAACCAAGGTAGTTCTTTATCCATAAATGGCTGCCTTATAGTAGTGCCATGAGTTAAATGTTTTAGGCCCTTTCATAAAAGTGTTACGTTTGTATCTGGAGATAGTTGCAAGGCATATGTGAGGACATGCATGTGTCAATGTTTACAGCACAATCCTTGGATTAACATTTCTGAATGTAGATTTTCACTGAATCATGTTGGTATTTTGTACCAGTACCCTGCAGTTGCTCATGCTAAAATGCAGTTTACAGATATTTTCCTGGAGTACTATTTCTTGGGCGACTTCTGTAAATGTCTGTGAATTCACGAAAGCCATATATCTGTACTGCATATATCATGGGTGCACTTTTGAGACTTTCTTTAATAATTGGGCCCCTAATTCGGTCTAGTGTTAACCATGACCTTTTGTGTTTATTAAAATTATGTCTCTCTCTCTTTCAATCGGCTGGCTTAATTGTAACAGCATTCTGCTCTTTCACAAGGAGCATATCAGTACACAAAGTAGTTTTGTTCAGTGCCAGGAACCACTGTGGCAATGTGTGCTTTTTGAGACCTAAAACAATGTTTGCTTTTGCCAATGTTTGTCATAATGGGGAGGGCCCGGCAGCTCCCACACTAATAATGTTTTACAAAAACCATGGCAAAACAAGTCACGCATTGACAAAATCAAAAGTCTGAACCAATTTCAGACCTACTGGCTTTGCCAATGCTTGTTTATTTTTGTTTCCCATAATCTTATTGAAACTGGTTACACTGATTTTCAATTCAGAATATATTTGGGAGCTATACTAACATACATAAACACATTTAACTAAAATGATGCTGTAAATAAATGGTACCTAAAATTTTACAGCAGTTTAGCTAAATGTTTTTTCCTATTTGCATTTTTTGTGAACATTTTATTTTGAAAGCAAAGAATCATCAATCTTGCTTTCAGGCTTCTGCAAATATTTGCAACTAATCAGAGAGCATTGTAGGAGCAGTATACATAGCCTCATATTGCTAAACTTTAAAAACGTGTGTACGCAATTTTACACTGGAACCACTGTCAGTAGTGCTGCCTGAACTTACAACATTTACTTAGAGCGCTCACCCTAATAAAGACTTTGCATTAATGAACAATAAATACAAGTCTGAACAGCATCAACACATGGACACAAATATTACCTTAACTGCAGGCAATGCCCTTCCCTGATTCATAATGTGGTATTGTAAACTGGCAGCCAAAGGGTTTGTGCTGTAGGGAGTTGGGTCTACTTGTCCCAAGGACAAAATTCTCATGAAAACTTGTTGCCCTTGACCCCAAACAATATGTCCTGAGCATCCGGCTATGGGAATTCCACATCCCTGCATACATCTGCACCATATGCAAACAACATGCAGCTTAAGACAACAGGAGCAAAGACAGATTTTGAGACTGTAGACATTATGGCAAATGCCACAGTAATGCTTGGATAAGTTGGGCCTAGTGATACCACACACAAACCACTATATGCCGACCACATGCAACTTCAACATAACGTGCATTTGTGAAGCGCACGTTCACCCAAGGGTATCTTGGTGCTAAATAACAGATGTTTATTGTTACCCAACTCAATGGTACTCATTTTATCAACCTCAGTAGGGTGATTGGTAGAGTGGACCTGCACTCCTATGTATTGCCGTGGCGACACAACAGCCTCCTGTTTGCTCAGTAGCAGCTGGCGAATATGGAAATTACTGGAACTTAAACACCCGCTGGGAACCTGGCCATACGAAGTGAATATCCCCTTCAATTGAAGTAAAACCACTACAAACCAACGTTCATGCAACATTGATGGAGGCACCCTGACTCGCTGTCTCCTCTAGCCATCCCCTCCCACATATGCCTTCTCTATGCTCTTGTGGTTACTTTTCTCTTATTGTCTTGCAATACTTTCTAGTCCCCTCACTCTTACTCTACCTATGTTTCTGTTAGCCCCTCTCATTGTTATTTACTTCCCTGTTGCTAGCCGGTCGGCTCTGTTGCTTGCTTTGCCTATCTCCTTCAGTCTCCCCTGCTATCTCTGCGTCTACTCCTATCTCCATCTGCCTCTCCATGGGGGGGGCTCACCTTCCTTCGTGTCATCTTCCCACTATCAGCATTCGCCCAGCCCCTCTCATGCCTTTGTAAGTGGCTGGCCATTTATTTTCTCCATCACTAGCCACGTAGAGAGGTCCGTGTTACTTACTTTCATCAATCGCCTTTTTATTTATTTAAGAGCCAGAGCAGCAAACGTCTCTGAAACGCCCGTAAGGCAGCTACAGAGCTCATTACACTGTAGGGGCTGATCTCCGAAAGGCCTTTGGTGCTAAAGCAGAGAAACTCACTTCAGGCCTGTCTTGCTCAAAAGACCACTATAGAGTTTACACACTAGTGTGCATGCTCACATCAACACTACCGTTTGTGGAAAACCCAGGACATGAAAAAGCGCTGAACACATTTTTTTCTGAGGTCGACAGTTACTGCGGAGGCACTCCCCGCATCAGTAGGTCAAAGAAAGAGACCTTTTCATTAAAATAAAAAGTGTGAGGTACTGCCAACTCGGCCTCAGGGTAAGAAAGCAGCATTTTAAGGATGGGCTTTGGGACAATCCTTTCATGAGGCATAAATGAGGGGCTCCTCAATACAGGCTTGGCTGGGGGAGGGAGGAAGAGGCGTTTTCCATTATGCCGCTGCCACGTATGCCCCTCACAACGAAAGAAGTGGGCTTACAGCAACGAATGCCGATATGGCACTACGGGTCTCACAGCATCGGAAATCCATTTCCAGACTGGCGTACTCATTTAAAGAGAAACAAGAGAGCGATGCAGAGGGAGAGAACGCGAGTGTGTATCATCTCTGTGTTCAAGTGTGTGTTTTGTCCGGACAGCTCAGGCTCTCATGAAAGGTCAGAAGGGATGGGTGAGTGTCATCCTGAGGCTGCTTGACAAAGAAGTGACTTCCCCTGGCCTACCAGCCTCTCTGAGGTGCTGACCTGTCGGGAAATCTTCCAGTTTTTCCTTATTCTAGTTCCATCTGTGGTCCTTTACCAGTGCCCTGGCACCAGCAGAGGAACCCGGCACCAGGAATGGAGCATCTGTCCCTGCTCTAGGTAGATGTGGTTTCGCAGGGACCCAGGCGGCCAGGCCTTCGATGCGCATAGCTGTATACTACAGCTGTTTGTACAGAAACATTATTGAGAGCGCTCCAAGGACTGCTTGTGTCACGATTTAGGGCTGGAAATGAAATATTTTGCCATCTTTGGAAAAATAGTGTGTCAGATGGCCCCAGCGAGGTTTTTCTGGATCACACCGGTAGGACATTCTCCAGATTCCGTAAAACCGGACTGTCTGGAGCTTGCGGCCTCTTTCCCCTGCAAAGAACAGCATGCTGCCCAAGCTCAGACCAGGGCAGTGCGCGGCCATAGCAGCCACTGAACCAGGGATGCGAGCAGCTCGCTTACGTCCTCTGAGAGGAGCCATCTCCTCACGTCAGCAGGGGGATGCTGTTCCCTCTCAAGTATATACATTTATTGAAGTTCAGGGGATGTATTCAGTTTATAAACAAATCGGGCGAGTATAAGCACACAGGAACCCGACCCAGTTTACCCCAAACCAGTCTTACATACCCAAGCTTACCTGAGATGACGGATTCAATGCAGTTTTCCTGGTTGCATGTGCGTAAAACTCTGGTAAATAATCAAAATCGAGCAAGGTCGCGCCATTGCGCCTTCACGGTATTCCATTCCTGCTTCAGTGCAATTACGTCACTTCCGGCGCTACCGGATGTGCGTAGGACTTTTGCGAGTCAACCTGTGATTTATTCAGGTACCTGAATAAAGGTGAGTGGGAAGCAGTGAGTGGGAATTTGGAAAACAAAGAATTTAGACCATTACTAATTGTGTATGTGACGGGTGCAGTATATGAAAACTACAAGATTGGCAAAAATCAAATGCAATATATATACGTACGCTAATTGGCCGAACTGCAAGAGCCCTGCTCTTTCAATTTCAAGGACTCGGGTTCGAGTCCCAGCGCCACACCGGTACCTGCATTGTTAAAGATCGGAATGTTAAATATTTGTTCAATGCCTGTGTCTGCACTTATATGTTCTCTTCCTCTGTAAGACCCAATAAAAGCTAGAGACTCATGTTCCGAGCCTGTCAACACTGCCAATTTGGGCCGCGATATAGCTTTGTCCGGTTGCAGTGCGTTTCAATCAAGGGTTTCAGTTTCCCCCTCTTTCACAAAAATACCGCGATTGCAAGGTCGGGTTGTAGGAATCCTCCTTTGATGTAATGGAGCCAGCATAGTCTTTCCACTTTTAGGTGCGTGAAATTCTATTTCCAACCATTGGCGGTGCGTACATTTTGCTATTCATGCCACAGCACCATGTCTGCCCTTTTTGCTTATTAAAAATTGCAAAGCAATATTTCACCTTTGTATAAAAGTGCACAACCCAAAAAATCACAATGTAAAAGATAAAATCAGCGCATTCAGGGTTGATGCAATTATATTGTACGTAAACGGGAGCCTCATCAGGAGAAAATTAATGATGTCTGATCAGCACAATGTTTATCATGTGTCTTGCGTGTTTGTGGTCAGCATTAAGAGAAATTGGTTGATAGTTGGGGGAGGGTCTATCTAATTTTATCAGTAAACTGATTCTTGCCTGTTTACATTTGGAGATAGCGTGGGCACAACTTTCGTGGGTCCAGGTGTGCCGCCCCCACCTCCTTTTGTAAATGTGTACAAGGAAAAAAAACCTGTACGTTCTAATGAATGCAAATGTACGTTCTATCCCCCGTTCACTCCCACAAATGAAATCCTTCATTCCGTAAAACTGTGTCAACTCGATAATGCTCTGGGCACTGCACATAGTGTTTGGAGTGCTCTTCCCGCAATTACCTACGGAATTTGATTTAATAGACTATAATGTTGATCTATCTAAAATAATCTGGGACACACACAGGGTTCACATGACAACTGCCTTGCCTCTTAGTTCACTAATAACACTGTCGCAAAGGTGGAGGCAGGAATGCTTCCAAGTTCATGCAAAAAGTATCACTTTTAAGAAGTACTTTTCAGTGCAGGGGAATAATGTGGACTTATCAATGTCTGAGGTTCCACATGTTAAAGAAATGAACTTTTTTTTTAACTTTGAAGGAACTTTATCGTATTTTATGTGATGTTTCTTGTATGATTAAATGGCAAACATTTGCAGGGCTCGACTCGTACACTGGATGTAGGAGATGACAAGCCAGGCGCCTGGCTCTGGGTCAGCTCAACCTGTTAATTTGTTGACTTGCCCACTTTTGTGAAGAGAGAGTCCCTGCACATGCTTCCACTCTCCTTTGCACACATGTCCACTTTATTCCCTCTCTCTCTTTTGTTTCTTTCTTAAGCTCTTTCTGCCTCACCTTTCCTTTGCTCTCAGTTTGTGTCTCCCGGTAAATTTTGCAAGAAAGGGGTAGAACAGGTGGGCCCAATGAGTTGGTTATTTTACGTAAAATTCTGTAATGAAGGCTCCCGATGGTACATAAATGTATTTGCGCTATTAAACACATGTACTATAAACACCAATTGATGAAACAAAGCAGGCAAAGTACATGATGGCAACTAAAAGTCATTGCCAAAATACACTTTTTAAAAACATCTTCGAGATAGCTCCTTTCAAAGGAGTGCACAGGGGTGGGTCCTGCACTAAGGCGGAGGAGCGTCGCCCCACTGCTCTCAGAGCAGCAAAAATAAAATGATAACGTTGTTATTTTCATTTTATTTTTTGTAGCTGAGGGCTGGGTTAGGGCGGGGAAGGGCTGATGGCACAGGGGAGGAGTGGTTTGCACACTTCCTAAGTGCATATGACTGTTTGGCCGGCCCTCCTGGGCTGACCAAACAGTCATGCGCACTTTGCATGTTCCCCATCAGGCTGCATTACACAGCCTGGTGAGAAAAATGCAAAGCCTCCCTGCACCCGTCTGAGCACTGAACCATGGCGCTCAGATCAATCACAATGCTGCATTGCAGCGTTGTGATTGGCTGAGTGGAGCCCGGGAGCTGGGTGCTTCCTGCTGCCAGGACTGCAGGAAGAAGGAAGCTGAACAACACAGAGGAGAGGCGGCGCCCGGCGAAAAGGTAAGTGGTATTTCTTTTTATTATTTCTCCCACTCATCGCCGCCACCCCGTGCCTCCACTGCCGTTCCCTCTACAGACGCTACCGTAAATACATTATAGGAATCCCGTGCCTACAACTGCCTTCTGCAGTAGGCTCCTTCTGTGTCAAGTGATACAAAAAATAAAGCACGGCTGAACTTCAGGGCATCCCTCACAAGACCTCCCACAACATACACTCTATGCCCCCCCATCCTCCCTTAACCATTTCAAATTTCCTTTCAAGAACTTGGTCCATCTCAGGTCAGTCCCTCTCCTCCGGTTCCCATACCCTCCTTCCCTATCTTCTTTCTACTAACCTACTGTGTTTTGTCACTTTCTCTCTTCCTCTTAAACCCCACTCACTATCCTCCTCTCCATCAAGTTGAATCACACCCACTAATACTACTTACTTTTCTTTACACTATTCCTCTTGCATTTTTACAACTTATACCTTTCTGTCTCCTAACCCCTACCAGCAGCAGCCCCTATTATCTTTTTCGTGTCCCCTCAAATCTCTTGCACCGCATGAATCTGTCCAGCTCGTCGTCATCATCTCTCTAACCATTTCTTTCGAGTTTCTTCTTCCTGCCTTTCATTATCTATCTCTCTCTGTAATCTCCCTCACTTCTCACCTTGTATTTTTTATCAGTTCTTACCATCCTCAGAAGAATTGTTTAACTGATTGATGGAAAGGAATGTGTTTAGGAGGCTGGCTCAGTATATGATGTACACCTATTGGTGAGGCCCCGTGCAGGCAACCCTTAGTGATAGTAGTAGTGGTCCCTGATAACCAAAGCTCTCAAGGGTTAGCTGTGGAGAGCAGCTAAGGCTTATTCAGGAAGGTGTAAAGCGAGTACATTACCACACAGTCAGTCAGTGAGGCTTACACACAAGGAAAAACCACACCAGTTATAGAAAAACACTTCTGTATTCATTAAACAGGACACTAAGAACTACTTTGGTATATCTCCTACCTAGCGATATCAATACACATGGGAATATACTTCAAAACACGTAAGAAAAGCATAGAAAACACACAGACCCCCATGGGGCGGCCAAACTATATGCTAAGAAAATTGAATGCGAGGTGAGTACCAAACCAGGACTGATACCCAAGGATGAAGAAGCCATGGGAAACACAGAACCACCAAAGGTAAGTAGCTAGATACCCCCAGGTGCAGAGGTGTTACACCTGGTCAAATGTCCATAGGATAACACAGGGAAAGTCGCGGTTGGTATTTTACTTATTTAGGTCCCTTCCCAAAGGACCAGAGAAATCCAGTTGGATCAAGGAAGGTTAGAGAGCCACCCCGCCCATGGATACCCAGGATATCTACACCAGGGAGCGCAGGTGCACAGGTGCAAAGTGGTGTCGGAACCGCCCGTTGATGTCAATGGAGGATCTTGGAAGTCCGGCGGCTACAGCGTCTCGTGGACCAGGTCGGTGGAACCCAACAATAGATTCTGGATGAGAGGTACCTGAAAGCAGAGGGGACCGAGCCAAATCACCAGGAGGTGTCCAGGAGGAGCAGGAGCACGGTTCCACCCCTTGTCAGAGGTGCTTGCTGTAGCATGCAGGTCTTGATGTAGCAGCTGTGGAGCCCAGGCGACGATGCAGGAGCACAGGAGCCACCCACGACTTAAGTGTGAAACCTATGACATCAGGGAACCAGTTTATCTGGTAGTAGTAGATAACTACATCACAGCTATCAGGATATCAATGATAAAATGTTCCTGCTTTTACATTCAGGTAGAAAATGAATCATTTATAAGTGAAATGGCAAATCGATTTGAAATAGATTAAGGCAAAGCATGATATACAATTGTCCTACATGCATGCTTCTTCATATAGCGCATTTGATTTGAAATCATCTGGATCAGCGTTCTTAACCTGTGTTCCAGGGACCCCTAGGGGTCTGGGAAACCTACGCAGGGGTCCACGACTGCTCATAACACATAATATTGCTGACCGAATAATAAAGTGTATATCAATATAGAAGCAAAATGTACAACTGAAAATTCAACAATGTTCTGTAAATGTGCAGCAGTATGAAATTGGAGGCTAATAATTCATTTGGTATCCTCAGATTGATTTTTGAGAGCAGTGCAAGTACATCAAATAGAATACAGTATGGCCGATGGGTGGTCTCAATTGAATTTATACCTGTCCATTAAAAGTAAAATGTTTTTTTACATTTGTTTGAGAATTAAATAAAATATTTCATCATTTGTGTATTTGTTTGATGAATGCTTGTAATTCTGTGTATTGTTTTGCGGTGCAAGTCATCAAATATCAGATGGCTGGATAAAGAATCTGCTGCATAATGTGCCTTCAGTGATTTTATAATATGCAGCATTTATTTTTGTTACATTTAGTCTACCCTGCCACATAATTTCATCCATAATTGTGACTTAATTTCAGTGACCATGCATATAATGGCCAATGTTCATCTTTAATAATGTTAGGCATTGATCATTTTAACAGTGGATGCTTGTTTTACCTGTTTTGTACAAAAAAAGTGGCAAAAATAAATAAATGTGTTAAAAAATAACCTGTGACTTGTACACAGTTCTCGGAGGCACATCGTATGCTCAGTTTTGTATAATAGAAAACTTATATGTCATTTTGCGTTTATCTGCAATTAATCGGGCAATCATCCAACAGTTTGAATTTTTCTATAAAGCTGAAACCAAAGCGGTGGACATGCTCTTGAAGTAACCAACAATTCATGATAATTCACCACAAGAAAAACATCTTATTGAAAACACAATGCTACCTTTGAAGTAATCAGATACTCATTTTCAAATCATCCAAAAGTCATCAGGAACAATCTCATCTTGTAAAGTAATTGGATACTCATTTTCAAGTCATCCTTAAATTATCACGAATAATGACACCTTCTAAAGTCATCAGATACTCATTTTCAAGTCATCCTTAAATCATTAGAAATAGTGACACCTTCTGAAGTCATCAGATACTCATTTTCAAGTCATCCTCAAATCATCAGGCTCAGCTTTTAAGGTTTGCTGATGACTTCAAGAGCTTGATGATGTCTGATGATGTGAAAATGACTTCTAATGTAGTTGGATGATCATTGGATGACTCTAGGATGGCTTCTAAAGTAATCCTGTTTGACTTGGGCCTCTCCGATTTCAATCAAGGCCCCGGCTCACTGCGCCCTGCCCAGGCCTCCAACCGGTCAGCACCCACCTCCGGGTCTCCGGTCCACACTCCGGGTCCGCCGATGCAAGGAAGCACTCCGGTTGCCCTCCGGTCGAGGAGCCTCGGATGTAGCTTAACAGGAAGGGGGGCGCGCACACCGCAACCGCCCCTACTCAAGGCCCCAGCTTCAGCTTCACATGCAGGCCTCTTTCGAGTCGCGTCCAATACACCGCCCCCGATCGATGTTGGGGGCCCGCCACCGCAGGGTCGTGTTCCGAGAGCCTTCCGACCAGTGGATTGCACACTTAATCAAGGATATGTGTGCCAGATAGACGGGGGGATGATCAGGAGAAGCAGAGCTCCGCTAAGCTGCGGCCATCGCGCTTCGCGGCTTAGCCACGCCCCCCCTCTTTGTGGTTTTTTGTTTGTTCATTAAAAGTTAAGGTTGCATACTCTTGGTTGTTTTCATCTACTTGGAAGGGGAAATCATTTTTAGGCAACTCCGGTAATCCTTCCCTGCCACGTCTCGCAAGGTGTAGATGGGTATCAAAAAAAACTTTGTACTGCAGTGAAATAGGTTCATCACAGTTCAAGATACCACAGCGTTTTATCAATGAGAAGTCCTGTGCTGATATAAACTCTTTTCTTATACTGATATCTTTGCCTTCTGTACGTTGTTTTTTAAAATTGCTACTAACACATTGTTAGCTGGTGCAAATACCGCATCATGCATGATAGCTCTGCTAAAAGGAGGATTATTAATTTGTCTATTTAGTCCAGCCCTTGCTGATATAAGGCTTTGACTGTAACATTCCCCCTTAGCATTTCTTACCTCTGCATAAAAATGTCTCAGAAGGCTACAGAGTTCAGGCAGTGGTTTCATCTCAAAGTCTGGCACATACCCATTTTCTACCAACCAGTCTCTGAATATTTGAGTCACCCATTTTGTTGCTGCTCTAGTGTTGGTTTCAGCCCTCTGCTCTTCAAGTATATCCAGTTCATGTGCAGCAAAGTTTTGGTGACGTTTTCCAGGCATCTCCATTTGTACTCCAGCAGATTTATTTACCCATTCATCAATGGAAAGGTGTCCAAATAAATTGAAAGATATTTGTTGAGGCTTTTTACAAAACTGTACATATCTTGGAGGATTTGCCATTGCTACGCTCAGCTCTTCACCTTGGCTTGACTGTTGAGCTAACTGTGGTTTTAAACAATAGAATGGATTGCTCTTGGCAGCTTGTGGAATTTAGAACACTCAGTTGAGAGGGCCTTTACCAGTGAATACAGATCTCTGGAGCTGCATTGTCTTCAGTGGAGCTCTCAACATTGGAGCTCTCGCCCACCCACTACGCCGGCCACACGCTTGACCCCGTCTTCTCGTCCAGCAAGCACATCTCCTTCAGCCACGCCACCGGACTCCACTGGACCGACCACAGCTGCGTCCACTTCAGCTTCAGAAAGACTGCGACCCACCACCACCCGCAACAGGTTCCCCGCCGGAGCTGGAGCAAGATCACCGCCGAGCAGCTCACCGCCTCCCTCAGCCAGAACACACCCACCAACACAACGGACCCAAACGAAGCAGCCAGCAACCTCGCCAAGTGGCTGACCGCCTGCGCCCGACGACCTCGCACCACTAAAAACCCTCCCAGCAGACCCGGAAGCAAGAAAACCCCTTGGTTCACCAACGAACTCAAGGAATCCAAGAAGAACTGCCGCACTCTCGAGAGAACCTGGCGACTCGACCAGACCACAGACAACAGGACCGCCCTCAAACACGCCACCCGCAAACACCACCAGCTGATCCGTGCCACCAAGAAGTCGGCACTCAAAGAACGACTGGACAACAACGCCCATGACAGCAAGGAACTTTTCAGCATCGTCAAAGAGTTCTCCAACCCCAGCGCCGGAAACAACGACATCACCCCTCGCAAGACCTCTGCAACTCACTCTCCGCGTTCTTCCACCGCAAGATCACCGACATACATAACAGCTTCGACGCACAAACCACGCACCCTACCGCCGAACCAACGCCCGCCACCACCACCCTCTGCAACTAGACCCCGATCAGCACCGAAGACACCACCCGCACGATGAACTCCATCCACTCCGGATCACCAACCGACCCCTGCCCACACCACGTCTTCAACAAAGCCGACGCCACCATCGCACCCCATCTCCGGGACATCATCAACTCCTCCTTCCACACCGCCACCTTCCCGGAGAGCTGGAAGCACGCCGAGCTTACCGCCCTCCTGAAGAAACCAACGGCGGACCCCACCGACCTCAAGAACTACCGTCCCATCTCGCTCCTTCCGTTTCCGGCCAAAGTCATCGAGAAGACCGCCAACAGACAGCTTGCCGCCTTCCTCGAGACGAATGGATCCCTCGACCCCTCGCAGTCCGGGTTTCGGGCCAACCACAGCACCGAGACCGCCCTTATCGCAGCCACCGACGACATCAGAACCCTAACCGACAACGGGGAAACAGCTGCCCTCATCCTCTTGGACCTCTCCGCGGCGTTCGACACCGTCTGCCACCGCACCCTAGTGAAGCGCCTCAGCAACATCGGAATCCGAGAGAAAGCACTGGAATGGATCATCTCGTTCCTCGCCGGTAGAAGCCAGAGAGTCCGCCTCCCCCGTTCAGTTCCGAAGCCACCGAAGTCATCTGCGGCGTTCCACAAGGATCTTCACTCAGCCCAACCCTCTTCAACGTCTACATGAGCCCCCTCGCAGCCATCGCACGCCAACACAACCTCAACATCATCTCCTACGCCGACGACACCCAGCTGATCCTCTCCTCACCAACGACCCCACCACCGCCAGAGCCAACCTACACGACGGGATGAGAGATGTCGCCGACTGGATGAGGAACAGCCGCCTTAAACTGAACTCAGACAAGACGGAAGTCCTCATCCTGGGCTCATCACCCTCCGCCTGGGACGACTCCTGGTGGCCCCCGGCCCTGGGCACCGCACCCAAGCCAACGGACCACGCACGCAACCTGGGCTTCATCCTGGACTCCTCCCTGTCGATGACCAGACAAGTCAACGCCGTCTCATCTTCATGCTTCAACACCCTGCGCATGCTCCGCAAGATCTTCAGATGGATCCCCACTGAAACCAGGAAGACCGTCACCCAGGCACTCGTCACCAGCCGACTGGACTATGGGAACACCCTCTACGCCGGAACCACAGCCAAACTTCAAAAAGACTCCAGCGCATCCAGAACGCCTCCGCACGACTCATCCTGGACATCCCCCGACACAGCCACATCACCGGACACCTGAAAGACCTGCACTGGCTCCCCGTCAGCAAGAGAATCACGTTCAGACTCCTCACCCACGCACACAAGGCCCTCCACGACCTGGGCCCAAAGTACCTCAACGACCGCGTGACCTTCTACACGCCCACACGCCAGCTACGATCAACCAGCCACGCCCTCGCCACCGTACCACGCATCCGCAGAACCACCGCCGGAGGAAGATCCTTCTCCTACCTGGCAGCCAAGACCTGGAACTCCCTCCCCACTCACCTTCGGCGAACCCAGGACCATCTCTCCTTCAGGAAGCAGCTCAAGACCTGGCTGTTCGAGCAGTAACTTACCCCCTCCCCCAGCGCCTTGAGACCCTCCCGGGTGAGTAGCGCGCTCTATAAATGCCGTGATTGATTGATTGAACATTCCATTCTAATATAGCCTTATAGCCCGCTGCCGAGGGCTATACCAGTTGTTAAAGGCCCTGATCCCGAGTTATAGGCCCGAGCCGCAGGCGAGGCCTATAACGAGGGAGAGAGCCTTTAACAACTGGTATAGCCTGAGGCAGAAGAGCTATAAGGCTATTAGAACTATTCCACCACTAAGGGTAGAATGTTCTAAATTAAAAATGGAGAAACAAAAAGACAAACATTGGAATGTTGGAGTGCTGGGCTTATACCACTCATTATAAGCCCAGAGCTACTCCATTGTCTTCAATGGAGCTCCCAACATTCCAATGCTCTAATAATGGTTGCACATCTTATCCTTGGGAAATAATTGCATTTAAAAATGACATGCCTGCTTGAGCTCACAGTAAGACAGATTTCTAGCTCATTGAACCATGCACCTTATTTATGAGCTATAATGCTCATTTGCTAAGCTCCACATGCTAGTGAGAGACGCTGTTAAATTTCAGTGGTGCTCAAGGTACACCCTAGATAGTTTTCTTATGTTGCACACACTCCCTACACATGTGCGCAAACTCCACAGTGCACAGCCAGCAAGGCAGTAGCAGTGCATGCTTCCATGCACGTGATCTCCTACAGAGGCCATGCATGCCCTGCTAGGGCCACAGGTGAGAGAAAATAATGTAGGTGTCACACACAAAAGACTTTGGACTCTCATGGCATAGAGGGCAAGGAAAATAGCGCCTAATTGTGGTGGTGTTATTTGTGTGGGTGAGGTATAAAAAGAAACATCCCAGTACACAGAACTGGCAGAGATCACAAAGCTCTTCGTGGCCAGTTTACATCATCAGACTGATGACTTTCCAGATGAGAAAAATATTTGGTCAACTCGCATTCTATAAAAAAAAATCAAGTGCACAGCGTTCTTGGCACGTCTCTCTGTCTGACAGGTGATCTCGGTATTTCTAAACCAAATATTGTGGCATATTTGCACATTTTTCAGATAAAAATACATTTCCACACTTCATGTGTAAGAAAACCTTGGACAGGACCCCCTCCCGCCCCGTGGGAACTCCTAAAGACTGGTAGCCCTCTCCAAGGCTTGTGAGTTTTCCAACTAAGAAACTGCAACAACATTACTCAACGTTGTTTAAACAAGGGGGAGGCCTTAAGCTTGTTTTCCTTTAAAAAAAATAAATACTGCTGTCTCATATCTGTCACACACATGGCCTCGCTGATATGGGGAGCAGCAACAGACAGACGCGACACACCCAGTGAGCCACATGGCCTGCTCTGAATGGGGCACTTCAAAGGGGGCTGGTGGGCTCCAGTTGACATCTTTAACTTGGCCTTTGGTCGGTGTTTGTAGAGCGTCGCCGTCACGTGATAATAGTTGTCCCAGCTGCCGAGTCAGTCTTGCAAAACCGTGCCTGCGCGAGGCACGCCCGACTCTCCACGCAGAGTTCACTCCAGGCCCACAAAGGTCAGACGCAGCAACGCCGCTCAACGGCACGTCTCAGTATTCCACAGACAGGAAGTGCTGCTCACACCACACGCTTCAGCAGTTCTGTTTGTGAGAAATTCATTTTCCAGCGGTGGGGTGAAGATCAGTGTTTTTTTTTTTTTTTTTGCAAGCCTACTCCCAGGGGAATGCCAAGTGTAGAAGAATGCGGGCCACTCTGTAACAGCTGGCACCTCGGACTTAAAATATATCCTGTGAAATAAGCAGCTCGAGAGAAAGGCAGAATCTCTCTGCTATACCGGGAGGAGCCCGTCGACTTCCTGCTTCAAATATCTAAGCTTCCTGAGCAGGCTGACGTTGAAGGTCACGGCACAGAGGAAGACGTGATCTTTAGTGGACAGTCTGTCGAAGGGTAACAGCGCGAAGTCACGAGCCTCTGGATGTCTAACTTTGGGTTTCCATTTTCTAAAAGAAAAATGAAATAAAAAAAACTGGATTGTAGTGCAATTAAAAAACATGAGTAGCAGTTTTTTGGTATGAAGTATTCCATAAACCTCAAATGCTTGTCATTCTCAGAGTGACGGACAGTAAAATTACACATTATTTATTTCCTGCTGTCTTGCACAACTTTGACTGCTGTATCAGGTGGAGACAGGCCGGGGTGGACGTTTAAAGTTTCTACCCTAGGTGACAACATGTCATTCAGTAATTTGCACAGTGCAGGGCTCGTCAACGGCTCAGCAGGCTCTGACAAGTCCATTTGAGGAGCAAGTCTCTGCAGAGTTCCTGTTCCTTCCCCATAAAGAGTCTCCCGTACACCTCAGCTTTGTAATACGTCTCTGCGAATTCTATAGAAAACACAGAATAACAGGCAGTTCCCCTCCACACAGGGGTTTAAATTTCATTTGACCAGTCCCAAATGCTTTCGTTCATAGTAAGTAGGTTTTCGAGCTAGGATATATATATATACATATATATATATATATATATATATATATATATATATATATATATATATTCACTGAAAAAACCATAGGTTTTAGGGACAGTTATAGTTAGTTGGACATTGCACTCGTACAAAACCCGTGAAATTCCCCCGTTATAGTTAGTTCAGCTAACTATAACTCGCGCCCCGCAATGCACTGCTGATGACGTCACATATTACATCACTCATGACATGGTCAGTGACATCACTAATGACATCACTGATGACATCTCAAATGACATCACTGATGACATCATGCAGTGACTGTGTGTTTCTGTAAAGTTTAAATATTTTTAATATATATAGGGAAAGGCGTATTGAAGAATGAGTGGGTGTATAAGTGTCTGTATGGATGATTTAGTAGGTGCGTGACTAACTCTATAAGTGAGTGATTAAACGTATCTTACTGAATGCATGGGTTAGTGACTAAACTGGGTGAATGTCTGTATCCGTCTGTCTGTTGCTGTGTAAGTGGCTGCATGGGTTTGTGAATAGCTACATGAGTGTCTATATGAGTTATTGATTGGTTGTCTGAGTATCTGTATGGGTGCCTGAGTGTTTGTGTGGGAGGGTGTGTGCGACTCTGTGCATAGATGTGTGAGTGGGTGATTCACTGGGTGGATGGTTTCAAGAGTGCATCTGTGATAGACTGTATGGGTGGGTAAGTGTGTGTAAGAGTGTGTTAGTGAGTGAATGTATGTCCCAGTGGTACATGTGTGAGTAACTACATATGTGAAAGGCAGTATATATGTGTGTTGGAGTATATAAATAGCTATAAGCGAGAGTGTGTGATTGTGAGAGTGACTGTATGGATGAGTGTGTGCTTGTATCAGTGATTGTATAAGAGCGTAAGAATGTGCTAGTATTTGTATGAGTAAGTGAGCTGGTGTGTGTATAACTGTATAGGTGAGTAAATGGCAGTGTGTTTAATTATTTGCATGACTGACTAGGTGTGTGAGTACCTCTATGGATGAGTGGCGGTGTTTGAGTGTCTATATAGGAGTATGAGTGCATATGATAGTCCTGTACTGAGTGACCGTAAGTATGATTGACTGTACGGGTGAGTGAGTGGATGTGTGTGTAGACCTAAGAATCAGTGAGTGGGTATGTAGTTATTGGTGTTGGAGTGTCTATGGTTTTGCGAATGGCAGTTTGTAATTTAGAGTGGGTGTATCAAAGGTTATATTAGGGTGTGAGGTGGTGCATCAGATTATCACGTGGATGATGTCATCAGTGATGTCATCAGTGATGTCACTGACCATGTCATGAGTGATGTAATATGTGACGTCATCAGCAGTGCATTGCGGGGCGCGAGTTATAGTTAGCTGAACTAACTATAACGGGGGAATTTCACGGGTTTTGTACGAGTGCAATGTCCACTAACTATAACTGTCCCTAAAACCTATGGTTTTTTCAGTGAATTTGTAAGGTTTTTTAAATGCTAATTTCTAACTATAACGTGCCTGAAACCTATGGTTTTTTCAGTGAATTTCAAAGGTTTTTTAAATGCTAATTCCTAACTATAACATGTCTGAAACCTATGGTTTTTTTCAGTGAATTTCAAAGGTTTTGTAAATGACAATTTTTAAATGTATTAATTGTTATATTTATTTTTTTGATACTGATTTACTACATTTTTAAAACTATTTATTTTTAGATATTTTATTTTTTAAATTACATTGTAATTACATTATACATTACATTACAAAATATACTTTCTCAGAATGAATTACTTTAGTTTAAATACTTTGCAAATAGGCAATAGAGTTTTAAGTACAGTAGTTACAGTTGTTGCAATGGGCAACACAATTTCAAACACAATGCAACATTGAGCTCAATGTGAATTTCTAGTTAAATGCAATTAGTTACTTTATGGATTACTTTTCTAACCACAGGACTGGATCCTAGATTCAGTCCTGGGACATCTCCTGTAAACAGTTGAGTAAAGCGTTTTGGTTACAGTAGTGATTTTTAAGGAATATTATTGTATTTTAAAAGTTGACACTTAGAAACTTTTTCACATAGAATCACCAATGTTATCCTATGGGAGGAAATTCACTTAGCAGGTAAGTAGTGTTATCGTTACTTTTTCTTACTCAGTGTTGGATCCTGGATCCAGCACTGGTGCATCTCCTGTAAACAGTTGAAAGAATGCGTTTAAGTCATACAGGCGATTTTTAAGGAATATTTGTAGTTTGTGAAAATCGACACTTTGAAACTTTTCTGCTGAAAACCAGACAATGGATTCCTATGGAAGGAAATATAAGTTACTGGTAAGTACGGTTAGAATTACTTTTCAGGGTCAGTGCTGGGTTAAAAGATGCAGCACTGGGTTCTCTCCTGATAACAGGTGAGTAAATCGGAATTCGTAGTTCGGTTGATTTTAGAGGAATATTATAAAGTTCCAAAACTCCACACTTAGAAGAATTTCCAAGTGAAACCAGTCAATGTTAGCCTATGGAAGGAAATTCAAGTTCCTGGTAAGTACGGTTAAAATTACTTTTCAGGATCAGTACTGGGCTGAAATATGCAGCACTGAGGTCTCTCCTGATACCAGGTGAGTAAATCGGAATTCGTATTTCGGCTGATTTTAGAGGAATATTTGTATGTTTCAAAAATCGACACTTAGAAACTTTTTCAGCAAAAGCAGGCAATGATATCCTATGGAAGGAAATTCAAGTTACTGGTAAGTACGGTTAAAATTACTTTTCAGGATCAGTACTGGGCTGAAAGATGCAGCACTGAGGTCTCTCCTGATAACAGGTGAGTAAATCGGAATTCGTAGTTTGGCTGATTTTAGAGGAATATTTGCACAATGGTGAAGGAAGGGGTGGGGCCTGAGGTGACATGTCTGCAAACACGCCCAGTGGCGCGTTTTAAGTTGGAGAATTAATTCCTCCTCAATCCCGAGGGTCCCTAGGGGCCAACTAGCCCACCAGATACCTCTAGTATGCCCCAGACAGCTGCGTTGCAGAGAGGTGTTCAGAGGCCACGCCCTCTTTACAACACTCTGCAACGCAGCTCCGTGGCGCTTACTGGAGGTACCTGGTGGGCTAGTTGGCCCCCAGGGACCCTCAGGATTGAAGGGGATTTAATTTCCCATCTTAAAACGCGCCACGGGGCCTGTTTGCACACATGTCACCTCCGGCCCCGCCCCCTCCCTTTACCACTGTGCAAACGCACCCGTGGCGCGTTTTAAGTCGGGGATTAACTCCCCTGAATCCTGAGGGTCCCTGGGGTGCAACTAGCCCACCAGCTACCTCCATTAAGCGCCACAGAGCTGCGTTGCAGAGAGGTGTAAAAGGGGCGTGGCCTCAGAACACCTCTCTGCAACGCAGCCCTGGCGCATACTGGAGGTTCCTGGTGGGCTAGTTGGCCCCAGGGACCCCCAGTATTCAAGGGGATCGTTCCCCTCTGCAAACGCGCCAGGGGCGCGTTTGCAGAGTGCTGACAAGGAGGGCGTGGCCTCCGGCACGATGCCAGATTTTTTTTGTTGATTTTTTTAAAAAGGGGGCTGTGTGGCCCCCCTTTGTAATTATTTTGGGCCCTGGGGACCCCATCCCCCTGACCCCCTTTTATTTAAAAAAAAAAAAGGTACGGGAAGGGGACCGCGTGGGCCCCCCTCCCGTGGCCCATTTTGACCCGGGGACCCCATCCCCGGGTCATTGCCACCTTATTTTTTTTTTAATTTTAATGGAGGGGCTGCGTGGCCCCTCCTAAGGCCTCCTTAGGCCCCGGGGACCCCATCCCCGGGGCCGGCCTTTATTTATTTATTTTAAAATTATTTTTGGGGAGGGGGCCGCGTGGCCCCCTCCCGAGCCACTACTTGCCCCGGGGACCCCATCCCCGGGGCTGGCCCTATCCTTTGGGGTCCGTGGGGGACCCCAACTCCCCACGGACCCTGCCGGCTCCCCGCCTCCTGCGGGAGCCGGCATTGCTTTCCACATGGGGAGCTGCTAAGATGCAGCTCCCCGTGTGGAAAAGCAATCGTCTTTGGTTTTTGGAAGAGAGAGCAGGTTTCCTGCTCTCTCTTCCAAAAACCAAATCAGTTTGCTATGGCAGGACGGGAGCCGCGAGGCTCCCGCCCTGCCATAGCAAGCTACAGTGTCCCGAGGGTAGGCACCCCGGGACACTGCTGGAGCCGGCCCTGGGGGTGGTGGTCCCAAGGGCCATCAAGGGCTCCAGTAGGGGCCGCGCGGCCCCCTCCCTCCATGTTCAAAGCCCCGGGAGGTGGTGGTCCCTGGGCTCTGAGGTCCGTAACGGACCCCCATATTTAACTCTTTAGTGCCCCGGGAGGTGGCGGTCCCGGGGGCATGTGGGAGCTGTAGCCCCCGACACAAGTACTTTTTAAATAAAAAGAAGCCCCGGGGGTGGCGGTCCCCGGGGATGCGGGAGGGCCAGAGAGCCCTCCCGCACCATTTGTTTTTAAAGCCCCGGGGGTGGCGGTCCCCGGGGCTTGGGCCTTAGAGGCCCCCATTCATTAAAATTATAACCCCCCGCATGCCCCTGGGACTTGGCCCACCCGGGGGCCAATTAACAACGAAGCGCGGGAGACCACGCTTTGTTTTTTTTTCTTTTCGTCGGGATTCGCGCACCCTAAGCGCATCCCGCCGATTTAAAAAAAATAAATAATGCTTTTTTCTGCCCAGGGGCTCCTTGTGGGACCCCCTGAGCAGACCTAGGGGTCAGGGTGTTTCTACCCTGCCCCCTTTTGCGCTTTACGCACTTGTTTCTGTCCCTCGGTTCTACCGAGGGACAAAATGGCTGCCAACACTTCCTGATTTGGAGTGTTGACAGCCACTTGACAGCCAATTAGCATGCAGCTCGTGATCGGGACAGTGCGCGCAGGGTGCACTCAGGGTGCGCGGATCCGACGCGGCCATAGATATATATGTGATTTTACTTGTGATTTTGTCAGAAACTACTGAACGGATTTACACCATTTAAGCAAAAGGCACGACACTGAACCAAGGGCTACCTCTTTGCCAAATTTGGTGTAATTCTGTTCAGCAGTTCGGGCTGTAGCTGCGATGAAAGGTCCCTATGGAAAAATGAATGGGGAAAACGCGTTTTGGGACCCCCCTTTTTTCTCGGCCCCCGCTTGACGAATCACCCCGAGACTTTCAGGATAGGAGCGGACCGGAGCACCCCAACAAGTTGGAAGCTTTCGCGAAGATTCATCAACCGGCGCCAACGTTATTTCAAATAGAATGTTGCGGATTTCCTATGGAAAATAGGTCCTAACTATAACTATCTACTGGCGACCGCCAGTAGATAATATATATATATATATATATGGTGTGAACAAGGGCAAGTGGTGCCCGAAACGCGTAATCAGGATTAGGAAACAGGAATAAAGCTTTGACTTGCCTGCAGTTTTGGTGGTTCGTGAATCCTTTGTTGCTGAAGTGGTGTGGATTGGCGCTGTGAGCAGACGAAGGATTTTGGTGATTTTATTATATATATATATATATATATATATATATATATATATATATATATATATATATATCCAAACACCACAATCCTGCAGTACCGATGTCCTCGGCGAAAATCAGGTGCGGACCACTGCATGCATGTTTTCAAATAAAGTGCTTTATTTCAATTTCAATGGCATCGAATCACAATACCAAGGCAAGTGCCCAGCATTACGCGTTTCGACCGCGTTGCCACGGTCTTGATATATGTTAACTTAAAAACCAAAGGTTACATGAACGTTATAGTTAGGAAACAACATAAAAAACCTTAGAAATTCACTGAAAAAACCAAAGGTTACAGGGAAGTTATAGTTATGAAATAGGATTAATTTCTTTTTAGAAATTCACTGAAAAAACAAAGGTTACGGGGATGTTATAGTTAGGCTCAGATTTCACTTGTACAAAACCAGTGAAATTCAGCAGTTATAGTTAGCTGGCTAACTATAGCTTACGCCCCCGCAATGCACTGCTAAAGACCTCACATATGCATCACTCATGACATGGTCAGTGACATCACTGATGATATCTCAAATGACATCACTGATGACATCATCCAGTGCATGTAAGTATTTTCTAAGAGTTTATGACTGTTAAAGATATATACTAACGTACTACAAAAGTTAGATTAGTATACTAGGTGCGCTACTAATTAGTGATACTAGTTCTAACATATATTATGTGAGTGGCTGTGTGACTGTGTATCCATGTATGAGTGGGTATCTGAGAGGCTGTATGGGTGTGTGAGTGGCTGTAAGCGTGTATAAGTGGGTGAGTGAGTAGCTGTGTGGGTGAGTGAGTGGCTGTATGAGTGGCTGTATTGGTGAGTGAGTGGGTGTGGGAGTAGCTCTATGGGTGAGTGAGTGGCTGTATGCGTGGGTGAGTGGATGTGTGAGTGACTATGGGTGAGTGAGTGGGTGTCTGAATGGCTGTATGAGTAAGTGAATGGGTGTGTAGGTGGCTGTATGGGTGAGTGAGTGGCTCGTTGAGTGGGTGTCTGGTTAAGTGAGTTGGTGTGTGAGTGGCTGTATTGAGAGTGAGTTTCTGTGTGAATGGCTGTATGGGAGTGAACGGATGTGAGCGTGCTTGTGTTGATGTGTGAATGGGTATGTAAGTGGTTGTGTGGATGTGTGAGTGAGTGTGTGAGTGCTTGTATGGGTGAGTTAGTGGCTGTGTTGTGAGACTGTATGGGTGAGTGCGTGGCTGTGTGAGTGGCTGTATGGATGAATAAGTGGGTGTGTGAGTAGCTGTATGGCTGAGTGTGTGACTGTATGGATAAGTGACTGTATGAGTAGCTGTATGAGTAAGTGGTTGTGTGAGTGGCTGTGTGAGTGAGTGGGTGTGTGTGGATCTATGGATGAGTGAGTGGTCGTGTGAGTACTTGTATGGGTTTGTTAGTGGATGTGTGGGTGTGTGAGTGGGTATATGAGAGGTTGTATAGGGTTTGAGTGGGTGTGTTAGTGCTTCTGTGGATGATATCATCAGTGATGTCATTTGTGATGTCATCAGTGATGTCACTGAACATGTCATGAGTGATGCAAAATATGAGGTCACAAGCAGTGCATTGCGGGGGCATAAGTTATAGTTAGCTCAGATTACTATAACTGCTGAATTTCACTGGCTTTGTATGAGTGAAATCTGAGCCTAACTATAACGTCCCTGTAACCTTTGGTTTTTTCAGTGAACGTCTAAGGTTTTTTTATTCTATTTCCTAACTATAACTTCCTTGTAACCTTTGGTTTTGTAAGTGAATTTCTACGTTTTTAAAATTTATTTCCTAAATGTAACCACTAACCTTTGACAGTGAGTGTGTGAGTGAGTGCATGAATGTCTCAGTAAGTTTGTGAGTGGGTGTTAGAGTGCCTGAGTGGGTCTGTCAGTGGGTCTGTGAATGTCTGAGTAGGTCTATGAGTGTGTGTGTGTGTCTGGGTCTGTGAGTGGGTACATTTGTGGGTCTGTGAGTGAGTACGAGTCTGAGTGGGTCTGTGAGTGAGTGCATGAGTGTCTGTGAAGGTCTGTGATGGATGTATGAGTCTCTGAGTGGGTCTGTGAGTGAGTGCATGAGTGTCTGTGAAGGTCTGTGATGGATGGATGAGTCTCTGAGTGGGTGAGTGAGTGGGTCTGTGAGTGGGTGAGTGAGTGTCTGAGTGGGGCAGGCAGTGGGTGTGTGACTCTCTGAGTGGGTCTGTGAGTGGATGCATGAGACTCTGAGTGGGTATGTGAATGGGAACATGAGTGTCTGAGTGGGTCTGTTGGAGCGTATGAGAGTCTGTGATTGGGTGCATGAGTGTATGAGTGGATCTGTGAGTGAGTGTGTGAGTGTCTCAGTGGGGCTATAAGTGGTTGTGTGTCTCTGAGTGGATCTGTGAGTAAATGTAAATGTCCAGTATTTGTAAAGCGCAAACAATTACCCGAAGGTGTCAAGGCGCTGGGGGCCGTCGCGAAGATTAAGTGAACTATTGCCCAGAGTCACATGGTGCTGTGCTGATCTGCCTCTGACACCGGGGAATGAACCGTGAGCACCCGGGTTCCGGAGTCAGTCGCCCTGGCCGCTGCACCACACCTCTTCTGCTTAGATACATGAGGGTGTCATTGGGTGTGTGAGTGAGTCTCTGAGTGAGTCCGAGCATGTGAGTCTCAGTGGGTGTGGTAGTGGGTGAATGAGTGCTTGAATGGATCTGTGAGTAGGTGCATGAGTGTCTGAGGGTGTCTGTCAGTGGCTGCATGAGTCTGAGTGGATCTGTGAATGAGTGCATGAGTCGGTCTGTGAGTGGGTGCATGAGTGGGTCTGTGAGTGGGTGTGCGGTAAAAAAAAAGTAGGGGGGCAGTCGGGAGCAGGTTCTTGTGTAGGCTTCCCCTGTGACGGTCCTCCTGTCCAGCGAGCCTGCAGTCTGCTACCCTCGGCTGCTTTTGGTTTTGTGTCTCCTCTGCTCACTTTCTGCTCGTTTTTCTGACTCTTCTCTCCTCGCCCCTGCCCTCTATTTTGCCTCTTTCTGCTCGTTCTGCCCACTATTTTGCCTCTTTCTGCTTACTCCTGACCTTTATTCTACCTCTTGCTGCTCGTTTCTGACCTCTATTTTGCCTCTTGCTGCTTGTTTCTGACCTTTATTTTGCCTCTTTCTGTTCCCTTCTGACCTTTATTCTGCCTCTTTCTGCTCCCTTCTGACCTTTATTCTGCCTCTTTCTGCTCATTTTTTTACTTTTATTCTGCCTCTTTCTGCTTGTTTCTGACCTTTATTCTGCCTCTTTCTGCTTGTTTCTCACCTTTATCTTGACTCTTTCTGCTCATTGCTGACGTTTATTCTGCCTCTTTCTGATCTTTTCTGACCCTTAGTCTGCCTCTTTCTGCTCGATTCTGACCTTTATTCTGCCTCTTTCTGCGCATTTCTCATCTTTATTTTGCCTCTTTCTGCCTGTTGCTGACCTTTATTTTGCCTCTTTCTTCTCATTTCTCCCCATTATTTTGCCTCTTTCTGCTCGTTTCTCACCTTTATTTTGCCACTTTCTGCTCATTCCTGACCTTTATTTTGCCTCTTTCTGCTTGTTTCTCACCTGTATTTTACTAGGCCTGGGCGGAGTTCGCGGAGTGGAAAAACTCCACCAAGCTAGGCGGAGTTCCGTTCACACAGATTTTTAGCGGTGGGTGTTTGTCCCGCACTGTAAAATCAGGGCGAACGGCATCCCGCGCAGCGTAAGAGGGTGCTGCTTCTTTCTCCCACTTGAGTAGAAGTTCTGCTTGAGCGGCAGCTTCCTCAACGTGTACGGAAGGTTTCTCAACGCGAGCCGTAGTGTCGATCCGCGACCGCCCGCGTTGAGAAATCTCGCTGGGAAGTGGTCTAGCGTTGGATTTTCTTCCCTCGCGCTTGCCAAATTACCGTTGGTGAGCGCGAGCGAGGAAAAAACTCCGCTACGCGGAGCAGAGTTTTTCGGAACTCCGTGAGCTTTGCAGAGCGCGGAGTGCGAAACACTCAGCAAACTCTGTGAACGGAGCGGAGTTCACTGCCCAGACCTATAGTTTACCTCTTTCTGCTCGTTTCTCACCTCTATTTTGCCTCTTTATGCTCATTTCACACCTTTATTTTGCCTCTTGGTGCTGATTTCTGACCTTTATTCTGCCTCTTGCTGCTCATTTCTGACCTTTATTTTGCCTCCTTCTGCCGGTTTCTCACCTTTATTTTGCCTCTTGCTGCTCATTTCTGACCTTTATTCTGTATCTTTCTGTTCGTTTCTCACCTTTATTTTGCTTGTTTCTGTTCATTGGTGACCTTTATTTTGCCTCTTTCTGCTTGTTTCTCACCTTTATTCTGCCTCTTTCTGCTCACTTCTGACCTTTATTCTGCCTCCTTCTGCTTGTTTCTCACCTTTATCTTACCTCTTTCTGCTCGTCGCTGACCTTTATTCTGCCCCTCTGCTCGTTTCGGACCTTTATTCTGCCTCTTTCTGCTCATTTCTCACCTTTATTTTGCCTCTTGCTGCTCTTTGCTGACCTCTATTCTGCCTCCTTCTGCTTGTTACTCACCTTTATCTTACCTCTCTCTGCTCGTCGCTGACCTTTATTCTGCCTCTTTCTACTAGTTTCTCACCTTTATTTTGCATCTTGCTGCTCGTTTCTGACCTTTATTCTGGATCTTTCTGTTCGTTTCTCACCTTTATTTGCATGTTTCTGCTAATTGGTGACCTTTATTTTGCCTCTTTCTGTCTGTTTCTCACCTTTATTCTGCCTCTTTCTGCTTGCTTCTGACCTTTATTCTGCATCCTTCTGCTTGTTTCTCACCTTTATCTTAACTGTTTTTGCTCTACGCTGACCTTTATTCTGCCTCTTTCTGCTCATTTCAGACCTTTATTCTGCCTCTTTCTGCTCGTTTCTACCTTTATTTTGCCTCTTGCTGCTCTTTGTTGACCTTTATTCAGCCTCTTTCTGCTAGTTTCTCACCTTTATTTTGCCTCTTTCTGCTAATTTCTCACCATTATTTTGACTCTTTGTGCTTGTTTTCCACCTTAATTTGCCTCTTGCTGCTCGTTACTGACCTTTATTCTGCCTCTTTCTGCTCATTTCTCACCGTTAATTTGCTTCTTGCTGCTTGGTACAGACCTTTATACTGCTTCTTTCTGCTCCCTTCTGACTTTTATTTTGCCTCTTTCTGCTCTTTTCACCGGGACCGCAGGGGCAGCCTCATGGCCCCCGCGGTCCCAGCCGGCACCCCGCCTCCTGTGGGAGCCGGCATTGCTGCTGCAGGAAGGGAACTGCTGGAAAGGCAGCCCCCTCCATGCAGGAGCAATAGTTTCATCCCTTTCCCTGCCCGCAGACATGAGGGCAGGGAAAGAGGTAAAACCTCCGCTTCCAGGGGTCGGGAGCACTTTAATAGCTCCCACCCGCTGGAAGCGGAGTGTTTGCTTTAGCTTGGCTGGAGCTGTCACAGCTCCCACCAAGCAGCTGCGGCTCGTGTATGTAAGAGCGGTGGGGCGGTGGGTCTGGGTGGGGGGGATTTTGACAGACGATGACGAGGGAAAATTTATTATTTATTTAATTTCCCCTCATGGTTGTCTGTCAAATCCCCCCCAACCTGGCCCCACCGTCCACCGCTCTTACCTGCACAGGGACAAAGAAGGAGCTGGCCCTAGGGGGTGGCGCCCCTTAGGGCCATGTATGGCTCCAGGAGGGGGGCCACATGGCCCCCTCCTTTGATTTTCAAGGGCCTGCCCTCGGGATGTGGTGGTCCACATGGCCGAGAACAGCCCAGGAAAGGGGGGGGGGGCCGCATGGCCACCTCCTTTGATTTTGAAGGGCCTGCCATGGGGAGGTGGTGGTCCCCGGAGTGCGGGTGAAGTCATTTGAGATGTCATCAGTGATGTCATTTGTGATGTCACTGACCATGTCATGAGTGATGTAATATGTGAGGTCATAAGCAGTGTATTGCAGGGCGCAAGTTATAGGTAGCTCAGGTAACTATAACTGCCAAATTTCACTGGTTTTGTACGGGTGTAATCTGAGCCTAACTATAACCCTGTAATCTTTGTTTTTTTCAGTGAATTTCTAAGGTTTTTTAAATCTATTTGCTAAATATAACGACCCTGTAACCTTTGGTTTTTTAAATTAATTTCTAAGGTTTTTCAAAATCTATTTCCTAAATATAACGTCCCTGTAACCTTTGTCTTTTTAAGTGAATTTCTATGTGTTTTTAACTAGTAGTCTCGTTTGCAGAGTGGTGGACAAAGGGGGTTGGGCCTCTGACCAGCACTCAGGAATCCTGCTGTGTCGGACTTACTGGAGGTAACATCAGGGCTTCTGTGCCCCCAAGAACCCTCAGCATCCAAGAGGACTTCATCGCCCAACCAGCAGCGCATTTGTAGAGTGGTGGAGAATGGGGGTGTGGTCTCCAAAGAACTCTCAGCAATTCCGCTGTGTTTGACTTACAGGAGTTAGCACGAAGGGTTTTGGCCCCTAAGGACACTCTAGAGCCAAGCAGACTTCATCCCGCAACCAGCAGTGCTCCTGGAGGCGCGTTTACAGAGTGATAGAGAAAGGGGGCATGGCCTCCGAAGTCCTCTCACGAGTCTCGCTCTGTGGGACTTACTGCAGGTAACCAGGGGGCTTGTTGGCCCCCAAGGACCTTCAGCATCCAAGGGGACATCATCCCCCAACCAGCAGTGCGCCAGGAGGTGCGTTTGCAGAGCTGTGGAGAAAAGGGGCATGGCCTCCGAAGTCCTTTCAGCAATTGCGCTCTGTGGGACTTACTGGAGGTAATAGGGGGGCTTGTTGGCCCCCAAGGACCCTCAGCATCCAAGAGGACTTCATACCCCCACCAGCAGTGCGCCAAAAGGAGCGTTTGCAGAGTGGTGGAGAAAGGGGGCATGGCCTCTGAACACCTTTCAGCAATCCCACTGTGTGGGACTTACTGGAGGTAACAAGAGGTCTTGTTGGCCCTAAGGACCCTCAGCAGCCAAGGGGACTTCATCCCCCAACCAGCAGCGCACCAGGAGGCGTGATTGCAGAATGGTGCAGAAAGGGGGCGGGGCCTCCGGCATCGAGCTGATAGCTTTTACTTTTTTTTTAATTTTAAGGGAAGGGGGGCTGTGTGAACCCCCTTCCCTGGGCCGAGTTTGGCCCCGGTGACCCCATTCCCTGGGGCCAAGTATTTTTAAAATGGGGAGTGCGCCAGGTGGCCCCCCTCCCCTGGCCAATTACGGCCCGGGGACCTCATCGCCCTGGGCCCGGGTTTTTCTTTCTAAAAATATATACTGTGTGCCCAGGTTCCACCCAGGGCACCCAGTTTCTCACCTTGGGGACCGCAAGGGGAGCCTGAAGGCCCGCGCGGTCCATGCTGTTCCCTCTGTCCAAAAGTATTTCTGTTCCACTTCTAGTTAGCAAGAGCATTTTTAATGCTCTTGCTTGCTAGAAGCGGAGTAGAGTTTGCTATGACTTGGTGGGAGCGGTAAGCTCCTGCCAAGCCATAGCAAACAGCTACCTCCCGAGGGTGGACACCTCAAGAGGTGCCGGCCCTAGGGGTGGCGGTCCCCAGGGCCATGTATGGCTCCAGGAGGGGGGCTACGTGACCCCCTCCTTTTATGATTTTGCCCCAGTGAGGAGGTGGTCTGCGGGGGAGACTGCGCTGCCCACGTACTCAATGTAATAAAAGCCCCGGGGAGGTGGCGGTCACTGAGGCTGCAGGGGGTCCGCGTGCCCCCCCTGCATTTTTCAAATTAAAGCCCAGAGAGGTGGCATTCCCCCGGGGCTGAGGAGGGGTCCATGAGGCCCCCACATTGTTTTAGCATCAAGCCCTGGGAGGTGGATGTCCCCAGGGCCGGGTACAGTGGACTGCTATATAGTGGAGTAGCGTACAGTACAGTGGCATTCAACTCAATTGGGTTAATTATAGAAGCGTAGAGTGTAGTCACGTACAGTGAAGTGTGGTTTCGTGGAGTGGCGCATAATTTACTCTTGTAAATAGCATACAGTCGATTGTGGTACAGTGCAGTGGCATATAGTGCATTTCAGTTCAATGCAGTGGCATAGAGTGTAGTATCAGAGACTGGAATAGTGTACACTCCAGTAGTGTACCATGAAGTGGGCCATAGTGTAGTAGCATCTAGTGGAATAGCGTAAATTGGAGTAGGGTACAGTGGAATATCGTTGAGGTGCGAGCATTATAGTTTAGGGGCATCCAGTATACTGGCATAAACGAAAGTGGTCAAGAATGCAGTGGAGAACAATATCATAGCGTAGAGTATAATGGTGTACATTGCAATGGTGTACAGTCCAGTTGGGTCTATTAGAGAGGAGTAACGCACAGTGGATTAGCGTAGAATGTAGTAGCGTATACTGTAGTGTCGGAAAGTGGAGTAGCATACTGTAAATTCCGTACAGTGGAGTGGCCTAAATGAAACAGACAGTGAAGTGGCATAAAGTGGAGTGTGTAAATTAAAAGAAATGTTGCTTTAAAGTGTGTCCAAAGATGGAAATGTTTTTTCACCAAAATATATACTATAATATGTAAATGTTGTGGAGGGGCACAAAAGGTGGTTAAATTCAATGCATGTTGCTTAATTTATTTCTGTGTGTATTGTGAAATCCACCGTTCGGATTAGATGAAAACTTGTCTTGAGTAGATATTATGCTGTGCAGATGCTTATGTTGGGTAGTGCAGGTGAGTAGTATAACTGTTTTAGAACTTTTCATTTATTAAAAGTTTGTGAGATCAGTTTGCGAGGTATATTTGCAAAAATATGGGTGTATTTGGCTGTACTAACACGGTACATAGTGATGCCTGAGCATTAGCCGATTGGCTAATGACTGCCTTTACTGAAGTTCAAGGCAGGCATGCTGTTTTTAGGTACACTTTTCCATTGTTCTGCGTTACGGCTTCGGATATAGGTAAGTAATTGGGTTGGTATTTTTGTCCTACCTATTAACACTTTACTAAAGTGGTAATAGGCTTAGCAAAATATTTATGTTTGTTTATGTTTTTTTTAATAAATAGGGAGTTGTGCAGTAGTACTGCAGTACCACAAATTTATTTTGTATGGTTACCATTGCTATTTTTAAATTTCTCTATATTTTTATAGCAATGCCATTTTATTTTAAGTAGCGTGTTGATTTTTAGTAATTAATGCGCTACTCTGTACCCTTTTTTCAGCATATTTAACATGTTAAAATTGGAAAATACACTTTAGCATACTATAGTTACTAAATATAGTGTGTTACTGTTAGAAGGTGGTTCTGACCATCTGAGCCGCCCAGATTTTTTGCTTTTTGAACACCTAATTGTTGAGCTTTTACTGTGGGAGAGCCTCATAAGTTGGGACTCACCCACAGTGAACTCATGAAGAAAGAGACTGCATGTGGATTTTACATGTGTCCCCCTGGTGAGAGTAGGCCGCTGCGCTGCAGCCGGAGTACGGGGCACCGGGCTGGTTACATGCAGACACATGTGGACATGCGTGTGCACACGTGTAGGGGCTGCCTGGGGGAGATTCCTGGCGTGCGCAGCCCAGGAGCAGGTACAGATAGAATGGTGTGGCAGGAATTATGCAGAGCTGGGTGGTGACATGGAATAGGCTTTATACTATGGGAAGAAACATGTAAGGGAAAGTCAGTGTGCTTTACTGTTTTCACTGAAGGACCACTCCATTATTCTCCTATGAAGATGGGGATCACATGGGGTAGTTTCACTTCCCTAGGGCCTACAAATTCCAGACACGCACCAAAGTACACTGTAATTTGTGTGAAAATAAGTATTCTGCTGAGTCCAAAACCATATATGTACTGCTTATGGGTCATCCAGAAATGTCATATTCCTCTGACTCAGCTCATAACCAGAGCCTGGCTGGGTCTGACCCTGCCAGGCTGGATTAATGAGCATCAGAGCATCAGAGGCCTAGCCCTTCACTGCAAGCATTCCAAGGGCGAAGGTCTCCTCTCCAAAAGGGAGAGATGGTGGGTGGAGCTGCAGGTTATCCATCAGCAGCTGTCACCTGGTGCCAGGCACCAAGCTGCTCTGGAGAGAAGGCAGCAAGGGGGCTTTCCAGAGACCATGTGGCATGAGACCCCTGGACGATGCCATTTTGAACTATCCCAGAGGCCTGGGCAGGAAGGAGGGAGCAGGGGCAGAGAGGTGATGTGTCGCTGCAGGATAGGTCAGCGGAGCCCCCTGCCAGCCCTCTCCAAATTCTTTTAAAAGGTCTTGCACAGGAAGAGAAGCTCTCTCTGGGGTGTGTTCTGCTGAGGAAGACTGGTGCTGGAGCCTGGCGCCATGGGCAGTTAGAAGGAAGAGCCCCCTGACTGTCCCAGGACCCTGAATTGCACCACAAGGGGAGTCCAGGACCAGTGCGCAGAAGCCTGGGCCTCTGCGCAAGGAGAAGAGAGGCCCAGGAGGAGAGCCAGGTGGAAGGCTGGTGCAGGGAGCCAGCGAAGATAGCTCCCTGCTGAGTGCACCTACTTGGAGGCCAGGAGGGCGAAGGAAAGTGCTCCCGATGGCTCGTGCGGGCAATCAGGAGCAAGAGGAGGCCAAAATGATGAAAATCGGCCGCCGGGGGGTCGAGCTACGCCCCCCAAAAGGTAGGCGGCCTTTGACCTCTGCGAGGACCGACGACGAAGCGCGTGGGGCTCCGCTGCCGGTCCTAGATGGGCCCCCGGGGTGGGTCAGGTCCCGGGGGCTGCCCCCAGAAGAGGAAGTCGGGGAGCGCCGTTGCGCTCCCCGTGAAATTTCACCCAAAGGGGGTCCCAGGAGCCCACCGTGCCCCCCGAAGCCACTGGAGGAGAGGGAGCACCATTGCGTCCCCCCTCAGAGAGATCTCTGGGGCCCAGGATCCCCAACTCTGGGTCCCGGTGTCTGCGGCGAGGAGGAGGGGGCAGTGGCGTTGCACTGCCCCCCCCGGTGGATGAAGCCAAGCCGGGGAGCACCATCGCGCTCCCCGCAAAGATTGCCCAGGGGGCCCGGGACCCCAACTCCGGGCCCCGACGCCAGGAAGCCAAGCCGGGGAGCACCACTGCGCTCCCCCTGAAGATTGCCTTGGGGGCCCGGGATCCCCAACTCCGGGCCCCGGGGTGGTGGCAGAGGAGGGGGGAGTCCCTCGCACTCCCCCACAGCAGCGGGAAGGCGGGGGGAGTGCCGTCGCACTCCCCCGAGGACCCGTAAGACAGGAGGCAGCCTCGTGTCTGCCCGCAGGAGCGTGCAGACCAGAACAGAGGTGCCGGCTCCCACAGCAGCACGCGAGGGTGCTGGCCAGGCAGGGAGCCGGCGGGGGCAGCCGGGGTGGGCTCCCCGGGCTGCCCTCCAGCGATCCTGCCATGCGGGGTGCCCGGCTGGGACCGGGCCCCCGCGAAGAGGAGAGAGGCGGTAGGAGCAGCCAGGGGTGGGCTCCCGAGCTGCAATAACTTACCTGGGGGTCCGGGTGGATCCGAAGCAGCTGGAGGCCGGAGGCCGCCACCGAGGTCAGCGAGGCTCTCCCTGAGCAGCGGGGGAGCCGCTGCTATGCTATGCACGAGCTGATGAGAGCGCCCCAAATGCCTGCAAAGGTACAGGGGGAGCTGCAGGAGCAACGCAGTCTCCCCCTGCACGAAGATGAAAAGTCCCACCCTCAGTCTCTGGGGGACTTACAAGAAAGAACCCCTCAAGGGTTGGCCATCGTTTTTAAAGCAAAGGCAACGCTGGAACTTTTGTTCTGCAGCTGGACGTTGACGCTTGAGACTTCACTAGAGAGTGTGAGGTTAAACCTGGATGGTCACTGAGGTGACCCTCCTAGAGGTGGAAAGGTGAAATTGCACAATGGTGCATTTACGTGATATTGTTTCTTTTTTGGGACTGGAAGTCACAGGTGTAAGGTGAAGTGATAAGCAAAGTGGGGTTATGTTGCTGGACATTCCTGTTAGGGTGTCTGGCTGTATATGCTTAATCCTGTGAATATAACTGTGATGCCTTTTAGGGGCTTTTATTGCAATGCGCTATGATAAGTACTGTCATTTTAAGTGATGCTTAAACATGTATTCTTGCTGCTGCGTTAGGTGAAGAACAACCCAGACTGTTAGCCCCTAAGATGTAGAGGTGTATACTGTATGGTCAGTATGAGATGCTCAGTCAGGGTTATGTGTCACCAGGGCAGGTGTGCCCATTTCAAATGCTTGTTGAGATAATGGGGTGAGTCGCCACTGGGATGGTGCCAGTGAGCAAGGCCCTCACTCCAGGTTATGTTCAACCCACTGCATTAGGGGGCAAGATGATGTGCATACATGGGAGTGGTGGTACTAGACCCCACCTCCCCCTGCGGGAGGGGTGGAAATGTTATGCAATGTCACAAAGTAATTCCAACAGCTTATGTATATTTGTAAATTGTTGCATAGTATTGAGTAGTGTGTGTGCCTAATAAATGTACTCTTCCTTTTATAAAGCAAAGTACATACTGGACAATCAATTATTGAGTGTTACTTCTGTGTACTGGTAAATGGCGATTACTAGCCCACACCACCTCCCTTGAGTAAGCCTTAGACTGCTCTGCAACGCTACCCTCTGAGAGTCAAGCGCTACTATTGTGTGTTTGGTTCCCAGTGAAGGACAAATGTAGTCATGTTATTTGTGCAGGCCTCACAGATACTGCCTCGTTTTCCAACAGTTATAGTGTGTTTTTTTTGGTATTGCGGTACTCTGCTGGCTCTGTTAAATTCTTGGAGTCCTGAAAGTTTTGCGGCGTTTTGTCAGGGGGGAAGAAAGAAAAAAGGAGCGGCCCCAAAAAGAGGGTAAAGTTGGAGTTTGACAAAATTTGGAAGGATTATATATTATGGTGCGCAGATCAATCAATCAAACACTATTATTATAGCGCTGCTAATCACCCGTGAGGGTATCCAGGTGCTGTGCTGCTGGGCTCAGTCAAAAACCCAGGTTTTGAGTCTCTTCCTGAATTCCGCCAGCAAGGGTGATGTCCGGAGATGGAGAGGGAGAGGGAGGCCGTTCCTGGACTTGACGGTGAGGTAGGAGAAGGAATGGCCTCCGGTGTGGCTTCGGCTAATGCTCATTGTCTGTGCAAGGGCAAGGGAGGCGGAGTGGAGGTCTCTGGACGATTGGTAGAAGTTCAGGCGTTGGTTGATGTATGCTGGTCCTAGGTCATGGAGGGCCTTAGGCATGTATCAATATCTCGAATTGGCATCTTTTCTGAGCAGGGAGCCAGTGAAGGTTCCTAAGGTGCAGAGTGATATGGGTCCATTTGGGCAGGTTGATGATGAGTCTGACCGCTGAGTTCTGTATCATCTGTTGTCTCCTCATGAGTTTGGTGGTGGTTCCTACGTACAGTGCATTGCCGTAGACCAGCCGGCTGGTGACTAGGGCTTGAGTGATGGTTTTCCTCGTGCCGACAGGGAGCCATTTGAAGATTCTTTGGAGCATGCGGAGAGTATGGAAGCAGGCAGAGGAGACTGTGTTGATCTGTCGTCTCATGGTGAGTTTGCTGTCCAGAATGATGCTGAGGTTGCAGGCATGGTAAGTCGGTGTGGGAGTGGGTCTGGGTTCAGCGGGCCACAAGGTGTTGTTCCAAGCAGAGGCGTTGTTGCCAAAGATCAGCACTTCGGTCTTGTCATGGTTGAGCTTCAGACAGTTGGTCTTCATCCAGTCAGCAATGTTCTTTATGCAGTTGTGGATGTTCGTCTTCGTGGTGGTGGGGTCTGCTGAGAGCAAGAGGATGAGCTGGGTTTCGTAGGCTTAGGATATGATGTTGGGGTCATGGACTCTTCTGACAATGTCAGCTAGAGGTATCATGTAGGTGTTGAAGAGGGTTGGGTTGAGGGATAAGCCTAGAGGGATGTCACAGATGGCGCTCTTGGGTTCTCAGGCAAAGGGAGGTATTTGAGTCACTGGGTTCGTCCTGTGAGAAACCAAGCGATCCATCTGAGGGTGTTTCCCTGGATCCTGATGTAGTGCAGTCTCTCAATGAGTGTTTGGTGGGATACGGTGTCGAACGCTGCGGAGAGGCAGAGGAGGATCAGGGCCATGGATTCTCCTCTGTCGAGGATGGTTTGGATGTCATCAGTGACGACAATCAGGGTGTTCTTGGTGCTGTGGTTGGTGTGGAAACTGGATTGGGAGGCATTGAGCAGGTTGTTTCTTTGCAGGTGTTCGGTGAGCTGCTGGTCGATAGCCTTCTCGAGGACTTTGGCGGGGAACCGGAGCAACGAGATGGGGCGGTAGTTCTATAGTGGTTGGCTAAAGGTTTCTTGAGGAGAGGTCTGACTTCTGCATGTTTCCATGTGTCGGGACAGGTGGTTGAGGCTATGGATGCATTGAGTATGGTGGTGAGTTGGCTTCTGAGATCCTTGCCTCCGAGGTTGAAGAGGCGGTGGGGACAGCGGTCCATGGGTGCTCCTGAGTGGATGGAGTTTATAATGGCTGTGGTGTTCTGTGTGGTGATCTGTTCCGGTGAGAGGCTGGTCGGGGGAGGCTTCTGTTGGAGTGAGGAGGATGGAGAGGTCAGAGGGTTGCGGCTTGAAGTTTCTGTAGATGGTGGATATCTTGTTGAGGAAATGGTCCGCTAGAGCGTCTCAGAGTTCCTGTGAAGGAGGGATCATGTTCTCAGTGGCCATAGCACAGGAGAACTCTCTGACGATGCTGAACAGTTCCTTGGTGAGGTTGGCTCTTGCTTCGATGTGGTTTGCTAGGGTGACTTTCTTCACATATTTGAGTTGTTGGTGGTACTTGCTGATGGCTGACTTGAAGGTGGCACAGACTCTGCTGGTGCCCCATCTTCTATCCAGTTGTCTGTAGATGTGTTTCATTGTCCTGAGTTCTGGTGTGTACCAGCTGGCTTGTTTGGTTAATCTGCGTGTCTTGGCTTGTTTGATGGGGGCGACTAGGTCGGTGGCATTGGTGATCCAGGTGGTGAAGTTCTGGGCTGCTTGTTCCAGGTTGGTTCCGAGGTCGGGCTTGTTGGTGTTGAGGGCATCCATCCATTGGGTCTGTGTCACTTTGTGCCAGCTGTGGAAGGAGGCGTTCGGGGGATTGGTGGCAGTGCATGGTGATCCTGCAATGGTGAAGTGGATGATGGAGTGGTCGGTCCAGGTGAGTTCTGTGGAATGGCTGTATTTGACTCTGTCACTGGCCATGCACATTGGGTCTAGCGTGTGTCCAGCTCTGTGTGTGGGGTCGGTAATCAGCTGGGTGAGGACGAAGTTGCCCATGCGTTCCAGGAGGTTGGCGGAGTTAGTGTGTGTGAGGTCTTCCAGATGGAAGTTGAGGTCTCCGAGGTAGATATAGTGCCAGGACTTGATGGCTAGTGGGGTGATGAAGTTAGTAATGGTGTCGCAGAAGGTCCTGGTGATCTGTAGGCGAGGGTGGCTCTGATGGTCGTTCTGTCATTGGTGTGGATTGAAGTTGAGGCGTTCCATGATTGGTGTGGTGTACTGCACTGTACCCCCTGCAATATGCGTCACTACACTTTACACAAGGCCACTGTACACCATTCAACCATATGCCACTCCACTATAAGGCACCCCACTGAGCACCACTCCAGTGCACGCTATTCTAGTTTCTGCCACTCGATTCTACCACATTCCATTGTGCGCCACTCGACTGTATGCTGTTTTAGTATACGGTATTCCATTAAATGCTCCAACAGTATACAACACTCTGGGGGAGATTTACTAAGATTCTGCGCCGTGTTTGCGTCAGTGGCGGCAGTTGGAATAACATATGGTAATTAACTATTACTTTACATTAAAAAAAACCTTAGCAATTCACTGAAAAATTGAATGGTTACAGGGACATTATAGTAAGGCAATAGCATTAAGAAAACATAGAAATTCAATGAAAAAAATAAAAGTTACAGGGACATTATAGTTAGGAAATAGAATTTAAAAAACCTTAGAAATTCATTAAAACACTGAAAGTTACAGGGACGTTATAGTTAGATTCAGATTTTACACACACAAAACCATAGAAATTCAGCAGTTATAATTAGAGTTATCTCAAGTAACTATAACTTGTGCCCGTAATAACTATAACTTGCGCCCTCGCCATGCACTGCTAATTACCACACATATTACATCACCCATGACATCTTCTATAACATCATTGATAATATCACTGCAACGTTTGCTGTCAAATTATTGATGGGAAAACTGTGCATGGCAGGGCGTGAGTTATAGTTACTTGAGATCTTGAGATAACTCTAATTATAACTGCTGAATTTCTATGGTTTTGTGTGTGTAAAATCCAAATGTAACTATAATGTCCCTGTAAACTTCGTTTTTGAATATATATATATTTTTTTTTTTTTGCAGCAATGTGGTTCCTGCCGGAGCGCGCAGCAGCGGGTGCAAGCGTGGGGCCGAACCAGTGGCCAATTTCAATTTCAATTTTAACAAAGGACGCCGCACTCTGGAATTCAGAATTAAGAAAGTTTTATTTCACAGACCCAGTCTGTCACACCGACGCGTTTCGGCCAAAAGGCCTTTCTCACGGTAGGGGGCACTACTGCTCAATCTGTTTTAAACCTTGACCATGTGACTACTACTTCCCAGTGACTTCTGGGACTAACACATGATCACCTGTCAAAATGGCGAATGGCGCAATATGACATTCTTTGGCCTTGATATGGTGGAAAAACATGAAAGGATGGGGGACAGAAAGAAGAAACTCCGACAACTTGAATCAAAATACATTATTAGATTACGAACTAAGAACCCCAAAGGGATGAACTTTGATGAAGAACTTTATGTCCATCTGTAATAAAATAATTAATCGATCATCACAAGCCCAAGCCAAGTAATCAAATGTTGACATTGTAGTTAAATCTTTAGGTTAATTGGGGTACTATACCCTCAATTCAGAAGTTGTACACTGCACGAGCAGAAAATGATTCACATCACGTTTATTTAATATGTGCACGACACCGAGCAAAATTTCAAAAGCATTACAAAATGTAATATATATGTTGGCACTATTATAATGAATATGACCATGTTTCCCAATGCAGTTTGACCCATGCGCTACTAATTCTGATGTAGATACGATAATGTCACAAGGGTATTTACAACATGCACTATTGAACTACTAGTCCCAGAAGTCACTGGGAAGTAGTAGTCACATGGTCAAGGTTTAAAACAGATTGAGCAGTAGTGCCCCCTACCGTGAGAAAGTCCTTTTGGCCGAAACGCGTCGGTGTGACAGACTGGGTCTGTGAAATAAAACTTTCTTAATTCTGAATTCCAGAGTGCGGCGTCCTTTGTTAAAATATATATATATATATATATATTTATTTATATATATTACCTACTGGCGGTCGCCAGTAGGTAGTTATAGTTAGGACCTCGTTTCTATTCAAAAAGCGTTTTTTCTTTTGCCAATATCTTTGGCGCCAGTTGACGAATCTTCGCGAAATTTTCAAAACTAATGGGGCGCTCCGGTCAGCTCCTGTCTTGAAAGTTTCGGGGTGATTCGTCAAGCGGGGGCCGAGAAAAAATGGGGGTCCCAAAATGCATTTTCCCCATGTTAATTTCCATAGGAACTTTAGACAAAGCTACAGCCCGAACTTCTGAACGGAATTACACCAAATTTGGCAAAAAGATAGGTCTTGGTTCAGAAAGAGCCCTTTTTTAAAATGGTGTAAATCCGTTCAGTAGCTCCTGAGAAATTAGAAAAAGAAAAGTTTCGATATCTGAGCACCGAGGAGGGTTCGCAAACCCTCCCGGCACGAGCTTCACTCTGATTGGCTGCCAACACTCCAAACCAGGAAGTGTTGGCAGCCATCTTGTGACTCGGTAACCGAGTCACAAGAAAAGAGTAAATAAAAAGGTGAAAAACAAGAAAAGGGGGCAGGGTACAAACACCCTGACCCCCTAGGCCTGCTCAGGGGGTCCCACAAGGACCCCCAGGGCCAAAAAAAGCATTTAAAAAAAAAAGAATTGGCCGAATTTGCGCTGGGGTCACGAATCTGGCCGAGAAAATAAAAAACAGATGAAGCGCGGGCTCCCGTGCTGCGTTATTCTTAAGCCCCCGGGTGGGCCAGGTCCCGGGGGCAATGCCTATTTAATTAGCGGGGGCCCCCACAGCCCCGGGGACCGCCACCTCCCCGGGGCTTAGTTTATTGAATGCGGGGGGGCTCGTGCACCCCCGCAGCCCCGGGGACCACCACCTCCCTGGGGCTTTGTTTTAAAAAAAGCATGGGGGCGCCATACAGTCACTCATACATGCAGTCACTTATCAATACAGCACTACCATTTGCACTCATACACCTATACAGAGACTCACACATCGCCACTCATACATAGAGTTACTCACACACCTAGTCAGTCATGCAAAGAATCATTCACACTCCAATTTACTCACCTATACAGTTATACACACACCACCTCACTTATTCATACAGATACTAACACATACTTACTCTCTTATACAATCACTGATACAAGTACACACTCATCCATACAGCCACTCTCACAATCACTCACTCTCACGTATTGTCATTTATATACTCCAACTCTCACATACACTGCCTTTTACATATGTAGTTACTTGGACATGTACCACTGAGACATCCATTCACTCACCAACACACCCATACACACACTCAACCACCCATACAGCTGTTTCCACATGCACTCTTGAACCCATACACCCAGTGAATCAACCACTCGCATATCTATGCACAGAGTCACACACCTCCCACCCATCCACATGGACACTCAGGCACCCATACAGATACTCAGATAACCAATCAATAACCCATATACATACTCATGTAGCTACTCACCAACCGATGCAGCCACTTACACACCAACTGACTGACTGATACCGACATTTACACAGTTTAGTCACTAACCCATGCATTCAGTAAGACACGTTTAATCACTCACTTATACAGTCAGTCACGCACCTACTAAATCATCTATTCAGGCACTTATACACCCACTCATTCCTCAATACACCTTGTCATATGTATATATATAAAACATATTTAAACATTACAGAAACACACATTTACTGGATGATGTCATCAGTGATGTCATCAGTGATGTCATTTGAGATGTCATCAGTGATGTCATCAGTGATGTCACTGACCATGTCATGAATGATGTAATATGTGACGTCATCAGCAGTGCATTGCGGGAGCACAAGTTATAATTAGCTGAACTAACTATAACGGCGGAATTTCTCTGGTTTTCTACGAGTGAAATGTCCAACTAACTATAACATCCCTGAAACCTGTGGTTTTTTCAGTGAATTTCTAAGGTTTTTTAAATGCAAATTTCTAACTATAATGTGCCTGAAACCTATGGTTTTTTCAGTGAATTTCTAAGGTTTTTTAAATGCTAATTTCTAACTATAACGTCCCTGAAACCTATGGTTTTTTCAGTGAATATATATATATATATATATATATATATATCCTCCAAAGTTACCCCAGAGCTCAAGGACGCCACTCCTGCGGAAGAGAGTTCAACAGAACTTTTGATTAAAAAAACTGCGCACCCTTTCTCAATTAATTTAACAGTCCCTGACGCGTTTCGGTGACACTTCACCTTAATCATAGGGCAGGGCAAAAACAAACCATGGAGAACACACTGCAAACATTTTGTTGCATTAGCATGCACTCTCCAGTGAATAGCATGCTGGGTGTTGCAGTGCCAATATTTCCCTCAGTAGGGTCCATGTATTTGTCCAAAGTTACAACATCCCCAATGTTCTCACAATGTTTACAGCCCTCCAGTGGGCCTCGAGAAAGGATGTGCAGTTTTAAATCAAATTCTCCTCCGTGCTGCGATCGGGCTGCCATTCCATTACAGCCCGCAGTCCTGAAATCATTGAGCCAGGCGGTGCATTCCTCCCCGGCCGAGGCCGCCGCGTATTAACATCCTCCAAAGTTGCCCCAGAGCTCAAGGACGCCACTCCTGCGGAAGAGAGTTCAACAGAACTTTTGATTAAAAAAACTGCGCACCCTTTCTCAATTAATTTAACAGTCCCTGACGCGCTTCGGTGACACTTCACCTTAATCATAGGGCAGGGCAAAAACAAACCATGGAGAACACACTGCAAACATTTTGTTCCATTAGCATGCACTCTCCAGTGAATAGCATGCTGGGTGTTGCAGTGCCGATATTTCCCTCAGTAGGGTCCATGTATTTGTCCAAAGTTACAACATCCCCAATGTTCTCACAATGTTTACAGCCCTCCAGTGGGCCTCGAGAAAGGATGTGCAGTTTTAAATCAATTTCTCCTCCGTGCTGCGATCGGGCGGCCTCAAGCTTCTGGGCGATTTGGTGTGATATATATTTATATGTATATATATATTTATATATTTATATATATATATATGTGTGTGTGTGTGTATACCTATATATATATATATATATATATATATATATATATATATATATATATATATATATATATATATATATAAATATATATATATATTCATGAAATTTCCCGTTCTTTGAGCTCCTCACTCGGACAGGAAAGAAGGACTCGCACTCCAGGGTGAATGTAATCAATTGTTTTTACTGGCAACGTGTTTCGATCAAACGATCTTCTTCACAAGTCAACATTTCACCACTAGTGACCACCATTTTATAGTGTATTTACAAAAAATAAAAATAAAATAAAAGAAGGACCAACGTGAAGTACAGACATAGAAAACATACTATCCTTGTTGTTTCTAGGTTTGCAGTATAAAGACAGACTTCCTGCTGGCGGGGGGTTACACAGCCAGACAATGAATAAATATCAAATAAAAAACACAAGTTAATCGACACAATGTTGACGCATAATTCACATTAATTATGAGAAAGGTATTCCACCATTCAATTTCGTCATAGTGGCAAACCAAAAGAAAACGCGGAAAAAAGTTTTTTCCCCCCAATTATTGAAATATACAGTGATACATGACAGTTTCCTTAGGCTTATCTAAAGCGCATATTAAGGCTGGGTCACGGTCACGCACAGTAAGCGATAAACCACCGCAAGGTAACGGTATTATTCCTTTTCATTCACTGCCAAGTGGCTGCGTCCTAGTAATGGCCAAGTGGCCTTTTTGAAGTTTGGTCAACTCTCAGCCCAAGTTTCACCGCATTCTCCAATTACAACACCAATTTGGTCACAAAAAGTATATACATAAAAGGAAAAGAAAAGAGTCATCCCTGTTAAACCCACAGGGACTCTCATGTGTCCCATAAACATTGTCTCTTGCTAGAGAAAAACTCTGCTTTAAAGTTAAGTGAAGGGGTTCCCTTTCGGGGGGGCGGTTTGGGGAAAAGGGGGAAGGTACGGGAAGGGCAAGTGCCTGTCGTGTGAGGTGTGGTGGAGGTGAAAAGAAAATTAAAATAACAAAGAAAAAATGAAAAAGATTAAAAATGCAGGCTGGACGGACCTTCAAGTAATGTTATCATTTATCTGGTGTGTTGCTATATGCACAAATGGGCTATGGAAAGTTGAGTTAGAGATCTATGTCACCCCAGGGTTGGGAGAACAAAACAGGCAATGCTTCCTGTGAAGTTTTCCAACCTGCTAATAGTGTGTCAAGGTGGAGAGCCCTCCCCGACCCACAGTATACACAGAGAAATCATATATCACCATGAAAGCAGAAGAGAGACAATAAATCTGGTGATGTACTCATCCTATATGTACAAAAAGTTCCTCATCCTCGTTCAGACCGAAGGGGTTCTTAGTGTCGAGGAGTATGATGTACTTTGATTCCAGTACTCTCAGTTGTTTTTCGCGGTCGCCCCCTCTGGGACTTGCTGCCATCCTGTCAACACCAAAGAAAGACAGACTGTTAGTGTTCTTGTCATGGTATTTCAGCCAGTGTTTTGCAGTAGAATAACTCAAATCACTATTCCTGATCGCTCTAATGTGCTCCAAAATTCTTTTCTTCACAGGGAAGATGGTACTCCCTATGTACATTTTGTTGCAGGGACACACTATAGCGTATACACAGTGATCAGTGTTCCAATTCATGAATTTGGTTATGTTCCCAGTTTTCTCAGTTGGTAATGGGTAGGTTTTCCTGTTCTTACTTGTGCTACAGGCCTTGCACTTCCCACATTTGAAAAAACCCCTCTGCTGTTGTATCCAACTTTGTTGTTTGCTAGTACCCATATAGCTGTTGACCAGCATATCCTTAAGGGATCGTGCTTTCCTGTATGTAACCATGGGATATTCACTGACCTTTGTTCCTATTACTGGATCATTTTTAACAATGTGCCAGTGTTTCTTTAGGGTCTCTCGAACAGCATTTGACTCAATGTTGAACTCCGTAATCATTCTGATATCGTTGGTCTCACCCTTACTACTAGGTCTTTTGACTAGTAGGGCTGCTCTATCCTGTGAAGCTGCTCTCTCACTTGCTATGCTGAGAACTTTCTCGGGGTAACCTCGCTTCCTGAATCTGTGTAGCATAGTATTCCGCTCTTTTTCATAGCCTGAGTTGGTGTTGCAGTTGCGCTTAGCTCTTATTAATTCTCCATACGGAATACTCCATTTTAGTTTGGGGGGTGGTGGCTCTTAGCGTGCAGGAGACTGTTCCCTGTGGTTGCCTTCCTATGCAGAGTGGTTGACATTACCCCTTCCCTGACTTGTACACACACGTCCAGAAAATCCATCTCCCGCTGATCACATTTGTGTGTAAAGCGGAGATTCACTTCATTCTCCCCTAGCATCTTCAGGAATTTGTCCAGATCTGATTTGCTGCCACCCCATATCATGCATATGTCATCGATATATCTGGTCCAAAATACAATGTGTCTAGTAAGATGTACATTTACGTCACTCCAAACCAGTTGTTCCTCCCACCACCCCATTAGCATACATGCATAGCTCGGCGCAAAGCAACTTCCCATAGCGGTACCGATCACTTGTTTATACCACCTGTCCTCAAAAAGGAAGAAATTGTTATTGAGACAGAGAGTCAACATTTCAATTAGCATACATGTTTGTTCATACAAGAAGACAGACCTACCTCTGAAGTAGTGCCTGCAGGCCTTGATGCCATCCTCGTGTTTTATACATGTGTACAAAGACACTACGTCTATTGTCACCAACCAAAAATCCTCCTGCCATGTAATCCCCTCAATCTTATTGATGAAGTCAGTGCTGTCTCTACAGTATGAGGGGAGGCTAAGGACATATGGGAAAAGGAAAGAATCTAGGAAGATGGATGTATTCTCTAGTAGACTCCCAATGGCAGATACTATGGGCCTTCCGGGTGGGCTAGTTTTGTCTTTATGGATTTTAGGCAGCATGTAAAAACATGCTGCCGTTGGATGTTTCTTATAAAGGAACCTGTACTCCTCCTCCCCCAGTAGTTCCTGCTGTCTTCAAAGGTCAATTTTACTGTAGAATGAGATAGTGGCCTCATCATATGCACTCTTACTAGATCTCTCATAGTTACCCGAGAGAGTAAGCTGTCTCATGGCCTCTTTTTTGTATAGCTTGACATCCCACAGGACCACGTTCCCCCCTTTGTCTGATGGTTTGATGACAAGGCTGGGGTCACTGTTTAGTGTTCTTAAAGCTATTCTTTGTTCAGGAGTCAGGTTGTGTGCGTGCTTGTTTTTGCTTTTGTTCCAAATTTTCATAAGGTCTCGTGTTATTACCTCATGGAATGTGTCCAGGTTGTCGTGTGGTAAGTTAGGGTTAAAAGTGGACCTTGGCCTGAAATTTGTTGGTGCTGTGCCCCTGGTCTCCAAACCCAGCTGTTCTAGGCGATCACGTTCACCTGACCACTCACTCAGTTCTCCTCCCAACTCTGCAAGGCATGCCAGGCCTTCGACATCCTTTAAGCATAAAAGCTCTGATATCCGTTTTTCTCCCCTCGCACCACCAACCCCACCTCCTGTGGCACGTCTTTCTTTGTTTAAAAACATTTTCATCAGTTTCAGTTTACGTACATATAAAAACATGTCAATTCTAGTTTTACTATAGTCAAAGTTAGCTGTTGGACAAAAGGTAAGGCCAAGTTCAAGTAATGTTTTTTCTGCCAATGTTAGTTCGTGAGAAGACAAATTGACCACTGTCAGATTTTGCTCACCCATCATTTTCGTTTCGTCTGCCTCGTTGTTCTCCCATATGGCATTGTGTCCTTTGTGTTTCCTTCCTCCCCTCCTTGTCTGTCTCCTCTTGTGCTTGCGCCTCTACCTCGTCCTCTTCCTCTTCCCCCTTCCGGCGGTCTTGCTCTCAGTGCCATGTTCGTTTGTAAAAAACGATATTCCTCAAGGGGTTTGAAGGTGAGGGGATCTCTTCCTTGACCGTCTGGTAGATCCTCCAGGTCTGAATAGATCTCTGAGCCGGACTCTGACGTGGCTGTCTCCTGTTGTCTCAGTGCCCCCATCTGTTTAAATTGCTTAATTGCTCCATCGTATCTTCTCCCGAAGGTCAGTATCCGCCCACTGGCATAATCCTGTTTGTCTCGCAGAAATTTGCGTTTTTTCTTTTGTTTAATTTCTGCCTCGTCTTTATCCAGCCTCAGCTCCATCTGCCCAAGGGCTGTTCTGATCTCATCTTGCTCAGGGTGTTTATCGAGTTCCTCTTTTAGTTTGTCGATTTCTTTAATTGTTGTTTCCAACTCCAGGGCAGCATATTTGGACAAGAATCCCAACATATTCTTACATGTGCCCGCCATCAAGTTTGAAAATTTCGTGAATATTTAGCCGGGATCCGACACCCGGAACTCGCACCGACCCCGAGTGGAGAGGAGCCGGTATTTGGTCGGAGACTTTCCTCTCACATATATATATGGAGAGAGAGAGATATACCTACACAGTGGAAAAACACAAGGGAAATGCTCCTGATCATTGTCCTGGTTCTATAATACAAACTGAAACTAAGGAGACATAGATTGCAATGAGCAGCTCTAAGATGTAACTAGAAATTTCTAGTAGAGGTCTATCTATAATTGGAATTTCAACCAAAGAAGTGCAGGAACAGTACCAATTGCTGGCAGGGTACTAGCTCCATGCTTCCCCTACCCATGCTTTAAGGCAGTACTTATAAGCCTTGCAAATTAACTCTAAAAATGAATAACTATTATATATTTAGAGCTGCATGCTACAATTCTGCCGTTCCTAAGCACTGTACATAACAAGTGTTATTATTATTGTGTTTTATGCTACTCGAAGTTGCAATGTTTGATGTAAATATTTTCTTTAGGATGTTTGTGCAAGTATTTCTTTGTGTCTCCTACCAAAGGGCGAGTGTACATTTTCATGTTCTCTGACTTTAAGCAATAACATACTGACCAGTTTCGGCTCTTTGCAGAAGGTCTGAAGAGTATGTGTATTGTGTATCAGTGAAAGAACAAACCAATGCATTGACTCCATATTTGCATAAGGCACTTTTCTATCAGTTCCTGTGGTACCTCACTTAGGGGCAAACGTTGATAAGCAAAACAACATTGCCGTCTCTGGTGATTTAAGAAAGCCACATATGGTAAACTCATTTCTATCTGGGTACCAGGGCTGCAGATGAGCAGGTGACGATGGTGCACTTGTTTCATAAATATAGTAGGGTTGAGATACAAAGAAAGTAGTAAATTTCCTAGGACTGTGCTTGTGAAAAAACTCTAAATCTATGAAGAAAATAGACGCCATGACACAGCCCAACTGTAACTGGTGACTTTCCACTAGTGGAACCAGAGAGCTCAGCTCTCAGCGTCATCACTGGATTCTCAGTGACTTAGATTAGTTCCTCAGTTTTTTGCTTTTGCTCTTCCTCGTCTTGTTGTGGCTTATGATTGTGCATGCATAACTTGTGATTGGCTGTTGCCCTGCTCTTCTTGCCTTTTAGAACACACTTGATGTATGGATGAGTCTCGCATAGGCCCTGGCCTGTAGTTCTCACTCCAAACCAATCTGTCTCTATTGTTGTGAATAGTGCAGAACTTTGTCATGGTTACAGCTGGGGTGGGAGAGTTGGAAACACGGGGGAAACATAGAATAAGTGAGAGGTATTGCACCCACAGTAAAGCAGGAGCGTAACGCAGGCCCCTTCAGCCCCTGTGGTGCAGGTCGGCCCCCAACCCTTCTGTGGGGGGCCTCACTCAGTCAAAGGCCAATGATTATGAGAAATGGAAGATTGTGGGTACCCACATCACATTATGCAGGAGGCCCATCGTTTACCGTTATACCACTGCAGTAAGGAGGTGAGCTGGGGATAAGCACTGCACAGAGAATGAGTCCGAAAGAAGCACTGTGCAGATACTGATTTGGGGATAAGCGTTATGCAGACAGTGAGTTGAGGAGAAGCAGTTTGACAGCAGTGAGCGGGTGTGACACGCTGTGCAGACAGGGAATGGTGAGAAGCAGATTGTCAAGTAGTGAGCGGGGGTGACACGCTGTTCAGAAAGTGAGTGGGTGAGAAGCAGACTGTCAGCAGTGAGCGGGTGGGACACGCTGTGCAGACAGTGAGTGGGGGAGAAGCAGTTTGTCAGCAGTGAGCAGATGTGACACACTGTGCAGACAGTGAGTGGGGGAGAAGCAGTTTGTCAGCAGTAAGTGGGTGGGACACGCTGTGCAGACAGTGAGTGGGGGAGAAGCAGTTTGTCAGCAGTAAGTGGGTGGGACACGCTGTGCAGACAGTGAGTGGGGGAGAAGCAGTTTGTCAGCAGTGAGCGGGTGGGACATGCTGGGCAGACAGTGAATAGGATGAGTTAGAGGAAAGCACTGAGCAGTCTGGAGTTGCGAAGAACCATTTTTACAGATAGTGAGGAGGAAGTGCTGTACGGACATTAAATTGGGGGGACCTATGCAGACAGCAAGTGAGAAAAATATTGTGCAGGCAATGTATATCGGGTAGAAGTGCTCTGTGGATAGCGAGGATGATGGGTGATAGATAAGCACTGTGCAGACAGCAAGTAGGAAGAAAATATAATACAGACAGTGAGTGTGCAAGAAAGACTGTGCTGATGTTTGAGGGGTTTGGTATCAAAGAAACAGTGCGATAAGCGCAGTGCAGACAATGAGATGGAGATATGCGTTGTGCAGACTCTGAGTGGGGGCGAAGCACAATGCAGGTAGTTGATGGGTGATAGAGAAGATCTGGGCAGGCAGTGGATTGGGCGATATGCACTTTGTAGGCAGTGAATGGAGTCAAAGCACTGTGCAGTGATGTGGAGATAAGCTCTGTGCACAAATGGTAGTGGGGGCAGAGTACGGTGCAGATAGTGAGGGGGTAAATGCATGGTACAGACAGTGAGTGGGCGTGAAGCACTGTACAGACAGTGAGTTGGGTGATAAGCACTATGCGGATATTGAGAGTGGTGAAATATTGTGCAGTTAGTGGGGAGAAGCACTGTGCAGGCAGTGAGTGGAAGCAAAGCACCATGCAGACAGTGTGCGAGAAGCACTGTGATGATAGTGGAGGGGGTGAGTGAAAGAGACGCACAGTATGATAAGCACTTAAGCAGGCACAGAGTGGAGGCAAAGCACTATGCAGGCCGTGAGATAATAATAAGCCCTATACACACAATGAGTGGGGCAAAGCAATGTGTAGAAGTACTGCACAGGCGGTGTGATGAATATAACCAGTGCACAGACAGCATCCCATCTTCTCTCAAGACAATCCAATTTCTGAGGAGGAGCCAGCACAGTAGCTCTAGATACAAATTATGAAACAAGCTGGTGGATACTGCCACCCTATATTGTTTGTGGGGAAATCTACTATTTCTAGTACAAAAAAACACTGTTAACTCATTAACTGCCCTAATGTCATATATATACAGCATAAACTGTGTTGCTAGCATGCCCTTATGATGTATATATTCATCATGCTTACATTGCTGCCCATGGGGCAGCACCCTTTTAAAACTTTTTTCTTGTCCCCTGATGGGAGACAAAGTCCTCCTTGTCCAGGAGATCGGGAGGGAGAAAGGACTTTCCTGGCATCCAATTCCTACTGGAAACCAGCAAACTCCTGAATGAGGCAGCCCAGTGGTCATTTACAGGCCACCTCATTAATGATGTCATAGGCCTGGAGGGGATTCCCTAGTCCCTCCATGGTCCATCCAAGGATCAAGCTGGTGTTTGGGACCACAGGAGGCGCAAAGGGCAGCTATTATTACCCTCTGTTCCTTCCTAGACACACCCACCAGCTCAATTCTCTTTTTCCTCTTGGTTGGAGGACGGGAGGTGGGAGAGAAGGTGGAAGGAGTAGCCCAGCAACATCCTCCCTCCCTCTCACCATCCCAATCATCTCACCAAGAGAAGAAATTAAATAAGGGGTGGGAAATGGAAGAAGATGTACTAATATTGGCCTATTCCTGTCCCATGCAATAGGCCCATCCACACATGTGGGGTATCATTTTTATCTGGAGAAGTATGGGAATATCAGATGCTAGGACATTTGTCATTTACCTGAAGTATTTGAGTTTTCTGGCATAGAAAAGGGAAGCACTGTGTTTTAATACCCATACTTTGACATTTGTGGAGGATTCTGGGCAAGAACACATGTTAACATGTTGGGATTTACACAAGCCACATTACTCTGGATTCTCCTCTGTCTCTAGTTTTCAGAACTGTCTGGGGTTGAAAGGTTCCCCCGGTTGTCATTTGATCCTGCTCCTGAATGCCGCAGACATCCCCCTCGAATTTCACCCATCAAAAACATTCCCTGTTTGACTTATTTTTGGATCCATGCTCAAACCCAGGGACAAGCCACCCATGTCTAATAATCCCACACTCTAAAGATCTAGGGGAATTAGAAAACATATCGTTTTTATACTTCCTTATAGTCCTGAGTTTGATGTTGGTCATCAAATGAACAATGCACTATAAACAGTAATTCTGCTACAATTTTGTGTTCTGCACTTACATTACATATTTGATTGTGCAGACTAAATTCCATAGGAAAACCCACCAGTAATTGATAGTGCTGTATGCAAGGCATTCAGGGCAACCTTTTCTTGGTTAGCATTCCAGGATTTATGTGTGCCCATTTGAGAAATACAAAATATTGAGCAAATTCAATTGAAAAAATGAAAAATATCTCCACATTTTATCATATCTTAAGGGTGCAATGAGATATTGATGAGAGTTTGCACCAATAAATAGCACTGAGTGTGCAAAAAACCTATAGCTTGTATGTATGCAGAGAGAGACCAAAGAGGTTCATGCTATTGAACAACTTCATGCCAATTTTTTTTTTTTTTTTAAAGCTGAAGCACAGAGGTGCCCAATCACCACAGCAAAGAAAGGGTTAAAGTGGTCTCCCAACCTTTCTAGCCCTGCTGTAACTGTTTGCTATCTGACATTCACACTGTATTTGGGTAAATGAGCAGAATCAAATACAGCTATGCCTTGTTAATTGCAATGCCATCTATGTGCTGTGGTTTGTTTTACACCTCACAGTTTGAAAATGCATATCTGTAGAAATGTTTAAGAGTGTTAAATCTTCAAACAGTGCTGCCTGTTTCAGGTGGTGCTTTCGCCCCTTGACCTCTACTAGAATATTCAGGTGCTCTTCCTTCATGAAGCCCACACCCAGATCAGGTCACAAGGGACCCTTCCTTCATTTCTTCCATGAACTCTTCTCCGGATTCCCCGACCCTTGCATTGCTCCCTTACCCCTGCCTTTCTTTTGTTTGCTGACAAGGAACAAAAAACCACAAGCAGTGGACTCAAGGTCAAATAACCACCTCCCTAGAAATGTCCCATCCTCCACGAGAAGTACCATCTGTGTGCTCTGAACAAATATGGTGTATTTTCCATTTCACACTTTGAAAACCCTTGTGAAACCGGTTTAAATCTGAGCAGGTAAGTGTGCCTACAAGGGATTTGTTCAAGAATATTTTAGCAATAGTTGAATAAATAGATTTGGGTAAGTTCTATACAAGTAATTCACAATTAACTTATTCAAAAAACAATTCAATCAAATTATCAATGAATAGATCATCAAGAAAATAATTAAATAAAATAAAACACGGGTGTATATATTCAAAAAATGATTTAGTATTGATTCAAATTTGTTCAATTATGCAGGGTACATAAAAAGCAAACAACACAATGTAGCCGGAAGTAAGGATTACATGAGATTAAATATCCTTCACAGTTACAGTTGTAGACACCTTTTCACAGGATGTTTTTTAAGGCAATTTGAAGAGTTTACACAAAGCAAACATTGCCTGCAGTACATTGAGCTAAAGAATAGGTGTAATAGCTGATGTTTCGGTCTAATTATGTCTCTGTCCGTTAGACCATCTTCAGGACGTTGAATATGTTGATTAAAAAAGACCCCTATATGTACACGAAAAGAGGAACCAGCAATTAACGTGTGGTATTTGTCATTGAATCGACTTATTTTTAAAAAAAAGTATATTCACACCCGTGTGATACGATTGCAAAGAAGAAGTGACTTTAGTCGAGGAATAAAACCAAGAACAAGGTACGTGAAATGAAGAATTACAGAGAAAACTGACTTATTAATCAAGGAATAAAACCAAGAGCAAGGTGAAGAGGAACCATCTTCAAAAGAGTGGAATAAATTCTCCCGGAGAAAATCGTGAAAGTGGATTGAAAAGTATGATTTATATACACTTACTTCACATTAGGTAGTGATTCTATTTGATATTTTAGAACCACAATTTGTTGGACGACAACAATTTGTTGATTACAGCATGAAATGCTGAACAGAAAAGAAGAATAGTTTAAAACATTATCCTCCCTATATAAATCAAGAATGTTAACTGTTATTAGAACTTTGGAAACCAAATGTCTCCAGTGGATATAATATGGATGGCATAGGCGACAGTAGCTGCCTTTCGTCAATACCTAAATCCACTATAGACTTAAAGAGTGTGCCTTACAGCCAGGCAACTACTGAAAGGTGGTAAATTTACGGCAAATAATTATTATGTTGGTATTTATTTGTGATCAATCCTCATTTTGTTACTAGCACACTTCTAGGCTTTTAAAATATATCAGGCACATCACAAGTTATTCTTATTTAGAAATGCTAGCAGTCAAAGCGCAACTAGATAACTAGAACGCTTGCAAACAAACTTTATCCGTTTTTTGGAAAACGAGCAAATCGCTCAATGTTATGACCAAGTGAATGAAGTCATATGAATAAGAAAATTATAAAGTAGTGCAACAGGCGCATCACTAGGTATTACTATTTGGAAATAATATTTAAAGACACACTTACATCGTCGGTACTTGACGCAGAGACCGAGTTATTTATGGACTCCTGAGAATAAAATCAGAAAACAAATCTGCCAAGGAAAAGGGACAGTGTCGGGTCATGAATAATTACTCAGACTCGGCTAAGCCCATTGAATTCGTTAAGTAAATATAGTGAAGTCTCGCAAATACCTGTATTGCAGTGCTGAAAAGTTGAAATAGTTCATGCTCGCGTAGCAATTGGCGGAAGACCTGAGAGCAAATGGAAGCCCTTATTTCAACGTGCCGTGTGTCTCCCGATGTTTGGAGATCAAAAGAGGACTGCCGTCCCAAATCTGATGGCAGCCATCTTTGAGCGGAGTGTTGTGTACGATCTAAATCTGAATAGTAACTAAATATGATTTATCCAACTTTAACAGTTGATTTCTACATATCAAGTTTTAATTTCTTTTCATAGGTGGATGTTTCCTAATTGTATACCTCAAAGGGAGTATCTATGTATGTTGCCTCATGTTGTATGATAGCGCCCAAGATTCAAAGAGGAATTGGGCAACTAGAGCGTTTTCAAACAAACTTTATCAGTTCTTGAAACAGCGAGCACATTGCTCAATGTTATGAGTAAATAATGTCATGTGAAAGAAAAAGGTTATAGAGTAGTGGGAAAAGTGGTCAAAAGAATACCCCAACTACCAAGAGGAGTGTACATTAATAACATACTTCACACTTTATGTGTATAATGCAATAAAACAATATACAGAAAGACAGGTATATTGATAAAGTGTGAGAAACAATACAATAATGTTATTCAAACATTTTGATCCGACAACAGCAGTAGCCTTTGGTTAATCATTATTTCCAAGTTTTGGAACTCATATTTTTTGCAATTTGATGACACAGAATATGTGCAAACGATTACTTGCATTAGTACTGAGTATCTACATCATATCATGTATATCAGCATGTGTTATACAGAAGCGATGAGTTGACTATTACCAATGCAGATACTGATTATGACAAATGGTTCATAAATGTAGTAGATGAATACAATAAATTGTCATACAAATAAAATAGAATAACCTTCATATATATTTAACAAATTGTGTGATATTTATAACACGAGGTCTGAAATCTTATCTACAGTATGCAGGCTAATGTGTGCCATTCAGTTGATGAATTCAAGCCCTTGTTGATGTTGTCAGTACGGCAAATCCATCTATTTTCTTTCAAGGTAAGTATTTTGTCCACATTAGCCTGTCTCTTGTTTGGTTTCACAACTTCTATGACCCACCATGTCATATCTTTATCAGTGTGGCCAAATTGAAGATAATGTTCCACTAAGGGAGCATTCTCTACATGACATCGAATCCTTGATTGATGTTGCAAAATTCGTTTCTTTACAGTCTGTGTTGTTTTACCAATATAGTATAATCCACATGGACATTTAATACAGTAAACCACTTTAGACGTGTTGCAATTAGAAAATTGTTTAATGTTGATATCAACTCCATTTATAGTGCAAGTTTTAGTTGCTTGGGTGGTGTTGCAAACTATGCACATATTGCATTTGGAATGCCCCATGAGTGGAAACAATTGTCTCATATTGTCAACAGTGTTGGTGGTGGTATTTTCATAAGCATGCACCAAAGGTCTTGTAGATTCGATCCTCTTTTAAAAGAAAACATAGGCTTATCTTTTAACTCAGGTAGGCTTTTGAAGAGGGACCAAGGTTTATTCACAATCTTTTTAATACTGTTTGAATGAGTTTCAAAGGTTGACACACATATTAAGTGCGGTTCTTTAGGCTGTTCCCTCACCTCTAACAGTGCTTCGCGGTTGTTGTACCAAGCACATTTTAGTGATTTCTTCAAAAGTTTGGATGGATAGCCACGTGCTTTCAGTTTCTCTTTCAACTTTTTTGCTTCCGTGAAATAGTCCTCCTTGCGGGTACAATTTCGGCGGAGTCGCAAAAATTGCCCAAAGGGCAACCCATCCTTCAATGCTTGGGGATGGTGACTGTTGTAATTCAGAAGTGTGTTCCTGGCTGTTGGCTTAGTGTACAATGTAGTATAGAGACTTTTGTTACTATCTACTTTTATTGTTATGTCCAGGAAGTTCATGCTTCTCGGATCTGACTCAATTGTGAATTTGAGATGGGGATTTTTTGGGTTAAGCCAAGTGTGGAAAGCCGTCAGTTGGTCTTTATTGCCACGCCAGATAAGGAAGACATCGTCGATATATCTCAACCAACGAATGATATTAGCTTAAAAAGGGTTTGATGCATTAAGGATGCATGCATTTTCGAAGGTTGAGACATAGATATTGGCTATGTCTGGGGCATAAACCGCACCCATAGCTACAACCTTTAACTGCTGGTAGAAGGTGTTCTCAAAGAGAATTTTTTTTCACATAATGATATTCTTGTGCATTCAATGATAAAGGCCGTAGGAACTTTATCGGGCCTAGGTCTGCTTTCTAGTAGAGTATTCAAAATACTAAGTATGTCATTCTGAGGAATGTTTGTGTAAAGGCTCTCAATATTCATTGAGACCAAAAGTTCAAAGGCCGGATCGAATTGATGATTTTCTATGATATTAATAACGGCCATGGTATCTCTGATATACATTGGTTGATCAACAGCAAAAGGGCGGATGAAGATGTCTGCATATTGTGCCAAGGGTTTTAAAATTGAGTTGCACCCAGACACAATTGGGCGGCCAGGTGGTTTAGAGGCATCTTTATGTACCTTTGGCAAGGCGTAAATTGCTGGCACAGTGGGTGCTTTGTTAATAAGAAAGGAAGCCTCCTTCTCGCTTAACCAACCTCCATCGAACCCTTCTCGACTTAGATTAGAGATCAAGTTGGTTAATCTGTTAGTCGGATTACTCGTAAGTTTTTTGTAATGTTCATTAACTGATAACTGTCTTAGTAATTCAAGTCTATATGCTTCTTTATCCCAAAGTACAATCCCTCCACCTTTATCTGCTGGTTTTATTGTGACATCGGGGAAGGATTGTAGATTTTGTAGTGCCTTCTGTTTTTGTTTGGAAAAATTCGAATTGTAGTGTATTCTGCTTTTAAACAGATTCTCTATTTCAGTGAGTGTTGCATTTTCAAAGGTGATTATTTCCTTTGCTACCATGGCATTCGTTGGATAAAATGTAGATGGATTTCTCAAGCCAGTGGTGTCATGAGATTGTATAGATGTATTGGTGGCAAAGAAATTCTTCAGTCTGATCGACCGGAAGAATTTGTTCAGTTCTAGTTTTGTTTGGAAAAGATCATTTCTGAAGTTTGGTACAAAAGATAAGCCAGCCGAAAGTACATCGACTTCTGACTCTGAAAGGGTGTGGTTAGATAAGTTGAAAATTGGGATGGTTTGGGTAGGGCCTACCACTCGTAGTAGTTGTTCCTGGTCTGTCTGAACCCTGGTGTGTACTGATTCCGGTACCATCCCCGCTTCGCTCCTCTCTGTCTCCGTGGGGGACCAGAACCACTCCGTTACTGACCTATTCTTTAGCTCAATGTACTGCAGGCAATGTTTGCTTTCTGTAAACTCTTCAAATTGCCTTAAAAAACATCCTGTGAAAAGGTGTCCACAACTGTAACTGTGAAGGATATTTAATCTCATGTAATCCTTACTTGCGGCTACATTGTGTTGTTTGCTTTTTATGTACCCTGCATAATTGAACAAATTTGAATCAATACTAAATCATTTTTTGAATATATACATCCGTGTTTTATTTAATTTAATTATTTTCTTGATGATCTATTCATTGATAATTTGATTGAATTGTTTTTTGAATAAGTTAATTGTGAGTTACTTGTATAGAACTTACCCAAATCTATTTATTCAACTATTGCTAAAATATTCTTGAACAAATCCCTTGTAGGCACACTTACCTGCTCATATTGAACCGCCCAAGCCATCAAGGGTCTATTGGGTATCCCACTATTTGTGATATGGTTTAAATCTGAAACATCTTCAGACAGTACCAATTGTTTTAATTGGTATATTAACCCCTTGAGAGATTTTTTCCCTTCCTCGTCTGAGCCCTCTCTCTTACACTCAGCTAGTTGCCCTGCCACCAGTGGGGAGTCACTCTGATTGGGATGCAAGATTCCTGTCTACTTCCAGACAGGACTTCCAGAGGTAACTTCACAGTTCTTGTCTTGCAGGGGCTTACAGCTATACTCTTGCCTTGTCTACCTTATCCTATTAATCAATTCCCTCCTTACATCACCCTTTTACTCATGTAGCCTAAATTCATCCTACCTTAGAATTATCCACAAAGTAGCCCTTGTACCTCCCTCTATGGGTCCATTTAACCCTGCATGTACCAGTAGATCCATTCTATATCTTTTAACCACTCTCCTCACTTAAGCTCCTTCTCCTTATCATCATCCAACACAAGCTATCTCCCTCCACAGCATTTTCCATTCAATTGAAGTTTGCACTCCTGAGTGCACCACTTTCTCAATAGAGGATGCACCCCAATCCCCCCCAAAGGACTCCTCAGATAGTACACTGTGCGAGTTTTGAAGCTAGATCCTCAGCGGGATGCACTTTAATACACAGTAGAAACTATAAAGCTTTGACTGTGGATGATTGTATAATACTCACTCTTACAAGTTATTCCCCACAGCACCTGGGTAGACTACTCAAGGTGCATATTATGACTGGTCTTATAATGCCTGTCTGGTAACCCTTTGTGAACTACAGAGAAAATACAAACGAAGATGGAAGGTTTCGGATCCTAATGGTAACACACTTGACCACTGGGCAGTATTCCTCTGTTCCATAGTCACTGTTGTTTAACCTTTATGATATGGAGCATTTTCAGATGGTAGGTATCTTCTTATGCAGACACATCTTTTCTCACATTTGCTGCAGCATAAAAGACCACTCTGCCATACATACAAGGCACCACAACAATTTCCACGCAGGCCTGCTGCACTCACACACATTCTATCCATCCATGCAGCAGCATCTAATGCATCAGTGTCCTATTTCACACTGCTTTGTGCTTTAATACACACCAAGGCTAGGCTTCTAAAAAAGGAAAATAATCTAACTCTGTTCCTCAAGCACCACATAGAAGCACTATCCATATAAACAACAAGCTTGACACACACTCTTCCATCATGGCACTCCAGTAGACTAGTGTACTTCCTGTCCATAAATGCTTATACGACTCATCAGGAGCATTACTCACTATATGAATATAATTACAAAACAATACAGTACACCTTAGAATCACTGGCTACAAAATGCTTCTGCCCTCTCTATCTTGTTGATTTTTAAAAGTGTAATAATCTTAAAGGAGGTTTTTGGGTTATTACTGCAGCCAGTTAGGTCAATGCCAGAGGATTATGGCCCTGATTCCGTGTCGGACCGCCAGACTCGCAGATGTGCGGCAGTGGCGGTCCAGCCACCGCCGCACCGGTGCTCTGACCTCCCCATTATGAGTTGGGCAGTTGGACTGCCCTGGTACAGCCGCCGCTGGTGGCGGTGTAGAGGCAGCAATATGCTTGGTGGGACTGCCGTGGTCCTGCCAAGCATATTACGAGTTTCCTCTCCACCACAGTTTTCATGGCCGTCCACCTCCATGAAAACTGTGGCGGAGAGAAAACAAAGGGGGCCTTACAGGGCCCCCTGGTGCCTCACGCCATGGGGATGCATGCATGGGGGCACATCTGCATGCACCCCAGTTCCTGCACGGCATGGACTTTACAGACCATGCCGTGCAGGAACTGTTCCCATTGTGGTGCCCATTTTTCGACACACTGCCGTGGGAACTCCAAAAAGCAAGTCCGCCAGACATGAGGAAACTCGTCCGAGGCCCGACCACGGGTTTGGCAATGTGGGAGCAGGCCGCCTGCATGGCGGGCCGCTCCCGCAACGCCAAACTCATAATCAAGCCCTATGTGTTGCATTGGAAAATCAACATCAGAAACTTTGGGCCTGATTACGAGTGCGGCGGTCGTAAGACCAACCAGTGCGGCGGTCGTAAGACAGCCACACTCGCGGTGGCGGTGGTCTGTCTGCCGTATTACGACTATATGTAGTCGTAGCGGCGGAGGACCAATGGCTGCGCCAGGTAACTGGCGTTTCCTGGTAGTGGCGCAGCAGAGGCTCAATGCAATATGCTGAGCCGGAGCTCCACCATGAAAATGCTAGCAGTGGAGGAACGCATGCCTCCCCCGCCATGGAGATGCATTCAGGGGGGCACAACATGTGCCCCCCTGTCTGCTATCACCGTCCATGCCGTGCTTGAACATTTTTGCTGTTCCCATTGCGGTGCCTGTTTCTCTGGCACTGCCAAGGGAACGGTAAAAGGACCGTCCGCCTGCATGAGAAAAACTCATAATCAGGTGGGCGATCCTAGCGCGGCTTTGGCAGTGCTGTGTCGACGGAGAGCCGGCGCAACACTGCCAAAGTAGTAATCAGGCCCTAAATATCTACTGGAGTACTTAAGGTAAAGCTTCGCTGAGCAGAAACAACCTGAGCAGAAACAACTCTGATTTTAGTCCAGTGAAGAGGAACCTTAGGAGATATTTATCTTTTCTCGTTTGACATTTATCTGTTTATCTACTCGTGCAGCAAAAGGCTGCTTTGGGTGATTGTACTAACATTAAAAATGAGGATAAAAAACCCCCAAAAAAGTCACAGCCTACATTATATAAAAATTGTCGATAAGGTAGGATTGACAAGTTGATATGTAAAAATCAGTTGAAAAGATGGGACCCTTTCACATATTTCAGTATATCTGTTTGTAATAGGAGCTGCATAGGACGTGGGCTCTGCGTGTTTATGCTTTAAAGAGGCAGCGTCCTTCTACCACTTCAGTGGTTCTTCTAAGATAATTCTTTTTTTTTTTTTAATTGGTCGGAAAAAGCCATCTAGTCAGTTGACATTCCAGCCTTTGATTGGCTTTGTGCAATAGGCACAGAGGGCCCAATTTAGAGTTTGGTGTACGGGGTACTTCATCGCAAACATAATGGAGTACCCGGTCTAACAAACCCTTGACCTACCTGCCCAGTGGCGACCACCACAAACAAATGGTGGTACCTGAAGCCGCCGCCTGCCTTTCACGTCGCGCCTCCTCTCCTTTTCCTGGTCCCAGCAGCCCCTGGGATATACTCCCATCCACTCCCCATGCAGCAGAGCAGCGCAGGGATTGGCCTGAGCAGACTTGAAAGATGCTCTGCTCAGACAAGGGAGTATGTGGGGTCTCTCCAGCCCGGCTGTTCAATGCAGCCAGGCTGGAAAAACCTAAGCGCGCATTTGTGTCAAACACATATGCGCACTTTGGGAGTGCACATAGCACTCCTCCTCCCCCTCCCATGCCTCGGCCCGCCCCTCCCTACAGCGCTGGCTCAGAGCTGGCAAATGAAAAATAAAACAATGCTAGAACATCGTTTTATTTTTCATTTGCTTGCTGTGAGCCAGGCAGTGGAGCGACGTTCCTCTGCCATTGCGCAGGAGCCGCCGCTGTGCCTGCCTCGTTTGGAGACATGCGGACCATAAGCCCTCGTCAGCTTCATCAACTGAAAACCTCCACCAGCAATCCAATGAAGTGGGGTCCGTCAGAGGAAGGACATTATACCGCCCGCCTAATTTAGGGTGGATGTGTTGTATTCCGCTTTAGGTGTCCGTATATAGGTTTTCCAGAAACATGTCCTTATATAGGCACAATTCGCATTGCCCTTATATAGGCATAGAATCCCAGTCCTTATTTAGGCATTAGCCGTGCACTCCAAATACAGGCATGGTCACCGACATCCGTCCACCCTAACGTCACAACGAGTTCTTAGAAACCAGACCCTTAAGCTCTTGGGAGTTCCCCTAGCACAGGATTATTGATTTCTCCAAGAACTCATCTATTATGCATGAACCGCTATACCTTAAGGGTTCATTCCTGACGTCTTCCTCTGTCCGACTTCACGTCAATGCTAACATTCCAAAGTACCTACCAGGTATAAATATACCTTCCCTTGCCCAAGCAAGTTAGAGGAGACCTCGACTTCAGAGGAGCCCGTATCCCGGCCTGACGCACTGAGAAGACGCTGTCATCCCTGCTCGCAGAGAATCCAGCTTCCAGTGATCTGACTCCCTTCGCGGGGTGTTAGAGTTCGAGTCCGGAAAGAGATTCCCACCTCTCTCATTCTCAAGGTATGGAGCTGACTAGAACCTAGAGGGACTCTTGGCATACTAGACTTAACATACTCTTAGTATACCATACTAGAGCATACTTCACCTACTTCTTACATTGTCCTACACCTAGGGTAGGTTAGGTATACTGGGGTAGAACTAGCTTAGAGACGCATCGTATGAGTACTCGCATTTTTAGCTCATGTTATTTATGTATGTGAATATATGCTGAAAGATAATGCTAGCGCAGTATTATTTATTTCTACTGCTTACGCTGTACATAATATATCTTGCATACTGTCTTGTGATCATAACAGCACATATCTCTTACACGAGAAACAAGACTGTTCAATAAATCTTTTATTGAAACGCCTGTCTGTTCTTTCTGTGTAACTCTGAGAAACTAAGCATGCACGACTGAGCTGAGTGAAACTGTTATCTATTATTTCCACGATTCTGGGAAGTGTTCCGATTCTAAAGGGAAACAAAGTTCTCATGTTTTTTCGGTTGCCAGAAACTACTCCCTTCTTGTTTTCAAGGAGTTTCTAGTGGCCTCTGAGCTAGCTGGCACAAAGTAATTAAGTTTAATATACTCGATAGGGACATACCGACCTCAGTCCTATGTCAAGCCTATAGGGTATATTATTCCAATGCGCAGAGCCTATTAGGGAAATAGGAACTACACTACATGGCGCCCAAACGTTTGGTTAGGCGGTAATTTAACGCTAGATACTGAGTAACTCAGTCGTGCTTTTCTCTCATAGACCCCTACTCACATACTCCATAAGACATCTGGAGTGGGTAGGGTTAAATATCCGCCAAAGCTAAATAGGACAAAAACCCTAAATATTAGCTATTTTGGTTTATTCAACGTTGGAGGATACAGTGTTCCAAAATATTGTGCACCTTATCTTTTGTTTCCTTGAAACTTGTTCTACACTTTTCAAAAAACAAATGTCGGAACACGGTTTAAATGAAACCGAGGAGGGTGTTATAGACATCCATCCAAACTTAAGAAGAGCCATCACTCTAAAACTTATAAAACACGGCCTACCACCAAGAGGAGGTAGAGCAGTTTTCGTGATAGAGGCACGCGAATCCATTCAGACAGAGGTATTCTATTCATGGATAATATTCCCAGAATCAAATGCAGTCACAAGACTGTTTCACTTCTACAAAGAAGATGAACCACCAGAGGAATATATTCCTTTCGAGGATATTGAAATTCCACTAACATACCAGGAACATCAGCTCTGGTTTAAAGGCGCCCTAAAACATCACAAAAACATTACCAGGCTCGGTCCACTAGGTAGACCAGGAGCAACATGGCCGATTCTAGCTGGCTACACTCCTCATCCTGACCTCGATATAATGTCAGATGAGGAATTACTTACTCAACTTACAGAATTAATAAAAATTTACAGACAATTGGTCCAATATGTGATGCAGACTTTCACAGTCCAACCACCATTGACCATTCCAAATCAAACCCCTCAACAGGGGAATACACTAAAAATTACACCACAGACTTTATACGCAGTCATGGGTAAAATGCCCACAAAACGTGAGCAAATTCCATTCTGGATAGCTCAAACAATTACTCAAATCGAAGCAGTATTTCCAAATACTAGCCCTTATGAGAAACACAGAATTCTAACAATCTGTTTACCAATGGGGATCACACCACAACTGGAAGACTGCACCACTTGGGGCTCAGTCTTTGCTGCCATCTATACTAAAACACATGTTATTCCATCAATTGCAGTAATACCTGATGTCCTGAAACAAATTCAAAACGAATACGGGGCAGAGCCTGCGCTAAATTTAGGTATGAAACTACTGAAAAATTTCGACCAGGTCTCAACAATAATATTATCTAATATTAAAGGGGAGGCAGCAGCAGTGGCGATCCGCCAACGATTAAGGGAATTTGATGTAACAGGTTGTTGTGGGGTCGCAATGAGCGGTCGTAGGCCAGGTCGTTTTATAGACTCTTTTATTTTTCCATACAGTTTCTTTGTGGTATGGGACAGTCTTTCTGGGGAATATGGGGTCTGTTCCGCCTTCCGTCTGCTCCTCCTATGCTTCTCCAGCTTGGTATAGTCTTTCTCTCGGAGGTCCGGTCCTCTAACGGTCTCCCTCTCCGGGGTGCAGGAATGGAGCAGCGGTGAATGCCAAACAAGGGAAAACAAAAATATACTGGGTGTAAGGGCTTTTGTTTAGAAGTGTGTCAGGGATAGGGTAGTGCTGGGGACACCTCAAAACAACCCGTGCACAGAACGGCCGCGTGAACGTGAAAGGGGGAAGGGTGCAAGCGGGGCAACCGTGTTCTGCCCTCCCGGCCCTCTAGGTGTCGGAAGGTTCCCTCCTCCCTAGCCACCCTGTAAACCGGTCCCGTACCTGGGTTAGCCACGCTCCTCCTGGAGCGTGGCTCGGCGAAGCGTGGTGCCGGTGGCCTCCTGGCGTATCCTGTAGTCCTCGGGGTCCCGTACCGCTACTCCCTCTCCGATCTTCCACTTCTCCGCTGTCGCTGCTCTCGGCTCTCGCTGCTATGTCTCTCCCGTCTGCTCCGGTGTCGATGCACACACGCCTCTTTGATCCCTCGCTCCTTATTGGCTGGTCTGTCGTGACGTCATAGGGAGGAGGAGTCCCGTCGCCAGGGAATCCCCAATTAAAGACGCCGTGCTCCTGATGTTCCGTGTCCTGTAAGAGAGGCTGGTTTGGGGAATCCCACTCATCCTGCTGCGGGGAGATAAGGGGGAGAGAGTGGCGTTGCAGTCCACCAGTCAATAGCGTCCTCCTGTTGTACCATTGCCGACCCCACCTTGCCACATACCCCTCCCTTGGATTCTCCCGATCGGGAGAGGAAACACCCGGGACAGATAGTCAGCACTCCCGTTGTCCTTCCTTTTCGGTGGCGCACATCAAAAGAAAAAGGCTGCAGTGACAAAAACCAGCGGAGAACCCTGGGGTTTTGTGATTTGTGTCTACACATCCACTGTAGGGGAGCGTGATCTGTATACAAGATAAACGGATGTCCCTCTAGGTAGTACCTCAACTTATCAACCGCCCACTTCACCGCCAAACACTCCCGCTCTATGGTAGGGTACCTGGTCTCCCTGGGGAACAGCTTCCTGCTGATATATAAAACTGGATGTTCCACCCCGTCCTCAGCTATTTGGGATAATACTGCACCCAACCCGTAGTTAGAAGCATCAGTGTGTAAAATGAACGTTTTGTGGAAGTCAGGGAGTCTAGAACTGGGCCTGTGGTTATGGTGTCTTTGAGTTTCTGGAACGCCTCCAACATCTCTCTGGAGGGGTGTAACAAACGCTGCGGTCTCATATCCTTGCGGAGAACATCTGTCAAAGGGGAGGCTATCTCCGAGAATTGTGGGACAAAGCGTCTGTAGTACCCCAACAAACCAAGGAATGCACGTAGGTCCCTTTTGGTGGTGGGAAAGGGAGTGTCTGCGATAGCCCTCACTTTTTCCGCCTGAGGGGCTATTACGCCATGCCCTAGGACATATCCGAGGTATTTCACTTTGTGATAAGCGGCTCTGGACTTCCAGGAGTTGATGTGGAGCCCCGCACGTTCCAGGGCTTTGAGGATCTTCTGTAGGTGCAGCAGATGTTCTTTCCACGTTGCACTGTAGACCACGATATCATCCAGATAGGCTGAACTGAAGAAGGGGAATTCACTGAGCACGGTGTTCATGAGCCTCTGGAATGTGGCAGGGGCTCCGTGTAGACCGAAGGGGAGGACGTTGAATTCGTATAGGCCCTCTTCCGTTGCGAAGGCGGTCTTCTTTCGGTCTTCTTCACGTAAAGGAACCTGCCAGTAGCCTTTGGTTAGATCAAATGTGGTTATGTATTTGGAATCCCCCAATTTCTCGATGAGCTCATCAACCCTGGGGATAGGGTAGGCATCGAACGTGGAGATAGAATTCAATGCCCTAAAGTCCATACAAAATCGGGTTGATCCATCCGGCTTGGGGACCATGACTATTGGCGATGACCAGTCGCTGTTGGAGGGACGTATCACCCCCAACTGTATCATGTCTTTCACTTCCTTTTTCACTGCTGCCCTTTTCGCGGCCGGAATCCTGTATGGCCTCAGTTTCACTTTTTTTCCGGGCTGGGTCTCAATTCGATGTTCAGTCAGAGTGGTTTTTCCGGGGGTGCCTGAGAAAAGGGGGGCAAACGGCAATAACGAGGCCACCAGGTCGGCCTTCTCCTCCTTGGACAACTCTTCATTTATCACGAGGTGGTTTAGGGTGGTACCTCCTGGCAATGAGGTTGGGAGTGTCAGATGTGCCGTTGTAGGTAAGGGTCCCAACCATTTCTTCAACAGATTAATATGATAAGTCTGTTTTCTGTTAGGCGAGACCTGGACCTGGTACGTGGTTTTGCCAAAGACCCCCACCACTCTATATGGACCTAGCCACTCGGCCTGAAACTTCTTTGTTGTGGACGGAAGTAAAACCAGGGCCCAATCCCCGATAGACAGCTTTCTCCATTTCTTTCTTTTATCGTAACATCTTTTTTGTCTGTCCCGACTTCTTTCGAGATTGGAGTAGGCTAAATCCCTTAGTTTTCCGATTCTAGAGCGCAGTTGATGTGTATACTCTAGTAGAGATTTCTTCTCGTCTTCTCCCTCTTTCTCCCAGGCATCCTTAGTCATTTCTAACAATGTTCTGGGTTGCCTCCCATACAGCAGCTCGAACGACGAGCAGCCCAGGCTACTCTGAACTTGAGCTCTCAGGACGTATAGGGCCAGCGGCAGCAGTCGATCCCAGTCCCTGCCTTCCACAGATAACATTTTCTTTAGAGTAGTCTTCAGGGTTCTGTTATATCTCTCCACGAGACCGTCGGTTTGGGGATGATATACCGACGTCCGTAAATGGTGAAGGTCTAGAGACCGACAGACCTCCTTCATCAGTCGCGACATAAACGGTGTGCCCTGGTCCGTAAGGATCTCCTTCGGGAACCCAACCCTCGAGAAGAACTCCATAAGCTTGTCCGCGATGTTCTTCGTGGTGGGAGTTCGAAGCGGAAAAGCCTCAGGGAATCTGGTAGCGTAGTCCACGATAACTAGCGCGTAGAGGTTTCCTCTTTGAGTCTTGGGTAAGGGTCCAATCAGATCCATACCTACCCGTTCAAACGGTCTTCCTATCACGGGTAATGGCTGAAGCGGTACGGCTGGCGGACGTTGTAGGTTCTTTTTCTGGCATACAACGCATTCTTGACAGTGTACCTTGATGTCTTTGTATATGCCCGGCCAGAAGAAATGGCGCAACACATTTTGTGTTGTCTTTTCCGCACCCATATGTCCAGCTGTGAGGTGTGCGTGGGAAAAGAAGAGTACCTGCTTCCTGAAAGACATAGGGACCAGTAGCTGGGCCGGATCTTCAGCGGTTCCCTTTCGGTATAGTAAGTCGTCTTTGATCAGGAATTGGGGGTAGGAGGTAGTAGGGGTGTTTAGACTCATGTGTGCGGCTTCCCAGGCATTAAATAGGGTTGGGTCATTAGTCTGGGCAAACTTAAAACTCCTATCCAGCACCCAAGGCTCGGAGGTTATGAGGGCTGTTGTGGTGTTGAATGGTTTCCCTTCATCTTTTTTTCTATGTTGTCGTGAAACAGCAATAGAAAGTCCGGATTGTCCATCCCAAGAATGAGATCCTCAGGTACGGTATCCAACACCCCCACCCTTACAGTGCAGGGAGACCCAGTCAGTGGGGTGATGGTAACAGAAGCCAGAGGGTAGGGCTTAACATCCCCATGTACGCACCTTATGTGAACCAGGGTGTCTGGGATGTATTGTGAGGGCTGAATGAGGGTTTTCTGAATAACCGACTGCCTACAGCCTGAGTCTAAAAGAGCTTTGATCACCCTCCCGTTCACCTGTACACTTACATAAAATGAGGTCCCCATCTCGGCAGTGTATAAGACTGATCTAGGGATGTAGCCCACTTCCATGGGTTCGTCCGCTGGTTTACGTTTAGGTCACATTCGCGAGATGTGACCCCACTCCCCACACTCGAAACATTGTGGCCCTCGAAACGTGGGCACTTCTGGTCTGGAAGGGCGGGATTTTGGAAAGTCGTTTAGGGGTTTATGTATTTTCTTCTCCGCTCTTCCAGGGAGTGTTTTCGTTGTTTTCTCGGCTTCCCATGTCATAGTCCTTGGCTGTGCGCGGAATAGCTGGTAGCCATTTCAATGGCTTGTTCCGAGGAAAGGTGGGTGTGTTGCCTTAACCACCTCTGTGTACCATAGGGAAGGGCCTCCATAAACTGTTCCAGATATACCCGGTTCATTATCTCTTCTTTGGAGCTGGAGGCAGGTTTCAGCCACTTATCGGCGGCCATTTTAAGGCGGAAGAATAGTGTTTTGGGGTTCTCCCCAGGTAGACCCCTTTCCTTTCTGAACCGGACCCGGTAGGCCTCTGCATCCAAGCCCAAGTGGTCCAGTATAATGTCCTTTATGTCCTGATAAGGGGTGTCGCCTGTGGCGTTGGCCACCTGGTAGGCGGATTGGGCTTCCCCCGTTAGCAGAGGCGCCAGAAAGAAAGGCCATTTATCTTCCGGCCAGCCGCACGCTCTTGCGGCGCGCTCAAAATTCAACAGGAACGCATCCGGGTCTTCCCCGGTCACGTATTTCTGCAAGGATACCCCCGCAGGTCCTTGCGTGGGGCCTCGGCGTTCACGTGGTACCGGAGTCCCGGGTTCCTGTACCAGCTTCTGTAGCCCTTCTATCTGAGCTGTGATAGTGTGTTTGAAAACATCCCTGTCCGCTTGGGCGGATGACAACTGTTGTTCTACGGCCCACTCTAACTTCTCCTGGCCCTTGATGAGGTGCTGGATGACCGCGTCCATCTCGGGTGAACAGATAGACTGAGGTGGTGATCCCACTTCTGACACCAGTTGTTGTGGGGTCGCAATGAGCGGTCGTAGGCCAGGTCGTTTTATAGACTCTTTTATTTTTCCATACAGTTTCTTTGTGGTATGGGACAGTCTTTCTGGGGAATATGGGGTATGTTCCGCCTTCCGTCTGCTCCTCCTATGCTTCTCCAGCTTGGTATAGTCTTTCTCTCGGAGGTCCGGTCCTCTAACGGTCTCCCTCTCCGGGGTGCAGGAATGGAGCAGCGGTGAATGCCAAACAAGGGAAAACAAAAATATACTGGGTGTAAGGGCTTTTGTTTAGAAGTGTGTCAGGGATAGGGTAGTGCTGGGGACACCTCAAAACAACCCGTGCACAGAACGGCCGCGTGAACGTGAAAGGGGGAAGGGTGCAAGCGGGGCAACCGCGTTCTGCCCTCCCAGCCCTCTAGGTGTCGGAAGGTTCCCTCCTCCCTAGCCACCCTGTAAACCGGTCCCGTACCTGGGTTAGCCACGCTCCTCCTGGAGCGTGGCTCGGTGAAGCGTGGTGCCGGTGGCCTCCTGGCGTATCCTGTAGTCCTCGGGGTCCCGTACCGCTACTCCCTCTCCGATCTTCCACTTCTCCACTGTCGCTGCTCTCGGCTCTCGCTGCTATGTCTCTCCCGTCTGCTCCGGTGTCGATGCACACACGCCTCTTTGATCCCTCGCTCCTTATTGGCTGGTCTGTCGTGACGTCATAGGGAGGAGGAGTCCCGTCGCCAGGGAATCCCCAATTAAAGACGCTGTGCTCCTGATGTTCCGTGTCCTGTAAGAGAGGCTGGTTTGGGGAATCCCACTCATCCTGCTGCGGGGAGATAAGGGGGGGAGAGAGTGGCGTTGCAGTCCACCAGTCAATAGCGTCCTCCTGTTGTACCATTGCCGACCCCACCTTGCCACACAGAACATCAAACAGAACTACCCAGAATAATAGAACAATCATATGCAGAATTAGGCAGAGATAGTTTGGGTGGAAGACCATTGAAGCCAAAACTATCTGAGAATCCTGAAAAGGACTCTATTAAACAAACTCCTACATCTTCTAAAAAGAAGTGGGAAACTAATAAACAAAACTCAAACGAGAAACATTCTCGATCCCGAGGTAGGTTTCCTCAAAAGGAGCCCTCTGAAAGGAGGTATAACCTCAGGAATAGGGATAATTTAAGAAAACCTGACAGGTATCAAGACACTGATACACGTTCCTCTCGTACCTTTCAGATATCGTCACAGACATCGGAAAGAAGAGGACGGTCAGAACATAAAGAAGAACGCGTGAAATCCAAAGACGACAAATACATTCAGAAAAATAAATTAAAACCTCAATTCTCAAAAAAGAAGGTAGCAGGTCTGAAGATCAGACATGCCGAGAATACTGAGAACACAACTCAAGAACGGAGAATGGGCTCAGACAATGCTGGACAGTACAGCAGAAGTCACAATAGCTCGCCAGAACCTGAAGGAACTTCTGGAGATAGTGGACTTGAATGAGTACATCACAGTAGAGACTGTAGACACCAGGGTTAGTACTCCACAAAGGTTATATGAAATAACACTCCGAATGGAGGGAGACATACCAAGACAGGTGAAAACACTCTTTTGGGAAAAACTTTCAAGGGGCTATGATATACTTCTAGCAGAAAAAGACTGGCCACCAAAATTTGTCAGGGAGTGCCCACATGGCGAGGACATTATTATGCCTGCCTTCTCAAACCATATTCCAATCCACCTAAAATATACTTATGCCAGGAAATGGGCAGTAGCCCAGGCTCTAGCATTATATAAAAATCATGTAGGATGGGATGAGGACTCACCTCAACATAAAATACATCTAAAAAATGAACCAACTGCACAAAGGCAGTACCCAATAAAGCAAGAAGCTAAAAAACAGGTCAGGGAGATCTTAGATCAACTTGAATACCAAGGGGTGATTGAAACCTGCACCTCTTCAATGAACAATCCTTTGTTTCCTGTATCCAAACCAGACCATTCATATCGTCTAGTTTTGGATTACAGACACTTAAACACTTGTTCTAAAACATTTGCAGTGCAAAATGCACATAGCACAGCATTAATGAATAACATTGTGCGTAAAAAATATAAAACCACATTAGATATCTCAAATGGTTTCTTTTGTCAAAACATAGCACCTGGAAGCAGGTACTTAACAGCTTTCTCAATAATGGGAACCCAGCGTCAATTTTGTCGACTCCCACAAGGGTTCAAGAACAGCCCGGGGTTATTCTCAGCGAGGGTAACAGAGTTAATACAAATTTATGATAATGAGGCATTGTCATATGTCGATGACATCTATCTGACAGACGATGACCTGGATAGGCACTTGAACAGGGTGAGTACCATTATATTGGGCTTCGCCTCTGAGGGCTATAAGTTCAACTTTAAAAAATCCAGAATTGCCCATCTCAATGTCCTTTTTCTGGGATATGAGCTTTCAAGTGAAGGAAAGAGCTTGGCAGCTAACTTTTTAGAAAAGTGTGCGCTGCTCCAACCTCCAAAAACGCTGAAAAATTTACAATCCATCCTGGGTTTCCTAAATTTTGGAAGAACGTACATACTAAATTACGCAGAAAGGGTTAAACCTCTCTACAAATTAATCAAACCTGATTTTTCAATCAAAGATGGGACACAAGAACACACAGAAATCTTGCGTTCACTCCAAGCTAACATGTTAGCAACAAATCACTTACAAACACGCGTAAGCCAACGCAACTTAGTGATCCGAATAATTTCGGGTCAATGCGGATTCACCTACTTAACATTTAATGAGGGTGAAAAAGTACCAATTGCATACAAATCTCATTTGTATACACAAGCAGAAATGCGCTTCACTTCAACTGAAAAATACTGGCAGCAGTTCAAACCGCTGTAGCAAAAGAAAGAGCCCTAGCCCAAGGGAAACGCATTATTGTCGTAACCCCAGTACCTGCCTTAGAAGCGGTCACAAAAGCGAGCATCCCGAATGCAAAAGCTTTACATCCTAGATGGATACAATGGGTTAATTCTCTTGCTGCAACAGATGTTGAATATGTTTTTGATCCTGATCTAAGAACACAAGCATTCCTGCGGTATGAACATGAATGTCCTCTGCCCACTGAAATTCTGCCTCTCGATCAGTACGAATTCATAATTTACACTGACGGATCAGCACAACCCACTACAGGGGGTAAGCAAGCTTACAGTGCGGCGTGCGCTATCGTTAAAGGTTGCATGCAAGATGGCAACTTCAGACCTATGGTTACAAAAACTCAATCTCTAGGAGATTGTACAGCTCAGCGAGCTGAACTACAAGCATTCAAACTGGCACTTGAAAGTACAGATCGCGAATTCCCCACACTAATAATGTGAATAAAGCATAAAACGCTTTGGGAACAAGTAGTTCAGTTAAAAAACGAACTACCAAAGGCTCACGTGATACATACACTGAGTCATCAACGTGATGGCGTTCACGTTGCAGGGAATTCATTGGCTGACGAAGCCGCAAAGGGGCTGTTCAGACGGCTTCCGTAGCTGCGATCACTCATTCAAAAACGAGAATAGACAGTGAGATATTGTTGGCTGTCAATGCTACGAGCAAAGGTAGTGGTGCAGCGTTACCAAAAAAGTTTCCACTCAAGTACTCTTATGTAATTGATGCGAACAACGTTCCTTTTGCTTGAATCCCTGGAGTGGAGGATAGGGTGATTCCAAACATGGAAGGTAGAGCAACTTTGATTTATGAAGCACATCTGGGGGAGGGTCTGTCACATCAAGGGATCTCTAAAACAATTTTGACATTAAAAGAGATGTACTGGTGGCCTGGAATGAATACACAGATTCACATCTTCATCAATGACTGCATAGACTGTAAGGTACAGCGTGATGCAGAACGCCACCAGACACCATGCTACGAAGTAGCCTGCCAGGTACAGACACCATTGTTAGACAGCATTAGACTATCTATGCGCAGGCGTCCTTTGGACAAATGCAATCCCACAAATACTAAGTCAAGGTTCCTATGGATATGGCCTCAGCGCTCGGCTGACGCTCGAACTGTTATAAAAGATTTGCGAGTCTTTATCGGCACATACGCAATAGGCATGCTACATTCTGACCAGGGCCCTGCATTTAGCTCTCGGGCTTACAAAGAAGCCATGGCCAGTTTGGGCGTTGCATTGCGGTACTCCTCTCCGTTTCATCCTGAGGGAAATTCTGTTGTGGAAAGGAAAAACTGGGACATAAAGCAGTCTATAACAGCTAGAGTATTAGGTTCGGGTGATGGGTGGGTCAAACATCTTTATGGGGTCCAACGCTCATTAAATAATTTGCCAAGAAGTTCTCTAGGGGGTCGCTCCATATGAGGTCCTATTTGGGACAAGAATGTGGGTTCCTGATCTCGAATGTAAAGGCACAGTGGTGGAAAATAAACCCTTTGATATCAAAGATCGTTTGGCTGTTTTACAGGATCTAAATGAACTAAGATCGAAACAAAGCAACTTGTTCCTGAAGCCAACCACCACTGGGGAAAAACCGGCAGTCCCAGCAAGGCCTGTCTGGATCCCAAAAGTTGGGGATCTAGTCAGAGAGAAGATTGCGGACAAGAAGGAATTTGGACCTTCTTACAGACAACCAGTACCTGTCCTAGCCGTTCACGGAACAAGAACAGTACTTCTGCCGCCCCTTGCTGGAAAAAAGGAGAAAAGATTTGTTTCAATCGACCTCATCAAACCACAGTATGTGGCCAATACTAAATAGTAGGCCTCGTGGACTCCGACCTAGTAGCAGACGCACTCCTCTCGCTACTATCCAAGAGGTTCAGACTGAAAGACTGATAACCATAGAGAATTCAGCAGTAACAGATGAAGGATTAAGCAACAATGCTATGGAACTCATCCCTCTTGAAACTCAAGTAACAGTTCGTCCAAATACACCTGTTTACACCAACGTAAAAGTGATCAACTGGTTCCAGCGATTTCAACAAATCCTGATGCAATTCCAACAATTGACAGAACTGCTTCTGGCTATTTCATTAACTTTGATACGTTTTCTGAGGATCCGAGTGAGCCTGAAACGACGCCAGCATTAACTTTCAAACAGCAAGTACAAGACTTTTTTCATTTTCTGAAAAAGACTTATCTGGTTTCACCATGGATTGAACTCTGGATTATTTCTGGAATATTTTTCTTTCTGCTTTCGCTAGCTTTGGTTATGACTATCAGCGTGCTTATAAATGGCAGATACATCCGTTTGGACATTGAAAGTAAACATGTGAACTTACTTTTGAAACCACACAAATCTTCCCATCGTGAAGCAAGAGACTTGTCTGCAGTGAACATCACAGCCGTTCCTAAACAGGATGGTATAGTGTGGGACAAAACTGATTTCGATATATATTCGGCCCTACGGAACAGTTGAACATTCCACATTTATTTAAAATTTCACTAAGTGATTTTATTTCGTCCAGTACCTATTCTGATGATTGGGACTTTGAGACTGTAAATGACATGATGTTTGATCTCGAAAGGTCTGCTGCATTTTCTGACAATGAATATTTAGAGGGTTCATCAGACTATGAACAGATGTATTGCTATAACCACTATGGTCATCATTTTTTGCATAAATCTGCAACACCTAGAAATGTGTTTATGTTTAACCAATGTGAGCATTGTCCTACACCACCAAAAGGTAGTTCAAAAACGTTTGCTAAAAAGTTTCCTATTTTTCAGGGTACAATACATCTGATCCGGAAGCATTTTACTATAAAAATGTAAACAAAACAGGACAGAAAATTATTTTAACAAATACAAAACAGATTTACTCTGCAGCATTTATTGCACAACTGTCTAGACATGGATTCGACTTGTGGAAAGACACAATAGACACAAAATCTGTCTGGGGTACTAAAGATTGGCAAGTGCAGGGGATAGAAGCTTTATTTAGAGCATGTATCATCCCTCAGGAAATAATGTTTTTGAATGACACTGTGCAACAAACGTCTTGCCTTGGGTTAGCCAAGATCAAAGACATGAAAACACCTTCTGTACCAACACCTGAAAGTGATAACAATACACGGGCAGCGGTTACAGTTGACACAATACTACAAATCAACAGAACAAATCCTGATTGGAGAAAATGGTTGATCTGGCCCACAGACACAAACAACTGTCAAGAGAGATTCCTGAATAAAACTCAGGGCTTTACTATTCATAGGCCAGACCCACGATACGTCCAAAGACAACATCCGGGGGTAGTAACAACATACAGTGTAGGAAAATTGTGCCTCGATTGGCTACAAAAATCTACACTTGAGGATGTGAAACAACACTTATCTTTACTTAAAGACGACGCAGACCTTAGGGAATTCTCGCTAGGACCGAGAAAACCGCGTCAAAAACGTTTCATATATGCCGGCATTTATGCTGCTTATAATGAAGCATGGAAGGTTTCACAGGTAGAGGCCGCAGAACAAATACGTGAACTTGATCGTATTAATTTAGAGAAAACTCTCTCTGTGGTCGACAATGGGTTAACAACTTTGCCTAGGAATGTTATTTTCTTCTTAACAACTTTGTCATCCAGAATTTATTCATTGGACAACATTGTATCCTCTGCTATTGACATACTGGAACAAGATTTAGCCATGTTACAGCAAGGCCAATCTCAATTACGTTCTATTATGTTCTATTATGTTATTAGGCTGGACGCTGCAATCTTTGCGAGCGGGCTATGTGCCTTGGCGTTTTATCAACACGTTGGCTCTGTTTGCAGAATACAATCTAACTGATAAACAGATCGAACTGGCACAAAGGGGAGCAAAGTATACAGTGCTGAGCATTGAAAAACTGGAGAAATTACCATTCATTGTGGCAGAAAAACCAGCTACAGAATGGCTTATTCATTGCAAAATCACTCTGCCTGTCACTACTTTCCAGTTTCAGTATTGCCTCAAACAAATGCAAGCAGGCAAATATGAAAGGTTGGGTAAAGAATACATTAAGACATCCTGGGATTTACCTTACAGTTACAGATTTTGGAGTGGGGATCGTGAAGTGTTTCTTAGCGGTACACACTGTGAAAATGCACTAAGCGGTTCACTCATATGTCAGGACATTTCTTTACACGGGGCTTGTAATTGTTCTGTGGCAAATGTGTCCTGCCACCAGCTAGGTACACCAGCTGCTGTGATTAATCCAACGTTTGGCCAACTTTCTAATGGGAGTTACCTCATGTTGAATGATCAGAGTTGCTGTGGCATGTTGCCAGGCATCCCATATCTGGTAACAGTAGACTCCAGGGTCACTTGCTGTATGCAAGTATTGTTTGCCCCAATAGACACAGTCAGGGAGTCGCCTTTGTGGCCTTCGTTGAATGTCTCTTTTATACGATTTGATACTTGAAGCAGAATGAAAGCCATGCTTATACAACAAACAGGGGCTTTGACCTCGGCCAAAGAAACCTATGATCTTCAAGTAGCAAGGACTTCGGCTGAGATACAGGCTTTAATACGTACAAACTGCCCTATACATTTCGTAGAAATGATGGGGCGTATCTTTAACATATCTGATACGAGCGGAATTGTACATGTATTTAAGACCATCTGTTCAGGACTATTAGCACCTTTCCGGGCAGTCCTCGGAATCATCCCAAACTTCGCACATTCGGTGTTTGGTGGTGTGCCATTAATTCTAGCACTTGTTGCAGGAATCCTATTTCTATTCCTACTGTTACGCTATGGCAGGCCTGTCCACCGACATCACTCCGAGCGATGTGGAGAAGGCTTTCCTAGAACGGAAGTGCTGTGAGCGCATAGTACAGCTTTTGGGCATACCTCGTCTACGGGAACTTAATACAACATGGTTCCTGTCATTCAGACCATTCTGACAAGATTGCATCTTACCTGTTCTACGCTGCCTGCTTTGCGGTGAAGAATGCGTGCTAGACACCTGTCTAACACTCCCATCAGTCATGCCAACGGAAATCGATGCTCTGCTGGACCCGATAACGGCCCATGCTTTGTGTTGTCCCCAGAGGCTACCAATCCTGATGACGGCATTCATTGAGATCTCACATACGCTTCCGGCTGCTGCTGAGGTACGAGATGGATCAACAGGCACACAGGTAACAACGGACGCGAACATTGCTGCGGCATCTTATGCTGAGGGCGATGCTTCTCATCTCTGTGCAGTTAATCTCCTACACGAGGTGTTCCAAATGTCACCAACATCAGTTGACGATATTTTGTCTACGGAAATAGATGATTTCATGTTTACACCAGACCCGTACACTGACTTTGATTCGGCTCACAGTGTACCAGGGACGCAATGAATTTGGCCTTCATTTTTTCAAAAACTTGGAATTTTTCCCAAAATGGATTTTTTTAATTTTTTTTTTATACTACATGGCAAATCAATCTGCTTACAGTAGAACTATTCTTATAAAACGGACTTCTTTGAATACTTCCAGGGACACATTGTCACCTTATCTGTCTAAAATTTCATTTACTTCCATGATATGAAATGGCTTTGATTTTTGAAAAACTTATCAATCATTTCGTCATATGTATATATTACTGTTTATTCATTCATGTTGCATTTTATTTCCAATATATGCTTAGAATGAAACCAATGCTTTAAAATGTAGAGTACCTATTGCATTTCAACAGTTTATTTTAAACTTCTTTTAATATGCTTTTAGAAATGTTTTTAGCAATATGTGGTACTCAATTTCATGTTTAGCATTTAGTATTATCGTTCATATGAAAGTGGAGTGGGTGTTGTATTCCGCTTTAGGTCTCTATATATATGTTTTCCTGAAACGTCCTTATATAGGCACAATTCGCATTGCCCTTATATAGGCATAGAATCCCAGTCCTTATTTAGGCATTAGCCGTGCACTCCAAATACAGGCATGGTCACCGACATCCGTCCACCCTAACGTCACAACGAGTTCTTAGAAACCAGACCCTTAAGCTCTTGGGAGTTCCCTAGCACAGGATTATTGATTTCTCCAAGAACTCATCTATTATGCATGAACCGCTATACCTTAAGGGTTCATTCCTGACGTCTTCCTCTGTCCGACTTCACGTCAATGCTAACATTCCAAAGTACCTACCAGGTATAAATATACCTTCCCTTGCCCAAGCAAGTTAGAGGAGACCTCGACTTCAGAGGAGCCCGTATCCCGGCCTGACGCACTGAGAAGACGCTGTCATCCCTGCTCGCAGAGAATCCAGCTTCCAGTGATCTGACTCCCTTCGCGGGGTGTTAGAGTTCGAGTCCGGAAAGAGATTCCCACCTCTCTCATTCTCAAGGTATGGAGCTGACTAGAACCTAGAGGGACTCTTGGCATACTAGACTTAACATACACTTAGTATACCATACTAGAGCATACTTCACCTACTTCTTACATTGTCCTACACCTAGGGTAGGTTAGGTACACTGGGGTAGAACTAGCTTAGAGACACATCGTATGAGTACTCACATTTTTAGCTCATGTTATTTATGTATGTGTATATATGCTAAAAGATAATGCTAGCGCAGTATTATTTATTTCTACTGCTTACGCTGTACATAATATATCTTGCATACTGTCTTGTGATCATAACAGCACATATCTCTTACACGAGAAACAAGACTGTTCAATAAATCTTTTATTGAAACGCCCGTCTATTCTTTCTGTGTAACTCTGAGAAACTAAGCATGCACGATTGAGCTGAGTGAAACTGTTATCTATTGTTTCCACGATTCTGAGAAGTGTTCCGATTCTAAAGGGAAACAAAGTTGTCATGTTTTTTCGGTTTCCAGAAACTACTCCCTTCTTGTTTTCAAGGAGTTTCTAGTGGCCTCTGAGCTAGCTGGCACAAAGTAATTAAGTTTAATATACTCGATAGGGACATACCGACCTCAGTCCTATGTCAAGCCTATAGGGTATATTATTCCAATGCGCAGAGCCTATTAGGGAAATAGGAACTACACTACAGATGGTGTAATGTCTTTTTTCTCCTGTCTGTTACCACCAGGAAAAACCTGGCAGTGAGGGACAGACAAAAAAATAATGAACCCCAAACCCTGGGAGAAAACTCCAAAGGTGTGGGGTCATAAGTGTGTTTGTTTTTCAGTAACAAACTCCCATTTTGGGAGCTTGTTTTAGAAAAACAAAAACAATTTTGAAAAGTTTGGAGAACAAGCATCAAAGCCAACAGCGGCAGTTTGGCAAACCTTTTGCACACTGAACGGAACCGGCATAACTGCGGTTCCTTTCAATGTATAGGGATAACCGCTGGTTAGCAGTCATCTCTAAATTTGACTGATGGTAGTCCATCAGTATGATGAAGGTAATGTCCTCTGCCACCCTGTTGGATAGGGTTCCATCCTTCAAATCCTAAATCAGGCCCAGAGTCTGGAAATAAAACAGTGATTCATAGGTAGTCATTGAGTCATTTCAGTTCTGGAGTAATATGCTCACACTACTTCAGATCAAGTAAAAGAGAGTAGTATACCTTCTGGGCTTGTGATGAAAAGGCAGCTGATAGTCAGCATTCATAGCTACAGTGCTTTCCTGTGGTAGGGCAGTTAGCCACAGTAAAAAATGTTGCCTAAATTAAATGTTTTCTGAAATGTCACTGGTTATTTGCCCATTGCATTGGCCAGTTGAAAGGTTACTGTATTATTTGTGTTGTGTTGGGACATTTGTGGAGTACTTCACATACCTAACAATGCCCCTGAGTGCTTTCCAGATGGACAAATAAGTGGCTACTCAGTTTGTTGTTCATGAATGGTCGAATGTGGGTTTATAGTATAGCCTATGTGTGGTTTTCTGAATATTAAGAATGAGGTTCGGAGTTGTGCTCCCATTGTATCATAGCTGGTGTATAGCAGAGCCTATGCCTGAAACAGGTCAGCTGAATAAAAGAGGGGCCCATTTCAGGTAAATGCATGGGGCCCCATGAATATATCTAGGCCCAATTTCAATGGCAGGAATGTGTAATGCATATATCAACAAAATAATGTAACATAGCATTGAAACAAATAGATACTGCAAGGTGTGAGCACCTTGGGAGGGGAATAAAGCATAATATCGATGCTTCCAAGTTACCTATAGCTTAAGCTACAGGTTCAGAAGTCTTTCTATCAGAGGGATGGGTCCCTCTTTGGAGCTTGGATTGGGGGTTGCACAAACACATCGTTCCAACTTAAATGATGCACTTTACGACTATGTATTGGAGAACAGCTGTGTTAATACTGCTTTATGAAATTGTCTTTGGTTGTAAACTATCCTTATTCATGCACGGAGAAGTTTCTAAAGCTTTGATGTCTGTACAGACATGAACTCCTCCTGATGCAGGATCTTCTGAATATAGGGTGCCCAAAATTAGATTATGTTTTGGAGTGGGTGACTGCCCACCTCAAGAAACAATCACAACCCTTGTCAGGGTGAACCCTCAAAGTCAAAGCTAGATACACCTGAGCTCAATCCCCTGGTAGCTAGGCACAGACGAGACAGGCTTAACTTAGAGCAAAATATTCATGCAGTACCAAAACAGTAATAGTCAAAGTTCAACACAATAAAAGTCCCAAACCAAATTAGAAAAATAGAGTAGAATTTAGAGTGGGTGGAAGAAAGAGCAGATTAGTCCTCTTCTGATCTTCCTCAGTGTTCCTCAGGTCCAGGAGTGTTCTGAAATAGATGCCTGGAGGAGCCACATTTATGTTTAGCTCAAGCTAGTAGGTGGGAATTGCTCCTGGTCACATCCTAGCCAATGCGGTAAAGCCCAACCATACTCACATTGGGTATTTTCAAGATGATGAAAGTCTTCGGCCACACTGAACTTGGGCTCTGAGGTCTGGGTGTGTGTGTGGGGGGGGAGTGTACTACAGTAATTCTAGTATCCTACCACATCTAACACTAAAATCCAATTTGAGACAGTCACTGTACCTTCTGCAAACCCAGAGACAGTCGTCTAGTAGAACAAAGCAGGGTTTTCCAGCAACCATACAGTGTATACACAAGAATTGTTTTGACATCCTGTATCCTGTTCTCCCCTCTTGAAGTGTGCCCCAAGTGTTATATGTATAGCCCTAAACACACAAAAGGTGATGGGAGATATGCTTGCAATAAGTCTAACTACTGGCCATTGCTTGGGTTAGCATCCCAATCTATCGTTCTTCTGTACACCATGCCACCTCAGTTGGGAGCCATCCATATGCAAATCAGTCTTGACCCTGCTCCAGCAGGAACAGTCCACCTTGAACTGCCAGGCTAGGTCCTCTCTGAATCGGAACACAAGCAACTCAAGACCAGTTTCGCCCAGAATGGGGCCCATCAGTTGTGTATAGCTAGGTTTCAGTGGCACAGTGAGCACAGGACTCGTGTCTGGGCATACTCTTGCCACTCAGAGCAGTACATCAAATACATGAAAGGTAATGGGAGGAATGCTTGAAATAAGTCTAACCACTGCCAATTTACTTGAGGTAACATGTCAAACCATTGTTCTTTTGTCCACCATGTTGCATCAGTTTGAACCCAGCCATATGCAAATCAGCCTCTCTGGCTACAAGATTAATGTGAGGCACTTCCCTTATCGAAAGTGAAAATATGCCAAAATTTGGATTGGATACACCAAAATTAGAACACTGATGTATGTTGCATAGTTACGCTACCTCTTATCAATTTATCATTTAATATGGGGAATATCCCTTCTGTCTCTGCCATGTACAAATGTATCCAATGACACATTTTCGCAACAAAATAAAGATTTAATGGGACATCAATAAAGCTTGTGTTTTGCCTGATCTAAAATAAGTTTAAACTTTAAGTGGATGCATTTCTGAACATTTTAAAAATGACAGCTGCCAAGTCATCCATTAGACTTTTTCTCAGTAAGGCACAAACCCACACTCACACTCTGTAAGCAAACATAGTGAATCAGCGGGGAGCTTTTTTAAAAATAAAAAATGACATCATAATGTGTCCTTTCTAAAAGGGCTTGTTAACTTAAAAATACAATTTCATGAGTATTGAAGTTTTCAAGTTCATTTGATATAACTAACAACACTATGAAAGGGCAGGTATGTTTCAATTTTCTTTACCTCAGTTTAAAGAGTAGATGAGCCCTAGGCTTGTTTTAGAATATTTTTTTGTTTTTTAAGATATTGATTTTTTTTTTTTTTAAAAACTCAATTTTTGTTGTTTAATTTGTTATTGTAACCTTTTTGAAACTCACAGCATTGAGCCCTGAAGATTTATTGAGTTTTAAGCCTGATTTAGAGATTGGCAGATGGATTAAATACTTTCGCCATGGAGGAGTACTTTACTTTATTCACTGAACGTTTGACAAACAGAGTCATACGTCAAATTTTTAACTTTTTTTTATTTTCAAAAACAAAATCTGAAAATAGGAATGTTTTAGAAAATAAAAAAGCAATGCCTCCCTCGCCAGGAGAGTGTTCTCTCATGGCGTGGGAGTCATTTTGGAGTTTTCACTCTCCCTTACTGCCAGGTTTTACCTGGCAGTGATGGACATTGCAAAAATTGCCATTTTTCCACCAACTTCAAATAAGACAGGTGGACAAGTGGCAAAACCTTTGACATCCATTAATATTTCGGGTCGTTGGAGATGTATGTCAGCAGCGGAGATGGAGTAGTCTCCATCGTCAACATACTGAAAGTCTGCCCAATTTTAAATGAGGCGGATGGACCTTCCGTTTGGCGGAGAGTGTTTGCGACAGAGTACCCTCTCCACCAAACACTAAATCAGGCCATTTGTTTTGACTCTATGGTGTGTAATGACTAGTGAAAACGGAAATTGCAAGGTAGAAAGGGAAAGGAAAAATACTCAATAATCTCATATGTCATACCTCAAAAATTATTCCATATTATTATGTTTTGTTCTGGTAAAGAGATTCGTGTGGCCAATATGACCTTGCAGCTCTGTTGAAGTTTGGGTACGTTCAGACCCTGGTCTTAAAGACTCCACCACAGACCATCCTTTGATTTCAAGTTCCTTCTGTTCATAATCAGTGGTGGGGGTATGGAGAATGTACTGCTTTTAGTAGTATGCTTAGCTGTTTGTGTATTTGAGATGTTATTAGTCTTCGGTGTTGGTAACTGGAGGTCCTTATCGATCTAGGTATATGCCGTCTGGAAAAATTGGTATGTGCCTTGCCCATCTTGTAGTATGTGTTTAACGTAATTAAGAGCATGGTGTCTTGTTAGGGTCCATAATTTCCCTTTGACCAGACTGCTTTATTTGTTATTTTAATATTTTGTATATTCAATGTTTATATTTTTTTTTTTAATGATTTTTTAAATTTAAATGTTACCTTTTTATATTAATTTGACATGTATTATTGTTAACACATGTTTTTTAATTACAATTTTTAACTTATTGTTAATATTATGAATGTATTTTTAATTCTATAAAATATTTTTTCATTAAAAAAAACCCATATATATATATATTGCTTTATATAGTTAGTTTCCAGTATTAAATAAAACTATTTTTACATCAATTTTAAGATTTAAATTTGGTTACAAATATGTTTTGGTTATGTATATGTTAGTTAATTTTTATGTATAAATTACTGTTAATATATTTACTTTAATATACTTTGAAAATTGGTTCATTATTATTTTTATATTTATATATTAAAATTATTTATTTTCAACTTTTAAAATTAATTGTGTTATTCTTTTATAGTTTAATATTTTAAATAAATTACAAATAATGGTATATACCTGTGTTTCCCAAACTGTGGGTCCATGAGCAGATTTTTAGTGGGTTGCTAAAGTCTAAGCAATAACTAAAGATGCCTTTAAATTCTGTATTAATCTTCACATTTGCTGTGCTTCAAAGACAGAGGCCAAAGGTCAGGCTATGGGGTCGATTCCGATTCGGGCCGGAAATTTCTCCGACCGAGCCGGACCCGGAGAGATTTCCGACCGAACCGGACCCGTGCAGTCCGACCGAACGAGTACGATGCGGCCGTATGTTATCGGACACGAGTCGGTCGGACTCCCATTGAACTCAATGGGAGCCGGTCGTCACAACGCGTACGCGGGCTCCCATTGCCTCAATGGGTGCGAGGCGGACAAGGGCGCCCCCTACAGCGAGTACGCCGCGAAGCGCTCAGCGGCGTACACGCACAGGTAGGGGGACCCTTGGGTCCCCCTGTGTGCGACTCGCGCGGCTACGCGTACAGGGGGGTCCGACACGGACCCCCAAAGTACGGCTCCGACAGCTCTTACGAGCCGGAGTGCGCGGCTCGGTCGGACTGCTCGCGGCGCGCATCGTACTTACCCGGCCGGGAAACGTCTCCATTGCGCGGTGCGGACCGGGTCCGACCGAGTCGGTCGGAGCGGTACGGTCCGGGTACGAGTCGGTCGGAGCGGTCGGGTCGCCCGGACGAGTCGGTCGGTGAATTCGCATCGTACTCGCTCGGCCGGACCCGCGTACGGTTCGGTCGGGAAACAGGCTTTCGCATGGCTTTTTTCCCGACCGAATGGTATTGGGTGCGCCTCCGACCGAGATCGGAATCGGCCCCTTTGTCTTCTGACAAATTGCTGCTTAATTTTGTTTAACATAGGGATTGGTTTTTACAAACTCCTCTCACTTTTCAGGCAGTGAATGGAAAGGAAAGTGAATTATGTGACAATCTTGCTGCTTTAGAGGGAGTGGAAAGGAAAGGTGGTAGGATGTGATTTTATTGTAACACACAACAAAATCTAAATACCTGTAAATTAACTGTACAAATTCAGCAGTTAGGAAAGCAAAAATGAAGCACATTTTATGTAATTCTGAAGTGTGATGGAAACAAAAGATGTTAATAGGATTTTAATAGGATTAAAAGGATAAATCAAAGCAGGACACTTTACTTGGTGATGCACCAATGATAAATATTCACTGAAACCTGATTTCCACACATTATCCTTTGAGTGTAATATAGTTTTATCAGTTAACTTTATTGTCTGTGCAAATTTAGTGTCCATTTAAATAGAAAATGTTATTAAATGGCAGTGCGCTACTACATCATGCTTTAGTCACATTTAAAAAATGCCTGCCTCATGCCTGTTAAAGCTAGGTGGGTGGCGAAAGTTTGTTGTTCTAAAAATTGGGTCATGGTTCTAAAAAGTTTGGGAAGCACTGGTATATATATTAACATTTCCATATACTTCTATTCCACAATATTTTTGACACAATATTTTTGAAATTTACAAACACAGTGGGGTCGATTCCGATTCGGGCCGGAAAAAGCACCGACCGACTCGGAGCCGGAATTAATTCCGACCGACACGTACCTGTGGCGCCCGACCCGCCAAGTACGATGCAAAGCGTGCAAAATCCGACCGACACGTACGGAACCCAAGCCGAACGACCGAGCCGCACGGAAAACAGCAATCCGGCCGGAAAAACACGCGAATCGAACCGACCGACACGCACCCGGAACAAATCCGACCGAAACGTACCCGCGAACTCCAAACCGCAAAGTACGATGCAAGGCGCGAAAACCACGTCCGAGTTGTACAGAGGACAAGCCGTACGACCGACACGCATACAAAACTGCGAGCCGAAGTAACACAAAACACCGCGACCGACGCGTACGCAGCATAGAAAATTGCACAAACACAGCGTGAACGAAACGGAGAAGACCGTACGAGACAACTGCAGGGTCCGACTCGGTCACAAGAACGTTTCCAACATGCACAGAAAGTACTAAGGAAAAATACACAAAAAAGGCCAAACAAGCAATTACAAAGCCAATAAATACTGGGGGGTGGGGACAGAGAACAAAGACACACCCACAACTCCACCCATATAAAGGACACAAATCCCAACCATGATCCTTTGCAAATGCTATTCACCTGCCAGCACTCAACAGACAGCAACCACACACCCACAGCTCATCCCTCACACAAGCCACACACCATCAGCACACCAACAAATAGCTACCTCACATACACCCAGCAAAACACACACTCACACACCTTCACCTGCACACCAACACACACATCACTCACCATCACCACCCATCACCATGCCCCCAAAGAAGAATCACAAGTTCCTAGATTGTGAATTGGAAGTCCTGGTAGACGAGATCCTCAGGGTAGAGCCACAGCTGTTTGGCGCACTGGTCCAACAGACACCCATCTCCCAGAAAACAAAGATGTGGGAGAGGATCATCAACAGGGTGAACGCACAATCACCATGTCTGCGCACAAACACTGACATCCAGAACAGGTGGTATGACGTGCGCAGGAGGGTACGGGAGCTGCTGAAGAAGGACTACCTCCTGAGCCAATACACCGGCAGTGGCCCTCCTGCCAAGCCAGTATACCTCAGGCCCTGGGAGGAGAAGGTGCGGGCCATCCTTCCACCAGTGAGCGTCTATGGACTAGAAAACATCCCAGAGCCTGGTGAGTACACAACAAATGTACACAATATTCTGCCACAATACACACACACATCACTGTCAAGGGGAGAGTCAAACCATGCACTCTTAGCAATTACACAGCAACCAGAACAGGATCATCCCAAAATGTGTATGTCAGTCAGATAAACACAACACATGCCATCTCAAAGTTACATTTAACCGTGTCATCACATGTACAAACACAACTACAACTACAGCTAGGCAGTGGCACAAATATAACTAACAAACACATCCAGACATGTAGCCACCACTACAACACCAACACACAGTGAAGACCACTGAAAGAAAGGAATTCTATGTATGCTGGGCAAGTCAGTGTAGCCAATAGCATCATGGGAGTCGTAGTCACAGATATTGCTCACCCGCACAACTGTCCCATCAACACCACCATGAACCATGCGCACATCACAGGGAGTGGAAAAGGACTCACAAGATGGCTGACACTGGCTACTGCTGTGGGGAGCACAAGGCCCTGCTGGCAACTGTGCAACAACCAACAGCAGGACACCACTGACTGACATCCTGAAAGACAACTTCCACTCCCTGCAATGCAAGCACGTTCCATGGTGGGATATCTGGCTGGGTGGGAAGGAGGACTTGCAGCACTGACCATAGTCACAAGCACCTCCCTCACACACCCCCTCAACACAAACTCCACATAACCCACCTGGGAGAATGCAATGCCTCACATCCTAACTCAAGATCCCACAAAGAACCACCACCCTGGGTTATGTTGTGTGAAGCACAGGGACACTCTTGGGACTTTTAGCCAAACAACTGCCAGGACAACACTCCCAGCCATCCTGTCAGCACAGGCAGCCCACCCCACAGGGAAGCAGAGTCAAAAGGAAGGAAGGATGGGCATGCTGGGAAGGGGGGTGGAGGCAATAGCATGATGGGAGTAGTAGGCACAGATATTGCTCAGCCTCACAACTGGCCCATCAACACCACTCACGAACCATGCTCACATCACAGGGAGTGGAAAAGGACTCACAAGATGGCTGACACTGGCTACTGCTGTGGGGAGCACAAGGACCTGCTGGCAACTGTGCAACAACCAACAGCAGGACACCACTGACTGACATCCTGAAAGACAACTTCCACTCCCTGCAATGCAAGCACGTTCCATGGTGGGATATCTGGCTGGGTGGGAAGGAGGACTTGCAGCACTGACCATAGTCACAAGCACCTCCCCTCACACACCCCCTCAACACAAACTCCACATAACCCACCTGGGAGAATGCAATGCCTCACATCCTAACTCAAGATCCCACAAAGAACCACCACCCTAAGGTTATGTTGTGTGAAGCACAGGGACACTCTTGGGACTTTTAGCCAAACAACTGCCAGGACAACACTCCCAGCCATCCTGTCAGCACAGGCAGCCCACCCCACAGGGAAGCAGAGTCAAAAGGAAGGAAGGATGGGCATGCTGGGAAGGGGGTGGAGGCAATAGCATGATGGGAGTAGTAGGCACAGATATTGCTCAGCCTCACAACTGGCCCATCAACACCACTCACAACCATGCTCACATCACAGGGAGTGGAAAAGGACTCACAAGATGGCTGACACTGGCTACTGCTGTGGGGAGCACAAGGCCCTGCTGGCAACTGTGCAACAACCAACAGCAGGACACCACTGACTGACATCCTGAAAGACAACTTCCACTCCCTGCAATGCAAGCACGTTCCATGGTGGGATATCTGGCTGGGTGGGAAGGAGGACTTGCAGCACTGACCATAGTCACAAGCACCTCCCCTCACACACCCCTCAACACAAACTCCACATAACCCACCTGGGAGAATGCAATGCCTCACATCCTAACTCAAGATCCCACAAAGAACCACCACCCTGGGTTATGTTGTGTGAAGCACAGGGACACTCTTGGGACTTTTAGCCAAACAACTGCCAGGACAACACTCCCAGCCATCCTGTCAGCACAGGCAGCCCACCCCTCAGGGAAGCAGAGTCAAAAGGAAGGAAGGATGGGCATGCTGGGAAGGGGGGTGGAGGCAATAGCATGATGGGAGTAGTAGGCACAGATATTGCTCAGCCTCACAAGTGGCCCATCAACACCACTCACAACCATGCTCATATCACAGGGAGTGGAAAAGGACTCACAAGATGGCTGACACTGGCTACTGCTGTGGGGAGCACAAGGCCCTGCTGGCAACTGTGCAACAACCAACAGCAGGACACCACTGACTGACATCCTGAAAGACAACTTCCACTCCCTGCAATGCAAGCACGTTCCATGGTGGGATATCTGGCTGGGTGGGAAGGAGGACTTGCAGCACTGACCATAGTCACAAGCACCTCCCCTCACACACCCCCTCAACACAAACTCCACATAACCCACCTGGGAGAATGCAATGCCTCACATCCTAACTCAAGATCCCACAAAGAACCACCACCCTGGGTTATGTTGTGTGAAGCACAGGGACACTCTTGGGACTTTTAGCCAAACAACTGCCAGGACAACACTCCCAGCCATCCTGTCAGCACAGGCAGCCCACCCCACAGGGAAGCAGATTCAAAAGGAAGGGAGCATGGGCATGCTGGGAAGGGGGGTGGAGGCAATAGCATGATGGGAGTCGTAGTCACAGCTCAACATCCCCCACCACATGGCCCAGCAAGCTCACACTCACGCATGCACATCCCACAGAGAGTGGAAAGGCCTATCAAAGATGTCTGACACTGGTGCTGTGTTGTGGGGAGCACAAGGGCATGCTGGGAACTGCACACCAACCAACAGCAGGACACCACTGTCAGCCATCTTGCCATTGCTCTCACACCCACACACACTGAACTCCCCACAAAAGCAAGTAAGTATGGGAATGCTGGGAAGTGGGGTGGAGGCAATAGCATGATGGGAGTCATAGTCACAGACATAGCTCACCCCCACAACTGTCCCATCAACACCACCCTGAACCATGCTCACATCACAGGGAGTGGAAAACAACTGACAAGATGGCTGACACTGGCAACTGCTGTGGGGAGCACAAGGCCCCGCTGGCAACTGTGCAACAACCAACAGCAGGACACCACTGACTGACATCTTGAAAGACAACTTTCACTCCCTGCAATGCAAGCACAGTCCATGGTGGGATAACTGACTGGCTGGGTGGGAAGGAGGGCCGGCTGTCAACAAAATACAACCAATGCAGACCATGTTCACACCCCAACAAATACATAGAAATGCCCAAATAATGCAGGACAATGTGCTACACCAATATCAACCCCTGACTGTGACAACTTAGGACAATGCAATGTACAGGCCTGCACCTAGAGGCACAGTCACAACTGTCAGGTGTGTCAACCATTGATGCCTGCAGAAACATAACATACATTGTGTGTGTCTCCCAAAAACAGGTGATGATGGGGACACAGCAGCAGACGCTGAGGAGTCCCAGTCCCAGGCTCAAGAGGATACGGAGCTCACTGGTGTCGAACAGCCTCTGCCCTCCTCGGATGAAAAAGACCAACCTGGCACCTCCGGTGCAAGTCAACATGCAGCACCAGCAGGACCACCAGCTGCAGCACCAGCAGGACCACCAGCTGCACCCCTGCACCCACCCCTCCAACGACTGTCACCACAAATACCATCCCTGCCGACATGGACAGAACAAGGAGCACCACCAGCACAGGGACCCTGGACCAACGTGGGGCCATGGACACCACCACCACCACCAACCCCCAAGGGGGACCAGGGTCATCTGTGCGTGCCACTGCACGCACTGCACATGTCAGCAGGGGTGGTGGGAGGGGTGGGAGACAGAGGTCGCTGCTTGCAGAGGTGTCTGGTGTGTATGATGACCCACAACGGGCACGCATAGCCGATGCGTACCAGTCCAGCACCGGAGATCTCAGCCAGGTAGTGGGGCTCCTCAGGGACATTAAACAGCAGCAGGCTGCCCATCATGCCCGCTTGGACTCACACATGTCCCGCGTGGAGTCCAAGTGGGACACACTGCAAGAGATGACGGCGGTGCATAGGGACATGTTACAATGCCTCCGCCAGATGACCAGCAACCAGTCTACACCTCCCTGTGTGCCAACAACATCTGGTGCTGAAACAACTGCAACTGCCACAGGGAGGGAGGATGACTCTGGCGGAGAGTCCCCTGCACCGCAGCAGCCTGTACTTGAGGGGCCCCCCAAAGAAGAGGGTACGTCCGAGGAGGGGCAAGTGAGAGGCCGATGGCCAAGTGCAACCCCCAGGAAGCCTGAACCTGTTCTGGATGTTCACCTTTGTGCGCAAACTGTTCACCCTGTTGACGGCAACACATCTCCCACACATGACATGGGGAGTACAAGTTGGACCAATGTCTCAGACAACTGTGGCCCCGATACTGGGGATTTTGTCTACCAGGACTTTCAATTCATCTAGGAACTTCTGATTGCAATATAAATGTACAGCACTAACCATCCTATGCACTATTCACACAAATGTATCACAATAAACACACTAATACACCATACTTGCCTCTGTTGTGATTCCAACGTGGGTGCTGTCATGGGGATGATGAACTGCAAAATTACACTGTGTATGCGAACTGCAACAGCAAGTACAACACAGGCATGTGAGTAATGGCAACGTGACACATATGAGGGAGACACACCACCAGGGCTACACAACACATACACACCTAGGCCATCTGACTCATTGCCTACACTGATGTTGCCAGGAAAGACGGTGCAATGCACAGACACCACACCTATTCCCAGTTGTAGTCAAGTAGCCCACAGGTGCAGTAAGCAAATGGCAGTCAAATGTGTGACCACAGACAACGCACATCACAAAGTGAAGCACAGGTTTATTACACAGTTGCAACATGTCGTAACCACTACAGATGCAAGGTAATCCCACCTGGCAGCGGGCACACAGTCAACAACTGTAGAAGGAAGGAAGTCCATGGGTGTGGCGCACATCACCTGTAGTGACACAACAGTTACCACCCTGGAAGTACAATCACGTCGTCGGTGGACACAGTTGACCAAACAAATCTGAAAGTACCCTGTAAAGGACAGAAATGACACACAGTCAAAAGCAATGGAGAACAGGACAGAACAGCAAAACTCATGCACAATACATGTTACAAGATACCCACCCAGAACCAAGTTAGCATGTCAACACTGTTGGGGAGTACAGACCACCTGTAAGCACACATCGCTACACACATCCAGTCAAGTAGCCCATGGACACACTCCAACAGCACCAGAGCACCACCTACACATATCATGCCAACTCACATCATTGACATGACACATCAGGATACTCACATTCAGCTAAAGAAGTTGGTGATGAGCTGTGTGCGGACATCACCATCATCATCATCATCACTGGCATCGTGGTCCAGGCCAGGATCCTCCACAGGTGGCGGATGTTGGTCATTGTCATCCTGGATGAGAGGCAACTCCTTCCGCACTGCCAGGTTGTGGAGCATGCAGCAGACGATGATAATCTTGCACACCTTCGCAGGGGCATATGGGAGGGACCCTCCTGTCTTGTCGAGGCAGCGGAAGCGGCTCTTCAGGAGACCAAATGTCCGCTCAATCACTCTCCTGGTCCGACCATGTGCCTCATTGTAGCGCATCTGGGCTGGTGTCACAGGGTTCCTGAGGGGTGTCAGCAACCACGGCATGTTGGGGTATCCCGAGTCACCTATGGACAGACAAGTGCACATTAGCTGACTTGGAAAAGTGGGCGGAATACTACAGATCAGATCACACACAATGGCACAAAGTCAGTACACACCGACAAGCCAGGCACGCTGGTTCTGCATCTGTGCCATCATCCTGGGGATGCGACTACTCCTCATCACAAAGGCATCGTGTGCTGAACCAGGGAAACGGGCACACACGTGTGAGATGGTCATATCTGCAAGACACACCACCAGTGCATTGACCGAGTGGTAGTGCTTGCGGTTACGGTAGGCCTGCTCCTGGGCCTGTGGTGGTACCAAAGCCACATGTGTCCCATCAATGGAGCCAATGACATGCGGCATCCTCCCCAGGGCATAGAAGTCACTCTTCACGTCAGTGAGTCGTTGCAGTCTAGGGAAATAGATGTACCGGTTCAGGTATAGCAACATTGCCTCCAAAACATCGCGGAGCACACGGCTGAACATGGTCTGTGACATCCCACCAGCAGTCGCCACAGTATGTTGAAAGGTACCGGTGGCAAAGAAGTGTAGGGCTGCCATCACCTTCACCTTGGGGTCAGCGCTGTAGGATACGGCCGGCCAGGCTGCAAATGTGGGGCCAACTGCACTGCCAAATCCTCAATCAGCTGCCTGGTGAAGCGGTACCGTCGGATGCTGTCCCGTTCCACCATCGTTGCCAGGTCTGGGAATGGTCTATGGACAGCAGGAGCCCTGCAGTGCAGAGGAGAAGAAAGCAAGATTGTCAGTCACCCCACATATGCGGCATTGAACACACTCAATATCACATCATACATCATTATGAGGCACAACTACATGAAGTGTGCAGTTCCGTAAGGACATGTATGGTACATACATGGCCAACATCTGTCATCACGGTTCAACAAGTGGCATCAATAAGTCCCAGGTTGGCCCATTGGATATCATGAGGCCGTGTCACAGTTCCCATCTCCTGCTGCCATGTCACAATCACCCCCCACAGTGACATGTGAGGACAGATGTGCCCCAGGCATCACAGCTCAACGACAGGTACATTCCCAGGAACCCTGTATTGCCACATGGACACTGGCATTACATGGAGTATCATGTATACACCACAGCAAAACAACCATGACCCCCACAGGTAGTGGTTCCACTTGCCTCTGCAGGACAGACATGGACCTCTGTGACACACACACGCACAACATCAAAGTCCATGCACACACAACGTGGATGTGGAGACTGTCTCCCATTGTGCACATGAAATCAGAGACATTGTAAACACTACATGCACACAGACTGTGGAGGACCATCACTATTGTGCCACTGGGTCACCCTGGCTCAAACATACCGTCCCACATGGGACTCACGGGGTATGTGACATGACATACACATACACCACCGTGAAATGTGACCATGGCACATGCTCAGATATGAACAGTTGCTAATCACAGTGGTCATGTACACGTAACACCCAGGATCCTGTCCCCATGAACACGTGCACAGCCTGGGGGTGGCTGCCCCCAGGTGACACCCACAGGACAACATGTACACCAACATACACACAATAGGAAATGCAGCCTTACATGCCTTATGATACAGTTTGGACAGGCTGTGGTGTTGTAGGTGTGCCCCTCACTCCCTGGGAGCTATTTGTGGCTGGCATATGTTCATCTGAGACAGGCATGGTGACATATGCCAGTCACTTGTACAGGGATGCGTTGAACAGCAATGGACCGATCGGTGCACCCGGCCGGCCCATTGCATTCAATGTGTGCGGGTACGCGTTGTACCCCTGTACGCGTTGAACAGCAATGGACCGATCGGTGTGCCCGGCCGGCCCATTGCATTCAATGTGTGCGGGTACGCGTTGTACCCCTGTACGCGTTGTACACGCAATGGACCGATCGGTGCACCCGACCGGCCCATTGCATTCAATGTGTGCGGGTACGCGTTGTACCCCTGTACGCGTTGAACAGCAATGGACCAATCGGTGCACCCGGCCGGCCCATTGCATTCAATGTGTGCGGTACGCGTTGTACCCCTGTACGCGTTGAACAGCAATGGACCGATCGGTGCGCCCGGCCGGCCCATTGCATTCAATGTGTGCGGGTACGCGTTGTACCCCTGTACGCGTTGAACAGCAATGGACCGATCGGTGCGCCCGGCCGGCCCATTGCATTCAATGTGTGCGGGTACGCGTTGTACCCCTGTACGCGTTGAACAGCAATGGACCGATCGGTGCACCCGGCCGGCCCATTGCATTCAATGTGTCGGGTACGCGTTGTACCCTGTACGCGTTGAACAGCAATGGACCGATCGGTGTGCCCGGCCGGCCCATTGCATTCAATGTGTCGCGGTACACGTTGTACCCCTATGCCGCGTTGATACCGCAATGGACCGATCGGTGCACCCGGCCGGCCCATTGCATTCAATGTGTCGCGGTACACGTTGTACCCCTATGCGCGTTGAACAGCAATGGACCGATCGGTGCGCCCGGCCGCCCATTGCATTCAATGTGTGCGAGTACGCGTTGTACCCCTGTACGCGTTGAACAGCAATGGACCTATCGGTGCGCCCGGCCGGCCCATTGCATTCAATGTGTGCGGGTACGCATTGTACCCCTGTACGCGTTGAACAGCAATGGACCGATCGGTGTGCCCGGCCGGCCCATTGCATTCAATGTGTGCGGGTACACGTTGTACCCCTGTACGCGTTGTACCGCAATGGACCGATCGGTGCACCCGGCCGGCCCATTGCATTCAATGTGTCGGATGCAGCGTTGTACCCCTGTACGCGTTGAACCGCAATGGACCGATCGGTGTGCCCGGCCGGCCCATTGCATTCAATGTGTGCGGGTACACGTTGTACCCCTGTACGCGTTGTACCGCAATGGACCGATCGGTGCACCCGGCCGGCCCATTGCATTCAATGTGTGCGGTACGCGTTGTACCCCTGTACGCGTTGAACAGCAATGGACCGATCGGTGCGCCCGGCCGGCCCATTGCATTCAATGTGTGCGGGTACGCGTTGTACCCCTGTACGCGTTGAACAGCAATGGACCGATCGGTGCGCCCGGCCGGCCCATTGCATTCAATGTGTGCGGGTACGCGTTGTACCCCTGTACGCGTTGAACAGCAATGGACCGATCGGTGTGCCCGGCCGGCCCATTGCATTCAATGTGTGCGGGTACGCGTTGTACCCCTGTACGCGTTGTACCGCAATGGACCGATCGGTGCACCCGGCCGGCCCATTGCATTCAATGTGTGCGGGTACGCGTTGTACCCCTGTACGCGTTGAACCGCAATGGACCGATCGGTGCGCACCCATTGTCAATGGCCTAGCCTGGCAACGGACGCGTTTTCGAAATTCGAACGAGTCGGTTGCTGGAAATTCAGTTGGTCACCCACAACAATGTTGCAAAATCATGTATGTCATGAAGTTGAAGATTTGAAGGATGCTGTGGGCGTGTATTGGTGCTGCTATTCCATGGATTGGCCAGATTCAGAAGATGCAAACGACTTGGACCTATCACTTTGGACACATGGGACAGTATCTGCCTCTGCAGCACATATATATTGCTGGCTGTTCCCCTGAGAGCTCACTTGCCAGCACTACATGCTCCAGGACGACATCTGCCACTGCACTGCTGCTGTCTCTGCCCCCTCTGGACCCTGCAATGGCACGTACTGTGGAGAGAGCCCCAGCCTTCAGCCTTGAGGAGAACCAGGCCCTGCTGGACAGCCTACTTCCACAGTACAGCAAGCTGTATGGGACACCAGGGGAGCAGGTGAGTGTTCTGTGCACTGCCTTTCTGAATGTGCATTTTGTCTGACTAGCAAGGCTGAAAGTCTGCACGCCACTGGCTAGCAGGCTCACTGAGTAGTTGTCACCCCCCATAGTGTGTAGTGACATGCACTGGACAGGTATGGTGCAGTGACAGTGCATTTGAACAAGGTTTTACTTCCCATGCAATGATACCATGTAGTGACTTCTGGAAAACTGTCCATGGGCAGCGTTGCACTGCCTGTGTACATCATGTGCCCCTGTGATTGAGACATGTATATACAACTGTGTCATGCACGGATATGTTGCATGTGTAGTAATGGCCTTTTCACTTTGTCATCCTCACAGGTTAATGCCCATCGGAAGCAGGAGATCTGGAAGGACATCGTCCGGGCTGTCCGGTCCGTGGGGGTCTACAAGCGCCGGATCCGCAACTGCCAGAAGAGGTGGCAGGACCTTCGGGGCTGGACCCGGAGGATTGCACGGGTCCAGCTGAAGCTGTCGCCTCCTCGCAGGAGGGGAGGAACACAGACCCTGACCCCCCACATGCTCCAGATCCTGGCGGTGGTGTTTCCAGACCTGGATGGGCAGCTGAAGGCCAGACAGCAGCAAGGAGGGGGTGAGTCAAAGACTGCACTGTGAACTCTGTATTACATGCTATGTGCCCTCCTCTGGCCTGGTTAAACTGCCACAGTACAGCAGTCATGTTGTCCAGGAGCCATGTCCCTCTATTGTGCACTGCCCACTCCTCATCTGATACCCAGGTGTGGCCCTTACATTCAGGAAATTGTGTCACTTGGGACTGTGTCCTTGCAGTTTGCTTCACTCAAGGTGGGGGACAGCATCTGTTTCCCTAACTCTGTTGTGGGCATCATGGGTGGGTCCATTGTTCACACAATGCCTGTGTTCGGACATGTAATCTGCGTGTTGCTTTGATATGCGGTCCACTTGCTGAGCTGAGCCACCACATGTGCCTGGGGTATCTGGCACACACCCATGCAGCGGGTGGGAACAATGTTTGGGCCCCAGGAGTGTGCAGATTAAGTGTGTCACACATACATAGCCAGCTATCCACTGTCCAGGGCTCATCCCTCATTCATGTGGGGCAGGACAGTCATGCCTACTCCAGCCCATCCAATACACCTGTACTCCCACTCCCGTGTATCAGCTGACACGTTGTGCGCAGTGATTTGACCCCTCAGGTGTCTGCCTCTGTGTCAGTGTGCTGTGGATTTGTTGCCAGGACTGCTGGGGTGTTTCTCGGTAGGGGCTCAGCATGCCACTGGAGATGTGACCATAGGAGACGATACTTGTGTGTCACATAGGTGTTTGATCATCTGCCCGTGCAGACTGGGGTATGCGAATGTGAAGTTCAGGCAGCTGTTTCCCATTCACAGCAGATTGTGAGGGGCTCAGGTTCAGAGGGTAGTGTCACAGGTCTCCCATATGTCCAATCGGTATGACCTGGACAGATGAGGGTTAAGATGATGTGTTGTGTGGGGGATGTACATGTGCACTTGTGCAGCTTCAGGACTTGCATTCCCCATGACCTACTATTGTGACACAGTGCAGAGTGTTGTTGTCTGGCTTCCAAGTCATACATCACTGAGACAGTGATGTATGACTTAGCAGTCATGCCTCCGCCATGGCATGTGTCTACTTATTGGTGATCCTGCAGGGTAGTGACATGTGCTACATGCACACCATTGTGGCGATGGCTATCAGGACATGGGTGCATCATGGTGTCTGTCACTGGTATGCATCACATGCATTTCCTATTTGACTCTGGGCAACCTTTTCATCCGGAAACCTGTACTGACTCAGTGGCAAGAGTTGTGATGTGTGCATGTCCACATGCTACACCGTGTCCTCTGCACTGTCCAACTACTGTGTAGGTGGTGCATGTGTCCACACTGGGGTGTTGCTATCCAACAGACACCAGACAGATGGGTGCAAGGCCATGTGGGATGTGAGTGCCATGGTTGGCATCAGACTGACAATTGGCTTCTCCTGTTCAGTTAGGGCACTTTTAGCAATGTTCAACTAATGATGCCAGGGCTTGCTCTGTAATGTGCTGTGCTCACAGTGGTGTGTGCGTTTGGTGCAGGTGACTGATGTCTGTCTGTTTCCCCATTGTTTGCAGATACATCCACGGCCACGGAAGGGGACAGCTCCACGGACCAGGAGGAGCCGGAGAGCCAGACTGGGTCAGCAGCCGAGGAGTGGTCGGAGGGACCCAGTGGCACGGAGGGCGAGGGGAGCCACACCGAGGAGTCCTCAGCAGCATCCACCTCAGCTGAGGACCACAGCGGCTCGGAGGATGACTCCCTTATGGAAGCGGGTGTCAGCAGCCACCACACCCCAGCTAGTGTTGCTGTCCCCGCCACCACCAGCACCACCACCGCCCTCCCATCGGCTCCCATTCCCCAGGTCCGTGGAGGCTCCCATGTTCGGGAGCGTGTCTCCTTCGGGCCAGGCACCGCACCCCTGCCCCTGTTTCCCCTGCTGCCCTGAGTGAGGAGTCTGTGTACCTCCTTCGCCAGCTCCATGTAGGGCAGACAGCCATGCTGAGTGTCCTCCATGCGCACACCGCTCTGTTGACTCAGCTGGTGTCGTTCATGGAGGGCATCTCATCGGGCATGTCTGACCTACAGAGGGGCAATAGGTCCATGGACTCCTCCCTGACGGCAGCAGTGTCCCTCCTCAGACAGTCCCTCACCCCTCCTGCCTCTGCTCCATCCACACTCCCCAGCACCTTACCCGTCCCAAGCACAGACACACCGGCACAGGCACACACCAGCACACACACGTCCAGCACACAGACACACACGCCACAAACAAAACGCACACGCACGCACAGTCAGGGGACTGAAACCAGACTCACAGGGGATGGGGCCCTGGAACACACACACGCATCCACAAGCACTGCACAGTCCTCAGTTGCCTCTCCCTCCAAAGCACCCTCCCTTGCCTCACCTGCAACCCCAAAGTCACAGCGGCTCTTCCTCTGTGACATCGGCCTCATCCCCTACGATCCAGCTGCTCCAGCATCCAGGGGGAAGAGGAAGCCCACCCACATGGAGCAGAGTGCCCCTTGCCCCCGGACACCCTCCCCCAGGCGCAGACAGACTGAGGCCCCCACCCGCAAGTCCCCCCGGAGTTGTAAGAGCAAGACCCCGCCGCCGCCCTGCAGCTCAGGCACCAGGTCTCCTTCCTCCATCCCTCAGGCCCCCACTCCACAGGTGCCCCCACCACACCCTGCCCCAGGTTCCCCCACCCACAGATATACCATCCCCAAGAGGATCCGGCCTTCTCCCCCTGCCACTTGCTCTCCCGGCACCACACCCCCGCTGCGCTTGTCTGTGCCACTGATGTGCTGAGGGTGTCCTCCCCCTCTGTCCAGCCCACCTTGCCTGTTCCCCATTCTGCTCCCCTGGAGGTAGGCACTGCAGTGGAGTCCACTACCACCCTGTCTGACTTGGGCACTGCAGTGGCGGACCTGTCCACTCCATCTGCAGGGTCCACTGCAGTCGTGCCGGCACCCACAACATCTGAGTCATGCCCCCCAGTTGTGCCGGCACACACCATGTCAGACACCTCCACTGCAGTTGTCAGTGGCTCTCCAGCACCCACCACCCCTTCCCTGCCTCCTCCTGGTGAGCCCTGATCCTGTCCCTGCGGTGCCTGGCCTGCCCCTCCTATTTCCCCTCCTAGTGGATTGTCCCTGGTTTTGTGCAGTGCTGGCATGCGTAGGGTGACATCTGCCACTGTCACCCTGTATTGACTTACTTGATGGACTGGCCATTGGCCTTTGTTGGAGCATTACTGTTCTCTGAATTTTTGGACACACATATGCTGAATAAAGCAACTTTCTGTTCTCTAGTGCTTATGCTTCTGATGTACATGTTGTTGATGATGCTAACCATGCCCTTGCTGCAGTGATGGTGATATTTGGTCTCATGATAATGAAGTGTTACTGTGCAGGAACACATGTGGTCCAGGGGGAATGTGTCCTATCCTGTGGTGTATCCATGTCATCCTTAGCAGCATCTGAGGGTGTCATGTGTTCAGTATTTGGCAATGGGATTTCCTACTTACATTAGCAATTTCACATCTGTGGCTTCCACCCCTGCACATCTGTTGTGCCTGCCATTGTTCAATTCGTCTACTTCCCTGACCGTGTGGCCATCTCCACTGGACATGCAGGTTTGGGCATCAATGGGGAAGGACTCATCTGTGTTGTCAGTGCAACATTGCTATACAAGTGTGTTGGATCTGTGCTGATGATTTCGTTGGCACTCCCATGACCAGGCGGATGTGACGGGAGCCTTCATTTGGTGCTAATTGTTGATTGTGTGACCAAGTGCTCAGCTGACATGATGGGGCCCTACTGAGGCAACATATGGCACAGCTTTCCTCACACAGGAGTGGAGTCCCCTCATGGCAGTGTGTACTCCTGTGACATTGCCTGCGCCCAAGGTGTGTGTTGTATGAGCATGTCTGTGTGTTCACTTCCGTTTTGCTGTGCATGCTGGGATCCCTAGTGTTGTACCTGTTTGTGATGCTTGCTGAGTTGACCTATGTTCCCCCAAAGTCTTCTCCCTGGGTTCTCTGTGATGTGGGTGCATGGCACATTACTGGTCATCAGGGTGTCACCCATAGGTGTGTTTGCTGTCAGGGCTGAGTTTGTGTGCAGACGCAGATGGGTCACAGTCAGGTTTCCCCTTGGCACTTGTTGTTTACACCTGTCATGTGATTTCCAGTTTGTGTTATCTTTCAGTGATTGTGACACGTTGTGTGTGTGACTGCTGGCACTCCTCAGGGTCCGGGCTGCAATGTTGGTTGTTGTCTATGTGTGTTCTTTGTGGGTGACCTTACTTCTTCATTGGTGTGTGACTGTGGCTGGATCCCATTGGTTGGTGTGGTATTGCCGTCATGTCCATGTACAGCGTAGTGTGCAGTGTGTCAGACATTCAGGAGTCTTGTTGAGTGGCCATGTGTGATGTGTTTCTGCACCTTGGTTCCCACCCACCACCCTGGGATTGTCATGGGTGCATGTGCAATGTCACCAGTGCATGTGTGCTTCACTGCTGCACATTGTTGGAGGTCGAGGTGTGTGGTGTTGAGTGTGTGCAGATGAGAGTTGTTGCCCGGCTAGACCCCTGCCTCCATGTTGGCCTTGGCTTACTGGCCGTGCTGATTGATTTGTGCTTGTGTAGGTGTGATGGTAGTTTGTTGCTCAGGACACATGACTGTGGTTCACAGTGTGAACAACATTTAGCTTTGTCATCACAGTGGGATTGTAATGCAGCCCAGGGTCACCACATTGTGGGGGCCCTGGGGGTAGTGCTGTGGTGTGTCTGTGTCTTGCTGTGTCAGTTGCTGTTCCTACATGCTTGTGTGACATGTGTGATTTGTGCTCCCTCTCATCTGACAATGCCTGATTGCCCACATAGGGGATTTGGATCCATGAGTTACCTTTGTGTGGCACTGTGTGCACATCTGTGTAATTGGTATTCAGGCCTCCTCATGTGTTGTGTGGTTGCCTGGGGACACTGGCACACCCCCTCACCTGTTGTGTTTGATGTGCAGTGTGGGTCTGCCTGTTTGTGTTTGTGCATCTGCACCACTGCATTGGCATATCTTAGGTGTGCCATTGGCTGTATGTTGTTTGGTGGGTTTCCCCTGCTGTCCCTGGGACTCCTAGGTCATCGGTCAGCACAATGATCATGGTTTGTGTGTCCCATTGCTGCCATTGTATGGTATCTGTTCACCTCACATCTACAGTCTCCACAGGGTATCTGCATTTGTGTGCCCATTGGTGCAAATATGTGGGTCTGCATTCTGATGGTCACTTCTGTCATTGTGTCATTGATGAATGTTGACAGTGTCAGCCCCCATGGGTGTTGTTTGTCTGCACATGGCCAATGGTATGTCTTATTTGCACTGCAGTATTTGCCTCCCCCAATCTATGTTGCAATGGGACACATGCACTACTTTGCCACTGATGTGTTTTATGTTCTGTGACCAGGAATCATCCATGCAGTTTGGCAGTTGCAGCTTTTTCTTTGTCAACACTTGCATTTTGGTCACAGTGATGATGGGGGTTTGGACCCCATTGCCACAATGTTCAAAATGTGCTTCAGCTATGGACCCCACACTTACCTTTTGGTCACTGTGATGATGGGGGTTTGGACCCCATTGCCACAATGTTCAAAATGTGCTTTAGCTATGGACCCCACACTTACCTTTTGGTCACTGTGATGATGGGGGTTTGGACCCCATTGCCACAATGTTCAAAATGTGTTTCAGCTATGGACCCCACACTTACCTTTTGGTCACTGTGATGATGGGGGTTTGGACCCCATTGCCACAATGTTCAAAATGTGCTTCAGCTATGGACCCCACACTTACCTTTTGGTCACTGTGATGATGGGGGCTTGGACCCCATTGCCACAATGTTCAAAATGTGCTTCAGCTATGGACCCCACACTTACCTTTTGGTCACTGTGATGATGGGGGTTTGGACCCCATTGCCACAATGTTCAAAATGTGCTGCAGCGGTGGACCCCCCACTTACCTTTTGGTAACTGTGATGATGGGGGTTTGGACCCCATTGCCACAATGTTCAAAATGTGCTTCAGCTATGGACCCCACACTTACCTTTTGGTCACTGTGATGATGGGGGTTTGGACCCCATTGCCACAATGTTCAAAATGTGCTTCAGCTATGGACCCCACACTTACCTTTTGGTCACTGTGATGATGGGGGTTTGGACCCCATTGCCACAATGTTCAAAATGTGCTTCAGCTATGGACCCCACACTTACATTTTGGTCACTGTGATGATGGGTGTTTAGACCCCATTGCCACAATGTTCTGAATGTGCTTCAGCTATGGGCCCCCACACTTACCTTTTGGTCACTGTGATGATGGGGGTTTGGACCCCATTGCCACAATGTTCAGAATGTCCTTCAGCTATGGACCCCACACTTACCTTTTGGTCACTGTGATGATGGGGGTTTGGACCCCATTGCCACAATGTTCAAAATGTGCTTCAGCTATGGACCCCACACTTACATTTTGGTCACTGTGATGATGGGGTTTTGGACCCCATTGCCACAATGGTCATGGCCTGCTTGCATTGTGGGGGCCACACACATATATGTGTGGCACATGTGATAGGGGGTCACATTGTATGTTCAAAGTCATGTTCAGTGTTGTGGGCATTTGACACAGTCTACACACGCTTGTCATGGTGTTGGGGGATGTCTTTTTCTTGCATTCCCTAGGTTGTGGTGTGCTGGTTGTGTCATGCATTGTCCATCCTATGAGTGGGGGTGGTGTTGGTGGTAGGCATCCAGCCCCCATGGGTAGAGGTGGTAGTAGTGACAGGCATCCAGCCCCCATGGGTAGAGGTGGTAGTAGTGGTAGGCATCTGGCACCCCCTGGGTAAGGGTGGTAGTTGTGGTAGGCATCCAGCCCCCCTGGCTAAGGGTGGTAGTAGTGGTAGGCATCTGGCACCCCCATGGCTAAGGGTGGTAGTAGTGGTAGGCATCCAGCCCCCCCTGGGTAAGGGTGGTAGTAGTGGTGGGCATCTGGCACCCCCATGGCTAAGGGTGGTAGTAGTGGTAGGCATCCAGCCCCCCTGGGTAAGGGTGGTAGTTGTGGTAGGCATCCAGCCCCACAGGCTAAGGGTGGTAGTAGTGGTGGGCATCTGGCACCCCCATGGCTAAGGGTGGTAGTAGTGGTAGGCATCCAGCCCCCCCTGGGTAAGGGTGGTAGTTGTGGTAGGCATCCAGCCCCCCTGGCTAAGGGTGGTAGTAGTGGTGGGCTTCTGGCACCCCCATGGCTAAGGGTGGTAGTAGTGGTAGGCATCCAGCCCCCCTGGCTAAGGGTGGTAGTAGTGGTAGGCATCTGGCACCCCCATGGCTAAGGGTGGTAATAGTGGTAGGCATCCAGCCCCCTGGCTAAGGGTGGTAGTAGTGGTAGGCATCTGGCACCCCCATGGCTAAGGGTGGTAGTAGTGGTAGGCATCCAGCCCCCCTGGCTAAGGGTGGTAGTAGTGGTAGGCATCTGGCACCCCCATGGCTAAGGGTGGTAGTAGTGGTAGGCATCCAGCCCCCCTGGGTAAGGGTGGTAGTTGTGGTAGGCATCCAGCCCCACAGGCTAAGGGTGGTAGTAGTGGTGGGCATCTGGCACCCCCATGGCTAAGGGTGGTAGTAGTGGTAGGCATCCAGCCCCCCCTGGGTAAGGGTGGTAGTTGTGGTAGGCATCCAGCCCCCCTGGCTAAGGGTGGTAGTAGTGGTGGGCATCTGGCACCCCCATGGCTAAGGGTGGTAGTAGTGGTAGGCATCTGGCACCCCCATGGCTAAGGGTGGTAGTAGTGGTAGGCATCCAGCCCCCCCTGGGTAAGGGTGGTAGTTGTGGTAGGCATCCAGCCCCACAGGCTAAGGGTGGTAGTAGTGGTGGGCATCTGGCACCCCCATGGCTAAGGGTGGTAGTAGTGGTAGGCATCCAGCCCCCCCTGGCTAAGGGTGGTAGTAGTGGTAGGCATCCAGCCCCCTGGCTAAGGGTGGTAGTAGTGGTAGGCATCCAGCCCCCTGGGTAAGGGTGGTAGTTGTGGTAGGCATCCAGCCCCCCTGGCTAAGGGTGGTAGTAGTGGTGGGCATCTGGCACCCCCATGGCTAAGGGTGGTAGTAGTGGTAGGCATCTGGCACCCCCATGGCTAAGGGTGGTAGTAGTGGTAGGCATCCAGCCCCCCTGGCTAAGGGTGGTAGTAGTGGTAGGCATCCAGCCCCCCCTGGGTAGGGGTGGTAGTGGTGGTGCGCATCCAGGCCCCTGTGTGCATATGTGGCATTGGTGATGGACATCCCGCCCCTATGGTGCTGCTGTTGCTGGTGTAAGTAAATTCTGCATCCCTCTGTGTGTGTGTGATGTGTCGTGTACGTGTTGTATGTTTTTGTGGTTGGTGTCTGACTTACCTTCTGCGCCGTACGCGTCCGTGCCTGTTCCGGTAGTAAATGTAGAATATTGGTAGGATCGGAACGAAGGGATTCATCGTTGGTTCGTCTCGTTCGTCTTTCTCGTTGCTTCGCCTCGTCCTCGTCGCTGGCGTGTTCGCCTCGTAGCCGTGGATCGTGTTGTGGCGCGAATCGGAGCTTATGTGCGCCTCTCCCGGAAGCTTTGACGTGCCGGACGTAGCGACGGGTTCGGCGCGTACGGAAAGCGCATCGTACTTGTCCGGCCGGACGGGGCTGCATTTTCCCTTCTGTGTGACTCGATTAGTCGTTTCCGGATTCGCCTCGGTCGGAGAACAGGACCTGGATTGGGTGAGTACGACTCGGCCGGATTCTATGCTGTTGTGCGCATCGTACTTACTCGTTCGGAATGATGTACGGATCGGTCGGGAAACAGGCATTCGCATGGCTTTTTTCCCGACCGAATGGTATTGGGTGCGCCTCCGACCGAGATCGGAATCGGCCCCACTGTCAACTCAATGTTTTTGTAAATTATATGTTTAGACACAATATTCTGATGTCAGGATACTGTTCAGAATAATCTATCATACAACCCCAGATGCATGGGAGGGGGTCCTGAGTATTAAGGCACTGGATACCGAGACTGAAAGGCTACGAGGGGTGGCACTTGACCGAACTGGCTTTTGATCATTGTATTTATATAGTGCTTACTACTGACGAGGCGTTAAACAGTAATAAACAGTGATATCATTTGCTGGTGAGCCACACTAAAGGCCATTTGTTGCATGTTTTGGCTAGTTTTGGGGGCGGCCATTGTTGATTTACTGATCTCGTTAACATATGCTACTTTTCTCTTCTACTTCTCTATTCACTTAATGCAATATGCTCTGGCAAACTGTTCCTGTCGGAAATCTCCCTCCATTTCCTGGGGACTGACAGAACTCCTCATCATGATTGTTTTGCAGTGAATTATGTGGAGATGACCAGTGCATCTATACCGTCGATGGTAAGATTAGATATACCACACGTTGTTAAAGGGGGATTTTTAAATAGTAATAAACAGTGATATCATTTGCTGGTGAGCCACACTAAAGGCCATTTGTTGCATGTTTTGGCTAGTTTTGGGGGCGGCCATTGTTGATTTACTGATCTCGTTAACATATGCTACTTTTCTCTTCTACTTCTCTATTCACTTAATGCAATGTGCTCTGGCAAACTGTTCCTGTCGGAAATCTCCCTCCATTTCCTGGGGACTGACAGAACTCCTCATCATGATTGTTTTGCAGTGAATTATGTGGAGATGACCAGTGCATCTATACCGTCGATGGTAAGATTAGATATACCACACGTTGTTAAAGGGGGATTTAAAAAAAAAAAATCTCATTACCCAGTACCATAGGAGGACAAAAGAAAAAAACTATAATAAAAAAAGAACTACTATGCAATACCTTTGAGGTCTAAGGGGCAGATCGCAGAACATCAGGTTCTATAAGATATGTTCTCCACTGGCACTACCTTAATAAGTATGCATTGTGTATCAATTTTTATTAAAAGCATAAATTTAAATTATTGTCCTTGGTTTGTACCTGCTTATTGTTCTATTTTTTTGCAAATTGATTCATTTGTTCAGATATGAATTTATTTTGCGTTGTAATTATATGTCGATGACTCCAACAAAAACAACTCTGATTCATCAGGTATTGAAAGAACACCATCATGACACCCTTCTCCAGCTCCCATGTGCCCTGAACCTGACTATACATTTGATCCCCCAACTCAACCAGTTCCATGGCTCAGATTAACAGCAGGATCTGTAGTCCCTTGAAAGGGTCAACAAAGTTTCCAAAATGACTCTTGCCAAATGGTTTATCACAGAACAGAAACAATGAAAAACAAACACCATTCACTGGAACAGTCCTTCCTTACAGCCATCAGTCCATGCTAAGACTGCCTCTCTCAACTATTCCACCGCAAACCTGGAAACCCCAAAATTGTCATGTGAACTGTTTACAGTCCTTTGTAAACTCTCAGATCCCCTCTAGCTCCTTATCAGTACACATGTCTAACAAGCTCTGAAAACCCTTTGTCGACTTGTTTATAAAGCAGGGGAACCACTACTTACTGGGGCCTCAAAAAGCTATTATTTCACTATGATGGTTGTATGTCAGAATATTGTTGTCTGAGCCTTTGATCATTACGTTGCTCATTATTTTGCCACAAAGCCTTGCCTGCCACTGTGGACTGCCAGAGCGGTTGGCCAGTTTCTTTCCGGTCCCGCGAGGGAGACCAGACCGGATTACACCCCCCAGCAGTCTTCGCGGCGCGCACGCCGCCAACGTTGCGGAGAGCGCCAGGAGGCGCTTAAATAGCGGCTGGGGCTCCCGCAGCGCGGGAGCCTTTGATCATTACGTTGCTCATTATTTTGCCACAAAGCATTGCCTGCCACTGCGGACTGCCAGAGCGGTTGGCCAGTTTCTTTCTGGTCCCACGACGGAGACCAGACCGGACTACACCCCCCAGGAGTCTTCGCGGCGTGCACGCCGCCAACGTTGAGGAGAGCGCCAGGAGGCGCTTAAATAGCGGCTGGGGCTCCAGCAGCGCGGGACGCGTGCGAGCGTGCCCGGGCCAAGGGCGGGCCCGTCCGCGCCTGTCAGAGCCCGGAAGAGGCTGGGCTGGGCACACCCTCTGACGCCTGAGCTGGGATATAGGAACCGCACACCTAAGGTACTGTTCATCAATATACAGCGCTGCATTCGCTAACATTTAATACTCAATGCTCTAAACGGTTGGGGAAACGCAAGGACGCACATATGACTGCAGGGGGGGGAATCGTGTGGACCCTCGATGCCTTCCTAACAAGGGCAGAGTCGGTGTTGACTCACGAAATACAGCGCACTGAAAAAAGACTTTCCCTGGATGCTTTTGCCACCCAAAAAAGATCCTCTTTAGGATGCATAAGCAGGGCTAAATCCCCGTAACCGCCCAAACATCTGTTGTGTGCCTGCTTGAGGAGCCTGTAAACGCGGACAACCCCGGTTGGACAGCTGATTTATCGTTATTGCCAGCAGATACCGACTCATTAATCTCAGCAGATCCCATCTGTTTGGTCACGGCATCATTGGGGGGTGATGCCCTGTCAGAGCAAGCGGCATCCTCTTCATCAGTGGTTTTGACCACCACGCCCCTCGCATCTGTGGTCCCCACATGAACTCTATCGTCCCCAGATCCCGGGACCAGTGAGGTTACCACCAGATCCAAAAAGCATTTAAGGGCTAGCCCAAGGGGCAGCATGACAGGATCATCACTAACAGTTAATAGTAAACCACCGGCAAAACGGAGCAGGCTCGGTGCCTCCCAAAAGCTTCGGCAAAAGCCCAAATCAAAGCAGCAGCTGCCCAAACTATGTAACCAAGAACCTACGGTCCCTGAAGGCGCACAAGGGTCAACAAAAAACTTTATGCTGCACGGCACACCCTCTAGCCCAATGATTCCTGATGACTTTGGTTTCTGTACTTTTGGACCCTATATTATGTAAGTTACGGACAAACGAGGAGAAACTGTTGCTGATTGAACAGCTAAATAATGCCCCATTTAACATAGGGGTTTGTCGTTGTAATAGTCCTGATATCCCTGATCAACAACCACATGTACCATCTGTTGCCCAGAAGGTCCAGGAAGAGGGAGGGCCTGTGAGAGGGAAACCAATACCATCATTGGCATCCTCAACGGGCCTTGACCCTCGAGCAGACAGCAGGGCTGACATGGTATCTCACATCCCTCAACTCAACCCTGTAGCAACATGCCCCAAGGTACACTTTAGGAACCCGGGGGCAAGGACAGTGGAGGCAGGGACCGAGAAGGGGCAACAGGAGAGCGGTCAAAGGACCACGAGGAAGCGTATAGCACACCATCAATACATGAGAGGGGAAAATACTCTAGCCGCCCCCAATAGTTGTGAGCTTCCATTAATAGATCTTCCTCCAGCTAGCTGCCCATATACAGTGGTCTTGATAGGTGTGCCAGGACTTAATAACACACACGAGGAATCCACTGTACAGCTAATCAATAAAGTGGCGCACTGGTTGTGCAAATATGCTAGATTTAATATCAAAGAGCACCGGCACATTCTTATGGCCAGGAGGGTCTCATGGATTGGCAAGTCGAGGAAAGTTTTTCCAGGAGACAGCGTAATTGTTACGTTTAGATACCCTGAATTAGCGCATAGGATCCTCTCCCAGTCAGCTGGCTTATTTGTTTTAGAGTCCGGCATTAAACCACTGCCTTTGGGCTTTTTCTATAGGCCGATGCCCTGTTTTTAATCTTCACAACGTTATGCAGGACAGGAGGAGGGAACTGGGGGGGGGCGGTGGGCCTGTGGCTCTAAGTAACGCATTTGCCCCCCTGAATGATCTGAATGACATCGACTGACTACACCATAGGGAGGATGTGGGTAGAGCTAGTGATATTCCTTTGGCTAACACTGGTTTAGTAAAGAGGGGAGAGGAACTCCACCTAGGGATAATATCACAAACCCCAAAGGAGTGTAGGGAGTCTGGCATTCCGGGGACAAATTACATAGACAGGCCCACCATTCTGCAGTGTAATCCCGGGCTGGTTGACCCTCGCCCAGGGTGCACCGGGGAGACATAAAAATAATCTCGTGGAATATAGCAGGATTGTCTAATAAATTTGGGGAGGAGCAATGGCTTATCTATATCAGGAAGTTCCACGTAATATGCCTGCAGGAAACATGGGAGACAAGTAAAAAGAATTTCATCGAAGGATATAAAACCTTCTTTTGCCCAGCAGTCTGATCGGTCTCCGGCAGAGCTAAGGGGGGCTTAATCATGTTCATAGATCTGAGTATTCAGGGAAGCTGGAAGAACCTGGCATGGGACTCAAATGTGGCCCAAGGACTTAAATTTTCGAATAACACCTCTAGGGTAGTTTTAATAAACTTTTATAATGCAATGCCAAATGTGCCGGGCCGGAGTGGTCTCCAAGAATTAAATACAAGGCTGGAGCATACACGAGAGAAAGGGCTGCCGCAATCACAACTGATCGTAGTTGGTGATTTTAACTGTCCCTGTGCCCACATTTGAGGGCGGCTCAGGGCGATTGGTCATCCTGTCCGTTAAGGAAGGGTCCGCATTTGGAGCACACCCAGGAGGGGAGGGAACTGACTGGTATTTTATACACCTATGGGTTAATCCACACAATGGACATGATCGACAAGAACAAGGGTATCCCGGCAACTCCTACATTTAAAGGGAGAGGATGCCACTCGTATATTGATTTCATCTTTGTTTCCTCTATATTGGAAAGATGTATATCAAATTTTAATATCCAATATAGTGTATTTAGTGATCATAATCCACTTATTTTGTCGCTTGCAGTTCAGCACCATCCCCAAGTACTAAACAGATGGGCAGGGGGCTCGACGATCGCTGTGACGGACCAAGGCAGAAGGTTGCGATGGGCCCAGGTTGACTCTCTTGCTTTTAATGTTTCCCTGTTTGATAGAGGCAAGCAGGAAATTTTGAAATGTCTAGATTTAGGAGTGCAAGGTGCCAAATTCATAGATGCTTGTAGGAAAATCGCAAGTTTGGTGGATAGCTTACTGAGGTCCTCAACACGTGCACAGTGTGGGGGCGCCTAGGTGGTTTGATAGCCATTGCTCTCGGGCCCTAAGAGAGCTAAAAGTGGCACTCAAGCAGACACCGAGGGAAAGGGTGCGGGTGGCGGCTTGCCGCTTAAATTACAAGCATGCCGTCAAAGAACAAAATGGTCAACTACAGTGTAAAGCCTGGGAGGACCTTATGGAGGCGGCGGAACGGAAGGACTCTACCCTCTTTTGGAGAGTAATTAACAACCCTTGTTTTAAGGATCTGAATAAGCTGGGGTTAAGAAATAACATTCAACCTAAACAATGGCAGCAGCATTTCCAGGGTTTGTATAACCATGTACATAGCCCCAGACCCCGACCCCAACACCAGATTCTAACTTGGTGACCTTCTCTTTGGATGAAGTGAGTTTAGGAATCGAGGGTCTGACGAGGAACAAGGCTTCGGGCCCAGATGGGATTCCACCAGACCTCCTTCACTGCAATACGGAGGTATGGGCCCCACTTTTAACCAGGGTACTAAATGCGGCAATAAACTCAGCAATGCCAGCATCCTGGTCTTCTGCCGTTATTGTGCCTATTTTCAAGAAAGGCGATAGGGACAGCCCACACTGTTATTGCCCCATATCGTTGATTGATGTCTCAGCGAAGGTTTTAGGGCGGGTGATCTTAAACAGGTTAATGGAATGGGCAGAGGCCAAACAAATCATTACGGATGTCCAATATGGGTTTAGACCCGGGAAATCTACCTCAGACCAATGCCTCAACCTGTACCTCATTAGCGCAAAATATACAGTAGCTAAGGCAGGGGCATTGTACTTAGCTTTTATGGACCTCACTGCAGCCTTTGACCGCGTGAATCGCCGTAAACTGTGGGTACTCATGGGCGAACTCGGGGTGGACCCGGAAATAATTAATATTCTTCAATCATTACATCTGAACACCACAGCGGCTGTCAGATATACTCAGGAAGGGAAGATCACAGATTATTTCAAGTGCTCAATTGTGGTTAGACAGGGATGTATACTAGCGCCATTCCTGTTTACCTTATATATCAACGGCCTAGATCACACCTTGACCGCCATTAAAGCAGATCCCACGAGGATAGGCGCAAGAGCAGTTCCGGTTCTGCTTTACGCAGATGACGCGGTGCTCCTTGTCCGCACCCCAAATGGCTTGTAGCTCTTAATTGATGGCTTTGTGACGTTCATGGAAAACCTGGATATGTCCCCTAACCTCACAAAATCATATATTATGGAAATGGGGAAGAAGACAAACAAATCCTACAAGTACACCATAGGCTCACATACTCTAGGGAAAGTCCCAGCCTTCGCATATTTGGGCATGTTTTTTGACGGGCACTTGAATTTTAAACATTTATTGGATGAAAAGTGCCTGGCCTTGACCAGGTCTACAGGGTCCATTGCAAATTTTGCACAAAGGCTAGGATGTTGGACCCCACTATATTAAAGTTATATAATTCAATTTGTTGCTCCAAGGTCTTATACGGAAGCGAGGTGTGGGGTTTTGTGAAGGCTAATAATTTGCAAAGGGAAGAGAACAAATATCTTAGGCACTTACTGAAGGTCCCTCACAGTGCCCCGACATTCAGCGTTCACAAAGAATTGGGGGTTAAATACATTTCTGATCTGGTGGCAGTAAAACCCCTACTTTGTTGGTTGAAGGTTTGGTCAAACTTAGAGGCGGGGTTTACGCGGCTGGTAATCCAGGACTGTCTCTCCTTGGACTACGTGATGAAGATTCCCTAGATAAAATATGTCAGGGACTCATTACTTAAACTAGGGCGGGTAGACCTGTCCACCAAACCGGACAAAATGAGGAACCAGGATAAGGCAGATACCAAAGGCTTGTACTTTAAGTTCGCCATGGCACAATGTGAAGAGACCGAATTTGCTAAACAGAGGGTGTGAGATCACATATTGGTCAAAACAACCCAGGGTATAGAACCATATTTAACACTAATGACGAGTGCACATGACAGATTTTTAATCACCCGTTTTAGATTAAATCTTTTTCATCATTTATTGGCGGTACCAGCAGGTTTTATAATGAACTCAGAAGAGAGAGGGCCCTGTGGCTGCGACAATAGGTCTCCACAGGATACCCTAAATCTAGTCCTACTGTGCCCGTATTACGCTTATCCTAGACAAAAGTTCCTGAAAGGCCTATTGAGAAAGCCAGATTCAGGCAGGCACGTGTAGCTTTACTGTTTTTAAAATTGTCATCAGATGTTTTTACACTCTTCTGTGTGTCCAATTTTTTAAGAGCTGCCCTAAAGTTAAGAACCGCGAGGGGGGACTGAAGCTTAGTGGCTGCACTGCCATGTCCCTGCACTATTCAGTGTTAATTGTAACAGTAGACTAGTTATGTCTATATTTATTTTAAAACAATATCTTATTTGTGTCGAAACGGGGAGGAATTGGTAGTCATAATTAGTCGTACAGGAGGATGAATTAAAGTATATATAAATGGTTTTAATCATGTATATTGTAACCCTTTTTATAACATGTTTTTGTGAACTGAGTAATTATTGTAATCAATGTATCTTTTATGGTTATATTTTTATATGCCGAACAAAGATAATAAATTTCAATTTGAATTTGTTGTCTGAAATATTGTTTCCCAAAAATATTGTGTCCAAAATTGTGTTTGCAAAAATATAGACCCACTAGATATAGAATTTCTATTTTTAATGTCTAATTGGGCCATATTTTTGTAAAGGATATTTAGGACACATCTTTATATCAGATAATTCAGTCAACGCTACACCTTGCTCATCACTTCCTCTCAGCACAAAACTAACTACTGAAAACCCCCCATGATCTCTGTGACTATTTGGTCTCCTCTCTCTGTCTGTCACCTAACTTAAATATTCTCAAAGTCACTGTCAACATCTCCAGCTCTCTCCTCCCCACGTGCTTTCCCACCGAAGAAACGAGTTTGCACCGTGCTGGTGACCACTTTCTGCTAACTAATTCTCAGGCACTCTTTGCCCCTGCTTACAAGCGGTAGTCAGTCACATAACTCTTACTAAATCAATCACCGGTCACTGATGGACCTTAGAAATATTGGTCCATTTCCAAGCTGGCATCCCCCTCTACCTGGCAGAACCGTGAAGGTCTGGGAGCACATGTTGTGTTCATGTGTGCTGGAATGCTGATGGCGTATGACTGAAGCTAGTAAGATAATGGCATTAATTTACAACAATGACTTGGCAGGGTTGGGGGTAAAGCCTCGTTTATTCATTCTGTCCATCACACAAAGCAGTCGCTGGTGTTTTTTCTCGCTTGTGTTCCAGGCTGCACTGCCATGTCCCTGCACTATTCAGTGTTAATTGTAACAGTAGACTAGTTATGTCTATATTTATTTTAAAACAATATCTTATTTGTGTCGAAACGGGGAGGAATTGGTAGTCATAATTAGTCGTACAGGAGGATGAATTAAAGTATATATAAATGGTTTTAATCATGTATATTGTAACCCTTTTTATAACAGGTTTTTGTGAACTGAGTAATTATTGTAATCAATGTATCTTTTATGGTTATATTTTTATATGCCGAACAAAGATAATAAATTTCAATTTGAATTTGTTGTCTGAAATATTGTTTCCAAAAATATTGTGTCCAAAATTGTGTTTGCAAAAATATAGACCCACTGGATATAGAATTTCTATTTTTAATGTCTAATTGGGCCATATTTTTGTAAAGGATATTTAGGACACATCTTTATATCAGATAATTCAGTCAACGCTACACCTTGCTCATCACTTCCTCTCAGCACAAAACTAACTACTGAAAACCCCCCATGATCTCTGTGACTATTTTGTCTCCTCTCTCTGTCTGTCACCTAACTTAAATATTCTCAAAGTCACTGTCAACATCTCCAGCTCTCTCCTCCCCACGTGCTTTCCCACCGAAGAAACGAGTTTGCACCGTGCTGGTGACCACTTTCTGCTAACTAATTCTCAGGCACTCTTTGCCCCTGCTTACAAGCGGTAGTCAGTCACATAACTCTTACTAAATCAATCACCGGTCACTGATGGACCTTAGAAATATTGGTCCATCTCCAAGCTGGCATCCCCCTCTACCTGGCAGAACCGTGAAGGTCTGGGAGCACATGTTGTGTTCATGTGTACTGGAATGCTGATGGCGTATGACTGAAGCTAGTAAGATAATGGCATTAATTTACAACAATGACTTGGCAGGGTTGGGGTAAAGCCTCGTTTATTCATTCTGTCCATCACACAAAGCAGTCGCTGGTGTTTTTTCTCGCTTGTGTTCCAGGCAAAGGGATGAGTGCTTTCCACAAGGTTGTGTTTTTTACACACACTCGAGTCATGGGGTGGCTTCTACTTTTGGTCCTACTTAGGTCTTTTCCAACTTTTCCAGAGACACTTACTCCATTTTATCCCTATTTTCGTCATAACCATTAACCAGTTAAACTATAGTTGAATTAGGCACGACTACAACGGCACTGTACCCGCTCACTGAAAACTGCTTCTCAATTTTACTCAAGCACTGACAAAGGAGCTTTTGGAGACACTTATATCAAACATGGTCAAAGTACTTCATTCACCACCATGACCCAGGCATAACTGTTTTCTGTTTTATCTGCCTTTGCAATTTTCTGTGGCAAAATTCAAATCATAACATTCTCATAAATATATATATTTTTTTTAAAACAAACTTTATTGAGTTTTTGTGGTACATTACGGCCAGCGCCGATTGCATATATTATGGATACAGTACATTACAGAATAGTACCCATATATCCAAACAACAATACAGCCTGTGAACATACAGACTAACCAGAAACTTGGCACAAGCTACACAGAGTTCCCCCATGCTAGAAGTGTCTACTAGGCGTATGTATGTGGCCGGGATGTCTCGTCCTGTGATTACGTGTCTGGCACTGAAGATGTTTCCTGATGATGGAGGGTTCTGGGATGGTAGGGGGGGCAGGTCTATCCCACGGTATGCCGCCCAATGAGACCAAATTTTCCTATGTCTTGATACATGGCCATCTCTGCTCCCATGCAGTTGTCCAGGGCCTTCTTCCACCTACCTATTGGCGGCGGGGATGTCCCCTTCCAAAATTGGACAATATCCCGCTTGGCCAGTATGAGACCCAGAAATAATAAGTGTTGCTTATAATGGTTCCCCTGACCCCTTCTGTGCTGTGTAGGAGGAATAACTTGGGTTCATGAGCCAACTTCCAGGACAGGACCAGCTCTAGACAGGAGGATACCTTACGCTAGAACGGCTGCAGTGCCCCGCAGCTCCAGACTGTGTGCAAGAAGGTCCCCTCTGCTTTGCCAAATCTCAGACAGGTGGGGGGCGGAATGACACCCATCCGCCAGAGGCAGGGAGCGTGTGTAATAAGCCCTATGAAGGTATTTAAATTGGATTAAACTGTATCGCGTGGCAATGGGGGCACCCCGGGCACTGGCTAGGGCTTCAGTCCAGTCGTCATCTGTGAGGTCCGGGATGTCAGCCTCCCACGCGGCTTGTGTGGTATTTAGTGTAGTTTGGTTGTGGGTGATCAATGTCTGGTAGATTTTCCGGATTTTGTGGGCGCCGAGGTCACCCATCAGTAGGCGTCCCTTGAGAGGGTGGAATTCTGGCAAACCTTCCAGAGAGTGGATCAAGGGAATCAAAGTGTGTCTTAGCTGAAGGTATCTATAGAATTGTGTACGGTGGAGATGATATTCCGTTTGCAACTGTATAAATAAGGATTTGAGTGTGGACCCCTGCATTATATCACCTAACGCTGAGATTCCAATGAGATCCATGCCCGGAAACCTGGGAGCGCAGCGAATGGTCATTGTTAGACCTGGCATCCTTGGCATGGGTCTCCCTTCCATTTTTTCACTATGCCTCCACTGTTGTTGATATGTTTTTGCTGGTCTAGATGCTTTGGGCACTTTGCCACTGCTATACAGTGCCAAAGTGCAAGTGCTACCTATGGTAAATTGATGTATGGATTAATGACTCCATGTTTGGCCAATTAGGTTCACTGTCAGACCCTAGTACAGTGCACTGTTTGTGCCCAGGGCCTGTGAATCAAATGCTGCTGGTGGGCTTGCAGCCCTGGTTGTGCCACCCACAGGAGCAGCTTGTAAAGTGTGTCTCAGGCCTGCCATTGCAGAGCCTGTGTGCAGTCTGGTACTGCCATGTCGACTTGGTAAGTGCACCCACTTACCAGTCCCCAAACCTTCCCTTTTCTGCATGTTAGTCACCCCTAAGGTAGGCCTGCGGGCAGGGTGCATTGTATGTAAGAGGTAGGACATGCCCTGGTGTGTGTGGCATGTCCTGATAGTGAATTACAGCCAATTTCTTTTTTCACTATTGCAAGGCTACCTGTCCCCATAGGCCAGAATGGGCAGTTTGATTATAACATCTTATAATCCTAACTGACCCAGGGAACATGGTAGAAAAACGAATTTAGTATGCCTGAACTCAGAATGATAAAACACATCTTTTAGTGAAGTTGGTTTTAACATTCTGGGGCCGATTCCGATCTCGGCCGGTAGGGCTCCGAATCGGATTTGGCATAACCGGATCCGATTCGGAGCCCTATTTCCCGACCGATTCGTACGCGCGTCCGGACGAGCGAGTACGATGCGTGCGCTCGCGAAATCTCCGACCGACTCGTTCACAGGACCCGACCGCTCTGACCGACTCGCACGGGGACGACTCGCACCGCGCAATGGAGACGTTCCCCGGCCGGGTAAGTACGATGCGCACCTCGACCGCTCCGACCGACTCGCGCAGTCCGGCTCCAAGGAGCTGTCGGAGCCGCACTTTGGGGGTCCGTGTCGGACCCCCTGGAAGCGTTGGCGTGCGAGTCGCACACAGGGGGACCCATGGGTCCCCCTACACGTGCATGTACTGGCGCGACCCGCATCGGCGCGAACACGCTGTAGGGGCGCCCTTGTTCGCGTCGTGCCCATTGAGTCAATGGGAGCCCGTGTACGCGTCGTACGGCTGGCTCCCATTGACTTCAATGGGAGTCCGACCGAATCGAGTCCGATAGCATACGTGCGCATCGTACTCGTTCGGTCGGGCTGCTAGGAGTCCGATCGGTCGGAAATCTCTCCGGGTCCGGCTCGGTCGGGGAGATTTCCGGCCCGAGATCGGAATCGGCCCCTCTGTGTTTGAAAATACCACTTTTAGAAAGTAGGTATTTTCTTGCCTAACCATCCAGCCTGCCTCTGCTAGCTTGTGTATTGTGTGTCTGGGTTTGTGAGTGACAGGGGCTGGGGGACTCCAGGAGGCAGGGTGAGTCAGCACTAGGCTGAATAGACCTATCTGCATGAGGAGTGGTGGGAGGAGTAGCACCTGGGCCTGAATAGGGCTGTGCCTGCCTTCCACAATACTGGCTCCACCTCCTGTGGTGTGTCTGGTGAGCAGTCAAAATATCGAAAATAATATATCGATATACAATAATATCGAAGTTAAAATATCGAAGGGACAGAATATCGAAGGGACAGAATATCGATGGACAGAATATCGACCCTAAGGTAAGTAATATCGAATTTTTAATATCGATGTTACTAATATCGATATTTGTATTATTGTTATGTATTTTGTTATGTTTTTAATATGTATGTGTTATATGTGTTTTTGTTAAGTGTTCTACTTGTTTACAAATTTATGTATACAATTTTTATATCTTAATAAAAAAAAATTGTAAGTACATTTTTTTTTTTGTACTGTAGCGAGTTGTGGGTTTATAGGGGAATAGGGTGGGAAGTAATTTAATTATACTAAATTAATTATTAATTTTTAGGAATTATAAATTAATTTTAATTATTTTTTTGCGTTTAAGTTCTGTAGCGGGTTGTGGGTTTATAGGGGAATAGGGTGGGAAGTAATTTAATTGTAATTAAGTTATAATTTATTTTAATTAATTGTTATTGATAATTATATAATTGTTAATTAATTAATAATTGGTAATTAATTCTTATTAATTGGTGATTAATTTCTATTAATTGATTAATTGATCATCATGTAATTTAAATGTAATTAACTTATAATTTATTTTAATTAATTGGTATTGATAAATATATTACTGTTAATTAATTGATAATTGGTAATCAATTATTATTAATTGGTAATTAATTATTATTAATTAGTTATTAATTTTTATTAATTGATTAATTGATCATTATGTTAAGTGTATTATTTTATCATTGGAGTGTGTTGTGCGTTTATAGGGGAATACTTTTGGAAGTAATTGAAATCGAATTAAGTAATTATTAAATTTATTTTTGGGTATTGATAATTAATTTATTGGATATTAATTATTAATAGGTAATGTTTTAAAATTACAATTTTTGGGTTCTAAAAATTAATGTATTGTTGTTTTATCATTAATTGGTAATTAAATATTATTAAATACTATTTATTGATAAATTTAATTAATATATTAAGAATTATTTATTAATTGGTAATTAATGTTTAATTATTATTATTATTATTGGTATAAAAAAGCATTTAATTGTTTAATATTAGTTAATTGGTAATTAAGTTTTAATAATGTATAAGTTTTTTGTTATTAAAATTTTATTGCTCAATATTTATTATTTAGTAATTAATATTTATTAATTATTATTTATTGGTATTTATTATTAATTTATTGTTAATACATTTTCTATTGGTAATTATTTTATTAATCATTATTTATTGGTATTGGTAAATAGTTTAGAATTATTTAATAATTTTAAAAAATTAATTTAGTTATAAGTATGTTATTTGTAACTTCTACGCTATCCAACACTTCCCCTACTGTTGCACTCTGTGGAGTTGGAATAGTAATTTTTACCCCTACGCTATCCAACACTTTCCCTACTGTTGCACTCTCTGTAGTGGGAATAGTAATTTTTACCCCTACGCTATCCAACACTTTCCCTACTGTTGCACTCTCTGGAGTGGGAATAGTAATTTTTACCCCTACGCTATCCAACACTTTCCCTACTGTTGCACTCACTGAAGTGGGAATAGTAATTTTTACCCTCACGCTATCCAACGCTTCCCTACTGTTGCACTCCCTGGAGTGGGAATAGTAATTTCTACCCCTACGCTATCCAACACTTTCCCTACTGTTGCACTCTCTGGAGTTGGAATAGTAATTTTTACCCCTACGCTATCCAACACTTTCCCTATTGTTGCACTCTCTGGAGTGGGAATAGTAATTTTACCCCTACGCTATCCAACATTTTTCTTACTGTTGTTTTTTGGGGGTTGTAATAGTAGTTTTATTCCCTACGCTATTTAATATTGTTTGTATTATTTTAGTTAATATAGTATATAATTAATTTTAAAAATATGAAAAGTAAATTTTTTTTTTTAAATTTGTTATACATAATTATTAAATTTTTATTTATGTTATTGTTTTATGTGTATAGATGTATTTGTAATTTATAATATTTTCTAATAATTTATAATTTATTAAAATAATTATTCAAACTGATTATTAAGGGGCCCATTACGATACCCGGCGTAAAAAAATCCGCCAGGCATGGAAGCGGCAAAAATCCGCCCGCACACACCGTCTGAACACCGACCACGCCATTACGATTACACAAACCGAAAACCGCCATCGGCGAAAAATCACACAAGATACCGCCCGCCATCGTCCGAGTCGGAGTCAAACCGCCCGCCACGGACGGAAACACGCACGACAACACAAAACCGCCCGCCCTCACGGCCGACACACCGCACGTGAGATTACGATCGCACCGCCATGAGCGCGGGAAAACTACAAATATACCGCCCGCCAGCGCAAACAACGCCGATGAGAATCGACACGGCAGAAGCCATGGCGCCCACGTCCCTGCACAGAAACCATCCGCTCACAAAACCAATAGCACACAACATGGCCAACAAGTCCACACAGCAAGGCACGCACAAATACACAAGCACAGTACACATCCCGAAAACACCCCCCGGACAAACAAAAACTACAAAGGCCAGAACCCCAGACACAACACACCTGAAAACAACAGACCATGAGGACACACCCACATAGGTAAGTACAAAAGCAGCACTCCCACAGACCACAACCCCTTGCAACATTGCAAACCAGAGAGGAGAGGAGAGGACACAGTGACACAGCAAGGACAGCAGCACACCACAGAAACGCACACATCACAACCACCACCACCACCACCACCACCACCACCACCAAACACCGGCACCACAAACCCCCTGCACATTACACAACACACACCGCACCAGCACCACAAACACCATGGCACCACAAAGAATGCCCAAGTTCACGCCCATTGAGCTGACGGTCATGGTCGACGAGATCATCAAGGTGCACCCACAAATCTATGGGAACATGGTCCAGCACACACCACTAGCCACCAGAAACAGAATGTGGAACCGGATCGTAGACCAGGTCAATGCAGTCGGGACCCTGCCCAGGAACAGAGGAGAAATAAACAAACGGTGGAATGACGTCAAGAGCCTGGTCAAGAAGAAGGAGGGCAAAAACAGAGAGCTGGCTGCCGTCACTGGCGGAGGGAATCCCGCGCTCTTCAAGACCTTCAAAGCGTGGGAGGAGAAGGTGCGAGTCATCATACATCCCGAGATCCTCGCCGGATTAGCAGGGGGAGTGGAGGCTGGTAAGTACAAACTAATGTATACCAGCACACCGCTATGTACTCACATGCACTACCACCATGCCACTGCTCCCAGGGACAAACACCCCCATGTCCAGCACACAATACACAACACACACATGCAACAGACACCACCACACACAGCCCAAACAGAACAACTGTAAGATGCGTGGGGACATGTGTACACTCAGCCAGCCACGTAACCACCAACAGGTCCCCAAATATGCCAGAAGCGCCACAACGAGCACCCACCACACCCATGTGTCCGCCACAGCTGCACTAACCGACAAGTAACAGGTAAGTGGCAGGAACACAAAGTGCAGTGGGTGGGACGGTGGACAGCCCAAGTACAACACACACCAGGCCCCTAGTCCCACAGCACAGCAAGGAGGAGCATCCCCCACACCCCACAGCCACGTGTCAGCCACCGCAGTGCACAACGACAGCCGAAAGGCAGACATCACGGTCCACAGCAATCGGTGTCAGTGGGTGTCCAGCCACCCCCACGACCCACAACACCCCCCACCCCCACAGACCTGCAACATGGAGCACCCCCGCTTAGAACCATGTGGCATCCAGTACAGTGCACGCACGAACAACCTGCAGGTGGGAAACTGGACAGGGCTGGATTACTGGAGGCATGAGGACCGGAACACGACCAACACATGGGACATGTCACGTAGCAGACGAACACGCAGCACCGCCCACCGTCACGAACAAGTGAACAATGTGCACACGGACATGAACAACAGACTCACACCCCACATGACCCATCACAGACATAGCAACACCCAAGGAGCCACGTCTGCATGCACAAGCCACACTGAATATAGTACCACACGGCAGCCACTGTGCAACTCATCACACACAACCGAAACACCATTGAAGTCCTGTCCATGTAGCCCCTACTGCCTGTCAACCACACACCCCACAACTACGCCTATGTAAGACAAACAACACTAGACGCAACAGAGCGGAACAACATAAATGCACACGAACACCACTGAACCCATCAAACACACAGACACACCATGCACATACAACATACCATCCATCCCATCCGTCAGCCCCAGTCTCATGAAAGGCATGTCATCCGCACAGCTGCCACACATACAGCAGTCACGCTAAGATACATGCCCATGACCAACCATGTGCCAGAAGTCAATGAAGCGCACGACACACTGTGAGCAACAACACACAACATGGGCCACACCCCCCGAGCACTGCAGTGATGCACATGGCACAGGGCAGCACGCACACCAAGGAGATGGGACAACTGCAATACGTTGGCTGGCACACAACCATCACTCACTCATAACGATGCGTCCAATGCCATGTCCAGTAATCACAACAGACAGCAAATATGCAGGCCATGTCAAGCATGCACACACCTCAAACCATGCACTGTCATGCTGCCACAACACATGTCACGTTCGGCACCCATGGCTCACAGCATGTACCCCAAAAGCATATTCCCACCCAAATGCGAATCTGGGGCATGGCCCCCATGTTGCCATATGCGTTCCTAAGCGTTCCATTTGAACCCCAAAAGCATATTCCCTCCCAAATGCGAATCTGGGGCATGGCCCCCATGTTGCCATATGCGTTCCTAAGCGTTCCATTTGAACCCCAAAAGCATATTCCCACCCAAATGCGAATCTGGGGCATGGCCCCCATGTTGCCATATGCGTTCCTAAGCGTTCCATTTGAACCCCAAAAGCATATTCCCTCCCAAATGCGAATCTGGGGCATGGCCCCCATGTTGCCATATGCGTTCCTAAGCGTTCCATTTGAACCCCAAAAGCATATTCCTCCCAAATGTGAATCTGGGGCATGGCCCCCATGTTGCCATATGCGTTCCTAAGCGTTCCATTTGAACCCCAAAAGCATATTCCCTCCCAAATGCGAATCTGGGGCATGGCCCCCATGTTGCCATATGCGTTCCTAAGCGTTCCATTTGAACCCCAAAAGCATATTCCCTCCCAAATGCGAATCTGGGGCATGGCCCCCATGTTGCCATATGCGTTCCTAAGCGTTCCATTTGAACCCCAAAAGCATATTCCCTCCCAAATGCGAATCTGGGGCATGGCCCCCATGTTGCCATATGCGTTCCTAAGCGTTCCATTTGAACCCCAAAAGCAAAGTACAAACCAGACCCAGGATGGGCCAGGAGCCCGCATACACCAGAGTCACAATAAGTAGGGGCACAGCAACACACCCATCGGCATGGCCAATCCGTCCCATGCCACATGTGCACAGCACACAGTCCCATTGCCAAGCACACACAACTACAAATGGTACAGCCACACACACGCCTCCGGGAAACCCATGTACGAGATTGCACGAACTGTTAATGTCAGACGACAAATACATACTTCGCAAGGTGCAACACAATAACAAATCTCATTCTCTCCACAGGTGACGAACTGCTGGATGCTGGGGATGGAGCCAGCAGCCAGCACAGCCAGCCTACAAGCCCCCAACGAGGACACACGGATGTGGAGGATCTGTCCTCCTCTTCGGACACGGACCACCAAGCAGGCCCATCTGGTGTGGCAGGGCCCAGCCGCTCCCCAGGACCCCTCCTACCCACCAACCCATCATCCAGGGCTGCTGAACATTCCCAGCCCCCTGCTGCCACTGTCGTTGCGGCCACACCCACGGTCATTGCGGCCACTACCACTGCCGCAACCGCCACCATCGCCGCACCGACCACCACCGCCGCCACCACCACCACGTCTTCGCTGGCACCAGCCCCAGCGCAGGTGGTGGCCCGGCCGACTGGATCCACCCTGGGAGCCACAGCGAGGACCGTGGTGAGCAATGTGGCTAGTGGGCAGGCCGGTGGCAGCAGGACTGGTAGGAGGAGCAGGGTCAGGGAAACGCCAGCCTCCCCTGGGAGCCATGCCCTGCCTCAAATGGCCAGAGTCCTTGGGGCCTATGAAGAGGCCCAAGGACAATGGGCCAGGTCAGCTAC